>CM023453.1:112623549-113186431 GCA_013339765.2 Haemaphysalis longicornis
TCCGCGCGCCTCTGGGGAGAGCGCCGGTAACTGCAGTAGCAAAGAGCGCGAATTTCAAGGGCAAAAAACGCAAAAATAAAGCAAAAAACTTAACCTATTTCACGATAATTCGCGGGAAAAGACGCCGTGAACGATGCCGGAACTCGGTTAATTCGACCTTCCGGTTAATTAGGACTGACTCCCTGGTCCCGGCACAGCTTGGCACATTTCAATGAGGGAAAACTCTCGATAATTGGAACGCATCGCTATCCAGAGCGGTTAATTGAACTGGAATCCTCTGGTTTCCGTCGCTCTTATCAGAACAAGTCGCGCTATAGATTGATTACAATGTGATGCAAATGCAAACCAAACCAAATTTACTAGAGATTCAAAACAACGAAATAAAAAAACAACTGCGTAGCGCATGCGTTGCGCTGCTGCGACAGCCTATTTCGTTCCCGCAGCAGGCGCCGCGCCGCCGGCACCGTTCGCTATTCAAGTTCTATGAACTATATTTACGAAATAACCTGTCACAAGCGTGTTGTAGGGCCTAATTCCGGAAAACGAGTCCAAAGGTAGCTTTTTTGCGTTCTACCCGCGATGTCCATTTATTCTAGCGTCCACCCGCTAATTCAAAATGCGCTTAATTCGAGCAATTTGCTCGAGCAATTCGAGCAATAAACACTTTCACGGCTTAGAATAGTGCTCAAAAGACGAGGAAGGACGCTACTATACCTTTAGCGACTTTTCTGGAAAGCTAAGCTTCAAGCTAACCATTTGCCGTAGCTATACACTTGAGCACACCACTGGCGCTCTTTTCCAACGGCCAGACGTCAGTGGATCGGTCGTAAGCAAGCTAGTGCCCCACGTTATTCATTCAGACCCACCCGCAAGAAACCAAAAACATCAAACGCTGGCTCAATGTCACCGCAGGCGTACGCGGCAACGTCGTCCGCAGGAGGTTTTCTCGCTTTCCCTCCCTTTTTTTCTGGCTCTGTACAGCACCCAATCAGGTATGGAGTGCTGCCTGCTCCAAAAGTAACCATCATCGCGGAAACCTAAGTGGCTATACTGAAAAGGTTCAACCATGCTACGAAGGCTCTTAGGGACACAAACAGCACTCCCTCAGCTCATATTGATCTGGCCCCCCTGGTGTAGCAGATGGCCACCATCTCCCATGACAACCAAACTCAACCCTCAGCCGGTAGACCCCAGCAGCTGCAGAACACCTGTCCACGGCGGTGGTCAGAAGAGCGATACAGCAGAGGGTGCTAAGAATCTCTGGTTTCGGGCAGGCTGCCATTGGAACTTGACCCGGGCAACGTTCAACAGACGCACTCTGTCTAGCGAGGGAAGCTTAGCTGTACTACTAGACGAGCTCTCGGACAATAAGTGGGATATCATAACGTTACGCGAAGTTAGAATGACCGGAGAAGATAATTAGAGCTCACTATCGCTCATATTCTGTCCTACCGAGGACCCCATTAGAAGAAAGAACACGGGGGGATTTTAATTACACAGAGAAATGGCACAAAACGTGGAGGTGTTTTTCAGCATTAACGAGACAGAATCGCGGCTGTGTGATCAAGCTGAACAAGCAATGCAATACAGGTTAAAGAATAATGATAGTTAAGACCTATGCGCCAACAACCAGCTATGATGATGAAGCCGTAGACAGCTTCTACGAGAATGTCGAAGCAGCAATGATGAAGGCAATAACACAGTTCACGATGGTTATTGGAGAATTTAACGCAACGGTCGTTAAAAGCAAATGAGAGAAAGGAGCGTGGGAAACTTCGGAATCGACAATCGCAACAGTCGAAGAAATATACTGGTGGGATTTGCAAAGAGAAATAAGCTGAGGATGGTTTTACTGACAAAATAATAGGAAATGGACATGAAAAAATTCTGACGGTGCAGCAAAAAACAAAATTGGCTTAATTTTGAATGAAAACCGAGGAATTGTGCAAGACATAGAGGTTCTGAGTAAGTTTTGGAGCAGCGATGATAGGATGGTTAGATGCAAGCTAAGCCTGAATCTGAAAAGGGAAACGACGAGTCTCGTGAAAGCTAAGAAACCCCGGATGGAATTAGTCAGAGGAAGATCGCAGTAGTCTAAAATAAGTCTTCAAAACGAATTAGCACTTCTAGGCGTGCACACCGAGGTCAGTGCAGAGAGGCTACATGAGAACGTAAAATCGGCAGTCAGTAAATCAGCAGCAGCTGTGGAAGAAGGTACATGTGGAAAACAGACTGGAAAACTACCTTAAAAACGAATGAACTAATTTTCCTACGAAAGAACCTGAAAGTGTCAAGTACGGAAGATGAGCCTGAACTAGCCGAGCTGTCGAACCTGATTAACAGAAGTAAAACAAACGCCATTCGTGCATACAACATGCCAGTCATCGACTAAACACTGCAAATAAGGGAAATATTGAAAGCAACTAAGAGAAAGCTAGACGTCGGCAAAGACCGGATGTACGCATCCAGAGACGAGCAGGGTAACATAACGGACAAGCTTGATGAGATAATAAACTTATCAGAACGATTCTCCACCGGGCTGTACGCCAGCGACGTTATACCAGTGGAAACTGCTGAGAGTACAAGCTTAACATGCAATGTTCCACTAGCAACCTAAATTTAGATAGGAAAGGCTCTCAAAGTCATGAAAAAAGGAAAAGCCGCCGGTAACCACTGAATAACCGTAGATCTTTTGAGATATACAGAAGATATTGTAATGGAGAAACTCGCCGTACCGTTTTCGGAATGTTTGAAAACTAAAAAAAGTAGCCTGGAAAACCGCCAACAGCATCCTCGTTCATTAAAAAGAGACTCCAAGGACTTCAGAAATTACAGACGCATCAGCCTACTCTAAGTTGCGAGAGAGGTTTTCACCAAAGTATAGTTAGCCGCATAGGTGACAGTCTGGATTTCCAACCATTCAGGGAGCATAATCAGTTTTTGGTAAGTGTACTCAACCAAGGATCACATTTATTTTGTCAATCAAGTGGTACAAAAATCCGTAGAATACGCTAAACCCCTTTCTATGGAATAATAAACAATAAGAAAGCGTTGGATTCCACAAGCACCGCAACCATGCTAGAAGCACCAGGAGACAATAGAATAGAGGAGTCCTACATTAGACTTGTATTAGGCAAATATAAGGAATGCACGGCCACGGTAACCCTCCGCAGGCAAAGCGGTAAATTCCCGATCTGGAAGGCAGTAAGACAGAGAGATACCATCTCGTTAAAACTATTCACAGCATATCTGGAGGGGGCATTTTATACGTTTGACTGGGAAAACGCATGATTAATAATAAACGGGGAATACTAGAGCCATTTGAGGTTTTCGGACGACATAGTATTGCTGAGGTGTCTGCAGAGCACTTGCAAAGAAGGCATGAGGAGCTACCATCAGAAAGCATGGCCGCGGAGGTAAAAATAAATTTTAATAAATCAGAAGTAATGAGGAATACTACGCGAAAACGTCGACTTTAGCTTAAGAAACAAAATAATACATGAAGTAAAAGAATACAACTACCTCAGAGAGATGGTTAGGGCTGATCTCAACCACAAAACAGAAGTTCGGCGCAGAATAGGTATGGGTTGGGGGGCACTCAGCAAGCCCTCCAGGATTATGAAAACTAAGCTACCTCTGTCACTCTAAAGAAAAATATATAACCAGTTTATACCCCCCGTGTTGACATACGTAGCTGAAATTTGGCGCCTTACTAAACAACTAGAAAGAAAATTTAGGTCAGCTCAATGGGTCATGAAGTGAATAATGCTAAGAGTAACACTCAGAGGCAGGAAGCTAGCTACCTGGATCAGAGAACAAACTCGAGTAAAAGATATTATAGTTGATATAAAAAAAGTAAATGGACTTTGGCTGGTGATGTAGTGAGGCGAACTAACAACCAGAGGACAATTAGTGTTACAAAGTGGATACCAAGAGGGGGATCTAGAAGAAAGTGGTGCAATATGGAAATTCGGTTGGTGAACTGTGAACTCAGGCACGGCAGGACAGGAGCACTTGGTGGTCATTGAGGGAGGCCTTCGTCCTGCAGTTGACCAGAGTAAGCTAATGATGATTATGTCCACGAATTAAATGCATCACATGAGGCAAATTCGCATTATCTATACCTATCCGGACTACTGGAAGAGGTGTATTGTTGTACATCTAGATAAACGAAGCTTAGGCGCTGCATTTGTATGGTTCGTTGACCGAAAATAGAACGGTTGAAAGGTCACTGAGCTCAACTCTGGTCAAGTAAACCGTGAGCATTTGCAGTTGATCGCCTTACTTCGCAATTTCAAATACGTGATGCGTATATTTCTGAGTACAAACCTTGCAAGAATATCATAAAGAAAAGAATGCAGCAAAAAGATCAGAGCCAGCTTGCACAACGGTGAAATGCCTGATGTCACAGCAGAACTGTGTTCGTCTCACTAAGCTAAACTCGACGAGTGCCATATAGGTCACAAAGAACTATTTACCCTGTGTAAATATATGGCGCTCTACAGCAAAAGAACAAATCAAACGCAAAGTACAGTTTAATTACATGAGCAGTATATGGTTCAGTATAAGGTTCCGTTAATCATTATAATAACACTAAACTGCAGTTTGCAATTGAGTTCAGGTTGTCCGTTTCCATCAAGCATGTATTCTCATTGACGATTCCATGAAATATCGCAGACCCACCATTTAATTGCAAAACAATGCAATGGTACGATGTCAATCTTTCAAGCTTTCATTGCAATTGATTGATTGATTGTGGGGTTCAACGCGCCGTTGTGGAGGGCCCCGGATTAATTTTGACCACCTGGGAATCTTTAACGTGCACCGAAATCTCGTACACACGGGCGTTTTTGCTTTTCGCCTCCATTAGAAAAGCGGCCGCCGCGGCCGGGAATTGAACCCGCGACATCGTGCTCAGCAGCGCAACGGCTTAGCCACTGAGCCACCGCGGCGTGTATTTCACTGCAATTAGACGATGCTTCGTGCAAGAGGAACCGCAGACGCAGAAGTCTGTCCCGTTTGCATGTCTGCAAAAGAATAAACATGTAAATGCTTTATTCAAATTTGTCTGTGCTTTGGTCTGCCTCAAGAAATAGTGACACCGTAACTGTTACATTTATTCATTATAACTTTGTTGAGCTCAGCAAAGAGAACACTGGACGAGGGATACAAGCACGAGCGCTACTTACAACTTACAACATTTTTTCAGCTCATTAGGACGTCGAATAAACACGCTGACCCCATTTCCCAGGAAGCATAGTGACGTTTTGTATGAGACGAGAGAAGGCCAGTACCATGACACATTTTACAGAACAGCGCACAAGTGCGCGAAATAGAAAAGAATTCCCACACTCCCTTGAAGCAGCTGCATACGAAAGCTACAGAAACAGGCGGCGTAGAAGCCAGTAAGAGATCAATATAATCTCGTTCCAAACTATATCACAAGGGAAAACGTAGACGGGGCCAGAGATATATTTAAATTTTGTGGGTGTGGCTTGGGAGATGCACTAGTTCGGTTACAGCTGGAGCGCGGAACTGCATTTGAGGAATCTCGACAAAAACCTTGTGCCCTGGTTGTATGACGATTGCACCTCGGGCAGAAGTCCCGTCGCAAAAGGCCCGCCACGTTATCCCCATTCTCCAAATGCCCGCGAACAATAAATAGCCCCACGTGCCTAAAGAACCGATGCCAGTTTTCCCGAACCATTCTCATAAAAGGAAGCGTGATTCTCGGTGCCTACATGCTTCAGAAATAGTAAGATAATTCTCTAGAACTATAGTAAGCAAGAGTAAGAGAAGAAAATCGATATTACAACAAAAGAGAAAGGACGAGGCGTCAATCGCGAGGTTATAAAAGCGTCATGTTTCGCCCCCTCCCCTCCCGAACTAGAACTGGGATGCCGGGCCTGCCCGCCACCATTAGCAGAGATAATTGGAATGAGTGGCATACACATGGTGGTCTTAAAACCCACTGCTGTATAAGTGATAACCACCGAATAAACTTCGTTACAGCAGTGTCCGTGGTGAAGGCCTGTGGCAGTCTGAGGTCTCTGGGGGTGCCACCTCGGCGGGGCCACATCCTGGCCGAGTGAGCGCGACATTCCGCTGCTACTTTGCCGTGCGGAGTATTAAGATCCAAAACCATAGGACACGCTCTTTACATATGGCTATAAATATGTCATTACAACATGTAAGATAATACTATTTAAATAGACAATTGCAAGACACCAACCCTTAAAGGGCGGAAAGATTCCCGACAAGACCACAAGACCAGCCAGCCACGGTGGTCAAAGGTATCGTTTTTTTATATCGTTCTCCGCCTTTTACGTCTACTTTCATGTGCCGTACAGAACAGTTTCACACCAAAAAAGGTAAACAAATGAAGAATACCGGCCATGAAAGAGGAGATCGTTCGGCGTAGGGCATCGGCCCAGGGCAAATGTCCAAAGGGTTTATGAGCACGGTGATTTCAGGGTGGGGCTTCGTATGCGGGGGCAATTAAGACGGGGCCTTGAAATCACCAGCTTTCGTGCACAATATTTTTGCCCTCGACATTCCAGCTTACGGCTCATAGCTAGGAGTGCCACACCCTAGCTGTGCAGAACAAAATAATGATACAGTTTACGTGGTGTTGAAAGCGACAGAACTGGTATTGTATAACCTGGTCGTAGCATACAGGTTGAGAAAAATGTCGTGTCGAGATAAAAGGGGACTTCATTGTTTACTCACCACCCCGAACACGCAAGAACATCAGACACGGGTGTGGCAAAGATATTTCTTCGGTTGAACATAAGTACGGAAACGGCCTGTGGGGATAAACACATTACCCATTTGTCGGGAATAGTGCAGTAATTTTGATGAGGCGGGAGGGTGAGGCCAAGGGTTTGCTCTTCATTCTAGGCATTGTAGGAAAATTTAATCAATATGCTGAGGGCGCCCTGTACAAATAAACTTAAAGCCGTTCCACTCAATGTGAAAGCTGTCGGAAGTGCAGAGCAGTGATTCGCCATAATGGGCTGCACCGCCGTTATCCGCTTACTGCTACCACCCCATGCAATTCAAATTTCCCCACTTGCAGTGCTTGCGCGCCCCCTGCCCGAAACTGCGCCCGCGGGAGTTCTGTTCTCTTTGTTCTTTTCTCCCCGCACGTGCCGGCGTTGCACTGCCGCATTTTGTGTTTACTATCGTAAAAACCAACCCAACGGGTGCCCATAAATAAAGGAACGCGGGCTCTGCCTCTTAATTACGTATATTTTTTCTCAAATGTACTTATAGTTTTCTTTGTGCTAGACAGCGAGGAGATGTATGACAAGCGCCAGCGTTTCACGAGCTTCGAACGCTTACGACTGTACAAATCACTTGGCTTTCGAAGCCTCTGGAGTACGCCGCGAGCAACAGCGTTACCCCGGGACGCCGCCTTGGTGCTCTATTTACTTGGGTCGAACGAGGGAGCTTGGACAACAAGGCGAGCGCCTAAAGTGCTCTGCACTTCATAAAACATGGCGGCGCCGCCGACCTTAATGATGGGGCGCCGGTGATGCCATGCCACCTGGCCGCATCCTGGTCTGTCGTCCAGTGAAAAAAAAGCTGTGTGCTGGTGTGCCACTATCCAAGCTGCCGGTAGGCGGCTCGACAAGAAGGCACTGGGCGCTGGGTACATTTACTGAATACCAAATTTCTTTTTAAATGCTAACATGGGACAGTCTATGCGAGTTTCGGAAAGGCAAAAAGGTGTGGTCCCGCGGGTACGTCCCGTTTCTCGACGATCAGTTCACACATGTCAGCGTTTTTTACCTCTTCTTAATTAAGACACCCGAAATCAAGACACCAAAATCAAACCTGCCACTGTTTGAGCACGTCTAGGGTCCACTGGTATAAACCTAGAGAATGGTTTATTGATGCCGGATATCAAGTAGGTGAGCTACAAAACACGGTAGTGTGCACAGCATCACTTAGCTGGGTGGGGGATCACTCGTATAGTGTAAAACAGGGATGTGCATACCAATAGAGGTGCGTTTGGAACATCGAAGTGCACAAAGGTAAGCGCTTTTGTTTTTTTTTTATCGGAGCCCTTTTCCTTGCGAAGCCCGTGCTTTTCGTATTGCAGGTACAATTGGCGGCACACTGCCATCAGTGGTCGCTACTACGATCAGTGGTAGTCAGAGTAATCTCCATCATCTTCATCATCATCGTCATCATCGTCGTCATCGTAGTCGTCATCGTCATATCTTCTCGTGTTATAGTAATGTCCCACTTTCCTAATAAACAGTCGTCCAAATTCTCTTCTGTGATATGGTTTTAAAAGTAATGAAAGTGTGTATAGTTTTTTTTCGTACCTGCCATCGGCGGTACGAACGAGACTGATACATTGTTCGTAGCGGATATCGTATAATCAACAACGAGCATGCTGAAGCCAATGTGAGGGAAGGGTTTGCTGACTGCTGGCCGAAAGAAATATTGCCGAGGTGGACTGACGGGAGAGAACAGCGTTCAGTACTGCTCTCTTGCACTGCTTGCGTGCGCTTGGGGTCCAAGAAAAGCAGGAAGGCGTCAGAACTGTCAAAAATTCCATGAGAACTTGAGTCTCTTCATTTGCTTCGAAGGCGAAAGCCCACCGAGTATTAAAAACAGACTTGCTGCTAAATTCTCTGTGCATTCCTTTTAAGTGCGATGCACTTCTTAAGCGACCCTGAACCTGCGTCCACCGGCGATGTCCGCATAGCATACCCACGTGGGGGATTGGCCAGGACTCTCCTCGTCTTCCTTGGCAACGGGGGGAGATGGGCGCGCGCTGCCTGGCCGCTGACATGGCACATACCCACGTGGGGGATTGGCCAGGAATCGGGCGTGAGAAGGGCTAATGCACCCGCTTAAAGGAGTACTGACACGAAATTTCAAAGCTGAGATCCGCTCTAGCAATCAAGTACAACGACAACACAAATAGGTGTCTGTGAATAAATGCATCTTTCTTTCTTTGTAGTTGTGTGTGTGTGTGTGATCTCTCTTTCGCGAACATTACCGAACCGCGCAAATTCAACTCGTGCATTCGCACTTTCACATTCTTCCCCTCGGGGAAATGCGGGGAATTTTCTTCGCTTTCGTATGTGTGCGTTTTAATGTGAAATATTTCGGCAGGCAGACTGACCGCCATTCTCTTGGAAGCTTCTCCGCAGTCACAGCTCTCCTGTGCGTGCATGTCCTCTACTCATGTGAGATCACTTTCACCTGTCACGAGGCACGCATCTCGTGCACACACTATTCGCCTTGCAAAGTCAGCTTCTATTGTCTCAACTGATAAAGAAAGCAGCACAAAAAGAAAGCCTACAATTTTTCGGATTGTGTAGCGAATGGTCCGAAGGTCAGCCAATAATCAGCGAATGCTGCGATGTTCAACAAGATGGGGACGGCGTTTGAACAGAGAATTATTCAGGCGAATGATTTCTTCCGTTTGCAGGTTAATCTGTATCCCAGAGGCAAAGTGTTGGGCGGTTCGAGCTCCATCAATTTCCAGATATACGCACGTGGAAACCAACGAGACTACGACGGCTGGGTGTCAAAGTACAATGCTACTGGATGGTCGTACGAAGAAGTGTTGCCAGATTTCATCAGTATCGAGACGTCCTATCTTCGAATCAACAACGGTGAGAGAAAATGGCTCAGATTCAACATTTCTGAACGTAACGATGACCCAACACCAAATGCCTAATCAGGAACACAGTGTTTCGACAAACTTACCATCTGCTTGAGATTTTGCAGTCTTCCGTCTAGCTATATATACTGGTACATTGGATTCATATTTTAGATGCGACGCATCTCTTGCTCTTGGGTATGTTCCTCCGTTGTCACGGCGTTGTCCGCACGCTCACTGCACATGCGCAACTCTCCTCCGTTCTTCTCTCCGACAGCTGTGCGCAACACTCTCCGTCTCATTATAACAACAGTTGCGCGTGTGCGCTTCGCTCCTCTGGGTGCGCGCATGCGTGCGCACTCTCACTCTGTCTCATTATCATAACAACAGCTGCGCGTGTGAGCTTCCCTGCTCTGGGTGCGCGCATGTGTGCGCATGCGCGCGACTCTCCCCCCCCCCACCCTCCCGCCTCCTCTCCTTTCAAAAGCGGGAATATAAGCGGGGGAGCTCACGGCGCCGGATCAGTCCAGCGCTCGCTGTCGCACTTGCCTGGACTTTGCTTGACGATACCTCCGTGCAAGATCTTCCGATGAAGACGTGATGGAAGCGACAGTCCCTTCAGCGAGTGGACTGACGCAATCCAATACCAGCGTCAGTCCAAACGCTCCCCCCTGATGCGTCGCATCAAATCAGGGTTCCATCGCGGGAAGATGGGCGTAATTTTTGCTTGCGAAGAGGCTGCAAGTCCGGCGGGCCATCAATGGCGAGACTGAGGGACAAAGGGGCGGTGAAGAGGCCGTTAAGCCCTCATCTATTCACGTGGTTCACACACGCTGCGCACAGAGGCGGTCCAGCCGGTGTTGAGCAACCAAGCGCAAGCAAAGCAGCCGTCTCATCTTAGCCACCTGGGGACTAAGAGGCAAGGTTCCAAAACAACAAAGAGATAAGAAAGGCGCTACTGGCACGCCCGCTGCTCAAGGTCGCTTGCGGCGCGATGAACGCTCTTGAAAGGTGCAGTGTAGAACAGCCTTGGCTCTAGTTAACTTTTCCCCTAAGCACGACACAGAAGACAGTCCACTACGACTTAACCGAAGTGAAACTCGTTATTAGGCGTGTGCGTTATTACTCCCAATGCTAAGTTGTATTGCTACTCAGCGCAGAATACATGAGCAATAGTCAATTTTAGCTTCTTGTCGTTGTGGTGAAATTATGCAGGATTTCATGGCGACAGCGGCGAAGTGCCGGTCAGTTTTCCAACATACCGCACGAAGACGAGTGACCTCTTTTTGGAAGCTGGCCGGCAACTCGGTTATGGCAACAACGACTATAATGGCCCCAACCAAACAGGTGAGGTGTCCTGACTAGTTTCCTGCTTGACCAATCGCAGAAAACAACTACCTCACGTCTTCGCCTCCAGAAAAAAAAGCTACCAGAATTTGTTGCAGATACAAAATCAAAGAGCACATCGCATTAGGGTAAACTCTATAAAACGTTTTGAAACAGCCTTTCCATTTGAATCGTTCTCAAAGCTGTGTTCACAGATAAATTTACAGGGCGTAGTTTGCTACAAAGGTTTAGTAACAATGAATGTACTCCTCAAACAAGTGACCCGTTACATCTCTATGTAACAGAGCTAAAACTTCAATATCACAAGAAGTATCACCCGGACGTCATAAAGAACACAGCCGCAGTATGCGTCTGATTCAACCAATATCTTACAAATATCTGCTGCATTTGAACTCCGGTTTTGTGTGAGAAAATTATTTGCAGCTTTATGCATAGTGCTCGAATATTCAGAACCGTTTCAATTGCACTTTCGGCACTGGTCTTCTTGAATTGTCTATTCTTCGAAACAATTGTTACAATTGCAGTGTTTTTAACAGTAACAGATGTATCACCAACTACAGTAAAATAAAACCTACCGCACCTACAGAAGCTTTCATACCAGCGCCGTAAATAATTTTCTCCTTTGCTGTTTAGAGAAGATGTCGTTCCTTTTTCAAGCGATTAATTGCTGCATTTATGTTCTATATCAGGTTTTTCTCGAATACAAAGCAACATAAAAAATGGCGAGCGCTGGAGTTCCAGCAAATCGTTTATTCCCAAGGACGTCCGACGCAGAAGAAACCTTGATGTGGCTCTTTACGCTTTCGTCACAAAAGTACGTACAGTTCGCAATTTTACGAACGCAATTTTAGGGCTCAATAAAACTTGTTTCGGGAATAGTTGGTTGATTGCGCTCAAAGATTACCTTATCGCTCAACAAGCAAAACGCTGGTAAGGTGGAAGAGACGGTCGCCTCTTTGATTTCATTTCTGAACCATATCTTTTTAGCGGTTGGTCACATTTGAGTAAAGCCCACGTAAAGCCCACGTAAATGTTCTTCTTTTTCTTGACAAACTCCGAAAGATGAACGTTTTTTAGATGCGGAGCATCTTATAGTCTGGGCATGTCCCGTCGGCGTCCGCACTCACACTGCGCATGCGCAACTCTCCTCCTTCCCTCTCTCCACAGCTGCGCGATACTCCCGCTTTCTTCTCTCGTACCAGCTGCGTGCACTTCGCTTTCGCTTTCCCGCGTTCTCGCTCTGCTTTCGCGGCGCATGCTCGGCGCTTCCGCATCGTCTCCTCTCTCTCCTCCTTCAACCTGAATGTAAATCGGGTAGCGCCTTGCGCGCGTTCAGTTCAGCGCTTGCTGCGGTTGACTCCACTTCACTCCGTTCTTCCGATGAAGTGTGATGGAGGCAACAGTCCGTCAGTATTGGGTTGGCGCAAGCAAGCGTCAGCACCACCCCACAAACTAACAGCAACGCTACGTCCACTGAAGACAAAGCTGCGCAGCGAAGGGCACGCGACGTTGAGCGCAAACGCTTGAAGCGAGCGGCGGACCCTGAGCTTCGCCGGTGCGAATGCTCGGCGCTTGCGCATCTCTACTCCTCCGTCTCCTCTCTTCAACCTTGAATGTAAATCGGGTAGCGTGCAGAGCGCGTTCAGTTCAGTGCTTGCTGTAGTTGACTCCACTTCACTCCGTTCTTTCCGATGAAGTTCTACGAAACAACAACAACACAACGTAACCCCAAATGCTCCGCATCTACTCAGCGTTCCTTCGGGAAGATGGGGCTAATTTTTCAGGGGGCTCCTAAAACGCAAAACTTTTGTCTATATGCCTGCCTATCTATCCGTTTATTTATAACCCATCCAAAAGTTTAAAAATTCTTCAACGAAGCATTTATATATGCAACGCATTTAATAACTACTGAATCTGATGGCAGTGTTCATACTTGTGTACATTATTGACCGAAAATAAAACATAAGGCACATTTGAGGCAAGATATAAAATATATGTATCACTCCCATTGTTCCTTTAAAAAATACATGGCCGCTTGATTTTCGCGATAAAATAAAAATTGAGCCTTGAACAATATGTTTTACCTCAAAACACAAAAAGCGTTCGCGGCGCTGACTCGTAGCACTGTTCCAAGTCCAAAAGTAACAAAAGGTTCCCGTTGGTTGCACGAGCAGTGAAGCGCGGGAAAATTGAGCTGCTTGAGCAAACCTCTACTGTGTTTATTCTGGGCATAGCGAGACGGCAAGGAAAGAGCGTTAGAGGTGGGCGGGAAAGAGAGAGTACGGAGGACATTTACGAGTAAATGGGGTAGAAGACGATCGTCTTTCAACGACATCTGCAGAGTAGTGAGCAGATCCGCGGCCAATTTATCATGTTCCCGTGCTATATTGTTCTTATAACGTCCCGTCTGACCGGCGTATGCACTCGCCCAAAGGGTAGTCGTATCTTGTGTACCTGTCGGATTAAAACTTTTTACAAGTAGCCTAGCGTTCCTCAATTTCCATCCATGATTCCGGGCACCAAAAATATTTGCCGGAAGGAAAACACAGGTGCCATGCATTTTTAAGTGATGCTTTTATGCCACTAATCAGAGATTTTATGGCGACCACACGCGCGCGCGCAAAAGCAATTTGCGAAATCAAAGTCACAAATACCAAGCTTATCGCCGAAGTAAACGCATATCGCCGTCCGGTTCTATGCGTAAACTTTCCCCCAAAAAGTGAGAATAAAGAAATTAACAGCAAAAGTAAATATACATTGTCAAAACAAATGCATATTCTCGGTTGCGTCAGAGCGCAAACTCTCAACTATAAATTAGAGTAAAAGAGACCAGTGGGAGTAAAAAGTGCAACACTGAAAGAAAACCCATATCACCAAAACAAAACTATATCTCTGCTGGAGTAGGAGCAATGTGTTAATCCATTAAGCAGTGCGTCAGATCTGTGCGCACATTAAAGCGGCCAACCGCATGAGTGTACAGATGTGTCTTACGTGGGGAGGAACCCCCATGAACGGTAAAAGGAAATTAAATTCCCTTGTTTTTTTTCAACTAAATTCCGTGTCACCTTTATGTCGTGTGCTAAAAAACTACGCTGGTCGCCCAACTTTCGCAGGTCGTACAAAAAAGACAGTAATTTCTTGCTTCCCTCATGTGGTGGAAAATATTGTGCACATCAGACACCAATTTCCACCAAGGGCTTCCTGTCAGTTGCGAAACGTTTTCTCTTTGCTTCCACCCAACGCCGTTTACATCCTGTAGCACGGGCTTGTATACCTGTGCAGGTAGAGAGGCTGGGGTCTCAGTCGTTCGCAGAAGAGGAAAGGCGGCAGAAGGAACAAAAGGGCTAATCTGTCGCAATCAAGGTGGACAGGGGTGGTTCCGGGCGTTCACGATATTCCCCACTACATTAATAAAATTGTTTAAAGGCATGGCTTCCGCCTTGTCTTTGCAGAGCTAACAAAGCTCCCTGTCCTGTGCCCAGGCATTTGCGGCGCAGTACGGTCGATCCGCAAAGAGGCAAGCAGAACCCTTGTGAAATGCGGTACCTGGATTGTTGTGCCCTTCCGCATGCAGCTTCGCTGCGGAATGGCATACGTGTCGCCAATGGGAGTTTGTATAAACGATCGATCACGGGATGGTATATTGTCATTACAAATGTAGGTCCTGCATGTCCGCATGCGTTTGGCGGGTCTTGCAGTTGCGATACCTCTGCTACGTCGTATTACAATCTTCGAAAGAAGCCTTCAGTCAAATGCATGTGTTTTCTAACAGTGCTCGGCAAACTCTATCGTTATTCGTCGTGGACACCAACGTCACGTTGCAATCGCGCCTATCCCACCAGTACTTGCCATCGCAGAATTGCGTCAACTTACTAGAAAAAAGTAGTTAAAGTGTACTCCAAACCATTAAAAATAATGTATCGACTGTTATAAAACAAACCGAAATGCGTTTTATTAGGTTTGTAACCCGAAGCAGTCCCATGAAACAGTGTTAGGGCAAATATTTTCAAATCCCTTACATCCCAGACCCCGCCACCATCTTTAGCTTCCGACAATAAATTCTTCCGTGCGGTCAAGCGCTCGCCGCGTGTGTCCGTCCAAACACGGAGACAATTATATTCTTTTGATTCGTTTTCTACCCCTCCCCATTCCCACGCTCCCGTTCCCAAATCTCAAGCCTCATACGGGTGGATGCGCGCTTTAGTTTTATGCGAAAGCAACAACATTCCACTGAGCTCAAAAGTTGACGTTGGCGGCACCATTTTCATCGGAGTCTGTACCGGCAAAATGGCTCTCAGAAAGTATGGAAAGGTGGCTGCCCCGTGCATACAGCGCGAATTTGGTAAGTAAGCAGAGCCACGTCGCCTTGCGAGCGAGCAGATGCGCAGCAAAATTTACAATCCTTATCGATTCTTCTAGTACCTGGACGCTAGAACGGGCAACGGCACAACGCGCAGGAGACCAATACAAGGTACCTTAAAGCAACAAAAAAATGAGGAAGCTCACACTAACGCGTAAGACCTTACCGACCACCACGAAGGTTTAAGTCCGCGATTGCAGCCGATTTGCTTATTGTTCGCGACCGCAGCGACCTTAACTCCATCATTGTTGCTAAAGCGTGAGCTTCCACCATTTTTCTGGAAGCAATAATCATTGGACGTCCCCTTGGAGGGGCGCACGTTATGACGGGTCTCTCTCATTCCGAACAAGTGTTTCCATGATTACGGCGAACACTGGAGATTTTCTGGCCAATCTTGGCCAACCTCCCTAAGTGTGTATGCTTGGCTTGACAAACGTGCGTTGGGGACGCTGGGCGGTTGTCTGCGACCTGCGGCTCCACTGGCTGCCGGGCCACAGTGGCATCCGGGGCAACGAGGCGCCGACGCCCGAGCCAGGGAGGCCCACCAGGAGGGCACCCCAGTTTCGAAAGACGTCACCGCCTTCGACGAGGCCCGCACCGCCCTGGCCCGAATGATGCAGACGATGCACCCCGACCTCGCGTAGTGAGTGGCGTGGCGCCACAGCCGCTGCCTGCACGCATCAGCAGGAAAGCCCGCTCGCTGCCAGCTTCTCCGCATGCGGCTCGACTGCTGCAATGTGGCGGAGCGCCTGCAGAGACATGGGCGTAGGACTCCCCTACATGTGTGGACTGCCCGGAACCAGAGACGCTGGAGCACCTACTCTGCTTCTGCCCCCCCCCCCCCCCCCCGGCGGGCCAGAGAGCGGAGCTCCACCGAGCGCTCCAGCGTCGAGGCCTTCCTAGCGCCGGCATGGAGGACCTTCTCTTCCCGAAGGGGCGGGCGGCAACCGAACGGGAAGTCTTCGCCCATCTGCTCCATTACCTGGAGAAGACCGGCCTCACGCAGCGGCTGTAGCCCGGAGTACAGTGCCCAGACTGATGTGCCCGGACTGACAGCTCTCTCTCTCTCTCTCTCTCCTCTCTCTCTCTCTCTCTCCTTCTCTCTCCTCTCTCCTCTCTCCTCTCCCCTCTCTCTCTCTTCTCTCTCTCTTTCTCTCTCCAAATTATCCTGTCACTACTCCTCTACTTCCCTTCCCCTGAACTGGTTGTATGCAGGAGTGTTGTACGAACTGGCCTTCCAAGGAACAACGTTCCTGGAACTAGTTCCTTTTTGGAGGAACGAAGGAACGCCGCCGTTCCATTAAGGGTTGGTGTAACTGTAACGGTAACTCGTTAGGTTTTTGAAGGAACGACAGGAACGCGTTCCTTCTCCAAACGTTACATCCCTGGAATTGGCTGTTTTTGATGCCAGGGCTCGAGCAAAAAATTCCACACTTCGCTACTGTGTTTCTCTTCCTATCATCTGGCTAGTTTTCCCGCCCTTCAGCGGAACGTGCTTCCTCGAGGGTCAAAGGCAGAAGAATAACCACGCAGCGGGCCTCAGCGTGTGCTTGCTTTCATGCCGGTTGAGCTTACGTGGCGTTTGGTGGGTGAATAGCGCAGCCGCGGGAATTCTTTTCCCTTTCATCGTTTGTCTGGGGAGGCGAAGATGCGTTTCGGGCCGTTAGAAATGTTCCCTGCAGGAGAAAGGTTTCTAAGTCCGACCGGCGCTTCAGGTACCTTGTGAAACCACCGTATATTGTCAGGGATAATTACCGCATTAGTGCACGCGAGGCGCGGGTGTGTTGTTTTCGAGGGAGTTGATTACGCTGTGAGGTCATTCGAAGGGTAACCAGGATGGCAGGGTAACCCGGTCACCGGGAATTGTTCGGGATTGCAGGATTGGAAACCTCAAAGGAAAGCGCGAGCTCGTTGTCGCCAGTTGCTTATTCCCAAGGTTTAAGCTATCATGGATCCCAGACAGTTCTGTGCGAGACAAGGCGATCAACGACATAAAGACAGAGCCGGCTGGAGTGACCGAGCCATCCAGCGCAGACTTTGCCACCTCGACTGCGCCCGAGGATTTCTTTTCCTTTGGGCAGCAAACCCTTCCAGCCGAGGTACAGGATGAGCTGTCGCGGTACCTGCCGGTATCAGTTTGCTACCCGATATCACAGATGAAGAACTTCGAGGAACTGAAGTAACTTGTATTCAAGTACAGTACGTCAGTACCCTCAAGAGATTCCGTGGAACGGCTCTTCAACATTGCCAACGAAGTGTTGTCGAAAAAATGGGTTCATATGTCTGACTCCAACATCGAGATACAACTCTTGCTGAGTTCAAACAAGGGACTCTACTTAGTCGCGCCTATGCATTCGGGCATTTTTTCCCACTAATTGTTTTCACAATTTTTCATTAATTCTACATTTTTTTTTCTCTTCTGCCATATCATATAACTTTGCTATGTACTTAACTTTTTCTGCTTGAATGGCCAAAGAAGCTGTCATTTATGTACCATGGCGCGCGTTTTCTTGTTTGTTCTTTACTTTTATTTCTTTGTTGTTTCTTTACTTTATAGTGTTGCGCTTTGTGCCTGACTATGATTTTCATCGATTAACTGCTTTTTTTACGCGCATGACTGGGCTCCGTAATATTTCCTGCGCTTTTCTGTTATGCGTACTTTAAAGCAAAGATTTTTATCTCTACTCCCCAAGGATTCTTTCGCGGCTGTTGGTGTCAACAGAAACCTCCCCCGAATAAACAAAATGATTTACTAGCACCGCCAGGAATCGAACCTGGCACTAATAGAGTAACGAAGCCAGTGCCCGTTGTCTTACCGATTTAGCTACCAGCCCACGTGGAGACGGAGAAGACAAGTGGTGCACTCCCCAAGCACATCTGCGGGTTTAACCCCTGCATTCTCGCTGAATGCCATGCGATAGCGATTCAAGCAAGCCCACACCAACCCATGGCATCTCACTTGTAGTATGCCAATAAGCTCAAGCCTTTGGCTTCCAGTGTTCACGTAAAAAATCTCAGCTCCTTGTCAGCCGCCATCACGCCAAACGACACCTCAAGGAACACATTCAAATACTCCTCTTGGCCATGACATCACCCAAGACCCAGCATCAAGATCCTGGGCCTACATCTTCAGGCCAACACATAGTCACGTATCCTTGCAGCGCCTGAAACACAGCATCAATAAAATCATACACATGATCAGGCGAGTTGCCAGCCAGAAGCGAGGCCTCAAGGATTCCGATACCTTTCGATTAGTTCAAGCTTTTGTCCTCTCGAGAATCCTTACACCAACCCCTGTCTTCGTCTCGGCAAGGAGGACATAAAGATGCTTTATATAATGATTTGAAAGGCGGTTGAGCAAGCCATTGGTCTTCCCATGAGTGCGTCCACACAGAGGCTGCTTAGCACGGGGCTGTACAACAAGGTGGAAGAGCTGATAGAGGGCCGTCCTTCTATCCAGAAGCTCCAAAGGAGCAGAACTGCGGGAGGTCGCCGCATCCTTCACCAGATTGGCTGGGCAGCACAGAATGTCACTCCCCTTGATGTATTCCTGGGCTCTTGGCGACAAGAGCAAACTATGCACCCTTTGCTTAGAAATATGAACCCCTCACACGACGAGGGTCGCCGACAAGCACGGGCTCAAGCGCTCAACACCACCCTCGGTGGGGATCATGCAGTGTTTTACAAAAACGCCTCCCAACATCGAGGGCAGCACTATGCCATCATCGTGGCTACTCCAGAACCAACCTCTTTTCTGGTGCCTCACTCAAGACAGAAGGCATGAAGGCAGCAGAAGAGGCAGCCATAGCCTTGGCTCTCACTCAACAAGGGGTTCGTAAGATAGTCACCGATTCCCAACAAGCCTACCGGAATTACCTTGTCGGGGTTGGTGTCCCGACCTGCAATGCATGGGCTAAAAAACCACTACCCAAATTGTTCCACTCAGCTCATCTGGACACCCGCTCACGCTTCCATGGAGGGCAACGAATACGCCGGCTGTGATGATCTCAGAGCTCAGTGGTGGGAACCACGAGGCGTGCACACGGGGTGAAGGACGACAGAGGCACACAAAGGGAAACAGAAGGCATGTAAACGGGTAGGAAGCATAATGAGCCATAATGGGAAAAAGCTCAAATGAACCGAAAACGGGAAAAAAAGGGAAAAGCGAAACGGGATCAGCCGCAAACGGAATCAAAAGCAGTTCAGCAGGAAGCCAACTGTCTCGGACGACGGTGATGATTGGAGAGTAAAGTGAGAGGGAAAAAAACGCTTCCCGTGGTCAGAATCGAAGCTGGCTCATCGCGTTATGAAGCCGACGTCATCCAATGCGCAATTCCAACATGGTCACAGTTTGGATTTGCAGAGGAGCTTAGTCAGAAAAAAGGAAACTCCCGCGCCCGAGGGGCACGATCAAATGTAGAGCATTCCGGGGGCGACAGCGCCTGCAAGTCGTATGGATACTATTGTCGTGTGTTGTAATTGTTGTCTCCAGCGTAGACATTGTCGATGAAGTCGATGTGGTGAAACGAGTGAACCCCCTGCCGCGGCTATGACGCAACGTGGAGCGGCTATGACGCAACGTGGCGCGGCTATGACGCAACACAATCCACTAATCCGATCCAATCCAAATCCAAGCCAATCCAAGCCAATCCAATCGAATCCAATCCAATGCCCCTCGCGACAGAGTGTTATAGCGCCGAAATCGCCACCACGCGAACGCGTGATGCTGACGTCACGATCACGCCACAGATGTTAGCGACCGCAGCGCGCGCGAACGACATATGTGGTTTAAGCGCGAACCGACCGCAGCGAGAGAGCGCGATGCGAGCGCCCCACCTGTTTTGCGCGCGAACCAAACGCGGCGAGAGAGGGTGTTGCGCACGTCCCCACCTGTTGTGCGCCCGAACCGAACGCGGCGAGAGAGGGCGTTGCGAGCGGAGAGAAAGCGAGGAGGACGCGGGGGAGAGGGCGCACCTCTGGCCGACGGTTGAATGAGTCAAGGATATAAGGCACGTTCGTAACCTTCTGTTCTGTGTCGGCTTTGTGGCTCAGTTGGTAGAGTACCGTGCACCTTGTGTTCCGCCCGCAGAGTCGTAGGATCGAAACCTGGCGCCGGCAAGTATTTATATAGTGTAGGGGAGCGATGCGGACGCGGACTACGGACGCAAACGCGGGTGACATCGTGAGTTACTAAACGCTGCATAAAAAAAGGAGAAAAACGAGAAGCGGGATTCAGTCCTGCATATTCTAACAGTCCCGCGCAAGCGCCAGTTCAGCGAAGGTAGCGAACGCTCCCCATACGCGTGAAATCTGGACTGGGCTCACATGAGTTGTCGCAGTCACAGTAGCCGGGGGTCACAGACGTGCTGGTCCCGTTTGGCTGGCCCCACGTCACTCGAACCACACGAGGCGCGACCCAGTGGCGCAGCCCATCAGGAACACGACGTGGCCTGGCGCGGTAGCACGGACCCCTCACCTGGAGGCCCAAGAGAGGCGGGAAATGGCGGCGGCCCCGACGGGTGGTCCTCTCGAACCAATGGCGGCCACGCCTGAGGGCTGATGACCAGACGCCCCGGCGCAAGGCGCGGGGCCTGGTGTGGTGGCGGGTACGAGAGAGCGGCGCTGCGGCACGGCCCCCGTTATGCGGCGGTCACTGGCGACGTCCCGGCGCAGTATCACGGGCGCTGTCGGTGGGTGTAGATCACGTTCGGTGCTGTCCAAGCACACACCGATCTTCCGCCGACCGATGGTGGTCCTCGTCGCGTTCCATCCGCTCACGCGCTCTCGCACCGGGGCATTATTTTCCTCCATTTGCAAGCATAAAACTTCGTGGATTGGAGGTCCCATCACACCCGCAAAGCCGGCACTTTTACCCTCCGTGCTACGGAGCTGCACGAGGACAGTCACCCGCTTGTCTCGTTCAGGGATGTAACCCGGCATTATTGCCTTCTGAGACAGACCCTACCTTCGCCTTACCCTGAACTTTCCGTAGAACAACAAGCTACCCTACGGCTCATACGGATCCTTCCCACACCCGACGCGTCTTCACATAATGCACCCGAATTGCTACGACGCTGAATATAAATTTTTCTCAGAATTAGTAGCACTGCCACATAATCGGGGTGTGCGAATTTAGCCCTGAGCACCCTCCTCTCTTTCCGTCAACTACCGAAAAAGAGCAATGGGAGATGCTGCTGTCCAGCCCCTGTCTGCCTACCCAGCTGCGGCTGGAGGACAGAGCACAGGCGGCGCGGACTGGATATGGGCTACAGTGAAGAAGTAACCACTCCCCTGGGCCGCACTCTGGGCAATTAAGAAATCTGTATAGAAGTATGTCCTCCTGCTCCTCCTCCCTCTCATGCTCCTCCTTCGTCTCTGCCGCCGATCTCATCATCGCCTCCGTCCGCGACGCACGGACGGAAAAGTGAGATCGTCTAACACCGGGCTTGAGCCTTGATTTTATACAAAAAAGAGTTTCCACTGATGTGCTACAACAGTGCTACTAAACGAACCACCGTTCATGCATCATGCAATAGTTTAACCTTACGAATAATATCTCTTGGAAGTAATAGAGGGTGCGGTTAAGTGCATTTTACTTCTCTCTGGTTTCACTGTTTGTAGAGCAACGTGAGTGAATTTAAGTGACGTCGCATAAGTAGTCGTTGTGGGTGCCGTTTGCAGCTTTGCTTTCCAACAACATTCACAGGGTGGATTGGCGCTAATTTTTTTTTAACCACCGCAACTGATTTGGGCATCGCGTCGACATACTTGGCCATCTTTGGTTGTTTCCTTTATGTACTACCCTGATTGTGTTCGGCGGACTGTGTAATTCTTGTGCGTAGATTTCGTGTGTGACTACGCTGTTGTCTTTATTTTTTTTACTTGTTATCGTCTTCCGGCCTAAATTTGAATTGCGAACCTCGTCGTCATTGCACTTTCTGCTATGTTTTGTTACTCGAAAGTCTGTGCTGTATGATCCGCAAAGCTTCACTTTTGTAACCGCCTTATTAAATTCCCTGCAAAGGGGCCTGTAAGGTATTTTAAATAAAGTGCAATAATAAATCAGCATTCATTAAAGGCCTGTGTATTGTTACTTTCGACGCGGCTTCTTATGCAAGACATTTAATTACGTTCCTTCATGTGAGTAACCTACTATTTGCATATTACTATTTGCATTTTTCCCCAGAGGGGGAAAAAACCGGCAGACGCAGTGGCATAGTGTGCGCTGTGTGAGTGTGTGCGTGTTTGTGGTTTGTGCGTGTGTTTGGGTCCCAGGTTGGGTACGCAAGCCTGATAGCTATGGGCGATTCTGCCTTCTGCGGCCCTGTACGCCTGGTTCCACCCACCATGAGTACAAATAAAAGTATTAGTATTATTATTATTATATCTCAAGCGCCGTAACCTTACTGCGCATTTGTAAGACCGAAGTGGGAAGTGTTACACGTGTTGCACCTATAATGGACGAGCACCAAAATCGCAGTTAGACATGTCTGGAATTTGTCCGGTGCTCCCTGAAAATAAATCGTATTCGGCACAGAACAGCGGCAATAAAATCACCCTCCCTACCAAGGCGAACCAAACACAAGCATGGACGCCCCTTTTACAATGCAAAAGCTACAGGGGCACTTGCGCGTCTGACCGGTAACACCACGCCAGGCAAGGACAGAATTAATAATAAACTACTAGGAAACCTGAACGAAGACCCGCAGGAGTCCATACTGGCACTTTTCAACAAGCATTGGCTTGCCGGAACTCTGCCAGCAAAGTGGAGGCATGCCGTCATAACGCTAATTCCTAAACCTCGCAAACGAATCAGCATTCAAAACCTTCGACTGATCTCGCTTACATCATGCCTTGGAAAACTCTTCGAACATCTGGTGAACCGTAGACTCACAGAACATCTGGACGATAATAACCTCTACCCTCACACAATTTTCGGATTCCACGCCCATCTGTCTATCCAGGACGTATGGCTACAGCTGAAAGAACAAATTATAGACAACCTCAGCAAAACCACCCCCAGTTACCATCCTGGCTGTAGACGTTCAAGGCGCCTTCGACAACGTCACCCACGAAGCGATCCTCCAAGGACTCCAAGACACCAACTGCGGAGAAGCAACGTACAACTTTGTACGAGCGTTCCTGTCAGGCCGTACCGCTAAAATTATACTTGGTCCAATACAAACGGGCACGTTTTCAACACCGTCGAAAGACACGCCTCAAGGCGCGGTATTTCTCCCTTAGTATTTATTATTGCCCTGCTTTAACGGCCTTCCCAGCTTTAACAGATTCCTGAACTACATCGCGCCTTTTACGCCGGTGATCTTACAATCTGGACGAACACGGGATAAACTGGAGAACAGTAGGGCAGACTTGAACAGGCCATAGACAGAGTGACGGAGTAACTGGATAGACGGGGCTTTGTATGCGGCCCTACCAAGTCAGCTTTACTCGTCCTTGGGGAACGCACACGAGGTAGACCACCTAAGCCAACGCCCGTCAGCCTCGCATCCAGCCCGGTACATCAAGTCACATCACTTCGCCTTTTGGGAGTACCATTTCATGCAGACGGCTCAGGTACCTTCTTACTACCACAACTAAACACCACAGTCATGCAGATGATGCACTTGATCCGACGGATCTGCACCCAGCAGAGCGGTCTTAAAGAACAGGACACCTGCTGCATCGTTCAGGCACTGCTGACAAGCCGCATCGGCTATGTCACCCCATACGTCCAATTACGGCCCAAGGAACACTCGAAATTGATGCTTAAATTCGAAAATCGTATAAGCTGGCCCTGGGACGTCCCGCTTTTACGCCTACGGACAACCTTCTCAACCTTGGACTCCATAACACCTTGAGCAAATTCTGGAAGCGCAACGAGCAAGCCAACTAAATCGACTAGCTCTAACGATTCGCGTAGTTCTGGACAAGACATAAATTCACCGACAATCCGGGTGTCTATTATACAGACGTCGCAAGAAAGTTCCACTGCCAGGCCCACGTTGCAGTGGTGGTGGGTTCCGAAGGGACATCAATCTCAGCTGCAACAGTCCGAACAACCGACACCGATGTCGCAGAAAAGACAGCCATCGCCCTAGCGGCCACCTCCAGCAAAAAACAAATTATTACAGTCATCACTGACTCGCAACAGGCGTGCCGGCATTACCGATCAGGGCGAAGATCTCCGTATGCGCCCACACTTCTAAAACACGCTAAAACTCTCCCGACCATTCACATTGTTTGGACGCCTGGTCATGCCTCCCTCCCCGGGAACGAAGCGGCTGACGCCGCTGACCGCGACATTTTACACCAGGCATTCCCAAGGGAGGCCGACGACACACCTCCAATCACCTCGGCCTGCCACTCAGTCCCAAAAACATACACGGACATCTTATATCATTATCGCCGGGAGCGCCTCCTTTACCCTCCTCCTCACCCATCACGCAATACACAAGACTCTCCAATCTGGCGCCGAATCCAAACACAGACTTACTACAACATGGCAATTTTACATCATATTTCTCCAACTGTTTTTCCCTACAACTGCACAGCATGCAATACACCAGACACCACCTCTCACCTCGTATGGGAGTGCGTCAAACATCCCAATCCAGTTCCACCACCTACATTGGAGCAGTGGGAGCACAGGCTGACCAGCTTCCAGCTCGAGGATCAGGAGTACCTCATCTCCTGCGCGAGGGCTGCTGGGGGGGGGGGGGATGAAGGCGGCCTGGTATGAGGCCACCCCCCCCTCTTTTTTACCCTCCCCTTTCCCTTAGAAAAATAAATTTTATTCCTCCCCCTGCTCCTCTAGGAGCGTTTCTTTCGATTCTTTTTATGTCCACATAAACGGCTGCTGGGGATGTTCATATTCCCATAATATACGTAGTTCGATGTGAGTTTTAACTTTCTCACTTAGTTTTGCTTGAGGATTCCGACCCCATATTTTAATTTTAAAAAATGAAATGTAACGTTAATGTAACGACACATTCCAATGTTCAATGGAAACTGGAACGCGTTCCTTTCGCATTAAAGGCACTTGTATCAGGAACTCGTTTCAAAATTGGGATGTAACGAGGAACGAGCTTTCGTTGCTGTTGTACAGGAACGAGTACAACACCGATATGCAGGTGAACTCCCTGCCGAGCTCATAAAATCTCAGTGCCTTTCCTTTCCTTTTCATCTCCCGCCAACGACCCCCCCCCCCCCCCGCGAGGTACGCACACACGAGCGCTAGGCATTGTCTTGATTTTGTTAACAGAACGGCAGTCGCCGCTAGGCACGTGCTCACGTGCGCGGGCTCGGCAATTTCTTGTTATTTTTAACGGTGGACTCAAAAAATTACGATTTGCTTAACAGCTTCGCTCCTAAAATATGAAGCCAATGGTGAACGCTGGACGGAAGTAACCGTGTCAGATGTTCTACTGGACCACATTTATTTTGCCTTCAGAACAATTGAGAACGGAGTACGTGTCCCCCTACTTTTAAAGCTACAAGGTAAGGGGTATTTTCCAGATTATCTTCGAAGGAACCACGGCCGTGGGTGTAACGTACCGACGCAACCTTTTGACACATACTGTTCGAGCGAGACGGGAGGTTATTCTTAGCGCTGGAGCCATCAATTCAGCACAGCTTCTCATGCTTTCTGGCATTGGACCTCGGCAGCAGCTGGAACCACTCGGGGTGAGAGAATTGAGCTCAAAGCGAACGTTTTGTGTTGTCGCGTGCGCCGAATTTTCAAATATGGATTCTTTTTGATCATCCTGAGCCACTGTTTTACAAGCTTCAAATGTCAAATAATATTATTCTGTGTACGTTTTTATGGTTGTCCTTGGGATACACTAGTAATGAAAGAGAACCAAGTTGTAAATATCGACATGACCGAGAAAGCTAAGTGACATTTCGGCAGCAATAGAACACAAGTCGCATAGGCAGGTGAGTGAATCTGACGGTGGAACGTGAACCTGTTAGTGCCGTCTAAATGACATAGCAGTACATTTTCTTGCGCTGTAGCGAATGTGTTATCTTAGAAACGAATCATCTATATTATAAGTTTAAGTTAATAGTAATCCAGCCAATGTTAATTCATAGACCTTATACACATTGAAATATCATGCACGTCCCCTAGTAATAACTACCACAGAATTAAAAAGGGCTTATGAATGAGTACAGTGTAAGAGGACCAAAAAATGCCTCTTCAGCCTTCGTTAGAATTAGTTCTGTAAAGCAAATACAAGTGGATATGCAGCAGTTATGCGAGCTTATTCGCGCGCCATCCGACCTACGTTTTTTTTGCTTTAAAATTGAATACATGCGGTGTATATATGTTAATAACAGGTAAATTTATTTACAGCCACTGATAACACGGCTAGAAATTGTTAAAATTACTAGTTCATTGGTAACGCCAGTTTTTTCGTTATACTCGCAATGTCATCATATTCAACAATATAGGAAGACTGGCAATGCCGCAAGCCTTATATTTTCGCCAACTGGGCTTTCTGGTGGTGTGAAGTTTTTACAACGTACAGAGTGCCAGTAGTTGGTTTGCAGCCATTAGTGATGCTTTTCTTTTGTGATGCGCATTGCTAATGCTGGCATATTGTTTTTTACTTGCGACATTTCACGCTTTTTTACTTTTCAGATAGAAGTAATCGCAGATCTGCCAGTGGGCCAAAATATGTTCGACCACCTTTTTGCCCTTGGACTGGCAGCAACTACAAAGAAAAACATCATATTAGACTATTACGCTCTCTCTACTATACCTGATTATGCGCTTCATCGAACAGGTAAAAGTATCTAAAACAATATTACAGTCGAATTGAGCCAATTTCAGAAGAACTGAAGGAGAATTCAAAATATTGTTTGCAACGACTTTTACAGAGCGGTTATATTTGCTGCATCATTTTTGACTGCACGGATTTAGCTTATTTTTCTAACAGTACACAGTGAAGCACAGATACATCTTTTAAAAGGTCGGATTTACGTTGTAAATATTCAAGGCAGCAGGAAACTTCTGGAAAACATGATCAGCGCGGTCGTTTTCAACAAATTGGTGAGCACACGTAATAAAAAACATATTTGTACATACGATTGCACACACACAAAATGGACTCGCCTGGATGTCATTGTCATATCAGAAGATAACTTTGTTAAGAGGTGAATACTTGAATAACTACTAACCTGTTGGCGACATACAGGAGAACCGTAATCTTGTGGAAGAGAAGAGCAAAATAAAAATTCAGCGGAACGGTAGAAGGAAGCAGGGACGGCGGAGCACTGAAGATTTAGGCGGCACTCTCGCCCTAAATGTATGACTATGTTTAGAGCTCCATAGCTAAAAAACGCATTTCCAGCTATATGAATATTACAACCATGTACGAAGGTCTTGGTTTTCACGCGCTTCGTTCACCACCTTCAATTTAAGTGAACTAATTTTATGAGTAGGCCTGTAAAAGGCACTAGCATCAAATAAAGCAGGCCTCGCTTTGTGATGTAATGAACGGAAGCGCTAAGGTAAGTGTGCCAGCCTATTCTGAACATACTCCTATGTCACCTTGGAACAAGAATTTCGTCTTAGCGGTCGAGCTGTTGTACGTGGAGCCTTTGCGTCCGTCGGCTGAAGGTCGTGCGCCACGCAAGTATAGGGGCAGGTTCCCAGACTCACCGGTGACCTCGCAGAAGCCAGTTCCATAGATACACACATAGGGAGAGGGAGGGAACCTCCCGCCGCTGACATTTATCTATCGAGAGCTTTGCACCAATCTTAGAATCTGCGCAGCGGTGGTGCTGCCGTTCTCGGGTGAGTTCCCGTTGACATTCCAGTCGACACAACAGAAGCACAGCTCGGCTGATTAAGCAGTTGTCACACGGGGTACAACCGGATTTAGTCTTTTTATTTGCCGAAATTGCCGAAAACCAGGCGGTACGCTTGTATCTGAAGGTTCAATGAAGACTAACCAGTCGGCTGCCGTGGAGCCAAAACCGATGGATGATCCGCCACAAAGTAGCCAACCCTCCCGTTTCAAGCTCCCTCATTCTGTGTTTTCCCTAGGGCGAGGTCGTGGGTGGCGCTCATAGAAATATTCTTGCCTAGTTTCTGATAGAACATACATGTCATACATGTCAGTGAACCCACTGAACTATAAAGTTTGCACATTTTTATTTTTACAGTATTTTGTTCCACTATTCGATTTATCCATAATTATGCGGGCCTTTAATACGGGGTTTCCCATTCCTGATAAGAGAAATATTGCAAATTGCACTCCACGTTGCTACTACGGCACGCAATGTCATTAAGTAACAATGTACTCTGAAACTTAATTGAAACCATGCAAATGCGCTGCCTGGAACTTGTTTCGATGGCCTTGAGGTTGCGCCAAGTAAGTGGTACATGTTTAACACAGAACGTTGACGCGCCGAACAAGCGCGTGCATACCTGCTGGCGCTGCCGCCTAGTTGAGCCTTCCCGTTTTACCATGCCCTTCACACGGCTTCGACTGCGGCAACAGCTGTGTCCGCTGCAGTTCTGCCGCTGCCATGTAAACGTCGCAGTTGGCCCGTAATTTAATAATTTTGTGAACTTGTTGACCGAAGCCCTGCCTTCACAGAACGCAGGGTTACCCACAACCTTCCCATTGAGCGCAGAAACTTGGCCGTGAATAAGAATGCTACGGCATCCTTAAATAGTTTGGGAAGTGTGTTTTCTTTTTAGGGTATAGAGGGTTGAAGAAGGGAGACTTTTTTTAACGGTCTATGTAGTTTGTTACTTTGAAGAAATGTAAAATTGTGAACTTGATGGGGGGGCAGCCGTGTATTGTCCTGAAGCAGGGCCGGAAAATCGACTTCGTTCGAGACACTAGGAAATGAGATTCAGTCGCCGCTTGTGCTTTTACGGGATGCAAATCAGAAATTTTATGGCCACCCTGGTGAGCCATTTATTGGATAATCATGACCTATGAAGCTTGCGTTTTCAAGGGCAGTGTTCACCGTTTCTGTTCGCGTTCAGCTCAATCACTTAGAACTCTGAGTAATGCTTTTCAATAAAAACTATCCGAAGTTAGGCCCCTCAATGCGACACGTTCATTTCTCATAAATGGAAAGTGTTGTTTATGCTCCGAACAGCAGGGCAAAAAAGCCCGCACTTTTCTGGGACACAAGGCCAGAGACGGATAAATTTACAGTACCTCTTTTTTTATTTTCTCACTTCCAGGACCCCTGGTTGTTGCGTTTGGAGGGGAATGCGTAGCATTCTTGAGCACGAGAAACGCAGAGCCCGGCTACCCGGACATTCAACTTCTGCTCGTTACGCTGAATCCAACCACCATCGAAGCGGAGTACTTGCTGCGGCTAATAGGAATATCCCGAGAGGTTTGCAAGGTTTTTATTATTCCACGAGGGATAGATGGGGTAATTGTCAGAGATTTTCGCCATCAATTCTCTGTCAAACAGAGACAGAAGTACGCAGGGTGACACAGCACAGTGCGGACAGAGGTTACGGAAACCGAGCAGGTGGCAGCATTGACTCTGGGGCCGAATTTTCTAAAACGACGGGGCGTCGCTTTGAAACGACGGGGTAGCGCCACGCAAATGTATGTGTTCTGGGGTTGGGGCCGTCGCTTTGAGGAAGCTGTTCACTCAGTGTGAGCCGCAGAAAAGCACTGTGGCAAGGGTGCGAAGCGACACCCACTGGCTCCCATCGTTTCACTTGTCGCTTCGCGCCCTTGCCACAGTGCTTTACTGCGGCTCTCACTGACTGCACAGCTTCCTCAAAGCGACGGCCCCAACCCCAGAACACATGCATTTGCGTGGCGCTACCCCGTCGTTTCAAAGCGACGCCCCGTCGTTTTAGAGAATTCGGCTCCTGGTCTCACTGCTTCCGAGCACCGCTACCGAGCTAGCACCCGTAGCACCGCTGCAGGGCTAGTCGCTGTAGTGTACATCAAGTCGAAGCGCGGCCCGCCCTTTTCTTCGACCTAAACTCCCATTGCGTGACGTGCTGACGAGTGCCGAAACAGCTAGCACAGCTTGTAACATGGAGTGTGAAGCGATTTCAGGGTGACGTAGACGGCAAAAAAGATTGAATGGGAAGGATGGCGACACAATGGTCATACGGGTGGACAACAAAAATAGCGACATGCAGCGAATGTCGCTTCCGTTTTCGCGTCAACAGCGGAAACGAGAGCACTTCGCTGGTCAGAACGAAAAGCATGCTGGTCACGACCAGCGAGAGGCGCGTAGGAAAACTCCCAGCCGCTTTCTTAAGACAGGGACGGTTAAAACGTGAAGCTTTGTCCCATACAACCTTAGTCAACACGAAGTTGACGTCCCACTCTTTCAAAGTCTAACGCAGCCAAAGTCCGAAGCGAACGAACAACCCGACGCCACCTAAGTTCAAATCCAAAGTCCAACCCATCTTAGAAAACGTACTCAATCTTCGTCGATTTCCTTCACAGTGTTTAAAGTTTGATTTTCTGCCGTGTCTTTCATCATCCTTACCATTTCCTGCAGTGTGTTGAATGTTTATTTTCCTACAGTGTGTTTAAAACGTAAGTTACCATCATCATCGCTTTTCTGGTGTTTGTTTAAGGTTCGCATTTCTGCACTGTATTTCATTATCATCCTCATCGCATTATGGCAGTGTGTTTAAGGTTGACTTTCCTGCATTCTGTTTTATTCGGACGCCACCGCCATCAGTGAGGCATAGAGAGTGCCACTTAAACTCTGTCCTTACGGCGGCATAGGTCATCGGTCACGGAGTTTCGATGATTTCAAACGTCCCGCGAAATCTGTAAACGGCCCCTGGAGGACAACTATCGCCATCTGGCGTATTTATGGACAACTCCTTTTTCGATTTTATTACGTTTTGTTGACATTTTGCGTGCGGAGACGGCGCCGAGAGCGAAATTTGAGCCCGTAATAGCTGCGAGTTGTGATGAAATAGCGTCCGCTTCATGGCGCGCTCCGAAAAAGCGCAAAGCTGTAGCAGGGACTTCGGCAGCAGCGGCTGCTGATTTGTGTTTCCCCAGCATCAGTGATCGCTCCACCAACGATGTGGAGTCGTTACACTTAAGTTCTGATGAAGACGCTACCATTCAAATGCCTCAGATATTGACAGGTGCTGCCACGTGGGTTCGTTTGTTACTTCGCGTTGTATTTTTAAACAAAACGTGCTTCCTATCTGACCACTGCGGTTTCCATTGAGGTGTAGGGTCTGGACAACATACGGCGGAGATATTTTGCCAAATGCATCGCGTCGTGTCGCGTTATCACCTTCAACATAGCATGGTACTCGTGTCAGATTAGCGCTGCGGAGCTATGCACGACGCTCCTCAAAAGCGCTGGATTTTTTTCTTGCTTTTAACCACTGTATTGATAAGAATATTGTGTAAGAACACAATAAAGTGTGCGCAGATGCATATTTTAGAGACCGATTTACCCTCGAGTGGCTTCGAGGAGTGGCACAGCCTTCCGTTCCGCTAGGTTATCCGGCCCCCAAAGATCAAAATCTTTATATACAGCATTGATTTATATATTTTATCATATCCATGAAACGTAGGAACAATTTTTATATATTAGAATTCCTAAAATAATTTTTAGGCTCAGTACAATCGCCTACTTACGTTGCCTGTATATTTTTTGTGCATTTATTTCTGATTTTGTGACCAATAAGCTGCAAATTTTCGTATAACTTTCGCAGAACTGCTTCTATGTGTTTGGAAGAGCAATCTATGAGCTAAACTTTTAGGCATAGCAATGTTAAGTGTATCCACTAGCTCAAGAAGAAAATAGTTTTGCGGAAGCACTCAAAAATGGTACTTTTTCGCCCTAAGAACAGACTTAAGACGTCATGTTTCGGGCTTTAAATCCGGAGAAAGGCGTGCAAGTAGGGCTGCGGCTTAAGTTTGCGGGATGAACGATGAGACGCTAACAGATTCCAAAAGTTCCTGGGATGAATCGTCTTGTTTTTCATTTAACATTGTTTATAATGTTATAGAAGAGTACAGACGTTTAATGAACTCTATGCATTGTGCGTTTTCGTCGTAATGAAGGAATGTATGCCGTGTTCTCTTCCCTCAATGCGGGAACGTTGCTTTAGGATATCTTGAAGTAATGAAATTGTGAATATTTGCTCTAAATTTATGTCGAAGTACTTCCTCAGGAGCCGCGCAGTACGCGAGAAATAATAACTTAGCAGAAAAAGGGATACTATCCCTTTATCAATAATATTATTAAGAACATGGGGTGAACTTCATTAGAAAGTTACGTTTTAATTAACGCTAGCCTCTGGTCCCTCCTGAGGTGGCGAATGATTCAAGTAAATTCTCAATTGTACCTTTTTGTGTCAAATACGCGCAAGTATAAAGCAACATGTAAAGACTGGTTGCATGCTTTGGAATAAATTCCGCACAAAGAAGATGTTTAAATTACCGATTCTTGCTTTCGTCATTGCAATAAATTTAGCTCAGTTCCATCCAGTCTATCTGCTAAAAGAGCGAAGCTGTCGTTCTCTTGTATCGGATCGAACGTCAGCGGGCGCAGACCCTGGAACGGCAGCGCCATCACAGCGCAAATTCTATGGTTTCCGTAACGCAATCGACAGAGAAACGTCAACAGAGGCAGGCCCCCTCTTCTAGCGGGTGGTAACAAAACCCACCCTTGCAAGAACACTGCGACCTCTATGGCTGAGTCTGCAAACAGGTGTCTGCGAGGCCGCCGCCGAGTCTGCGAACCGGCTCCTGCTACTGCGTAACGCACGACCTTCAGCAGACAGACAAAAAGGTGCGACCTGCAACAGCTTCGCTGTTAAAATGAGAATTGGGAACCAGCAAATGAACTAGTGGCGGCGAAGATGCGTTGTGCACGCCATGCGTATATGAATCGCAACAACGATTGCTGAAATGCATTCCTGGTCAGCCCTAAGAACGCCATCAGAAGGAAAGATAAATATATGCACTGACACTTTTATTTTGAATCTACTGATATTTACAATGGGTGCTATCGACAACTTTTCTACTCAGAGTACATATCCAAAATATGACACGTTTAAACCTGAGGTTGAAGTACGGCTTTGATAATTAAATTAGGGAATGTTAACAACTCATTCATCTCAAGATGCCTAACAAAATATTCCGACATATCAGCTTAAAGTTCAAATTTTGTTAGGAACTTTGGCGCTGATGGTGTGCTAAATGCACACGCGCAGGGCCCTTCATTTTCGAGCACTTCACGCTGTTCAACACCGCGCGCTTAAAACATGTACAGCCTCCCGAATTTTTAATAATATAGCGGGAGCGACGACCTACCGGCATGTCAGCGCCTTATCACGGTGTTCAGCAGCGAAATAGTCGAAGTAGGCGCACGCGCATAGGGCTATCTGCTCTATGAGTGTCGTCTGCTACGCTGTTTCCTTCAGAGTGGTACACCCCCTGTCACTGCATCTGAATGACGTTTTGCCCCACGCTGCTTAGCTACCTTTGGTGGTAGCGAAACGGCCTTGAAAGATAAGAAAAACAGGGGACGTGTTGCACTGAAAAGAAAAGCGGAGCAGACGACGCTCCCTAAACAAATAGTTCTAGGCGCGTGCGCGTACCCTCGCCTGTTTTTCCGGTGAACACCGCGATAAGGCGCTGAGATGGCGATTGCTCGTCGCTCCCGCTATAATATTAAAAATTTGGGAGGCTGTACACCTACAGCACGGGAGATTTTTTGCGCAGACATGGCGTATACACAAAACGTTAGACGTGAAAGCTTTGCTTACACGAAACGTTAAGCATATACGCTTTGCTGAAAATTTCCCTAATTGCATTGGTAAGCGTTCATGTTTTCGGAAGGCAGAGTCACAGCAAAGAACCGCAGTAGAGGCTGTAGTCGGAATGTGAGAATACTCATCGATCAACTGTGCCAAAAGAATGTCTTTCGCCCTCTAGTGTCAAAACAATGCGCTTAAAGATCTTCTGCAACTTTTTCAGCGATTTTCAGAGCAAGTATTAAGGTTCAGACGCGCGTTGTACGATGGGCTGGTCATACTGATTCAAGAGGGCTACTTTTCGGCTGAACACTATTGTACCTTGACAAAGTTAGAAGCAGTACAATGCATAGAGTGAAACATGCAAATATACTTTAGGAAGCAACTTCGCTTGATGTATCCCTTTTTCTTTCAGACAATCGGTGGGTACTACAAACAAAAACGCGGAAAATATGCGTTTATGATAGTACCAGTACTTCTCCACCCGAAATCACGTGGTTTCGTTAAGCTCAAAAGCAGCGACCCTTACGAGTACCCAATAATAGATCCACAATTTCTCTCAAATCCAGAAGATCTTGACACTTTCGTTCAAGGTGAGTTTTCGCACTTATTTATGCTGCTTTCACGGCTCGTTGGCATCTGGGTTCCATTTTAATTTCCAAGAAAGTAAGTCATGGGCACATATGGTGCGGGCGTACTATTGCAATAAAAAGGTCTCTCAACGGTGCTTACATGTACTCCAAAACGAACGCAATATTGTTGTCTTTGCAGCAATACACTGAGAAGTATGATAAGATGCTGCTTTCTGGAAAAAAATGTTTAATTTCCTCATCGTGTTTTTTAGTCGGCTTTCAGTTGATAGATCAGATAGGTGCCAGAACGACACATAAGCAATCTCCTCAATCGTACACTAACATTCCAAATAACTACAAAAAGACAGCCCTGGGAATGGAAGTTTCGAAGAAGGAGGAGGAGCAAAATCGCTTATTTCAGCCGATAATAACTAAAAGAAGGAAAGAGTGGGTGGGATCTTCTCATTTAAGAAAGTAGGGTCTACCGCTGTTGCTCGGACTCAATTGACGAGGAGGTCCTAGTACTCGAGCCACCAGCCTGTCACTCCGCTCTCCCGCTACTCTTGGGGAGGGTTTCTCGCGTATTTTTTTGTCATAGAACAATAAAAATGCAAAAATCTGCTGAAATTCACAGAATCGTCTACTTATGCGCAGCACTCTTATGCCGCTTGTGTTGAGTGTGACTTTTAAACAGCCGGAAATGGATGTGGGTAGCGAAAGTAGTTGAATAATTTTATTATTTTCTAGTATTAGGTTTTTGTTTCTTTCCACTAAAGATGTACATTTATACCATTATAGCCAGGAAGTGCCTATACTTCACTAATGATATATTTTTTCCCCGAAAAGGCAAGGAATAGTATAAGGACGGTCCAGTTTTGCCCTGTCTTTATTCATGTTTTGTACGTTCTTTCGCAGACTTATGTTTGTTTATGCTTGAGTGTTGGGGAGATATATATAGGGCGCGTATTTTTGCTTTTGTCAGATCATTCTCGTGAAAATTTTTGCGTTCGCTTTTTCTTAATCTTTGGTTTTTAATATTCTGCTCCAGTAATTTCCTATATCTACGCTATTATAACGATCAAAACGTTACTTCCGCCAAATCTGCATTTTTGTGAAAATGCAGGCGTTACACGGGTCCCTCAATCCGCTATTTGTATTTGTATTTCGAACATTCTGTCAGGAAATTTTTCGTTTATTCTTCGGTTTTCAGGGGGATACGTATAACAGGCCTATTCTCGTTGCTTTCAGATCATTTTGTGAAATTTTGTTTTTTTTTATTTTTTTTTTTTTTTTCTGAACTTAGTTCCACCTATTATCTCCATCTACGCCATTATAACCTTCAACTGTGTTAGTGCCGCCAAATATGTATTTCTGTGGAAAGGCAAGGGAGTTGCACGTTTCGCTCATTTTCGCTATGTTTAATCGTATTTCGAATGTTTTTGCGGGCTTCTTTCGTTTATGCAATTCGGTTTTGGAGGGGATATGTATAAGATGCCTATTTTCTTTTTGTAAGGTTATTTTTATAAAATTTCATTTTTATCTTTCTCTTAATTCTCGTGTTTTCAAAATTCTGTTTGGCCAATTATCTCCAGTCACGCTATTATAAGCATCAAATGTGCTACTTCCGCCAAATCTGCATTTTTGTGAAAATGCAGGGCGCGACATTGTCCTGGTTGCAAGGGGGGGGGGGGCACTCGGCAAAACATGCTAAGCATTAAAATTTCTAACGCACTGTGCTGGCGTGAATACAGCGTGAATGCAAAAAAAAAGTTTCATCAAGGAGTAAAAATGTTGCATCCTCGTCGTACACCCGGGGAAAAGGATGGCTTGAACAGTTTTCTATGGAACAAAAGCAAAAAACACCGGCAAGAACAATCTTTAAAACGGCTTGGAATCGCTGCCGAAGATTACCTTTGTGGTGTACAAAAGTAAGAACCGGCACACTAAATGGCACAACCAACCGTTATGGACATGGCTGCAGCGACCAACATTTCTTCGGCCCCAGCAAAAAAGAAAAAACGGCAGCAAAATCATGGGATTCTCTGAAAAGCACTGATATCAGCTAAGTGCACTTCCTTCTGCGCTGTGCATAGACCCGTCGGAAATAATGGCGGCCCCACAAGAACGCAAACGGAAACATGGGCTGGCTTGTCTTTCTAATAGCTCGTTTAACCCAATGGTTATGATCACCGCGCCAGAGTGGCTGTCGTTACCCTCCTGTCCAGGCGTGATTATTTGTTCAACAACAAAAAAAAAATAAAATTCACACCATGGGTGGCAGCGTGACAAAGTTAGAAGCAGTACAATGCATAGAGTGAAACATGCAAATATACTTTTGGAAGCGCCTTCGCTTGATGTATCCCCTTTTCTTTCAGACAATCAGTGGGTACTACAAACAAAAACGTGGAAAATATGCGTTTATGATAGTACCAGTACTTCTCCACCCGAAATCACGTGGTTTCGTTAAGCTCAAAAGCAGCGACCCTTACGAGTACCCAATAATAGATCCACAATTTCTCTCAAATCCAGAAGATCTTGACACTTTCGTTCAAGGTGAGTTTTCGCACTTATTTATGCTGCTTTCACGGCTCGTTGGCATCTGGGTTCCATTTTAATTTCCAAGAAAGTAAGCCATGGGCACATATGGTGCAGGCGTACTATTGCAAAAAAAGGTCTCTCAACGGGGATTACATGCACTCCAAAACGAACGCAATATTGTTGTCTTTGCAGCAATACACTGTGAAGTATGATTAGCTGCTGCTTTCTGGAAAAAAATGTTTATTTTTTCCTCATCGTGTTTGTTAGTCGGCTTTCAGTTTATAGATCAGATAGGTGCCTAAGTAGGAACGACACATAAGCAATCTCCTCAATCGTACACTAACATTCCAAATAACTACAAAAAGACAGCCCTGGGAATAGAATTTCGAAGAAGGAGGAGGAGCAAAATCGCTTATTTCAGCCGATAATAACTAAAAGAAGGAAAGAGTGGGTGGGATCTTCTCATTTAAGAAAGTAGGGTCTACCGCTGTTGCTCGGACTCAATTGACGAGGAGGTCCTAGTACTCGAGCCACGAGCATGTCACCCCGCTCTCCCACTGCTCTGGGGGATTCTTGCGTTTTTTTTTGTCATAGAACAAAAAAAAACTCAAAAATCTGCAGAAATTCACAGAATCGTCTACTAATGCGCAGCACTCTTATGCCGCTTGTGTGGAGTGTGACTTCTAAACAGCCAGAAATGGATGTGGGTAGCGAAAGTACGTTGCATAATTTTATTATTTTCTAGTATTAGGTTTTTGTTTCTTTCCACTAAAGATGTAAATTTATACCATTACAGCCAGGAAGTGCCTATACTTCAATAATGATATATTTTTCCACCGAAAAGGCAAGGAATAGTATAAGGAGGTCCAGTTTTGCCCTGTCTTTATTCATGTTTTGTACGTTCTTTCGCAGACTTATGTTTGTTTATGCTTGAGTGTTGGGGGATATGTATAGGGTGCGTATTTTTGCTTTTGTCAGATCATTCTCGTGAAAATTTTTGTGTTCGATTTTTCTTATTCTTTGGTTTTTAATATTCTGCTCCAGTAATTTTCCTTATCTACGCTATTATAACGATCAAAACGTTACTTCCGCCAAATCTGCATTTTTGTGAAAATGCAGGCGTTACACGGGTCCCTCAATCCGCTATTTGTACTTGTATTTCGAAGATTCTGTCAGGAAATTTTTTGTTTGTTCTTCGTTTTCAGGGGGATACGTATAACAGGCCTATTCTCGTTGCTTTCAGATCATTTTGTGAAATTTTGTTTTTTTTTTTTGTTTTTTGTTTTTCTGAACTTAGTTCCACCTATTATCTCCATCTACGCCATTATAACCATCAACTGTGTTAGTGCCGCCAAATATGTATTTCTGTGGAAAGGCAGGGAGTTGCACGTTTCGCTCATTTTCGCTATGTTTAATCGTATTTCGAATGTTTTTGCGGGCTTCTTTCGTTTATGCAATTCGGTTTTGGAGGGGATATGTATAAGATGCCCATTTTCTTTTTGTAAGGTTATTTTTATAAAATTTCATTTTTATCTTTCCTTAATTCTTGTGTTTTCAAAATACTGTTTGGCCAATTACCTCCAGTCACGCTATTATAAGCATCAAATGTGCTACTTCCGCCAAATCTGCCTTTTTGTGAAAATGCAGGGCGCGAACATTGTCCTGGTTGCAAGGGGGGGGGGCGGGGCACTCGGCAAAACATGCTAAGCATTAAAATTTCTAACGCACTGTGCTGGCGTGAATACAGCGCGAATGCAAAAAAAAAGTTTCATCAAGGAGTAAAAATGTTGCATCCTCGTCGTACACCCGGGGAAAAGGATGGCTTGAACAGTCTTCTATGGAACAAAAGCAAAAAAACACCGGCAAGAACAATCTTTAAAACGGCTTGGAATCGCTGCCGAAGATTACTTTTGTGGTGTACAAAAGTTACGAACCGGCACACTGAACGGCACAACCAACCGTTATGGACATGGCTGCAGCGACCAACATTTCTTCGGCCCCAGCAAAAAAGAAAAAAAAACGGCAGCAAAATCATGGATTCTCTGAAAGCACTGATATCAGCTAAGTGCACTTCCTTTCGTGCGCTGTGCATAGACCCGTCGGAAATAATGGCGGCCCCACAAGAACGCAAACGGAAACATGGGCTGGCTTGTCTTTCTAATAGCTCGTTTAACCCAATGGTTATGATCACCGCGCCAGAGTGGCTGTCGTTACCCTCCTGTCCAGGCGTGATTATTTGTTCAACAACAAAAAAAAAATAAAATTCACACCATGGGTGGCAGCGGCCATTCAGACGGCTATCCCAAAGCTGAAACACAAGCCTTCGTGCATACACAAAGCGTACACAAGAAACTTTCTCACGCGTCTTTTTCTTTTTATTCGATGCTCAATCCGAATGAGGGCCGTTAAATGTCGCAGCTCACGGTGCTTTTTAAAGGGGCCATGCAGACAAAATACAAGTTGGTTTATTCGAAATATTTGGTGTTTTATAGTTCCCCCCAGCGCTTTTCTGGCAGTAACTGATGCTTTATTTAGTTATTTAGGGAAAATTAATTAATCAATTTGGGTTAGAATTTTTATTCTCCCGCCACATCTTGTGTTTTCGTGACGTCTGCAATGACATCAAATGTTCTGGGGACCCCTGTTTACCCTTAGTCAACCTAGATGGCGCCACCATACCACGGTGGGCCGTTTTCTACCTTTGCTTAGTTTTGACCGTATTTGTGCCTGGCCTGTTTTTGTTAAGGTAGAAAATAATCTCTTCGTGAAACTTGATGTTCACTCGACAAATATGGTCACGTTACACACTGTCCCTTACGCCAACCGGCCAGTGTCGTCTGAGACAACACCAAAGAGCCGCAGGCCTGTGCAGCTAAAACAAGTACAGCGCACGCAGTACCAACAGCAAGGCATCGGTACTTCTATGTTTACGTGTACTTTCGTAACTTCCTGTTTACCCAGCCATTCTTACCGCTATAAAAAGAGTGTGCCCTAAATTTAAGCGCAAATAGCTCGTTCGGAAGCTTATAGCTTAATTGTGTTTGCTTTTGCCGGCTTCAGCCAATCGCAGAGCTGGCACATATGTTATCATAGGTTCTGACGCTGGAAATGAGCTTGTGGGTCGCACGGCCATTCTTTTTTCCTAATTATGTAGCTTACTTGAGCCAAGTTTATGTTAAAAGTGGGGTCAGTAAGTTTCTAACAAGGCAATCCTTTGAATGAACAAAATGTGTCTTTTCTGCATGGCCTCTTTAAAGAACGGTTTCAGAGCGATTACACACTGGTTTTATAAACCTTATTTAGCTCAGTGTCCATGATAGGATACGGCGGTCTGCTTTATCTGTGGGCCGCTCTATGACGATTATTTAACGCGGCACCCGACTTTTAGGAAAAATAAGTCGAAAAATATGCAGTTGTGGGTGGTCTCGTTACCAGTCCGGAAATTACGCGGGCCTCAACTATGCCCGTCTCTTCTTTACCGGTCAAGGGGTGACACATCCGGTGGTTCCTTCAGTGAACCCATGAAAACGAACAATGAGCAATTTATGCACTACCCCCCAAAGAGACATATTATCCATCTGAAACACGTTTCACCAGAATGTAGCCAGCCACTGAAAAGCGTCTTGAAACATACATTTCTTCATCAGCAGCAGCAGATGCAGCAGCACATTCACGTTTTACTACAGCAAAAGGCTTCCAGATATATTTTCCAATCACTTTTCTCACTGACTTTCCGAGCGCATTCTGTGCTCCCAAATATTCATATCTTGGACCTCCGTCGGGTCTTCTTTTCTCCTCTACTGCGTTTGTCAACCCTCGTGATAAAGTCCTTAAAGAGATCGTTCACGGGCTTCCCGTCATTCGTGTCATGTGACCTGCTCAATCCTACTCCCAACCGCTTATTTAGTGGCTATGTCTTCACACCGACGTCGTTGCCCAAATGAAAACGCAGCTTCCTTATTTTTAAGTTTCGACCTAGTATTCATTTCGCATGGCCTATTGAGCCGAGCTAAGCCTTTTTTTAAGGCACAATCATAGACAAATGAAATTGGAACATGAAAATATAAACAGGAACGCATAAATAACGCGATTTCTTTCCATTCAGTGAAAATGTCATGTGGCTTAGTTCCAAAACAAAGTTGAGAAATGTAGTGGAGGGTTCGATAAAGTTTGTTTGTTTGATCAGGCATTCTATGAGGAAGCAGTAATGCGGTCACCGATGAAGTCAAAAAAGTGCGAAGGCGATTGCGAACAAGGATCGTGTGTGGGTTCAGAAACGTCTTTGTGCTTTTTGGACAAGGTCGGTGACCGCGTTACTGTTTCTTTAAAGTTGAGGAATGTGGCGTATTCCAAGTATACCAATACCACGCTTTTACTGGGCCTCAAAGAAGAGTATTTTTGAATTTTGCGTATTCTGGGTGTTATTTTCCTGTTTGCATTTTATTTGTCCATGACTGTTCGTATACGAAACTCAAAGGCCACTGCTCATAATTTTTCAGACCTTTGCAGTGCAGCCCAGTCAAACCGATGCATTTTGTTCGCCTAATTTTCGTTTTACTGGCTTGGGTCAACACTGCAGACTTTTCCAAGGTAGTCATCTTCACTCACTTGGTAATGACTTCATTGCCTATCTTGAAGGCGTATTTTCCAATCCTTATATAAAGTTATCCTTCATTTCCTTGTACGCAAGCTGTCAGCTCAATTTCATTTGTTATTTTCCGCAAACATTCAATAAGGTTATTCGATAAGATGATGTGATCCGTACAATAACTAGCGGGTTAAGCATTGCCTACTAGTCTGAATTGCTGAGATAGGGTTCTCAACACCTCTTACATACAGGTGCAAATAATCTGTGAAGGATTGTATCTTCTGGTCGACACCTTTTCGCACACGAAAACATATTGGTTTTCTCAAAGCATTCTGGGATGCCGGTTTTATTTCGTCTGTGTGTCCAGCTTTTATCGATGCTTATAAGGGCCACCAATCTTGAAGCAGCAAATAAATACTTGAGCGCGCAATAATTATATTACACAAAATGTCCAGACTATCGTCAGTTTCGGTTTCCATTGCTTCGACCTCGGAGGTCCGGTACGATAAAATAAACGTCATGACCTCCCGTTTTGTGCAGACGTCAAAACACTCCGGAGCCGCGGGGGCGTTGTTTTGACCACACGCCTACGCTGAGCCGCTTGGCTTACCATGGCAGCGGATATTTGATGACTGATTTCACTAAAAGGGGAAGGTTGACTTCTGTTGCGATTATAGGTGATACCATCCGTTCCCTTCCCTCCCACGGAATAAACCTTTTGGCGGGAGTGGCCCTTCTGGCGATTAGATCCCGTGCAGCCCTAGCTACGGGAATCCGTTCATGAACGCTGCAAGCGCATTACCGCGAGTCACCGAGCCGGGCGTTGTAAGTAAATGTCGCGAGTTTCTGCCAAAAGTCGGAGATACTCTGGTTCGTCACCTTCTTTCTTACCATGGTGTCACGCCAAGCTGATACCCATTTGCTACGCGGCGCTCCCTCTACAGTTCTGTGGGCGAAAATGAATGAGATCAAAATAAATATGTTCCACCCATCGCACGCCGTTGATACTTCAGCTAGGGTCTTCTGTCGAGTAAAAAAAGTGAACTGGATACAAATAACAACGCTGAAAAGTGGGGTCAGTGCCACTTTATGCCGTACTGTTGTCGTGCAGTCGATGTGTACATCTCAAACGGGGCTAACTCCAGTCCGTCATCATCATCCCCAACAGCCGGTCTCAGGTCCACTATAGTGGGTGACAGGACCACCCAGTATAAATCGTAAATGATTCTCTCTTAGCTTCCCACCCCATTTTTTCTCTAGGAAAACACTTACAAGTTACAGTTAGTTCTGAATAAAGTATCGCTGCACCCACATTGTCCTTCCTAGTGGTCACCAGTTGCGTAATCCAACGCAGTAGGAGGCATTCTTGCTCAGCCACCACTGGTAAGCTGCCATTTCAACCTGCGACTAGAGAAAGGATTTGGAATACATCGTCTTGTCTACACCTCCCGCGATAGATAACCGCATACTCTGTGCCCCATTTCTTCACAGAAAATGTTATATCCGTGCACACATCCAACAACATTCAGATACCTTGAAGCGGCCAGTTATTCTCTACACTACACCCTCTTATCCCACATCCCCATTGCGTCTACTTAAGCCACAGGCTATCCTTTTTGTAGTCAACATGGTCAACTTTTCCCCGTTCGCACTGCTTTCGCGCCATTGATTGAGACAGCGCGCATCGTTACTGTTATTGTCAGGTCCCCTTGGGCCTGAAAAAACCTCGATCTGACATCGTTTCTTTGTTTTCATTGTTTTGATGTTGCCTCTTATCAGCGCCGTTTTCAAGCACTTGTTTTAAGAGCGGGGGTGTTTTGAGTCGGGATATGTCGTCTGCCCAGGTGTGTCCCGCAGTTCCCCAAGCCACCACCAGAGGGCACCCCAGTCTCATCGGGATTAGAACCACTAAATAAGCTATGGATAAGAGTAACGACACTGACGCATTGCGGGCAGTCATTTTGGTGCCTGACGCTAGAGTGGCCAGCTTTATGCGCTCTGTTTGCGGCTTACATTGACGGGCGAAATTGGTCCGGGCGCCGCTTGGAAACTATGACAGCTGCGTTTACTTTTCGCCGATTTACAGACAGCACGCCGGTGCGATGGGGCAGGCTTGTTGCACTAGCGTAGCTTGTTCAGTGGCTCTAGGTTACGCTAGAGCCACAAATTAAGCCACGCTTTTTTAGTGGCTACACGTCATTGCCCGCGCCAAGCTCCGCCAGTAATCCATTTTCAGATTGGAAGGGCACTAACTGTTCATTTGCAATTGTAAATACCGATTGAACGTGTATTCCTCATTTAAAAAGTCTAGTGGTCTCAGGTGTGTACTAACGTTCTGCCTCAGGCATGGTTACCTTGTCTTCTGTGCTTAACAAAGTTGACAAGCATTAACCATGGCACACGTATTTGACGTTTCGAGCGGCGTTGCCTCTATAGACATCGAGTCTAAGCATTATTTTGCCGGTTTTGTTTTTGTTACAACCGTCACCATTTTGTACCTCCCGTTTCCGCAATTGTGGATCACCTGTGTGCCAGGAATGCCATGTTTCCGACCTACCCAGTTTACAAGTGTTTTAGCATTAAATACGTGCCTGCTCGGCAATGAATCTTTCACGGGGTTTTGGCGACAGTTGTTGTGTTCAAACCAGTGGCATATTTACTTTTACTGTGCAAAAGTGCCTAGAACGATTTTTTAATATACCTCAATTCCGCGCGTACGGTCATTTAGTGACTAGTTGAAGACAAGTTCGAAAACATTATTCACCCGAAGGGCATGTAACCCGAAAGGGGTTAGCTAAAAGCCCTATAGTGCCTCTCCTCCCGCATGTCGCTCGGCGCGCGCGTCCCCCATTCACAAGACCCCCCTCCTCTGTCCGTTACTTCCTGTTGTAATACATGCCTTATTGCGAAAACCAGCCCCTTACTGTAGTAGGTGACATAGGAGATCTATCAGAAATTAGCATGCAAACGACAGACCTCCTGTAATTACAGCTAGGTGCCTCTGGGGGAAAACACGATTCAGTACCGGACAGTAAATTGTACAGCGCTTTTGATAGCTGTACTTGTGAATGCACGCTATCAACTCGTAAACTATAAAAACTCAACAAATGGCGTACCTTCAGTACAAAATTTTCAGGAGCTTTGGAAGTTTATCTTAAAAGGGTGTTTATGTTATCAGCTGTGATTCCCCTTCTAATTCAGGCAGGTCACCGTAAATTTCACGTGTTTTTTTTTTTATTAGAGCTATAGGACTGTTCTGCTAAGAAGGAGGGACATGCTTTTAAATGGATGCATATTTATTGCCCCTTCGCTTCCCTTTAAACAACCATTCGTAGCTGGTATTTTAAGCTACGATTGTGGTATCAACCTACAACTTTACGAGTACGACAGCTCACGCTACCTAGGTGCAGTTCCCTGCAATACATGCTAACCCTATATGGCATAAATCGCAGTCTTACACGAACGTTGACCTGAATGTCGAGAGTTTTTTGCCTTCGAATAATAGGTCGTAACATGTTTTGGGCGCTATAGTATTATCTAGAATTACACATTTCTCAACGAGGGTTTCTACTGCTACTGTAGTGGTCTTGCTATATAATAGCTTGTTAATTAAGGAAGCGAAACAGCTCTCACCAGGAACAGTAGTCTCCAAAAAGAGCATGCCACGGAACTGTAAGTGATTGTGTTCTATCTTTTTACAGGGTCCAAATAGCTGTCCAAACACTGAGAACTGAAGCAATGAAGCGAGAAAACGTGACGCTTTTCGACATCCCCTTTCCCGGATGTAAACGGCGGGTCCCTTGTGGAGCGACTCCTACCTGCGCTGCTTCATTCAGCATGCTGCGCAGAGTATTTGGCACCCTTGCTGCACGGCTCCAATGGGAACTCATGCTGAAGCGGTGCTCGACGCAAGGCTGAGGTGGTTTGTCGGACGTTGTTCGTATTATTTAGTGTTATCCGTACAACTAGGTTCTGCACTAATCACTCGGATGCATTGCGTAGAGCACATCACACTACTTATTATTCGTGACAATATAATGTCGACGGCGTAGATCTCACTTGATGACTAAACCGCCAAGTTATCATGCGAAAGTGTTACAGCTTGATTTAGAATCAGTGCACAAAAACAGGACACTGATCAGAAAAAAAAGAACAGCATAAGCGGTGGAATAAAAAATAGGGCGCAGGGTAAACAAGTGGTTAAGAGACCTTTCAAAGTGAAATGAAATGCTGAACATTTGTTGACGGTTCTTGGCCCATTATAACGAGGATGGAGAGGCGCGTTATTAAATTATAAAATTGTGCTCCACATGCATACGGCACCGCACAAAATAAACCCCGTGGAGGCCTTCCGTACCGCTAGGCTGACCGAAACTTTCGCAGCAAAATTTTGATGGGGATGCCCCAAGAATGGATCTACCTGACACCAGAAAATAACAGCTATATGTCATGCGGAGAAAGTCGTTTCGACGTCGGCACTATCTGTTTTAGGTGCGGAGTACCTTAGGACCGCACAATGTCCAGTCCGCGTCCGTGCGCATAGCATTTACAATCGCAAAAAATCACGCAGGCACCGGCAGGATTTGAGCTTGTGTCTGGTAGACCAGACAGAGTTAGAGTCAGTCGTCTTACCTATTGGGCTACGACCCTGAGTTAGTCCCCGAGAGTCAAACGGCTTACTCCCTCGCCTGTAACGGTGCGGAGTAGATTAGCACCTCCCGATGTCTGTCCGCGTCCATCCGCACGCACACCACCATCAAGCGGAAAATCAAGCGAAATTCCATTTGAGCCGTGAGTTGCAGTTTTATTTAGGGAATATCAAGGTGCAACTCATGGCTCAAATCGAATGGTGGTCGGGGCGCAAATCGGATGTCACTCAGGGCGCAACTTGACTGTCATTTCGAGTCCCTGCACTACGCACCCTCGCTATAATCCACGGAGTAGAGATGCTGCCATTTTTTAATACATGTTGCTCCGTTTTCATTTTGGTTTGATTACAAGAGCTTTCGCATTTTTGCGCAACAGACTTGTCAGTAATTAGTAAAAACGTTTATATAACCGATGTTTAGTACAGCGCATGTGGTTTAACGTCTTTGTTTCTGCCGTCGCATTTTGCTACTCGGTTGAAAAAACTGAATAGCTACAAGTTTCGCGGTTATTTATTCTGCAATTTTACCATTACTATATAGAGAACTTGTGGGCACCCTTTGAGGTGGAGGGTCGAGTTGTATGAACCAACCGGCGGGTACCTAATCGGGAAAGCGAGGTGGGGAGCGAAGGGAACGCTTCGCAGGCAAAAACAAAAATTCCGTGAATTGAGATAATGCAGAAGATTGGAATATACAATCAGTTTATTTTCCGCAGTCATGTGACAATGTTGCAAGTTACAAACAGGTTTCAAGCAAGACATACACTCTCTTAATGCGAATTTTCGCAATGAAGATACTTAGCAAACTCGCAACTATCTACACCAAGGTTCATCTCACCGACAGACTTAGAAAGTCGTGGGGGGCATTGACCCCATTTGAAATTAAAAACTGCCACGTCGGACTTCTGATAGGAAGTGAAAAGGATTTCGGACCTCATGCCGGGGGGCGCATATTATTGTCCAGCAGACGCATTTTGCCCGCGAGCCGCAGGTTGCCGACCCTTGATATAGAGTAAAAATACGGTAATTGCCACATCAAGAGTGTATACAAGGAACGTCTGTTTTTTTGGACAGGCGTGGTACATCAGATGACATAGTTTAAATTGCTGTTTTAAGAATTGAAGCTACACCAAGGCTTTGAGCCGCGACGAAGTATATGTCACACAAACAGAACACTAATACATAGGATCATTTCAACCGTCGCGTCTGCTAACAAAACATCCGCCGTAGCAATAGATCGTGTTGCATCCTTGAGTGTACTGAAAAAAGCTTTCCACGTCGTATTGTGTCTTAGAAGGTGATGTGCTGTGGCGGCTAGAAAACGTTTATTCAGGAGTTTACTAGGAATAACAACTTGGGTCGTTTTACTATAAGGCTCAGGAATGCTAAACATCAAAATAATTACTAAAAAGCAAAAAAAAATCAGTAAAGCCTGTCGGAATAAACGAAAATTACCATATCAATCCACACGGCACTGTTTACTTCAGTACAGGCGCTTAGAGCACATGCCCGCTTCAAGGCCGCTTTCAGATTGGTTTGTGGCATTTTAGGGGGACACCTTTGGTTTGGAAACAGGACTTGCAAACACCAGTTCACTTGTTCGAATACACGCCAAGCCACTTGCTCTCTGCACTGTGAAGTAAAGCGTTGCGTTCCAGGTACTGTGCATGTTTTCCTGTCAACGGGATCAATTTTGTTCCAGAGTCCTCGGTGGCGTAAGAAGATTACGTGTCGTGGACTCATCATCAATGCCTTACATAACCACTGGAAACATCAATATCCCCGTAATGATGATGGGCCACCGAGCAGCGAGAATGATAATTGAAGACAACGCCCAATAAACATCTTACTCGAAGTATTGCCTTAGAGTCTTTGAGAATCTGCTAGAAAGATTAGCGCAAGGCACCCTGACCTTCTCTAGTAGCTGATTAGGAACTACGCGAACATCACTGTGTTTCGTTAGCAATTACAACTCATTGATCGCTGCGTGTTTCTGGTATACATTTCAGTGATATGCCATACCCGTAAATTTCTAATTGCTATTACACCAGCCCCAAAAAATGGTAACACACGCAAAACAGCCGTTCTTCGAAGATACTAGAATTTATTAATCTCGCAAAGATTCTGCGATGCTTCTTTCTGGAGGTAATTTTTGCTCAGCGCAGTTTGCAATGCGCCGCACTGTTTGTGAGCTCCTGGTGGCAGTATAGCCTGCAGCACCTTGTAGGCAGTAAGCTCGATAACGTAATTATGCTGCCTGTTAAAAAAACATCTTAAAGAACGCCTTGATAAAACGGCTTCCCACTGCCGATCACCTCTAACGGAGGGAACTCACTCTCTGCTTTTAGTGTCAGAACAAAAAGAACAAAGCACACACCCTGAGTAATAATCAAAACGGTGTATATATCACCCCGACCCACGGCACAATACATGGTGAAATTGCACAAGCAACCGCGGGGACAAAGTTGAGGTTGCCGACGACAGGTACTACAAGACGCAAGATTTTTACCAGCGAAGCTGTTCTTGGTCGAGGCTTTCACGGGACGAAATGTGCATGGTTACGTGGTCGCAACAATGGAAAAAGGGCATAGCATATGCCTATCGACGAGAAGAGCGAGTGTCAAGCACGCGTGCAGCAAGTTAAAAGGTTGCTTGGATGAGACCGTTATGAACTACTAAGTTGAAGGCAAGTTTACACTTCTCAACCTTGTTGAGCAAAGAAAACTATAGGAATATTTGACGGAAGACATCAACACGCAAGTGATATTTGCATTGTTCTGTTATTATAAATGCATGGTGTTTGATGTTTGCCATGAAAACACACAACGTTCTCACGCGGATCTTGTGGCAGTGTTCCAAGTTCGAAAGTAACAGAAGGCCCCAATACATACCACGACCAGTCCAGCACGGCAGAAACGAATAAGCGCGAACTGGAGTCAATTTTTTAGCTTTGAGAAGTTCTATGAAGCTAAGCGTTGCGGTTACGGAACACCAGGAAGCTTCGCTATTGACATCAGTGTTCGTGTGTTAAGTCAGTGAAGGTTGGCTCATTCATTTGCTAGCCGTTGCTTCTCATCGTCAGCCATAGTTGAGTAGCAGGGACACTTACACTTGGCTGTCAACCAACGCTGCTTCCTCTCGAAGATGATGGATTGAGTTAGTTGATCATCTTGAGCAGCGTCCAGTCCACTTGTTCACCTATCCCCTTCGCAACAGCATCCCGCACCATCGAGAGCCCTCATCCCCCTTTGGTATCGGTGTCTCCTGAGGCCCGTTTTATGTGATTAGACGAGATGATAAGATCACAATTTTAAAACGTTCACAACGCTGTCACCAAAATGACAGTTTTCGGAGTGCACCACTATACCACGCTACTTCGAGTTGCGGCACCTACCTCTCCAGACAACCAAAGTTGAAATAAGAGCTCCTTGTTACAATCATACTCAACTCCAACAACACAAAATGACAGCCTATGTTGGTTACAAGAAAAGAGAAATAAATGTATATCGTTAGCCATCGCAGGGTACAAAATACGTACACTTTGATCCGCAGTATCAAATTATGTTTAGGAGAAGGGAATGGAACATTCCTAATTAATAGGCAGCGACAGGTACCAAAATATATGCAGGAAGTGACATCCAGACGTAATGTTTCGGCGAACATCACCCAAGGAAGAGCATGCTTTAGCTTAGGTCTACATAAAATTAATAGCGGCATATCGACTAGAAGGCCCGTTACGTGAAAATACATCGACGCATTGTTCGATGAGGACTGCGAGAAAATACTGGGCGAAGCGGACTAAGTTGATGTCACACGATTTAGAAGAATAGTGGCACACTACCTGATGTGTTAGAAATTAGGTTGGTTGAAAGCCTAACCTTTTTTTCAGGTGCCGTTTTCTAACGACAACGAACCCATGTGTAAGTACACACAATAGATACAGGTATTTAGTTTGTCGAAATGCAGTGTTAGAGACAAGACAGCTCGTTCCTCTCGACAAGCAAGGTGAGAAGTCTGGGATGCTGCGCCATAAATGGCTCCTTGGTCTCGCACCATGAACAGCGCTGACAGTTCTGAGTTTGGCAAAACATTGGCATAATTAGCTATACCACCCACAAAACGGGAGGGGCGAGGGCTGATAGGAAGGCAGAGCTGAAGTTTGCCTACTCGAGCGCAGCCCAGATTTTCTTGCGAACCGGCTCTTATGGGTGCTCCTGGGCGCGCAAGTGGTGCCTGCTGCACCATGTTCGTGGCCAGTTGACGGGCGTGCAGTCTGCCGCCACATAGTACTCGCATAGTAACCGTTACAGCTGCGGCGCCAGGTGCATGGTGTAAAGAGAGAGAGAGAGAGAGAGAGAGGAGAGAGAGAGAGGAGACGAGAGAGAGAGAGAGAAATCACTTTATTTCCCAAGCAAGTTGGCTAGCAACGCGTGGTGGCCGCCGGCTGAAGGCTTGGAGAAAGGTACTCTGCAGGCGCTAGTGCGTGCAAATCGAGCCCAAATCGTGCGATCACAGAAAGATTCTGTCCGGCCGGCAGGACGTCTATTGAGATTGGGGAGTGCTAAGAAGTCTGTCCATACAATGAGTGACAGGCAGCCGTTCGCAATATCGAAGGTGTAAAACCCAAAGCCAAGGACAATCCACTGTATTTTCCTGGTCCACTTCCCCAGCAGTCCAAGAAGGAGTAAAAGAAAAAATACACAGAAAAAGTCTATAGATTCTCTGTCAATACAATTAAAAAAGAAATACAGAAGGCATGAACCGCTTCCGTTCGATGGGGCAAGTAAGCTGCACATGCTGTTTTGTTGCAGCTTTTATAGCTTACTCTTTCAGCGTTGCCAAATGCAAACTAGTATATCAAAGTTAAAGCAAGTCATCCCTCGGTGGTTCGCAAACTCCGTGCAGCTAGTAATAGTTACGGGCAGGCAGTTACTTGAAAGGGGCACTGACACGAAAATGTTGCATGTTGTTATTTTTGTTGCGATAAGTATCTAATGACCTATTTATCACGTGTAGAAACCTCATTTGCTTCAGCGTGCGACGGTTGTTTAAATAAAAACGTTTTTAATGCGGCGAGTATAGTTTCGGTTTCATCGGGTGCTGCGAAAGGCTGGATTTGTATAAACAAAGCAGCTCACGTGACTGTCAGAAGGATATCCCAGACCACAGCTGCCGTAGCACTGTTGATTCCGCGTCGGCGGGAGTTTCTGCTAGTGCCCCTACGTACCGATCTAGTCAGCCATGTAATTAAAAAAGCGACCGTGCACGTGATGCAGGCGCCGCGAGTCCAAACTGCTGCCGCGGCTAGAGAACGACGCGCGACGCTCGAGGCAGTGAATGGGGAGACGCGCGTTGAGAGCAGCCGGCTGGTATGCCTACGGTTCCGCCTACGGATGTGTTGGCTTAACACTGCGACAGATGTTTGATTGCTGCTCTGGTAAGCGGTGCAGATGACGATTTTTAATTCATTTCGCCATCGCATCGTTACCTTCTTTCTCTTATGTGCTGCCTTGTTTGGGACTTGAGTCCAATTTACTGCAGCGGCAACAAGCTATCGCTCGAGCTATCTGCGCCGGCCTTCGTCATTTCGCTGCCGTGGCCGCCGCCTGTGCAGCGACCGTGTGGCTCGCTCAGAGTGCCTATCGCGTCCAGTTTAATAAAAGCAATAAAAATAGAGTTCCTGGAATCGTTGTAGAACTTAGGTCACGCCACGCACCCGATAAGCAAATGAAATCCCGGCACCTCAAACCGCCAACGATCGGATAGATGCCGGAAGTGGACGTGGAAGACCCGAATAAGGATCATAAAAATGAAATAGACTTTATACTATGGGATGACCCTGGCATCGTGCAGGATGTGGAAGTGCTCGAAAGGGTCAGGTTTAGTAACCACCGGAAGGTAAGATGTCGAATTCGGCTAGATTTGAGCTGAGACTGTAGCAAGCTAGTTCGAAAGAATTCGGTCGATAAGCTAACACTACGACGTTAAATTGAAGAATGCAGGATCGCGCTGCAGAAATGATATTCAGCTCTAACCGGGTAAGCATAATTTTAATTAGAAAACGAAAAGGCACAACAGTCTCCGCCCTAGCAGACAGAAGAAAACTAACGGAGATTTCGAAGGTAATCAGCAAGCGCAAAACAACTGATACACGGAAGCTTAATATGGAGAAGGCTGGGCATTCTGTAAAGAACGGAAGCAGCCTGAAAGCAGTGAACAGGCGTCTAGACGTAGGGAAAATCAGATGTAGGCACCCAAATACACGCAAGGCAATGTCATACGAAATAGGAATAAAAGAGTTACCGTAGCTGCGGACTTCTATAGAGACGTGTACAGTAGCCGCGACATCCAGAATAACACCAAACAAGGAAGTAGTTAAGAGGTGATAGACATCCAAACAGTAACAACAGAAGAAATAAAGAAGGCTTCGAAAGAAATACAAGGTAGCAAAGCACGTGCTGAGGATGAAGTAACATTACACCCCTTGAAGAATAGCGCGCAAATTGTACTAGAAAAATTGGCAGACCTGTACACTCAATGCCTAATGACAGCGAGAGTACCGGAATCTTGGAAGAACGCGAACATCATCCTAATCCATGAGAAACGCAACAAGAAGGAATTGAAAAATTACATTCTGACCAGCTTACTGGAAGTAGTCTACAAGGTACTTCCAAAGGTAATCGCTAACAGATTTTCTGCCACCTTAGATTTCAGTCACCCTAATGACAAGCAGTGTTTTCTAATGGCTATTCAACGACGGGCCATATTCGCGTGATCAATCAGATGATAGAGAAAGGCGCGCAGTATACTCAACCCCTATACAGGGTGTCCCAGCTATCATGCACCAAGTTTAAAAAAAAAAGTAATGGCGTAACTCGAAGAAAACCTATTGGATAATGTTTGCAGTACTGTGAAGAAGCGGTGACTAATTTTTTCGTTAATGAGACTTAACTAATTATTTCTAATTAATTATCTAACTCGATAATTACTGTCCTAATCACGAAGTGTCAATGAGGCACTTGTAGGTACCCACGAGGGGAATCTAACTGCGGTATTTTCAGCGACGAACTAATTACGTACACATTTATTCTGACTGATAAAGAAAACCCGCGAAATATGAAAAATACCACGTGACAGCGCGTCCGCGCGCATCGTAAAGCAACGCCCTCAAACAGGCTGCCTCTGAGTTAGCCAGAATCAAATAAACAAAAGAAAGAAAGAAGAAATCGCCACCGAGTTTGTGCCTTATCTGCACACGCGCCTTATCAAGGTGATGCGCTGTCTCTTCGGGTGGGTAACACCGGAAGCAGTTGCTTTCAATCAGCTCATTTGGGGACGCTGCTTTACAATGCGCGCGGATGCGCCGTCACGTGGTATTTTTCATATTTCGCGGGTTTTCTTTATCAGTCAGAATAAATGAGTACACAATTAGTTCGTCGCTGAAAATACCGCAGTTAGATGCCCCTGGTGGGTACCTACAAGTGCCTCATTGACACTTCGTGATTAGGACAGTAATTATCGAGTTAGATAATTAATTAGAAATAATTAGTTAAGTCTCATTAACGAAAAAATTAGTCACCGCTTCTTCACAGTACTGCAAACATTATCCAATACGTTTTCTTCGAGTTACGCCATTACTATTTTTTTAAAACTTGGTGCATGATAGCTGGGACACCCTGTATATAGCCTCCATAGATTATAAGAAAGCAATTAACTCGGTTGAATCCTCAGCAGTCAAACAGGTATTGTGGAATCAGGGTGTAGACGAGCATTCAGTTAGAACAGTAGACGATATCTGCAATGGGTTCACAGCTACAATATTCTTCCTGAAGGGGAGCAGTAAAATACCTACATGGAAGGACGTCAGACAAGGAGACACAATCTCGCCCGTGTTATTCACAGCATTTTTACAAGAAGTATTCAGAATATTGGTTTGGGAACAGGTGGGAGTAAGGGTTAATGGAGAATACCTCAGTAACCTCAGATTTGCTGGTGACGTTGTCTTGCTATGTAACTCGGAGGACAAATTTGGGAAAATTTCATGAATACCACACTGGGCAAGCAGCGTAGACTCGCGCACCAAAAAATTAATTTGCAGAAAACTAAAGTAATGCTGAATACCCTCGGGAGAGCACAGCGGTTTGAGACAGGTGGCGAGGCAGTAGAAGTAAAAAGCGAATAAATCTACTTAGGTACAGTAGTGACCCCAGATCCCAACACTGAGACAGAGATAATTAAAATGATAATAATGGCTGGAGTGCATTCGGCAGGCATTGTGAGATAATGAACGGCAGCCTACCACTGTCCCTAAAGAGGAAAGTGTATAACAGCTGCATCTTACCAGTACTCACCTACGGGCAGAAACTTGGAGGCTCACTAAAAGGGTTGAACTTAAATTGAGGACGACTCAGTTGGCAATGGAGCGGAAAATGATATGTGAACAAACATTAAGGGACAAGATGACAGCGCAGTGGGTCAGGGAACAAACAGGTGTGGGCCGGACATGCAATGCGAAGGCAAGGTAACCGTTGGTCGTTAAGGGTAACAGAGTGAATCCCTAGAGAAGGCAAGCGTGGCAGGGGGCGGCAGAAAGTTAGATGGGCAGATGAGATAAGGAAGTTTGCGGGGATAAATTGGTCACAGTTAGCACAGGACCGGGGCAAGTACAGATCTATTGGAGAGGCCTTTGCCCTGCAGTGGACGTAGAGAGGCTGGTGAGGAAGATGATGATTGTGATGATGATGATGACTCCTTCGTATCTCCTGGCTACACTTCAGCAGCAGTGTCCGCTCAAGAAAACGTGCTTGTTTGTCATATTTTGTTTGTTGTTATATTTTGTTATATTCCGCAGATTTTTCTATTACCTGGTGATGGCTAAGGTCTATTGTAGAGGAAAGTTTTTTGGTAAATTCAGGCTTTCCTATCGGTTCGCGGTTATACCTTCTGTCGGTTCACTGCTAATTATTGAGTTCATAAGCAACTTTGCTACAACACTATGTAGGTGGTTGGCTAGTTATTACTCGGCTCTTTAAAAGCACAGATCTGAAAGAGCCAAATATTGCAAACCAAGCAGACTTCTGTATCGATAAATTCTCATACTATTTTTTTTAAAGCTTTCCTAGCAGTGTATGCTTTCTTAATTATTCGATACACTGTCGGTTACTTTGTCTTGTTGTGTGGCTTCCTTCTGGTGATGTCTTGAGCATTTTTGTCTACTTCTACTGAACGTACTTAATTAAGGTCACGTTGAAATCGCTGATTTACGATTTCAACTATATTCGAATACTTTGAATGCGCCGAGCATTTTGTTTACTTGGCTCAGCATTGTTTACGTTCGTTTTTTTCTTTTCATACACGGCACTATAGGCCTGGACGACAAGAAAGCACTAAATGATCTATGATTTATTTTTAATGGTGATATAGGGTTTTCATATGCGAACTGCTGAGGTTCTCGTAGCCATGGGAGTACGAAGAAACAGGGCAACATAAAATTTTGATCAGAGCAGAATGGCGATAAATGTAGCAAGAGCAATGGTTGCGACGATAACCGTTATTTTATACTGGTAGGTGCCCAGCGTGGGTTTCGCCTGCCGTCGCACGCTGTGCAAACAGAAATAATTTGTGAGAATAGAGCGCCAAAATGTCACACCACAAGCTGAGCAACGATAATTTACAGCGTGCGGAAAAGCTAACAGTGTTTTACTCGTGTAGTCCCGAATCAGCTGCTGCACGAATTCGCATTATGGGACATGTCATGTCGTCCAAAATTAGCAAATAGTTACAGCTAAAATACATCGGGGAACGAGCACAAAGCATGTTTTATTAGGCGTTGTCTTCGATGATCATAGCTGCCGCTCGGTGTCCCATCATCATCAGTGGAATATTAAGGTTTCCACTGGGAAGGTAAGGCATGGATGAAGCGTCCACGACCCTCAGTCTTTGTACGCCGCCAAGGACTCTGCGAAAAAAGCCCGATAACCTAACATTAACACAGCGCCTTGTTACATAATAGGTTGAATTTTTCCTTCTGCCGGAACAATCCAGAAAAAGAGCGAAGTAGCACTCGATCGAACAAAACGAGGGGCTCATCGAGCTCACGTTTAAAAGGTGCAGGCCTCGAGCTAACAAGCCACACGTGCACCTATTCCAAAGCACAGGGTAGGTGAGCAGGTGATCGAAAGGGCGTGTTTTGAACGAAATGCAGTCTTTTAGCGCCTTTATCTGTGTAATTTGAGAATGTAATTATGGCTAGTCTGAGGTGGGATCCAACGGAATATAAGCAATCCACTAAAGCGACGTCCACCGGGGTTTCTCAAACAAAAGCCACGTCTGGCCCTACATCGCCTTCTCTAACGTGAAGTATCCCAACTTAAAACAAGCTGCCCAAGAAAAAGCAGCACTTTAAAACACCAATAACTAAACTAGGGCGCAAAAAATAAAATGTAAACTAAAGAACAAAAAATAGAGGAGGCAAAAGCCGAAGTCGAACTACCACCCTTCCTATCCCAAATCCAAGACAGAGCCTCGACACCACAACGGCAGACAGCTTGACGTGTGGCGGACTAACCCTAAGAATTCGAATGCCGTCGGACGGCCCTCTAGCCACTGGATATAATGAAACTTCTCACCCAGCACTCTGTGTATGTAGGTGGATACGTACGTGGTCCTTGGTGGAACATATGCTCAAATAAAAAGAAACAGGGGTTGTTGTGAACAACACAATGATGACGGTTTAGCGAAGACGCATGCAGTTCGCAGCTACTGCGACGTAATTTATTTCAAAAACTCATGCCCCCCTCCGTCAAACTACCACGATGGTTGACCCCGAAGCTTCCTCATGATGGATTCATTTGTTGCCGTCTAAGTTTTCCAAACCACTTCGACCATGGCGAAATGGAGCAGCAGGATAGGCGCCGGCTGCATAACGCGAGCGCGACATAGGTTAGATTCCGGCAACGGGGGCGTTTTTTTTTAATTTGGCGTTTTTGCGTTACAGAAGCCATCAGTAAGAACACGAAAGCTTCTCTTTAAAACAACGGGAAAATTCTGGATGGCGGCTGCGGGCACAGCGGCTGGCACACTGCACAGACAGCGCTGGCCACGTAACTTGAAATATTTCAAACTATAAGGACAGTGCCGCTCTAGAACCCCGTCGAGGGAATGGTATGTCCTGTAGTGAACAGGAGTACGTGTTAGATGATGATGATTATGAAAATGATTTTGAACCTTGCTATGTTCAGCCATCGATTCGTCCGACCAGCACCTGAAGCAAGCTGCAGAAAAAGAAGTGACACCGCTAGCGCTAAAAAAATATAGGTTTGTTAGAAACAAAAGATATCGTGCTTGACTTTAAACTTTCACAGAACATTACAACTAACAAGAGAAAGGAAAGCACACATAGTTGCCACCCTAAGCGTATTTTTTTACTCACGTCAAGACGCAAAAATTGTTTCTCATACGACTCGAGTTTGGCTTTAGCGAGCTTCGGTATGCTCAGTCGTATAAAAGGCATCCACGGCCTCCCTTCATTTCTTGGCTCCAGAACATGTGCAGCAGATTTAAATTGCCTAACAACGGCATACATTCCAACCCTCATCAATGGTATCACAAACCACAATAGACAGTGCTTTTTTATGGAATTTTAAAGCTTTGTTTTGCTCTAATTCGAACACTTGCGTCATCCCGCATTTTTTCTCCCTCATCGTTGCGTGCGCTCTTTTGAATAATGCCTCTCAACCGACTAGGCTGTCTTGCCATTTAGAACACTTCGCCATTTCGCGCACAACCGAAAACTTATCCTTTTAAACCATACTGATATTACAAACTACCGGACAAACAATACTTAGCCTAATCAGACCACTATAAATAATGCCTCGTGTAGAAATGAACGAGATCAACTGAACACGAGTTCAGGAGAACCACCTGAGCCTGGCGTCGAGCACTGCTTCGGCGTGAGTTCCCATCGGCGCCGTGCAGCAGGGGTGCCAGCCACTCAGCGAGGTGTGCCGAATGAAGCAGCGCAGGTAGGCGTCGCTCCACAAGGGACCCGCCGATTCGCACCCGGGAACGGGAATGTCAAAAAGTGCGACGTTTTCTCGCTTCATTGCTTCAGTTCTTATAGTTCGTATAGCGATTTGGGACCCTGAAAAAGATACGAGCCCAGTTACGATGCCGTTCGTGGAACTGGGGTTGTAAAGAGGCCCTCCGAACGCTTCCTCTTCAACTTTTTTTTTGCAATAGTCAACGTCTTTGCAGACCGTTAGTAACCAACACCATGCTGTACGTACATACCGGTGTCCAAGTACCTCAGCCAAAAATAACTGCTGTGTGCCCATCAGATAACTTAATTAAAAACCTTCCTGGAAGATTTTTTCTCTCTTTCCCAGTCTTCACGTTCTTCAACCGCCGGAATTACGTCATTACAGCGGTGTTGCGTCTATTGGCCCGCTTTCCTTCAGTTGCAGCAATGAATGGCATTTCGATAGCCAATTTTACGAAGGCAGCCATCAACAAGCAAACCAGAAAGGAAGGTGCATCTGCTGCGATGAGCCATCACGGAGTGCCGCTCCGTGGCTGCCGATAGCTATAGCCAGCCTTCGCAGTGCTTCCAGACTCTAAGCAAAAAGTGAAAGCATTTATCGGAATTGTTGCAGAATCCTTTTACACCTAATTGTTTTCTTTCTTGGGGTTTTTGGTTCATTTCCTTCGTCAGCAGTTCAGTTTAGCTACGAACCGGACCAAAGAATAATGGTTCGTACCCGTTGCACGCGCCTTTCATCCTCTATTCTTCTAACACTAGAAAACCATGGTCCCATATAGGGCTTTCCGCAAGTAGATAAAATCGGCGGTAGCTACCGACGACAGCGCCATGAGAGCTCAACAGAAAGATCAACAGCCAATCAACAAAAACGGGCATGGGAGCAGCGCCTTGGCACCGCTCTTAATCGTCAAACTACCACCATGCAGGTCGTTCACGCGCTCCACTTGCCATGGCTATCGGTTGCGGTCAGTGGCTGCGCAGCTTCTTCTCCAGCTCACCGGTAACGGCCACTCAGTTTGAACTAGCAAAATAAATGTAAACTACGCATATCTGCTGCATAGTCGTCCCGGAATGGTTGGCGCCGCCTCAACTCGACTACTGCCGAACAGCGCAATTAGCAACTGCATCTTCTGCCAATGAAGATGAAAGCAGCCACCCCGCCAGCGTTCCCTTCAGTAAGCATGGGAGCAGCACCTCCGGCACCGCTCCAAATCGTCAACCTATCACCATGCAGGTCTATACTTACTTGCCACTATTTGCGGAAAAAAGCGACCATCGTTGCTTATTGCTGTTCCCATGCCCAGAAGCGTTAACAGAAACCGTGTCTGAGTTTTATTCTATGGCTTTGCTGTTACTATGTTGCGGCGATATTAAACCTAACCCTGGTTTACTACGCAAGAGCAGACACACTTCTTGATCTAAAATCTTTACCGTAAAACCCAAGCCAGCAAATGGGGGCTCTCTTTCGGTTGCTAAAACACGTTCACACGCGTTCAATTCAGAGTTCGAACCTTCAAACCGATCTAGAACCCGACATAAAAAATGTCAAATCAGGACAAAAAGACATTGAAGCCAAGGTACCGGATATTCAAAGAAGGCTTGACTGCCTAGAAAAGGATGCAAGTAAAATAGAAGACCTTGGCGCGCAAATTACACAGGTACAGTCCACTGCTCAATCACTGGCTGTACAGAACAATGTCTTGCAGTCACGTATTGATGAACTTGAAGATCGTTCATGTAGAAATAACCTGATTTTTTATGGCTTGCCTGGTGCTAAGGAACCTTTGCAACAAACGAAGGCTAAATAACTGAGGTGTTAAGCGAAACCATTGACTCATTTCCTGCAGGCTCAATAGAACGAGCGCTTCGCATAGGTACGCTATCACAAACAAATCCGCCTTGTTGTTGCAAAATTTTTGAATTTCAAAACTAAAGAGCAGGTATTTTCCTCACGTACGCTGTTAAAATAAAAAAAAATTAACAATATCCGAAGACTTCGATCCGGCTACTCGTATTGCCAGTAAAGAACTAACCAAATTCGGCAAAAGCAAACTCGGTTTTTCTTCCTTTCTAATCAGCTACAACAAGCTCATTATAAATAAGAAACGCTACGCTTACAACGCAATCACGGATAGCATTGAAAAAATTAAGGCCAGTAAACATCCTGAGGCACATGATAACGTCACCGTTACCCTAAACAATGTCGCCTAGAAATGCGAGAGGGGCAGTGGCCGGCCGCTCGCACAACTGTTACATTGACCAATGCACGGAATGTCGTCAACAAAAATGATTCTTTGTCATGATCAATAGACACTTGTCCTACGCATATTATTGCTCTCACTGAAACTTGGTTGTCTACGGATGTACAAAACTCTAAACTCTTTGAAGAAGCTTAACAGTTTAGCATGTATCGATACGACCACGCTACGTCTCGAGGTGGTGGCGCACTTCTGCGGTTTCTAACACAATTACTTGGTCAAGCATATCAGTTAGCAGCCATCTCGACATCATCTGGGCCTCAGTAAGAGTTGGTCATCGCCGATTCATTTTTGGCGTGTGCTATAGATCCCCGTCCCCTTCCCCCTATTTTGTAACTGAACTGCATGGCGTCCTTAATGAGATTACTACCCGATTCCCGAAATCACCGTCATACTTTTAGGCGATTTGAACCACCGTAATAAAACGTAGAACACTTTCCCTCCCACGTTCGCTCTTTTAAACCGAATCCCAAATGATTCTTGGACATGCGTTCCACTTTTGCACTCACCCACGTTGTTTCCGTGCCAACCAGGCTATCACCTACCGCATAAAACACACTCGACCTAGTTCTAACAGCTACCCCTGATCGCCTCTCTGACGTAACTTTCTTTCCTAGAATTAGTGACCATATACTGCTTAACTTTCATATAACAAATACCGTAATCTTTAAAAAAACAGAGCGATCTTTAACGCAATAAATACTGAACTAGATACATTTACAGACGTCTTCTTGAGTAATTTCGGAAATAACTCACTAAAATTCAACTGGGACTCATTCGAAAGCAATCTGCATGAACTAATCGAAACATATATTCCAAAGCGAGTCATTACCATAAATTCTCACGCACCGTAGTATAACATTCATGTCAAACGGTTATCGAAGAAGAATAAACGGCTCTATCGCGCAGCTAAACGTCCACCTTCAAGATTGTATTGGAATGTGTGCAAGACTGCATCTTTAGCATCTCTTGCAGCTATCAAAACGGCGAAAGGAAATTTTTTTATCTAACGTCCTTCTGTCGATGCTTCCTTCAAATGTAAAACAATTTTGGCAGACCATTACCCTCCCCCTGATTACACCATTGCCATGCATGATTCTTCTGACAAAACCGTCCACAACAATCTCTGTGCGGCACTTCCTAATTAGACATTTATCTGTTATTTTTCCTCTGATTCTTCAAATAAAACGCCAACACAAACATTGAATTATGCATTTATGCCTCCAGTACGAATAGATGTATGTGGCGTCGCTAAGCGTTTCGACAGGTTGAACAATTCGTCATCTCCCGGCTTTGACTTCTGAAAACAAAATTTCTGAAAACCACTAGTGCGTATTGTTCGGTTATATTAACAAAAATATTGAAACAATCATTGGACACGGGTATGCTTCTTAAACAATCGAAAATGGACAAGGGGATTCCTTTCTTTAAATCAGGCAGCAAAAACTCTCCTTGAACTTATCGCCCTATTTCTCTCGCCAGTAACTGTTGCAAAATATCGGAACACACCATCTACAGTAACTTGGTTAACTTTCTTGAATCTGACTCATTTTTTTCCGCAGCTCAACATGGGTTCCGTAAGTCGTACTCCTGTGAAACCCAACTAATATGTTTCACTCAAAAAGTGCACGAAGTCCTAGATCGATCATCTCTGCCGATTGCATCTTCTTAGATTTTCCAAAAGCATTTGACCAGGTTTCGTATAGATTAATGCTTCATAAACTAAAAGGCTCAAATTTGGACAACACCTTGGTAAAACGGATAGAATTTTTTCTTAAAGGGAAGCTGAAGCGCTTTCCAAAGAATTTGAGTTAGATTAACAGTTATATAGTTTCTTGCGCGCTGATTCCGAATATCACATTTAAATTTATCGTACATGAGTCCAAGTGGCATTTATCTTGCAAAAAGCGCGGCCCCGTTTGAAAGACGCGCGCTTTTCGTCTTTTGACGCCCTGATTGGTTGCGACAGTCATGACGTCAGAGGAGGACACCCTTCGGCCGCGCGGGTTGTCAGAAGCATTGCGAACGATCGCACGGTTGCCTTTGCGGCAATTTAGCTTGCAGTTTAATTTTCGCACAAGACTGGAAGTTTGTTTTATATTTTCCGGTGCTGATGGTTCAATTATCTTGGAGCTTAAATTTGCTTTACACGACAGACAACCCCAAAGAAGTGACTGTGACGTCGACTAGTGGGTTCCATCAAAATATTTTTGAATTAGCAACCAGCATAGGGGGATTTTATACCTTATGTTAATATTAGGTGTTGCCTTAACTGTTTCTTATTATACATAAAACCATTTATGCCGAAGATTAATGGGCGTTTTCTAAACAATGTACCAGCGAAGAGCACGTATGTGCACTGCGCGAAAAAATAGCGTTCATGCGCTGTAAACGTATATGCGAGACACATCTTGCCGGTACACGCATAAACCAACAAGAAGACTCTGCTTCAGCATTTCCTTTGTTCGTTGTCGCCCACCATACTCAACCCCGTACACAGACCCACACGCGCGCGCCATTTCGGCAGCGGCGGTACGGCGCCTCCGCGAATGCTAGCTGCACTTCGATGAGTGGCGTCTTGCTGCTTCACATGCATTTATTCTGAAAACACTGCAGCATACTAGTGCCTGCTCAGCATTATTGGCTGTAGTAGGGCTTGATTTTCGCTTGTGCGTTGCGCATTCTGCTACAATATTACGGCCACCTCGTTATAATTAACAGACCAGTCGGACAAGGCAGTTACATTGTAGTTACGTTACTTTAGGTAACAATCACCAAACGTTTGTGATAATGAATCGTTGGCCTGTTTCAGCATTACTAGATTTGCATTTACCGCGCTAGTCGGACAGAGGCCGTATATTTACTCCTCGCTCCAAATTTTTTTAGGTATCATCATTATATATATCACCGACTATCACTGGAGCACACTTGAGGTCAGTGACAACAAGTGCTTGCCAGGTTATAATATGCAGCCACACGGAATCCTGGACGCAGTCGACACAAATTATGGCACGGTGGTGGTTCGGAGTGGTGTTTTTTTTTAATTCCAGACAAACATCACCTTTCGTGACATGCATACTTGCAAAATAAGTAATCTGGTTGTTTTGGTTCTTTTACTTTGTAAGAATACTGTTTAAATTACCTCTTAGCCGGGAGAGAACTTCTATCAGGATTGGCCCCTTGTTTTAGTTTCGCCAAAAAATTGTTTTTTTTAACACTGTCCTGATCCCATAGGGAAAGAAAACCGACGCGTTTAACGAAACAAGTATTTCCTGAACAAATGTGACTTGGTTTCTGGAATGGAACGAAACATCCCCGGCCAAAGTTCAGCAGTATTCCCCATCCTTCTTAAATCTAGAATCTAATGTGAACATTCACGTCCGTCGCATAAAAAAAAACCCGCATTGGAGCAGTTTATGAAGTATTTAACGTAGTATAGTATATTCTCTGTCATCAGGCACAGCCACCTCGGCTGTCGCTTCCGTATGTTATCAAGCATCCCGGCGTGGCATTATTCTGCTTAGGAATACGGCATGATAACGTATGCCTCGTTTGGCGTTCGTGCATACTTTTTGAACACAAAAATTGTACAAATGAGTGCTATCAACCACAACAACAAGTATCATTCACAAGCAAACACGGCGAAAAGAGCATGGCCGAGGCGGCCGATCCGGCCGGAAGTCGAGGTATGACGTTTTTTAGCCGGTTTTCGCCCGCGCTCTGCGGTCTTCCGGCATCGCGCGGCGAGATGGGGGCGGGGCATCGGGCCACTTTTGTTTGCTCATTGCGCCGCTTCTATTGCATGTACCTGCGAAAATATTTCGTACACATGAACTATTCAATGTGTACTTGCGGCTAGTCAACTTTTCTTTTAATTCTAAAACCGCTTCACCTTCCCTTTAATCATTCTCAGTTTGCTGTTGCTAATTAGTGTTGTTCTGGTTTTAGTCAGGTTTCTTCAGGTGTTCCACAGGGATCGGTTCTTGGGCCACTATTGTTTCTTATTTATATCAAGGATTTGGCTACTCTTTTATACTGGAATGTTGTTCTATTTGCAGATGACTCTGCTGTTTTTCGCGAACCAATTAGTGGTAATGACACCACCATATTACAGTCTGACGTTATTGCTGTTGCTAACTGGTTCAAAGAACTGAATAATAGAACTGAACATTAAGAAATCTAAACTGGTGCGTATTTCCCGCACCAAGACGGTCCCACCACCCTTTTATCGTAAGGGTGTCCAATAAAAAATCAGTTGCATCTTATAAATACCTTGGCATCCACATTACCACTAACACAACCTGGAACTTTCAGGCCAATATGTAATTAGGAACGCAAACCGCATGTTAGGTTACTTACCTGGTAATTTTTATAAGGCGCGGATCGCAACTTTAACTACTGCTCTACAAAACACTAATACGTTCCAAACTGCAAGACGCATGCTCGGTACGAGACCCAAGTCCGGATATAAACTTATAAATTCCCTGGTACTCCTTCAAAAACAACTCAGTTAGGTCTATTCCATCCAACTACAAGCGAACAGCCAGTATTACTACCATGAAATCTAACCTTGCCCTCCCACCCTTGTCGGCATGCCGTCAAATTTCCCGACGAACTCTTTTTTACGAACTGTATCGCAGCCATGTTCTGCGTGACCAGTTCATCGCTACGCCCCAATACCGATCCCATCGTATTGACCACAGCTACAAAGTTGGAATTGACATTTGCGACACCGACCATTTCTCTCAGTCTTTCTTGCTCAAGACTAGTAGGGAATGGAATTGCCTTCCTTCTGGTACTGTGTCTATCACTGATAACGAACAATTCCACATTTTTTTAGTTAGAACTGTATAAATAGGAACTGTGTAACGTCTGTTTTCTTGTTATTGGGATGAATGGCCACGCGACTGATTGACCGCTCAATCGAGCTAGCGAGGACCGGAGCGACGATGACAAGGAAGCGGCACTGGGCGTGGGTTATCGCTGAAGCTGGTACCACAACGAATGGAAGCAAAGCGGTGGAACAGGGCGCGGTTACGTGGAAACTACCCCGTGAGACGCCTGGTCCACGAGCCATTTTGAGCAGGACCGTCGTTGCACTCCGCCATGGATCGAGAGCGCGTCTGGCCGCCGTCATCGTGGCGCTGGTGCGGCGCCGACTGCTGACGTTCCGGTCTGGTTGTTGGGCGCTGCCGTTCCTGCTGTTGGAGCCGCTAGGAAACCATCGCGACGGAATGTTAGCTCACTTCCTATCGGGGATCTCTCAGACCTTGCGAAGTGCCAGATTATATTGTGTAGCTGCAGACTACGTTGTGCCTTCCCCGTCGTCTATTATGCCCACGTCCTGTGCTTGTCCTTCATCTTGTTAAATATATCATCAACGAATTATACAGCGGTCGCCTCTGCCTGCATGCTCCTCGGCCCATTCATAACAGTTATGTTTGTGAGTTTTTTTTTTCTCGGTGATTTAGCTAACATTGTAAATTATCTTATATTTTAATTTGCGTTTTTCCTTGTTTGTTTGCTAGTATTCTACCCCCCTCCCCTCTGTAATGGCTTCGGCCCTGAGGGTGTCATAAATAAATAAATAAATAACCAAAAATTTCAACTAGGCTTTCACCTTCCCACTTCTTTGTTGTTTGGTGTGAGTGGCACGTTTCTTTGAACTCCACAATTGTTGAGCGCTTCAGCTGCCACACAATATTTCATTTCCCATCCTACCATTGGGATACTAATAAGGTTATCTACAGTTCTCCGCCGGTGTAAATATTCAGTAATGTTGCCCGTTGCTAGTGATATAGAACAGTCTCGCGAAACCTTGGCACATCAGAATATAGCCCAACTGCGAGGCGGCACAGTATTTATAAGCACGCTTTTAATCAGCGCCAAACCTTCCTACACCTAATCTATGGAGTACAGTTAATTTTAAATAACACATTAGGACACTAATATTGGTCATCGATTAACTTACAGTTTCAATTGGGTTGTTTCCTCTTAAAAGAGCAATTGTGTTGTCTTAATGAGGAAATGTTTAGTACCAGTAATTCTCGTCTTGTGGCGTGTGCTGGATGGGGTTTTGGGAAGGAAGAGGGTTTGAATGCAGCGGGGCCGAACGGTGTTGTCCTGAAACGATGTAGTTCGGTCCGTAAGAAGGGAGAACGAAGATGACAAACGGAGCAAGTGTCTCCTCAGCATCGCGTCGCGTGTGGCCAGTGGGGTCAACCCGTTCCCAATTCTGCTTCTACCCACATGTATCAAGAGGGTGTTTATTTTCACCCTCACATGTCGTCCATAACGCTGTGGAAGCTATGGGCCTATAGCAGGCGACGACGACTGGACTCAAGCTTTCCGTCGTTTCCAACAAAGCACGGACGCTTACGCTACACAGGTGTATGAATGAAGCCTTTGGGGATAGTGGTGTCCCTTCCTTACTGTGCACCGAAGTTCTAAATTACAGAAACTAGCGCATGCGTGCCGAGGTCATCGCAGCGTTGCGTGCGAGCGGCTTTGACAGAACTTGTGTAATCGGAAGTGAGGCTTTTTTTATGAGGAATACCTAGGTGCAAATGTGTGGGGTCCTTTTGCTTCTTTGAATTTAGTGCAACTTGCTGTTTTAGAGCACGTGGCTTATTTTATGGTACGTAAAACGAAAAGTAATGTCGAAAGTGGAATGTGCGAATTTAGGGCACGGGCCCTGATAACATGCACGGCCGTGCTCCCCTTCCAAGCAGAGTAAACGGCTTTGAAATAACTTTGTCGCTGCTTTTGCTCATACGAGTACTCCAGTACTGTTTGCAAAAAATAGTATACGATTCGAAAACAAAATTCTTAGAACACGTCAGTGCTTACATGCCTGGAAGGCGTCAGTCTGACGTACCATCGTCAGGAGTGGATTGTATTAGCACGCCGACCCCTAGACACAACCGCAACGGTTTTTACCATCGTTTATCCATTTCGTTTCGCCTTTAACACTTTATTCTCGTTTTTTCGGCCTCAATTCATTTTATTTTTCGTCAACCAGGTTGTTCGCACAGTAATCCACTTTATCCCGTATCAATCCATTTTAACGTCTTAATTCGCCTAAATTCGTCTAAATTCCACGCAATATAACTCAATCCATCTTAATTTACCTCTTTTGCGTCTTATTTCGCCTTAATTGATTTAAATGCCGAACAATTTAGGTTTTTTGTTTATTCTACGTTGATTCGCTTCAATTCCCCCAATTAACACCTTACCAATCACTAGTATAAATCACGAATTAATCGTTCCTCCGTCGTCATTCACTCTCCCTTATCTCACTTTACTTCACACTCAAAGTAATTATAACAATCAATAACTAGCCAATGTTCAGTTAGCTTTTGTAATCATTATGCGCATCCTATACATGGCCTGCATGCTTTTAATTCGCTTGTGGAGTTACCCGGGTTACGTTGGGTAATGTGTCAGTTGTGTCGACGCCAGGTCGTTTGACGTAAACCTTCTAAGGACACATGTAAGCCTTGTACCTTAAAAATAATGGGCGAGATTCTAGTGCTTGGGGAGAATCCTTTTGTAGAGCCTGAGGTGGAGGCACTCTATCCTAATCGCCGACAGAGAGATAACCCCTTTTGGAAGTGCTTGGGTCACTCTCAAACGCGGCTTCACGTGCTTTGCGTTCCATGAATCAAATGTAGCATTAGAGCCAACCAAGAAGTTCCGTCACTGCGCTGATTAGTGCGCAATTACTTCAAATGGCGATCACAACAATGTGTGCACGTAATTCAGAGCCCAGCACGGTGTTCAAAATCCACAGAAAAGCCACTCTTCCGCAAGTACGGCTAATTTCGACCCCTCAAACGGCGCCAATGAGCCAAAGGAAGATTTCTCGTGGAATTTAAACTAGCACGTGCATTTGATGTCTCAACGATTTTGATTCAGTTTGCGGAGCAGGGCTAAACAAGCCTAGAAATATAACGCGAAGGTAATAATTGTGTTTTCCTAGGGAATGTATCAACAAATCATGCACCCTTCAGTCAAGCGAAGACGATGGTTGAACGCGAAGCTTTCTCGAGACGGATGCTTTGGTTGTCGTCTAAGTTTTCCAAAGTGTTTCGACCATATAGAAATTCAAAACGAATCGATCGGATAGACGCCAGCTTCATAACGCGAAGGACGCAGGTTTTACTTCAGCCCCGGGAAGCATTTTTTTTTTCTGGCCCTTCGGCGTTTTCGCGTTACACGCGCCATCAGTGCGAGCACTAAAGCTTCGCCTTAAAGGGACCCTGACACACTGTTTGAGCAGGGCAACTAAGCCTGCGCGTCGTTTAGATTACACTGCCAGGAATACCTGTGTCAAATATTACACGTGCACGTGAAGCGGTGAGCGCGCAATTCGCTGTGAAAGACCCGCAAAAACCTTAGCGCTCTCTTCAATTATCGTCATTATGCACCCCTGTCATGGCCTAAGCGATATCATTGCGACCATAGCTGTCCTATTGGCTGTCGCTGGTCGACTTCGCGGCTTATTTCTCGCATTTCCTGTGACGATCTGCCGTCGTAGGCGCTGTGCGCTATGCCTGAACCTTCTATGCCTGAACCTTTACGTAGAGTTTTCGCGTTTCATTCGTGTTTTGAGTGATCGCGGAGTTTGAGTGACGAAGTAAACACTCCCCTTTCTAAGATACCACTCTCGACAACAACCGTTTATTTCTGCGAAAACGCCCTACCAGACTGAGCCCACACTTGCGAAACACTGTACTTGAGAGCAGGCAGCCGTGCCTGTTTTTTATTTTTTTTTTTGTGGCACCAGACCTGAAATAGACCTCTGCACCTTGCGGAGAAAAGGAGAGAACTCTCCGGCCTGTGATATATCGAAGGCCCCCGAAGAGAACGTCGCGAGCCGCAACCCCTCTACGAGAGAGAGCTTGCAGCTTTCGTCTCGTTGTCCGCTGTCGAGTTGGAAGGGAACAATTATGCAGGATTTCTCATCGCGTGCAGTTCCGGTGATAGTGAGCGGATTTTTATCATTCTTGCAGGCAGAGATGGCAGGAACTATAGACTTTAACCCAAAATACCTTCACAGTAGTCAATGGTAAGTGCTGCAGGGGTCCTGTAAAGTGTAGTTGAAATCACAGCTCCATTATTACTGAAATCTGCTCTCAGTCACTGTAGTTATGTCTCAGTCTTCTTGCTACGGAAAATGGCACTGAAGTGGTAACGAGATGCCGCAAAGTTCAACTGAAATAACCGTAGCAACTCACCTTTAACCAGGCCGTCAAGGTCATCGGGATTCGATAAAAACTGTGGATCGATAATTGGGTACTTATCCGGGTCGGCGCTTCTGAGCTTTATGAAGCCTCGTGATTTCGGGTGTAAAAGTATCGGTACTATCATCAGTACATATTCGCCGCGTTTCTTCTTGTAGTAGCCGTCGAACATCTGAAAGAACGAGGAAGACGTAAAACGCACCTGCTTTGCCAAGCACATTTTGCTTTTTTTTCCTGATCTGTTCGCACCGTGTGGTGCGATTGTTAATTCCATCAATGCAGCACTTATCAATCTCGGTGACCGGTCCATCGCATGAAGCATTAAGCATTAAAAATTTTACCTAATTTTAAAGGGGTCCTGAAATACCTTCCGCCGATGCATGGATGTACATGCACCCAAATAAAGCAACGTATTTGCAATCTCCTCCCGCAAGAAGTTTGTTAAAGCGATGAGTATTAGCTGAGAAATGGTAAATCAAAAACCGCGCATTATCGTCGCTCCGAGTTTCCTCCTCCTTTCGACTTACTATCCGCTGTTGACGGCGCGCGAGCCTTGCGCTCCGCAGCGGTGACGTAATTCCGCTATTGCGCTGCTCAGACTGTCATCTGCTACGGGCAAGCTTTGTTGACACCATGAATCCCGCACGCACTCCGCCCAAGGCTGGAAAAGCGAACGAAAAATCTGGCCGCATGTACGCGGCGCCCTGGCCTTGCCCTTTCGCGGTGTACGTTGCTGGCGGCACATGACTTTTTATCGGCGGCGAACTCGCAGCCGCACGGGGAGGGTCGTGCGCTCATTCCCTTGATGCACCGCGCACTGTTTATCCAAAAAGCGCCGTATCAGATGTGGCCCCGCTGGTGCCGGGTCTTATTTTGCGGCGGTGGTAATTCCTGCCGGCGGCATGTGAAAAAGACATTTTGAACCGATACAGAACCAGTGCACAAAAGGCTTCAATCATGTGACCAGTTCAGCTTGGGGCGACGCGTGGTGGAGAGCGGCAACGTTGGCAAAACATTCTCCGCCGCGGCTTGAGCTTTCTAGCGCTGGAGCGAGCTCCATTTCTTTGACAATCTCAAACATCGGTTGCCTTGGCAACAAGGCACAGACCGCTCCAGAAGTCAGTTACGGTTCCGTGATCCCGTTCAGCTTGGGGCCCCACCTCGGACATGTGGTGCACTGCAGGCGTACCACCCACTCCTATTGGGAAGTGCGAGATGCGTTTGGCATTACAGGAGGCGATGGTGTGTGTGTTTGTGGACGCATATTGTTTCGCGATGAAAATGCGACGTTGTGCTTCTGGCGGGGTGGATAGATTCTTCCCATGGTCTGGATAATATTTCTAGAGCGAACGTACGACTCAACCTCGCATGGGGTATGTGCAGTGTGCGTGGCTAAAAGCCATCGGCCTGTGCGCCAGAGTTAAGTGACTTGCTGTTCGTTCCCCGCAAACCGCGCGCGAGGTGAGTACCCGAATTTACGACGGGTAGGAGGCAACCCATCCTCCTGTCATCGTGGTTCAGACTTTCAAACGCATGTTGTGACGTTGTATTTGTTAGAAACGCATCTCTGGATTGTTTTGAAGCTGAATAAAATGTATGCGTCAAACCAGGGCATTCGGCTCAGGGCCGTTCTCACAGCGATTGCACGAAAGAAGTGCCACGGGGCTTGAACGCTTTCTTTATGGAACGTACTCAGGTAAGAGAATATCCATGTCGTGTTATGGCCGTGTTGCTTTCAATACAAAACGGTTAAGCGTTTGTTTTACATTTGTTTCGTTTGTCGTAAAATGCCCAAGCACTCCGGCACTCCGCTGGCAGATCAGCCGGCGAGCCGACGCTGAGCAGACGACTCATCTCTTTGTAGGAAGCGCGTGAAAAAGCCGCCCAATAGCAGGATGTCTAGCTCATGACGAACATCTGGGAATCGATGATGTAGACATGTGAAGATGGCGGCGTCCAAAAACACGAAGGAAAGGGTGGAGAAAAAAACGACAAAATTTGCAACAAAAGTGTGAGCTTTCCGTTGCGCGTAAAAGAGTAATACTTGGCACAGAGGACGTTGACGACCCAATCTAACGGTTGCGCTAGTTTATTTAGTGTGCTCAAAATGCCTTTCAGGGCCCTTTTAAGTTATTCGCCCGATGGCATATGCGCCTGTGCTATTTCGATGATATGTTACATGAGTGGATAGCTACAGTTGGTAATATTGGAATTTAAAAGTTTTAAATTGTGTGTGCAGCTTTGCGACAATCTACGAAGGCCTTCTGGCTGCGACGCGACGGGGTTTCGACTGTATACGCTTTGCCACCAATTAGTACCACTGTGCGCAATACGTTCTTGTGTCCGGAGGTAAGGGGAGTAGACGGAGAATCTGTTTTTTATTGTCGTCTCTCGCATTTGTTGTTACAGTTCTTCCTTCAGCAGGACATCACCAAATCTCTTGTAATATCACTTTCTTCCCGGATAATTCGCCCCGGACGTGCAGTTTTCAAACATGTTGCTTTCGACTGACTAGCCCTCCACCGTCACAATAGTGGTGGTTCAGGTACGGACTTGAGCCAATCGCAACACCTGAAACGGTCTAGGAAGCAAATGCGTTCTCCTGTTATCGCTGAGCTCTCGACACTTTTAGACGGAGGTTGGAAAAAATCATGCACCATTCCGTCTAACGACGACAGTGGCTGAACGCAAAGTTTCCTCGTGGTCGATTTTTTGGTAGGACATGCCCACCCTGCGAGTATGTGCTACAATGGAGGTACGCACCACTTTTCTACAAAACCACCAGTAACTTTCGGGTGTGTACTCGGTAGGCCTAACGTTTGGGTTTGGGTTGTCCGGAGCAAATCGGTACCTGCTTGTTGGCGTTTAGGGCGCACTTTTTTGAGTGGGTGCCGGTACGATGTGTAAAACCCCAAGACGTTCACTAGGCGCAACGTTAGGCCGAACGCAGACCAACGCAATTCTCATCCTACGTCTGCGTTTGGGTAACAGCTGTTGATATTCACCTCACATGATGTTAGTCCTATATACGTGGCGCTGGCATACGCCAGCGTCACTTCCGCCCCCTTTGGCACGTCAACCTTTACCGGAGGAGGCCAAGTTTCGCAGGGAAGCGTTTTAATTTTGCTACACTGCACCCACAATCATCATCATCATCAGATAAAGTTGGCTTTCCTGCAAGGCATATGCACAATTCAAACACCATCAGTGAGAACACTAAAGCTTCACTTTAAAAAGAAGCCACAAGCGTATAAGTGTAAATACATCCCTCGCATCTTTCACGGTTCATTTCCTGTGCCCTGCCGCCAGGTAGCATGCTTCGCTGGAAATGGCGGAGTACAGCCTCATCTTCATTTCGTCTCGGATGCTGAACGTCTCTTGGATGGCGTCGGTCGGCGCCATCCAGGGTGAGGCATGAATGCACCATTCCGCAGCCCCGTGTCCCCAGCCGAGACCAACCGACATGACCCACCGCGACCTGAACAGAAACCAACACCGTTCCCCTGCCGACGACTCAGGCACGTCCCCGAGGCTTTTGGACTTTGCTTCACTGCATACGCTGACATTGTTGTCCCGGGGCCAGTTCTCCTTACGACCATAATCCTGGTCCGTGGCGGGGAGGACTTCTCAACTTTTCCTCTCATCGCGCATCGCCACCGCGTCTGCAAGTTTTCCGCGGCCGTCGATCGACCGCGATGGTCGTTTTCGAAGAGGGCGATGTGTCACGGTAAGACGAAGAGAGCTGTGGGCCTAATCTCCGGAGAAGAATAGCCAGCTCTGCGGGCTCTCTAACGGCCGGCACCGTGTGCTATAGTAAATACATCGCTCACATCTTTCATGGTTCACTTCCTGTGTCCTGCCGCCACAGAAAAATAAGTCTGCCTATGTAAGTAAAAAAAAAACAAGGTTGAAATGAACTTGAGCGAACCTCTTTGGATATTCCTATTACGCTGGCCAGGTACTCCGCTTCGATTGTGGTTGGATTCAATGTGACGAGCAGAAACTGAATGTCCGGGTAGTCTGGCTCCGTGTTCGCGGTGCTCACAAATGCGATGCATTCCACTCCGAATGCATGGATCAGAGGTCCTGAAAGTGAACACGCGCAAAAAAAGCTGTAAACACTCTTCACCTGACTAAGGCATTTTGCACATAGCTACCATCCAAAAAAGGTTTTTCTATGTGGATATTGTGACCGCATTGATATTAGACAAAAATATTTTTATTGTGTCGACCACCTAAATCTGGTTTCGCAATTTGTATGCAAACCATTAGTGCTTCTCCTGCCAATATCTTATATTCTCTGTATTTTTAAATGGTATTTGCTCCCGTTTCGTCGTTTTTCGCTCATGATATTTTTGTAGACTTTGGTTACTAGACTACAGACAAATGGGAACTCTGCACTGAAGAGTGGCATAACTGCTCTATGGCAACTTCGTTGAACCAGCATAAGACGCACCAGATGCAGCAGTATTGAAGTTTGTCCGTAAGTGTCGTAAGAGGAGGCCATATTACTTTTCACCTTGCTGCGACAAATTAACTTTTTACTCGCCAGAGGCCATCGTGTTAGTTTTAGCTCTCAAACATGCGAAACAAAAATTACAGTCCAGGTAAGAGGTACGCGAGAAAGGCAGACACCAGAACCTGATTTGCCTATCCTCCCCTCCTAAATCAAAGATTTCTGTCATGAAATCGTGGGCACAGTCACGACTCGCAGGGCGATGTTTTTCTGCTTAAGTGTTCCTTGCCTGCCCATGCAATTATATGTAAGAAAATTTCTGTTTTATTTGACGCTGTTGTATGATGCACTGTACATTTGTCTGTTGTGTCTCGTTCCTTTATGTTCTTTTAGTGCAGTTATACTAGTTTTTGTGCCTGTGCGTCTTGTATGCACGCACAAGGCTTCTTCTTATGTCTCATTACCAATTTTTTAACATTATGCCAAATTCTTTTAGCAGAATTCTGCTTCTTTTATAGTATACACCATTTTCCTTTCTAGGGGTAGGACCCGCCATTTTGCTTTTTCCGAGCAGACGCGAGAGGCGTCTGTGAAACGAACGCCGCAAACGCCATGTTGGGCTATTCTTTCCGTGCCCCTGTTCGGTGTCCGTGCGTTACCATATGAACCGTAGTGGCTTGGCGTTACGTTAGCGGCGGCAGTGCTTGCGTGTGCGTGTTCTGTTTTGTTTTTATCGCCTCTTGAAGAACACACCAGTGCATGTCAGGCCCTAATTCGCTGCTCGACAGGGAGATGCCGACCATTGCTGTGGCGAGCAGCAGTCGCAGTGGTGGTGGTGCCGGTGTCATTGCCAGTTCTGCGATGGAAACGCTACCGGCATGACCCCGACTGACTTAAAAATCACTTTCGGTGAGTAAATACGTATTTTTAATGCCACCTGGTCTGGTATGTTCAACGATTAGTCATGGCTATGGAATCGCGGACGTCGATTGTGCAACGAGCACGGCCTGTGGGTGTCGCTGACCCGCGCTCGCTCTGGACTTTCCACAAAGTCATTAGGAAAACTAGCCCGGCCGCACCAGTCAAACTACTACTCGAAGGTTGTGATCAGAATGTGCCCAACTGCATGCAGCGTATGCCCACTGCCGCTCGGAGCCGATCTTTGTGGACTCTCTGCTCTGACACTGCTTACCAGCAGTGTCAAAGAATAACGTTATCCTTTCATATCGTTCGGCAGTGTAATGCGTTCGCTGAAAAAAAGCAAACAAAACGCCGTGATTTTGGGGGCGAAGCCCCTTAGGGGCTGGGGCTGTTGGCGTCTCCTGTCCTCGTCGTCGTAATCGTCGTCTCATGTAGCCATGGTACTAAAACACTGCGAAACTCGTTTACGCTTTGGGCTAGAAAGTAACGCGTACTAAAACACCAAGAGACACTCGTTTACTCCTCGCACTGCAGAGCTTCGTGCTTCAAATTCAAGAGACTTTTACAGCAAAGCTGTATACCTCTACCTCCGAGCGGTTTCATCTCCGTTGGGAAAAACTTCAAGCCGCCAAGAATACACTTTCACACTGCATGGTTCACCCCCCTCCCCCCACGGTTTATGGTTCGTGGAGATGGCCCAGGATTTTTCTGAAGGTTAGATTGGATGAAAACGGGATAGTAAATGCCAAAAGTTGTAATGACCGAGCAATGCTCGCTATTTTAAATTGATTGCAAGGGACCAGAAGTGGTTATAATGTTATAAAGTAAAGGATAAAGTTAACTCTAACATTCAAAGGGGTTCTGCTTTGTCGCATTTTTCACAGCTCCGCGTGTGATCAATGTATTTTGCTCTGTCAGCTGGCCGTCCGCGAAGTGCACCAAGCAGACAAAAGAGTTGGGCGATGGTACAAAGTCTTGGCGGTTTTTCCACGGCAGCCATTGATGTCTCAACTCGGTGTCTGCTGGGAAGCGGTGCAGCAAAAAAATGTCGAAACCGCACTGCATTTTCGCTACACCGTGCCGTGCACATGGGCTGTCGGCGACTTTTTCTCCCTTTTTTAGTTGTTCCTTAACCAACCAAAGCAAAAGTGCTGACCAATCGACGTTTCAGTGTTGAACGTCACCGCAGCATAGGCTAAAATAGTTGAAAGGTCCGCAAAAACTAGGCACACGGTGAGGACCACTTTTGTACTGCGGAGCGGAGCACACCGTGCCGAACGATGTTAACAGCCCAGCGCGCACAGGCAACGCTGGTCCGTCGGAAGCGGAAGGGGCGCGCGCCGCCCAGATGCCTGGTTTGCGAGTGTTTTCGTCTTTTCACGGCCACTTATGGGAAATGGTGTTTGCACCACCTAAGCCACATCCTAGACTGAAAAAACTCGGCCTCCTTCATCTGAAGCTTAACCAAGTGCATTGCAACAAGGTACTCGCAAATGCAGGTACAAGTGCCATCATAAGTAGTTAGAACAAGTATTTGTGAACATCACAAAGTATTTCTTACTGGCTTTAAGATAGCCATCATTGATTTACAGTACGCGTTTTCTATTAGGCAAGACTAATTTAAACGCACACCAATGCAGCCAGGCAGTTTCCGGAAGAAAAAATTTTTGGAAATTTCGGAGACCGTGTTTTAGTTACTTTTTATGGTACCTGTACCTAAACTATAAATGGCAGAATTAGGCATGTTGAATACTGTGTGTGGAACGGGAAAGCATTTCTGCCGTACGTGGCCGATTTTAATTCATGTGCTTATCACCAGGTGCCATTACCTGTCCTTCGAAGTGAATAATCAGGAATTGTGCTCGGCGCGTAGTAGTTGATAATTATGTTTTCTTTCGCCGTGGCTGCGATTCCGCTAACGGTAAGGTGGTCGAACATATTTTCTCCAACTGGAAGATCTGCGACCACTTTTATCTGCAAAGGCAGCAAGAACACAATACCATGAATAAGAATTAAGAAGACGGACTACGAGACAAACAAAAACAATAAAAACGCAATAAATACAACTGCATCGATAGGTTAGAATTTATCGCGAAGGCTTAGGTTAATATCACTATCAGTAACTTTGTAAATAGGGCTGCTTGACAAAATTTCGGATAATCGTGGTCCCATTTATTTAAGGTTTAAGTTTACCTTCGAAGTCGTAAGATCAGCTGCTGCCTAGTTTGTGCTTCACATTTTCACAAGCACCTAATAATAACTTAACAATGGTGTTGGAAAATATTAGCTCAATAAGGGTGTTCGGAAGCCGTCCCACTGAGCTACAGCAGCCAGGGCACATGAGTCTTTATTTGTATGCCAAAGTAGCCTTTGAAAAAGGCTGCAAAGTAATCTGACTTGGCTCTGAACTTGCGCACCCTTTATCAATAATTTTTCGGTCCGGTTGCAATATATACAAGGCGTTTGGAATCATGTTGGGGGTATTCAGTTACATCTATTATTAACAGCGACAAGTCAGAAACCGGGGCAATAAAATAGGTGTGCGACGATGAAACGATACTGAAAAAAATAAATACAATGAACGTGCGAACGACCTGACGACTTCAATGGAATCTATCTTTGCGAGTTCTCTCGACAGATTTGTTGCAACCAGTATATTTTTATTAAAATTATGCGGTAATGCTACCTAGAAGTCGTAATTTTTAAGCCTATTAATTTCAGATTTATTTCTGCATTTACGTCAGCATTTGAATGGCAGTAGTAATGGTAAACCCGTCACAGAAAAATTACGTGGCACCTTTTAAGCGTCTCCGTTTTCCGACACACTGCCAATTAGGCTCTACCTCGCCTTTGCACAAGTACGGAAGCGCTACAACGCCCGGAAAAATGTAGTCCAATCTCTCTATTGTCTTCGTTTTCCAAAGTCTTCGAAAAAGTCATACCTGGATGCCTTTTGGCAAATGCGTCCAATAATCGATTCTAACCAACACGGCTTCATGGCCGGAAGGTCAGTAGAATCAAATCTCGCCTTCTTTCTGAACGACATCAACCCTCCTGCGCTCTCTCGCCAACAGGTTGAAACGGTAAATTTCGAATGTAGCACAGCCTTTTACCCTGTAATCATGAATTACTGCTTCGAAAATTGTTCGCTTGTGGCCCGTCCCACGAGTACTGCCAGTGGTTCAGCCGTTACTTAAGAAACATATGTAATTTTGTTTGTTATAAAGGCGCTACCTACCGGCCTATCATGATGAATTCAGATAGGGGTACCTCAAGGCTCGCCACTCCTCCCTCTGTTTCAGGATTTACGTTAAAGACATGCGACTCATTATTAATCCCTGTTCTCTCTGCAAGAACGGCGACGATAGCAAGCTTTGTCGAGAGGTTTCTTCACCAGACGATCGCGTGCTGCTGCAAAACGACATCAACGCAGATTTGGCATGACGCGACTGCAAATATTTAAAGAGGAATCCCTCAAAAGCTACGGTGATATCAGGAGAGACGTCCCCGCTCACTTTTACGTACCGTCTGCACGGCGAACCCTTAAAGCGCGCTACTGTAGTGTGCAATTTGGTATGTAACGATGGATGGAAAACTACTTTGCAATTTGCATCTCAGCTACCGGACCAAATCTCTTCTCCGTACGCTTGGCGTGATTTCCCGGGCGTACAGTGATGTGACCGAGTGATCGTGCTTTGCCTTACTGTACCGCACCGTAATTTTACCTACGCTGGAATTTGCCAGTGCAATTTCGAATTCTTTAAGCCAGTCGTCGTCCTTCCGGCCAGAAAGGATTAGGAAGCGCTTCACAAGAATTGCATTTCATGTGTACTCACCACTGAGACATTGTGCGCACGGCGAGCTACTCACGCTTCTGAATCTAGGCGAGCTATCTATTAGGCGCTCCAGGCGTGACTTGGTTATTCTTTTGAACTGTGTTCATACAAAGCTTAACTGCCCTTGCCTTGTGAGGTCTGGTCACCTGCCACCGCCAAGCAGACCACTGCGCCTACACAGCTGCTTTCATGTTGACAGGACACTGAACTTGGCACCACACATCCCATACCACAATGCGTCTGAACGCCTGTTCCATCTTCTGTTGGCATTTCTTCCAATCACGTGGTTCTATTTAACGGCTCCTTGAAAAAATGGATGTTGAATACGCATGTTCTAGAGACACGACACCTGCACGACACGACACCTCTACTGTTGTGCTGCTCTGCCAAAAGCACCACCTAGCTATGCTTGTACGTGTTCACTAATGCGTACTCCACACGAACTTTAAGCGCTTTTTGTTCAGAAAATGTTTTTGCGCCCTTTTATCACACCCTACTCTTGCATATACCAGCACATTTATTTTTATCCATTTTTCATTTACTACCGTTCCTTATATGTTGTCGGTTTTTATGCCTTATTCCAGTGGATCACCCGAGAAGGCCCAGCGCTGTTAGTGAGCACAATAAATAAATAAATAAATAAATAAATAAATAAATAAATAAATAAATAATAAATAAATAAATAAATAAATGAATAAATAAATAAATAAATAAATAAATAAATAAATAAATAAATAAATAAATAAATAAATAAATGAGAACACGTGACAGTATTTTATCGCCGACCTTTCTCGTTGTGGTGTGTCCCTTAGTTTCTTCTTCGTGAGCTTGTGATGTTGCGAAGCATACATAAAAGGTATTATGCAAACCTCTTCATCATCACCCTTTTTCTTAAAAAACACAAGTTATTTCGTTTGTTTTTCTCGGTCAACGCTCCTTTTCGTTCTTGTCTCCGATACTTTGACTAAGATTGCTGTCCAATGGGTCTTGCCAGACATAAGTTGCGGACTAATGTCAGATAAAATTTTGAATGGAGCTGAAAGGCCACCGAGAAACGTCACAGGCATTGTACATTGGGCTGCAGGTTCTAGTAGTGGTCGTTTCGGCATTCAAGCATGATGTTAAGACCTAATGTTGGAACCTGGCATACCCGCATCTCCCCATTTCACGTACGGATTTCAGCACCATTGTGAGTGAGTAACAACCTTTTTTTTTATTACAAAAGGAAAGATGGCAAAGGAAAGGAGAAGAGATGTACTATTGCGGGTAGGCCTTTGCTACCTTCTCAGCCCAGTTCGGGATCTTGCTCGGGAGGCCACGTGGTGGACTCCACAAGGTAGATTCCCATGGTTTCTCAACGCTGATGTTGAAGGGTTTGGGCTGGTATTAAACGCGGCGAAACATTATGTTCAGCAAAAGATAGGCCGAGGGATAGTTATTTATGTATCATACTGAAATAGATATGGGCACGTTTTGACACGAAGACATAAGACGGACGCGAAGAACAAGCACAGACGAGGTGTTGCGCTTCACCTCATGTTTTATTGCACATGGACACTTCAATCCGACATGATGTAGCGGAAGTCCCCTCTGGCCGGGCGCAAATTCGTGCCATCTGCCACATCATTGGCCCAGCTATACATTCCTCTTCAACTAGAATTTTCTAGCTTTTACTGGGTATTTTCTAGCTTTTTATCTTCAATCCTTTTGGCTTAGCAGCCGCAGCGATGGTTCAGAGGTTTAGCACTCGTCTCGTATGTGGAAGGTACCGGGTTCAAATCCGCGTACCGTCGGTCTTTCAGCGGTCTCTTTTATGGGTCCAGGCGTGCACTGTTAGAGTGCGGACTCTTGAAAGGGGAGTGGTCGTCACTGCAATACCTTCGGTAAAGGGAAAAGAACTGTATTTACATTACATCACAAGCAGAACATATCCGATCGCCGCCATCGTTCTTCATCGTCCTCTTCTACTACCATCTGCGTTCACTTCTTTGTCTTCGGGGGAAAAAGTTCCAACAACCTCCCCCCGCGGCAAAAAAAAAAACAGTGATGCGTAGGGGATAGTCCTAGCACCTGTCTTTGCGTGTGTACTTCCAGCAGCAATGCGCGTTCCTGCATCGTCCGTTTCCAGTCGTTCCGAGCAAACGGTAGCACCGCAGACGGATCTTGCGCCTGTATTTCCAGGTGTGCCGAACAGCAGGAGAAGCCTTCATTCGGTGGCCGTTGCCCTTCTGTTTTCTTCGAGAGTGGAATCTGTCATGGTCATGGCGATGACCCCGATGTCTTCCAAGCACACCATGAGCGAGGCGATTCGTTTGTTCCACGTTTGTGTATCCGGTACCAAGAGAGCTTGTAGGGAAATCTTGCGATGTAGCAAATGTCGTTTTCCTGTCTTGTTTGGTCTTTAACTATTTGCCTCACCCACGTTCCGTTAGTTACGGTTTCCTTTGATGCGTATACCTTCATGTCACGTGGACGCCACAACTGTCTTGGGGAGTTTTCGTCAGAAGCGATGGCTATAAATCTGGCTCGGTCTTCGCTTGTTGCCGAATCTTGATTGAAACAGTGCATATTCTCCGCGCAGGCCACTTTATCATTATTGTTGTGCGGAAAGCAGGAACTTAACTTCGCTGCTAAATCCTTCCACCCACGCTTGCTACTGGCTCTTTCATGGTAGGTTGGTCTCGGGAGATCCCGCACAACATTAGGACGGTGACCCTTCTTCGCACCGCATGCCGGTTCTTCCTGTTCAGCTTTGACTGTAGCTATGGGGGGGGGGTTTGGTAACTTCATGGACGGTTGGGGTTTTTTCGGGGCCCTTTTAGTTGAGACAAAGGGGGAATTCATTGGGGAAGCCTTCCAAAGGGTTGAAGTTACTAAGTCGCGGAATCGTGTCCATAAATTCTTTTTCGCACTGCCAGACTGAAAGTTTTGTTGCGTGGGGTTGGGTAGGGGATTGTCAATTTCAGGAATGAACTTCTTCATCTTTGTGTTCACAGCCAAAAAAGGAGCTTTCTTTTCCCGGAAAATCCGCGTTGCCTAAGTGGAGCCAAAGTTCGTTTTGGAAGTGCCCCGGTAGCTCCGTTAGGGGCCCCATAAATTTCCCTTTTTCCCCGGGCTTTTACAACCGACGAAACGGTTCGATGCGGGGGTTTTCGGATATGTGCGAAAAAGTTGTCCAGGACTAAGAACTGTATTTACATCACATTACAGACAGAACACATCCGATCGCCGCCATCGTTCTTCATCGTCCTCTTCTACTACCATTTGCGATCACTTCTTTGTCTTCGGGGGAAAAAGTTCCAACAGGGTGTTCGGGCCTGAAAAGTTTCATTTGCCTTTGTGATGGCGCCCTGACTCTTGTCAATCTGGCGGGACCCCCTGGCCTGCTAAAAAACTTCATTTCCCGGACTGAGAGTCTGGTGAAATATCCTTCCACAGGCGGTTGCCAAGTTAAGCGCCCACAGTGCCTGTCGAAGTCACCATGCGCATTCGTGTTACTTGGTGGTGCGGGGTGCGGAAACCTGCAGGCAAAGTAAGTACAAGCGACTCCCCGGGCTGCGCTCGGCCTTTGAGTGGGGCTGCAACGCTTGGGAGTTGACCCGGCTTGTTCGGGAAATCGACTCTACCGAATGGGGTGGCTGGAGAATGCAACTTCAAACCGACAGCAAAGGGGAAAGTGGTAAACTACTCGCATAGTAAGCGGAAGGTACCAGGTCCGAATCCCGGGCAGCCGGATGCCCTCCAGTGTGTTTAAACGGTACAGGCGCCCCTGAAACAAGTTTAAAACTATTTATATTTATAGTTCCGTCGTCTCCTTCCACTGTGCCTGTAGCAGTCATCGTCGTATGAATCAATATCGTCCTGTTCTTTATGCCAAGCATAACAATCGTGGTAGCCGTTGACGACAGCATGGGGAAGAGTGGTGGCGCGTACGTGGACTAGGAAGGCGGGGCCCTCCAGGCGCCAGGTTGAGCTTCCGTGAAACAGGTGTTGCGCCAGCTGTGGCGTTGTTGCTTGCTAGGCAACGCGAGGTACTCCTCGGGTTTTAGCAGGCTTTTTTTGTTTTTTGTTTGCTAAAGCCAATGCACCAGCCGGGGACGCTTGGCGGTAGCGCGATGCACACGCTCACGAGCGCGAGGCATATTCTTGGTATTTGTAACGTGCTACGCGTTACGCGCCACACATTACGGCCAGCCACAACTGCCCCACTGTTAAAAATGAATGCTTAGGCTGACCAGGAAGAACCAGCATAGAGAAGCCACTACTGCACGCGACTGTGCTTACGAACTTTCTCTAGCTTACGAAAGCATTTTGTGTGCAACTGCGCACTGTTGGTTTTACTCACCCCAAAAGATTCCAGCTGTGCCTGAGGTCCAACGCCAGAAAGCAACAGGAGGTGTGCTGAACCGATGGCACCGGCACAGAGAATAACCTCCCGCTTAGCTCGAACTGTTTTTGTCGAAAACCCGCGTCGGTATTGCACTCCCACTGCCGTTTTCCCTTCGAAGACGATCTGAAAAAGAAAATTTATTCGTTAATTTAAAATAAGGCATAGTAAACAGCATAAAAAAACATTTACAAAACGTAAAGGCGGAGCTATTCTGAGCCCCGGTTTGTCGAATGGAAGGCGGATACATTTGATATGTCCATAAATGGGATAGACCGACTGCCGTGTGCGCCACACATTTGATACCACAAGACTCCTAGAATATTTCGTAAAGGATATCCACCCAACCCTGCTCCTATATATTCACGCCTTTTGTACACAGTTTTTTAAGCGTCGTGTGATGAAGCACATGTTGAACAAGAGGTTCTCGCACATACACTCAAGGCAGCCCCATGGTCCAAAGTTTAGGTTCACTACAGTGATCTCGAGTAAAGAATTCCTGCCCCCAACAAATTAAATTTGTCGAGCGTCAGCAACGCGCACACTCCACAAAAACATGACCTGTTCTGCGGCGCGCTGTAATGCAAGATGCCAGCCTTAAATTTCCTGATTTCAGAGTGCAGGCTGAGCTTTTGAGTCCACTCGACATCCTCATGCGAAATATTTTGGTCGCGTAGAGCCGTCACCGGGGGGCATTGTGGTAGCCCCGAACCACAGCATTGTCTTAGGCCGAAGCTTCGGAGCTGGGGGCATCGTTTTTACATGCGCTGAAAGCGTAACGCCTCTCCATAGGGCTCTTGTTTTTTAGGGTCTTGCTTTTCTCAGCTACACCTGGGTTATGATGTGCCGTATCGGAGGGCTCCAGGATACTTTACACGACCGTAAATCGCGACACGCGCTTGTTTTGGTATTTGCCTCGTTCAAAACAAGGACCCTTTGGCAGAGAACAAACCCGGGTAATTCGGCTGAGCCGCGCAAAGCCTTAGCCACTGAACCGCAGGGTTGGCAAAGCCTGTATTCCGTCTTCGCCAATATTTGTGTATAAATTGCGAAGTTGATGACAACAAGGCTACCTTCCTTCACTACTGGGATTTCAACGTTGGGCTGCCATCCGCGTTACTGCGTCAATCGTCTCCTCCAACGGCAATTTCGTGGGCCTTCCATGCCGCTATATTTTACCGCATATAGTTGCCACATAAAAATTGGCAACGATTTACAACTGTGGTTCGGTCTCGTTGAAAGAACAAACCGCATTATGTCAGGGCAACATCGCGGTTTACACGAACAATGCAGTGGAAGAGTCCTCGAATGCGTCACTTGTTGCATCCTACTTGTTCTCAACATCTTTAGAGAGCTTGGAACGTCGCATCATGGCTGTCATGGGGTGTTCACACAGCCTGTTGAACGATTTCGAGTGGAATTGGGTGTACTTTAAGCCGTCGGAGGCTGAGTGAAGAGAAGAAAGGCACTCCCTTACTGCTCCTTATACCCCACGGTTGTTAACTGGGCAGGTAGAGCATCACGTGACGCTTTTTACAACAACAAGAAGCTCTACCAAAAGTCGTTATTCGTGAACGCTTTCTTGTAACTGTGTTCCCTCTAACTTGTTTTTCAAATGTAGCCTGAAGAAACCACGACGAAAAAAAGTCCGACGGGCCCGCTCTCAACAACTGCCTGTATTAGACTAACGAGTGGTAAAAACGCCCGATTTGACAACATTCTGGCGTTTAAAGTTTAAACCATTCTGGAGCAGGTCAACCGAACGAATCTGCATAAGTATACGCCGTCTTGTGCTGTGCAGCAGTGCCAAAGCATTTCTATTGCGCTATGCGCCATCTGACTCCTTCGCGAACACTTCCAAAGGCTTTATATAACTTCTCCTACGCACTTTGTAAATTCCTACTGGTGACAGAAAACTCCTAAATACTTCTACACGAAATCTGAACGCCATTCAAGACAGGCTTCAATTTACACTGCTAATAGTTGGCTGGTAAGAACGCAAGCATTGTGTCCGCAAACAATTATTAAAGACGATATTCTTGTTTGGGCAGAAATTAAACGCAGAAATTTTGGTGTGTCTGTATGTCTGTCTCTCTGTCTGCGACTCGATTCAGCCACCCGGACAAAGAGAAACAGAATCTACGCAGTAGCCTTTATACTCACAGCCAAATCTAAATGTCTAAGTCCGGTGTTAAGTTCATAATTGTCGACATCGTTGAACAAGAACAAGACATTACGCCAATATAAGGCAAAAAATCAATCATAACTGATATTTGCAGTGTTACTTTACGAAACAATTTACAGAAGCTTGGTTTTTGCGATTGGAAATGAAATGCTACTCAACTACAGAAAACAACCGTCGCCTGCTGTTGTCCGCGCTACCTGGTGGCACTTAAAAAGTCAAACGGCAACAGCAACGAAAGGTTCCACTTGATAGGTTCCACGTTCCGCTTGGAATGCTCGTGGGGTAAGGCAACTCAACATGGTTCTATAGATGTTATAATAGGGTGCCTCGATTCACGCGCGTCTCCGCCGTACGGCAGCGGTGACATTGCGGCACCCAACTTGGAGCAGTGGAACGCGGTAAATTTAAATTGACCTGAGCAAACCTCTAGCGTGTTATCTCGGGAGGAACGAGAGAGGAGAGGATCAGCGTCAGAGGCGAGCGGGTAAGAGAAGGGAGGGATTCACTTGTCAGGGGCCCCGGTCGACTATAGTCTTTCCTCGATATTTGCTACGAAAGGAGCCGATACGCGGCCATTTTTTACGCCTTCACGCTCCTGCTCTCTGTCGTTGATGCACCTGCCTATCACTCTGACAAAGGCGGGAGTGAAGGAAAGGGGGATCTCCTAGATCAACTCGACATCACAGGGCCCGAACGTGTGGTCGTGCCTCCTGTCGAATGTCACATTGCTTTCAGGCTTGCGAGATATTTGTTCGCACAGGTAGCAATCTTCCAAGGGACGGTAAGGCCACTGGTACTTTATATTTTTCTGGAAACCTTCTTCAAATTGTTCGTTACCCTCTTTACATACCAGATATGACTTTCAGCTTTTTATAACATGCTAACGGCCTGCTTGCAACTGATTTGACCTTCAGCATCAAAGCCTGGTCGACATTTACCAAGAACGAAATCGGATACCCAGGGCACTGCAGTCACTTTGCTATAATCGCCCTGTTCGGACTGTCAATTGGTCTTACTCGAGCAGTTTGGAACGGCAGGTACGCTCTCCTGTTTTATCGCGATACCCACAAGTCTCCTCCTCCTGCCAGAAATGTATCGACAAGAGCCAGGCCCTCTCAATTTTAGAGCCCATGTCTTCTTAGCACATCCATTAGCCCGCTTCCACTAACAAACATAGATACCGCCTTGCCTCCAATGCATACTTTCGTCTCGGTCTTTTAAATAGAGAAACAATCCTCAGCAGCGTCTTCCCACGCCTTTTGCAAAACAGCCTCGAGAGCCAAATAAGTAGAGCCATTTCGACTGCCTTCAAGTGGGCTGGTTTCTTACGAGAGCAGTTCTTTGGTGCTTCGTGGACGATGAATCCAGGCAATGTGCTCGAAAAGGCCGTGCAAAGTTAAAGGGGTCCTGAAATACCTTCCGCCGATGCATGGATGTACATGTACCAAAATAAAGCTATGTATTTGCAATCTCCTCCCGCAAGAATTTTGTTAAAGCGATGAGTATTAGATGAGAAATCGTAAATCAAAAACCGCGCATTATCGTCGCTCCGCGTTTCCTCCTCCTTTCGACTTACTCTCCGCTGTTGACGGCGCGCGAGCTTTGCCTCCCGTGATGCTGCGCTCCGCAGCGGTGACGTACTTCCGCTATTGCGCTGCTACTGTCGTCTGCTACGGGCAAGCTTTGTTGACACCATGAATTCCGCACTTCGCTCAAGGCTGGAAAACCGAACGAAAAATCTGGCCGCATGTGTGCGGCGGCCTCGCCTTGCCCTTTCGCGGTGTTCGTTGGTGCAGTTGCTATCGGTGGCACGTGACTTTTTATCGGCGGCGAACTCGCAGCCGTACGGGGAAGATCGTGCGCTCGTTCCCTTTGATGCACCGACACTGTTTATCCAAAAAGTGCCGTATCAGATGTGGCCACGCTGGTGCCGGGTCTTATTTTGCGGCGGTCGTAATTCCTGCCGGCGGCATGTGAAAAAGACATGATAAATCGATACAGAACCCGTGCACAAAACCCTACAATCATGTGACCAGTTCAGCTTGGGGCGACGCGTGGTGGAGAGCGGCAACGTTGGCAAAGCATGCTCCACCGCGGCTCTGAGCTTTCTAGCGCTGGAGCGAGCGCCACTTCTTTGAGAATCTCAAACATCGGTTGCCTTGACAACAAGGCACAAACCACTGTAGAACTCAGTTACGGCTGCGTGTTCCCGGTTCAGCTCGGGGCCCCACCTCGCGACATGTGGGTACTGCAGGCGTACCACCCACTCCCATTGGGAAGTGCGAGATGCGTTTGACATTACAGGAGGCGATGGTGTGTGTGTGTTGTGGACGTCTTTGTTTCGCGATGCAATGCGACGTTGTGCTTCTGCGGGTGGATAGTGCTTCCCATGGTCTGGGTTATCTTTCTCGAGCGACGTACGACTCAACTTCGCATGGGGTATGTGCAGTGTGCGTGGCTAAAAGCCATCTCGGCTTGTGCGCCGGATTTAAGTGACTTGCTGTTCGTCCCACTGATCTTCACTTGTTCGTCCCCGCAAACCGCGCGCGAGGTGAGTGCCGAATTTACGACGGGCAGGAGGAGGCAACCCATCGTCTTTCAATCGCGGTTCAGACTTGCAACGCATGTTGTGACATTGTGTTCGTTCGAAACCCATCTCTGGATTGTTTTGAAGTAGAATAAAATGTATGCGTCAAACCCGGGCATTCGGCTCAGGGCGTTCTCTGCGATTGCACGAAAGAAGTGCCACGGGGCTTCAACGCTTTCTTTACGGAACGTACTCAGGTAAGGGAATATCCATGTCGTGTTATGGCCGTGCTGCATTTAATACAAACGGTTAAACGTTTGTTTACACTTGTTTCGTTTCTCGTAAAATGTCCAAGCCCTCCGGCACTCCGCCGGCAGATCAGCCGGCGTGCCGACGCTGAGCAGACGACTCATCTCTTTGCCGGAAGTGCGTGAAAAAGCCGCCCAATAGCAGGATGTCTAGCTCATGACGAACATCTGGGATTCGATGATGTAGACATGTGAAGATGGCGGCGTCCAAAAACACGAAGGAAAGGGTGAGAAAAAAGCGACAAACTTTGCAACAAAAGTGTGAGCTTTCCGCTGCGCGTAAAAGAGTAATACTTGGCACAGATGACGTTGACGACCCAATCTAACGATTGCGCTAGTTCATTTAGTGTGCTCAAAACGCCTTTCAGGGCCCCTTTAAATTGCAGAACTGTCATGGTGAAATAGCGGGTAGTTGCATACATATTTAAATGTGAAACCCTGCATGGTACTACGAAAAAAAAACAGCACAAAAGACAGGACGGAGTACAGGCAAAAAACCCCTGGCGCAGCGGCTGTGGTTTATTGTCTTTACCCCGTCCTGTCTTTTGCGCTGTTTTTTTCTTCGTAGTACAATGTACCAACTGGCGCTTCAGGGAACCCTCCTGCACGGGCTAACTAATACACCGAATATTGCTCGAGAGTCGTGATAGTAAATCGAACCTATTTTTAAACGGCTAAAAATAATTGATACATTTGGAAACTCTTAGAAGCTTTTTACTGCTAAGCAGTATATGTTTACTCTTATCATCATCATCATCATCATCCGCAGCAGCAGCAGCCATAGAGTTTCTTACAGTATACACTAGAGAGGAATCTCGCGCTAGCGTCTATGCGGCTCACATCAAGGTCGTTTGTGTCGCCATGGGCCGCCATTATACATCGCGCTCGCCTTAGATTCATCATTGGCTTGGATTAAAACGTTTTAGTGACCGCAAATTTAAACAAAGTGCCACAAAAACGCGAAGAATAGTGTGCAATTGTGTAAGTGGAAAATAAAAACAGGCTGTTTTAAAACTAAAGGAAAAGGAAGTAAAGCGTATTTTTGCCGGAACGGTTGTGCCTGCTATTCCGCAGGCCAAGGTTGTAGTTACGAACAATGTTATTATTTTGGGGGTAACTCATAGAGAATGCGATTTTATTAATCTTACGATTATTTCAAAAAATAAGTTGTTTGAAGAGTTTCGAAAGTTTTTTGAGCGTGCCTATGAAAACGTTGCCTTCGTGGTGAACCGGTGCACCGCGATCGCCAGCTAGTTAAACAAGAAAAATGAAAACGTGGCGTTAAACAGTCGTGGACTATGACAAGATAGGAAGCATACAAGCGCCCGTATCTGCCGTATCTTGTCTTCGTGGATGTACGTTTTTTTATTCTTTTCGACGGCTACAAATTTCGGGGCGGCATATTACCCGCTCAGTCATACGTCCTTCGACTGCAGCATGAGCAACGTCAGGTGCGATCACGCATTGCCTGCTGTTTCACTGAACACGGCTACCACAGAAATGGGAGGATTTCGGCTTTCTTGTACGTCAAACCCGGCTATAACAAACCCAGATAGAGCGAATTATTCTATATATCGAACACAAATATTTCAGTTACGGAAATACATGGGAAACGTATTCTTTATAACGAAGTTCACATCCGATATATCGAACTCCGCGCGCCTAGAATGGCCACCGAAATGCATGGTCTCGGAGCGGCGATTGAGATGTGGATTGGCCGCGACCACGGAGCAAGAGCCGCGACTGGGACATTGCGCCTTGCACGGAGCGGCGTGACGGCCGACACTTTCCATAACTATTTCCGACGCGTGGGACTTACGACGGAACGCGCCCAGTCAGCGAGTCCGGACCCTGGACAGCAGCATCGGTGAACTGTGGGAAAAGCTCGCCAACGTGAAAGCCGTCCGATGCTTATAATGAAGCACTTTCGGCAGTCGATGTGCTCCGCCAATGCTTCTTCGATTTTGTAGAACGCAGACTCTTACTGCTGCAAACAATGTTTCGTGTAGAAAATGCTATGCTAGTTGTATCCGCCAAAACGAAAGTGAAAACAAAAATCACCGCTTTTTTTTTCCTTTTGCAAAGGCGGAGAGAAGCTTTATTCATGCAATAAATGGATTATTTTGGGTATGGTTAATGGCTACTTTACTGTATTCGTTTCTGCATGCGGGGACGGTGGAGTTGAGGAGGGGGGGGGTGCTACCGTGCAATGCGAACTCGTAACAATAAGCTCGTTATAGGCGGGTTCGGCTATATCGAACTATTGGATATATCGAACAAATCGCGGTGCATATTGCAGTTCGCTATAAACGGGTTTGGCTGTAGCTCGCAAACGTGTGAATGCATAGTGAAGAAAGCAAATCCCAAAAACCGCTTAAGAATCCAGTTGGCATGCCAAGCCCAAGCCAAAAAGGATGTCTTCCCACGAACCCCCACGACGACATGGCTTACGAGGCGCAGTTTCCTCTCTAGTATACTTACTAAGAAACTCTATGGCAGCAGCCTCCTCAGGTCCACTGCAGGACGAAGGCCTCTCTCACTGACTTCCAACCACACCTGCCCTGCACTGCTCGAGGACGCAGTTTACCCCCGAATTTTTTCATTTAATCCCTCCGTCGGTTTAACGGCCTCCCCCTTTTTCTAAACCCATATCTTGATATACAGTCCGTTACCCTAGTTGTCCCCCGGTTGTCGGTTCGTCTCACAAAATCACCAGCCCAAGTAGATTTTTTTCTTTGTTTGAACTATGATAACTTTTACTTTATTTTGCTCTCTGCTCCAAGTAGCTGGTTTGCGGCACCTGAGTGTTATTCCCAACATTATTCGTTCTATTGCCCGTTGAGCCAACCTAAGTTTGCTTTCTAGTTGTTTAGAAAGGTGCCAACTTTCAGCCCGGTATGTCATTTTCGGCAGTATGCCCTGGTTGTAGATTTTTCTTTTGAATGACAGAGGTGGATTGGTTTTATTTTTTGTAAATGCTTGCCGAGTGCTTCCCAACCCGTACCTATTCTGCACCGGAATTCTCCCTCGTGATTGGGGTCAGCACTAACCATCTTTTCGGAGTAATATTCTTTTACTTGTTCTGGCCTTTCGCTACCTAAGCTGAAACGGATGTTTCCTTATAGCTATATATTAGAGCGCAGGTCTTAGGCGCCCGTTCCTGGGCTGAGTGACGTCGCCGTCGTCGTGGTAACCGGCAGAGCGAACGAGAAGCGAAAGCCCTTGAAGGGTTAGTGGAGCGACACTTTTCCGATGAATTCCCGTTCAGGCACGTGCACACAATGTGCGGATTAGTGTGGTAATCGCACCGCGTCATCACTAACGTATGCGGCGAGCGCGTCCAGCGATTCCATACAAGGAAATAAAGCGCCTAATGAACGGAGGCCAATCTTCTGCGCTGCTGTGGAACGCGAAAATGCGCTCTCTGCCACTTCTTACTGAGCAATGAGTGACGCATCTGGTGGAGCTTCGTCCTCTGCCGCTGCTGCAAAAGGACCAGCCCGAGCAGAGGCTCAACGCCACTGACGCCAGAATACAGAGGTGCGCGCCTCCGAAGCAGAAGCAAAGCTGCGCTCAAAATTCGGGTTAGGCGGTACCACAATTGTCGGTGAGCTTTTTAATTATACTCGTGGTTCTAACAGAATCAGCCGAGACGCTGGCTTACTGATGACATGTTCAATAATGTCTGGTCGTTTAAAAGTAAGCCCCTGCTATGCTCAAGTGTATAGCTACTAAAAACGGCTAGTTTGACAGTGGGCCGGCCAGACACCGCTTCAGTTGCATTAGCATCCATTCCCACCTTTTTAACTCTATTCTATGCCGAGTAGTGTTTATCGTGCACTCCGCCAGCAACGGTGACATTTCGGCAGGGCGGCGAAAAAATTTGGGCAACGGTGTGATTTTTAAAGCCCGGTAACATAGGAACCACGTGTAAAAACTGTATTTCTGTATTTCCCACTTAACCGGTTATATGCACATGTCGCCCTTCCTCGGGCGGCAAGACCAAGCGGTTGTAGCCTTTTGTGCACCTAGGGGTTCTCGGTTTATTGGAATTTTAGCGATGCTACTTGTCTCGCCCATGTTCGGCATCGTATTACTAGCCCGGTGTGGACACGGCGTTTCTGACGCAGCGCTGAAGCCATTTAGAGATTTTCACCTCCGTACCTTAGTACCCGATGCTGCGGAAGGCCTTCTTTAGCTTTTCCAACAGTCTTAATGCCTGCCTAGCGAATAATTTCATTTTGGTATTTCAAAATTAATCTTCCGCTGGGCGTTTCGGCATGCGCTTACTGCGGCATGCGCTTACTGCGGTCTAAGTACCTGTCCGATGCAGCGGAATCGTTTTTAACCTATTTCAACTGGTTGAACGGCCCATCTGGTGGATAGACTTTCTTATTCCGTGATTTTCACCGGCGACAACGCTGGTTAAGGCTACGGCGACTGTGGTTGTTTACATTTGAGCTTTTCGCCGTAACTTTACACAAAAATGCGTATAGCAAGCTGACTTAACTTGCCATACTATTGGAACATCCCGCGCTATAACATCAGTATGGCTCTCAAAGTGCCACCCTGTCGCGGAAGTTAGCTGGGTAGGTTTACTTGCCGAGACATTGAATTTGACCTGGCAACCCCCACGCCAAAAAAAAGCACAGCGTTTATATCTGTAAAACAATAGGTGCTTGGAGGTTGAAATTTCATTAAAAGGGATGTAGAATGTTATGAAGGAGGAGTGGGAAAGGATTTGAAATTACATGGCAGATTTTCCGACGGAAATTTAAACTTCGCGCATCTACGTGTAAACACGTTCGCCATGGCGGAAGTTCCTCGAAGCTTCCCGTCTTCCAGGTTTCATGCCGCTGACGATGGTGCCCGTTGGGCTGGTTCGAGATTTAAACGGGGAAGTCTCATGGTTCAACGCCTCCTATCAGCTGTCCTCCGTAATCAAGCGGTTTCGGTCTGGATCGGTGCGTTACAAAGACCGTAAGACGTCTACGATGGGGAAAGAAAAGGGACAGTCATGTTTGACCGCAAGAAAAAAAGCTCTAGACCTTCCACCTTTAACTCGATGTGGAATAGACGGCCGCCGCCGTGGCGTTCTCTAGTTCCAGCTCGTCAAGTAGCTGTGAATTCCTCCCGGATGAACGGCAACTTGCCCGCTTGGAACGCCGACGTGGGGAATGTTACTTGTTCAGCCTAAATGGCTTTTAGAGCGACATTTTCGACGGTTTCTTTCACGTCTAAGCCCACGCGCCTAATCGGTTGCCGACCGGCACAGATTTGGATGGGGGGGGGGGGGATGAGCGCGGTTTCATGCCCTTTTTGATGACATGTCCGTTGTGCTGGCAGGATATTTAAACGTGGGCGTCAAACGGCCCAATGCGACTTGTCTGGTGCCCTCAACGCAGTCGAGTGGATTGAGATGGTGTGTTACACAAACAGTAAGATGCCTACGACGCGGAAGCAAAACAGGCATCTCCATGTTTGTCCGCAACACTGAACCTCGGGTCCTTCAAAGTTTCACTTAACTAATTCGCTAGATCTCTGGCGTGGAATCCTTAGCCGTAGCCCGAAGATCTTTGAGGGAGACTTTCGTCCTGCAGTAGACATAACCAGGCTTATAATGATGATAATGATGATGATAAGAATTGGCTAAGAAGTATGCTCAATCGCAAGTCACGGGAAACGTGTTTTCTTTCGTGCACTCCATGGACTGCGTTCAGCTTCGCAGGTCATCCTTATTCACAGAGTGTACGGGCACTGATTTTTTTCAAAAACTATCTTTCAAGAGAGCTTTGTGTTCTAGATAATCTACACAGGCTACACTTAGCATCAAATGATAGATGTGATACAAAGCGTACTTACTTTTGTGACGACGGCATAGAGCGCCACATCAAGATTCTTTCTGCGGCGAATGTCGTTCGGAATGAAAGACTTGCTGGAACTCGAGCGCTCGCCATTTTTTATGTTGTTTTGAACACGAGAATAACCTGAGATAAAGAGAACACACATTTGTAGCAGGCGGCCTCATCGGTCGGGATCGGCAAAAGCGCCGGATTTGAGGGGGCGCCGGGAAAATAGGCTTGTGGACGTCATACAAATACGCAAGATTCAAAATATTGAAACGTAAAGCAGCGGCAATGGTCGAGTATTCAACAATGCGGAAAACCATGCAGTGAAATAGTATATAGGCATTTTACATTCCTTTCAAATTGTATGCAATTGTATGCAAAAGACAAGCGCAAGTATCGCTATTTAAAAAATCCGGTATATTGAAACCAAAAAACTAGAAAGAAAGATGTTATTTATGAGAGTACATACTGCCGTTACGGTCAAAATAATGCGAAAAATATGGCTGCTACGCATTTAAACGTATACAGGAACTTGTGTTACAATTGTAGTCGCTAATATGGCTTTAGTTATACTGGACTGGCGAAACCAGTTTGATATTTGTTGCGCTTTTTTTCAACAACCAGCTGCAGTGCATTTGCACAATTATGACTTTTTAAGCAAAGCTTTACTTTTTTCGTCAAGCGATTTCGTGGGGGATGCGCAAATGACCTTATGACCGGAGACACACCACTCGAAGCGCATCGCGGGGTTCGCCAGGCCTGCTGTTGGCGCCTGCTGGCGCGGACAGCGTTCCCCACCGTAGCTGCGGCCGAAGCAGCCAGCCGCCCCCGGAGCCTCCCATGCAGGCAGCGCTTGGTCGTTTCGGGCAACGTGACTCGTCTAGCGCCCGGCCAAGAGAACGTTGCATTCGCCATGAATGAACGCCCTGGTCGCACCGGCGAACGCCGCGTTCTCCCGGCCTTCTTCTGTGAGCGTTGCACGGAACCGAACGGCTTTCAGACGTGGTCGGCAATACAGCTAAATCAAAGGTTTAACCATGCGAAACCAAGACTTAACCAGACTAAGCCAAGCATTTGCTTTGCATATCCACGATTATCTGAGCTAAGCCGCAGCCATTTCTTTGTGTGTTTCCCACACGACGTGTTGCTCTAAAGCGGGGCGCAATATAAACATGTATATTTCGATATTCAGTAACGTGCTCATTTTCTCTCTGCGTTGTGTTTTATGCGACGTAGCCTGCTGGCTGTAAAGAAATTATTTTAACACGAAAGTGTTTTATGCCGGGATCATCCAACATCTGAATGACAATATCCGTCAAGGAAATGACATAGCCAGAAAAACGAGCCGGGGGCTCCGTCGCCGCAACGAGAGGTGCCAGGCGCTTTACAGACTCCGCTACGAGCTAAAGCCCAGACAGCTATAGGAACGCGCCATATATCTTCCCGATAAACTCCTCCATTTCGATGGTGCTGTCGTCTAAAAGAGGTGAAGCAAAGTAGTGCATCACGAGGCTAATGAGCGCCGACAGTTGGCGACAGCTGTGCTCGTCGCAACGCAACCTTCCGCCGTACACTCCACGAAGCAGGGACGCAGTGGTCGCACATTTGCGAAAGCGACGCGTAAACAGGTTGTCACTCGCCAAGCACACCCACAAGATAGCCGCGCAAATCATGCTCTGTCGCTGCAACGGACCGTCAGTTAATCAAACGATTCTCTGGCAACCCGTTCGGTTTTGATCGCGTGGTTTGCAAGCGCGTGTGGTTTCCTTAGGGTTTACGCAGTGCTCCGGCGCTTACAATCCAGTGTCTAATGTTGATAAGTCTGACGGTGCCACACCGACTAAATATAAGATGCGATGTGCAAGTTCATATCGATGCAGAATAAACGTTCAACTGATCCTGTGAAGGCACATCTCACTTTCATGTTCTACTGATTCCTATGGAAGAAAAAGCAACCACAATTTTTTCTTGCGTTCTCGAGTATTAAACGCCGGCTCTGTTGCTGACGACAAATTTCATAGGAATAAATTACAGCCCCTATAAGCAGAATAAGATTTATGAGTAAACCATCTCTCTATTTAGTGTGCGCATACAGTCCTGTGGCGTTACAGGTTATGCAGCACTGCTATTGGTAGTATACTAAGTAAACACTACAAACGGGGTAATCTGACACTTAAATTTTGATATGCGATACCCGGGAAGTATATGATGCTGTGTTTCAGTGTCTGTCTGCACTGCATGCTTCGCGTTTTTTGTCCTGAGTCAGGTTGAAAGATCAAGCGAAAATATTACCGCCTTATGCCTCGATTTTGTCACGAAGCCAGATACGACGCAGCGTTCTTAAACGAATAAAACTCATTAAAGCGAGCTGGGCTCCACAATCATCATAAAGCGAACAGAGCGCTTTTCTATGGTGAATATAGGTTTTTTCTTTTCTAATAAAAATTCAGTTGTGAGTGCCGCGCTGTATCTGTTACCTTCCTCGTCCTCGTCTTTCTTGCGCTGGCTATTTTCTATCACCATGAACCAATACCAACTCGCCCAGCTTGCCATCTTGAAGCGCCCAAGAACCACTTAAAAAGGGAACATCCACAGAAGAGCGTTGGCGAAGGGAATGGGGCGCTTCTCCAAACATCGAATTAGACCACGAATATTGTGAAGAAACAAGAACCTTCACGGAGAGCGATGGCAAAGCTACATTATTTCGCTGTCAAGCACGATGGCCCCAAGAGTGCGCAATGCGGGCTTGTTTGCACCCGACAAGTTTCGATAAATTTGTTTTCGGCCTTTCACACCACTGTTTTTTTTTTTCTCGAGGCGTTGCCGATGTGTCATACGAAAGGAGCAGGAAATGCTTCCATGTGTTGAAACCCAGGATGACATAGCCGGGCAGCTTTATTCCAAAGAATCCAAACGCTTCGCTGCAGGGCGCACCAGGTCACATATGTGATGTCGCTGCGCGCGCTATTCTATTGAGCTCCTGCTAAAAGGACTACAACGTTCGGGCTGTCTCGCCTCAAGGTAGAGGGCTAGGGATTGGAGGTGTCGTCGAGGTCTATCAAAGTTTTATAATATAACGGTGGGTAAATTATTTATGATGGGTCTACTATAATAAACCCACCACAGTGGGTCTATTAGAAATTTTAATTTTTTACTGCATTTTTTCTTTCAAAGCCAATTATAGTTGTTTTTTCCTTAGTAATGGTTGTTTGGTATGTTTTAGGTCACTGTAGGTTCAATTTCGCAGCATGTGACTGTGTTTAATTACGTCCTGCATAGCGCGAAGACGTGGGGCGTTGCGCAGCAAAGCGTCTGCAAATACGTGCCCCGTTCGACCAGGCTGTGGTACAATCTAAGCAAGCAGAACAGAAGATCTGGTTCGCACCCATATTACCAAGCCCATTTATCTTAAAGCCTGCATGTGAGCATCAACGTGTCATACGTTCCGCATACAAACGGAATTTCTTCTGCAGCACATAATTTTGTGGCTTGCGCACCCTGTTGGGGTGCCCAGTCAATAAACGGCTTATTCACCGCTGCTCCGCTGCTGGTTCTTCTGGTTCTTCTGTACGACAGTTCTTTCAAACCGCTTGTGATACGAGGAAATAACAAAGCCTCCGGCTTTCTAGCAATGGGTGAATAGTTCATGTGCTGAAGCTAATGTACTGCCAGCTGGATTTCCTGAACGGCCCTTAAAATTACGATAAATATTTTGTCTATTCGGTACAATCATAACCTTACAGCAACGTAGCTGCCAACAAACTCTCCAAGTATGATGAATACAATGTAGAAAAGTAGTCATAACGTTTGTTCATCTGTGTGTGCTTCTTTGTTGGACATGCTCTATTTTTGTAGGATGTTTCTCTGTACGATTAAAACGTGGTGCTGTGCAACCTTGCTGTAAGGTCCACTTATGAGATTAGCGGCCAGGCGCCCGAGCTGCGCGTCAGAACCCGCCGCCTTGTCTGGCGACGTAGCACTGCCAACACCGCGCTGCTGCCGTCGCTAATTCGTCACGGCGCGCACGGGAGACGGATTGTCTGGCCCACCGTATACCTCAAGGATAATCCCTTATTGAGAAAGCAAACAGCGCTGCCGGAATCCACGAACGTATGCTCGACGCGCGGAGGCGGTGGGATTACCGGCGTGTCTCCATTGTTGTCGCGCCCTGGTCAGCATGACGCACGGTCGCCGTCTTTCGCTTTCACCCCGTGGGGTCGCACGAACCTGTTCGTCTGCGGGCGTGCCGTTGACCCGAAGGTGGCGGCGCCTCAATGAATCTTGCGTGGCGTGCTAAGTGACAGCTGTCTACATGAATTCGGGCACTCCCATACAAGTGTACGAACGCTACAGGGGCGTTCCCGAGAGAGGGTGATCTCGAGGTTTTATAAGGCCGAACTTGTCCGTTGGAAAGCGTTCTTGTCTGAGCGCTGAGCTGGCAGTTCCCGGCGAGACAAGGAGTCTCGACCGTTAACGCTAGGTTGGGATTTGTGAGCGCCCTAGGCAAGAGGTTAAGATCGCGTCGGAGGTTTAGGGTGCAGCGCCACACCGGGCAACTAGACGGATCTTGCGGCGAGACAGAGTCTCGGCCGTCGTTTCTCGAGCGGTTTGTGTACGCTCCGAGAATAGAAGAGTTAGACGAAGTTGAGGAGCTCGAGTGATTTTGTGCGCACTCGGAGCTAGCGTCTAGCTGAAGTTCGAAGGTTTTCTTTTCATTACTCATGTACCCAGTTTTCCTACTCTAAATAGCTGTATATAAACTTCCGTTTCATTTAATCAACCCCAACGCCTTGAGTTCGTCAATTCGACCGCCATCTCCAAGAACTTCAACACCATCGCCCTGCCAGCCTCCTGCCAAATCAACCGGAGCCCGGGCGATTGGGTTCCTGATTGACACCGGACTTCGGGGAAACGATCTTTACTCTTGCTTTTGTCATTAGTTAACCCCATAGTATTGCAACACGACTTACTTGTTTGGTTGGGGCCGTTGTAGTCGTTATTTCCATAACCAAGCTCTCGACCCGCCTCCAGAAAAATATCGCTGGCCTTTGTGCGGTGTGTTGGAAAAGTGACTGGTACTTCACCACTGTCGCCGTGAAAACCTGCAAATTTTAAAAATTAAAAAAGAAATACAAGTTGCCTGCCGCGCAAAAAATCGGTTCGCGTGATATCTTAGTTATCTTAAACAATGCTCTGGTAAACAATGGGGCTCCCGTGAACGGAAAAAATAAAGTCCGTAGTTTCTCAGTGTTTCCTTGTCCACTCATGAAGTTCAGAAGAAACAAGCGACGGTGAGCAAAATTGCACACAACGTATTTAGTTTCTGACTTGAGCAGAAACATTCGGGATAGGTGGCATCCGGCTATCTCAGACAATCACCACTCACTCATGTAGTCCAATGCCGTCCACATCTACTGGGTATTAAACCCATTTCGGCACTGCGAAATCAACTTGGCGGAGATTGCAATCTTCTGCGAAGCGTTGATGCAACAGCCGGCACAGAATATTACAAAACGTTTTTGTGCTGTGTGCACATTTCCCACAAAGAAGTGCCAGTGCTTGCTAAGATTTGCATTAGGCCGAAAGACAACTCGGGTTTGAAGTATTAAGCATCCGAGGTCATAAATCTCAGAACTCAAGCGACGCGGGACAACGTAGGCCCCATCACTGGTGGAGACCATGCAAAGGATTGACATTTTTGATAGAGGTGTCGGCAGGTACTTTGCTGAGGACTTGCTGAGAAACACCAACCTTTAGAGGACGACAGTCCCCCCTGGGCTACATAGAACCAACAGCTATTTTCGGTTCCGGAAAAAACTAGTTATACATAAAGCCGGATCAAGAAAACGAAAGTATAGAAAGTGCATAAAAATGATTGTGCGCTTTGCTAAACTAGAAACGGCGCAAATGACGATTGTGTATTTTCGCACTTTTAGAGTTGAAGCATGTGGGTCTGGAGAAAACACTATATGTGGACGTTTGCTTGGGAAAACACTACCTAATGGTGTTCTGTGTAGTGTTCGGGGAAATGTGATGTTCGGGGATATCATCATATGATATCAACACCAGGAAAATGTGATGTTTGGGGAAAGAGACACTGTTTTCCGTTCTTGTTTCACCGTAGCTTCCTTCTCGATAACCCAAAAGCCAGCAGCGTAATAATATATTATATATATATATATATATATATATATATATATATCTATATATATAATATAGATATATATATATAGTTATATATATATATATATATATATATATCTATCTATATATATATATATTTGTGCGTGTGTGTGTGTGTGTGTGTGTGTGTGTGTGTATTCTTCAACACAAACTTGCGTAAATCCCCTTTTGCATTTTCGTGTTTGTGGGGCAGTCCGGTCAAACTAACGTTAGGGAAGCACACATCTCAAAAGCCAGACGCCCACTGACGCTTCCCACTGTAGCCTGCTGACCGTCACTCCACTTAGCGCATTTGTAGACGCCTGTAGCATCTCGTCGTCCTAAAATTGGTTACGCGAACCAAGTACCTTACTTCCGGATCATCAGTGATGACGTCACCAGTATCACGCACAAAACACTCATGGCAGGAGTTCCCCGTCAAGCCTTTATTGCCATATTCTTACCTTGAGCAGTGCGGAAAAAGCTGTGTGACACTTCCACGATTTCTCTTACTATTGCTGAACCTAGAATTTATGATTTGGTTCAAGTTACGCAAGCTCAGGCCGTACCACATAGCGAAGCCATAGCGAAGGTGATGTCTATGTTTCAGAGAAAAAAAATTTGGCTGCGTGCGCGATTGAGACGCCACGACTGAGAAAACAGCGGGCCTGCTGGTCTTCACTAGATTCAACTTGGCTTTTAAGCGCGGAGCACTTTAGGGGCCCGTCTTGTCGTCGCTGCTCGTCCGGGGTCACGGCGTGCCGAGGCTTCGAAAAGAAAACCATTTAACCTTTTCATGATAGAACGTGGGTCCCTCGCGTTACAAAGGTTGTGTAAATCCCACTGCGTCACACGAACACTTTTTATGCAACTACGCAGTGTTGGGGGCATCTCTGAGCTACACTGTTGCCACAGACGCTGCCGTTGCTAGGCCGCAATTAAGTAGACAATAGTATAAAAGAAGGAAAACATAATGAATTCACGCAATAATTGCACAAACTTAATAAAAACTTCATAAAAGCGCACTCAAGTGTCTCCTTACACGATTTTTCATGGGATAATGTGCCCTGTTTTGACTACTTTCGGTATCAACACCAGCCTGATACTATGTACTGGTCAAGAGACGGCGCCACAGCCTCTCTTGATGGGAGAGTAGGAGCGACACCGCCCATATCAGGCAATGTTATACAGGCGGCATTCGTATGACAGACGTATGAATGCAGCCTGCAAAAAACCAGTTTTCCCTACCATGTATACCAAAACAGTTCGCTGGGATCGAGCAAAAGCGGGTGCTTGTTCAAAAAGCAGCGGTGCTGCAAGGTTTAAGCATGTTACAGTTGCCACTAAATGTGCAAAAATTGTAAAAATACGTAGATGCAAGATAATTACTAGAATAACATAAGGGGAACACTAGCGATTCACTGCTTAGCACTTCCGAGAGCTTTTACTTCGATTGAAACTGCTTTAATTATTCTTAGGGCTGCCCCTTTATTGAGAAAAAGATGGCTAAAAAGCCAAGTTTTCGTCATGCAAACTAAGTTCAATCACGATCCACAATCAACACTCCTGGAGTACAAAATCCACGCTAAGCCAAAGTCAAAGTCCACTTCAACTCAGCTAAAGTCCGAAGACAAAGCCTGCACTGCAAACCCAAATGAAATGTGCGCCCCGGATGCGATGAAAGCCCAATCGCATACACCGCGGTTTTATAACACGAGTGGCAGGTCTTCGATTCCGACCACGGGAGGCGCTTGTTTTTTATTGCCTTCCGCCGCTGCTAACCACGTACGCTTCGGGCATAAGGGGCGGTCTTGTGGTTAGGTTGCCGGTTCACGGCGCTAAGGTACGGGTTTAATTCCTGGAATCTCCCTACTCCTTTCCACCTCGCCCCTTACCCTAACATATTTCTTGGTCTAGCATTCTCACCCTCCCCAACTCGCGGAGGGGGATTTCCTGATAACGATTCGCAGGGACAGATGAAAGCCTAGACAGATCTACTGCTCATTGTGCCCAAGGTTTTTAACAAATATATAGCTGGAAAGATATTTACCCTAACTTTACCGGACAGATAGTGTTTTATGTTTCCTTCTAGACGGGCGCGTGGTGTGATGTTTTTTCCGGTATTTTTCCTGTGCAGCTCGAAAGTCTGCCAGAGCGATATTTTACCAGCCGGCTTTCACATATAAGCACGGGCGGGGCGTGTACGCGAAGCTAGGCTTCACGGTCTGTTTTTCTAGGTGTTCTGTGCTTCAAAGTTTCAGCTTCGCCTCCGCCAGCAAGCGACCACTCCCTCTGCAGCGGCGCTACGAACGTTCCATCTCAACCTGTTCTCTGCCCCTTTATTCTTCTCCCACGAAGGGCGCTTTTTTGCATGTGTAACTTGTGACGGGGTAGAATAATATCCGCAGTGCACTCTTCCGTTCAATTGCCTTTTGATTGAACAAACGACATAAACACCGATGGCATTTCCATTGTACCGGTGACAGATTTGAACGTGGACGTCTCACGACCCCGTGCGACCTGACTGCTGTACTTCGCGGTCCAGGAGTTTGGTTTGGTGTTTTAAACAGACCGCACAGATGTGAGAAGGAAACGGAGAGCCGCTTGTTTGCCCACTAGAATAAAGCTCGAATCCTTCCAATTAACTTTTCTTCGGCTAATTACCTGGTAGTATGCTAAGCACAAGTTACAAACAAATGTATTCTGTTCCGTCCACTTTTTAGACTGCGCCCAGTTTCGCCGATTTCCCTTGGTGTGCAATCCTTCCACTCACGTTCCATGATGTTCAAGGGTCACGTGGCACACACCATTGTACAGTATTAACGTTTCCAATTCATAGCTTAGCAAATTTTGTGAGGCGAGGCGCGTTAAACCCTCAAAGCTGCCGATTCTCCGGACAGTCCCACAGGGGAATGTATCGCTGAAAAAGTAAAAAAAAAATGGCAAGTTTTGTTTCACCGCTGCGAACCCCTCGGAAAAGTGCAGTGCACGCACTTGCCTTTCTTTGTTCAGGGTTCTCAACGGTAGTACTTGTATAATGTACCAAAGAAAGGTTATATTACAGAGTTGATCGATTCATGCTTACTCGCCGCTGTGTAAACAACCTTGTACAGCACGGGACCACTGGAAAATGTGCTGAAACGTGTCAGGGCAATCGCTTTTCCCACCAGGCGTCAAAACGTTTTCTCTCTTTATAGTGAAACTTCCATGCTTTACAAAGGCGTTTTGTGTCATGGGCTGCGATTGGGCTCTATGTAAGAAATTCCCCACTCGTCAACGAACGTGTTCCTGGATTTGCTGCGATAGTGGCCTTTCTGTGGACGCCATCCCCAATAGCTTAAAAAGATTTCCTTCTGATTGCCATAGCATTCGGTTTTTGTGTGTTAAAAATGACAACTAAGTGCCCTCTAGAATTATGTGCCGCTGCTGTCCCGCACGCGAACATGGAGGACCCGCATGGCTTTCCGCACAGTGACGTAGAGCAAGCCATGGAAAGGCAGTATTTATGCGAGGACGCCAGGGGAATGGTGGAAAGTGTGAAATACCCAGCCCGGGGGACATGACTGGTGGCAGGGAAACGGAAAAAATCCCGGGCTATCTTCACTAACGTGAAACCTGGGGACGGGCGAACCATGCAGTGTGTAGGCGTATTCTTGGCACCTTGGCGTTATTGCCAACGGAGATGAAGCAATTGGGGCGTAGAGGTATACAGCTTAGCTGTAAACGTCTCTGGTCTTTGAAGCACGAATCGTTCTAGCGCGAGGCGTGAACGAGTGTCCTGGTGTTTTTTTTTTTTTTCTGTACGCTTTGCGATTCGCTCCAGCGCAAGGCGTAAAGATTGTCCCGGTGTTTTTTTTTTTTTTTTCAGCACGCGTTACGTTTTAACGCGAGGCGTAAACGAGTTTCCCGGTTTTGTAGTGACGTTGCTACATCAGAGACGATTACGACGACGACGACGACCGGAGACGCCAACAGCCCCAGCCCCAAATGGCCGCCGCCACCTAGAATAGTTAAAGGAGCCACGAAGAGAAAATACAACCTCGTTTAATTTGAAAGAACGAGGATTCAGTATCTCACTCAGCTCCATTACAGCCACAAAAGATGTTTTTTAACGAACAAAAAGCAAGAAGTGTTTAAAAACTTTCAAATTTCGCGCCACAGTGACGTGTTATGAGCAAGAATGACGTCATACGGGCCAACAATAAAACATAATTTTCAGTGCGTTAACTGCACGTTAGCATTCAAGTGATGCGGTCAAATGGAACTAGAGCCCCATTACAGACATCCAGTCATGTGTCGTCACGACAGGTCTCTTAGGCGGCCGCCAATCGCACAAACAAGGTTCCGTGACGTCATGGAAAAGTTGCGGGAAATTGGCTTGGGGGTCGCGACTGCTTCAAACGTTTTCTTTAATATATCCGCTATTTGTTCGAAGATTGCGATGATATTGGTATCATTGTTATCGGGACGAAGCAGTCTTTCTAATAAACCCAACTTTTATTTTGTCTTCATGGCTCCTTTAAACACGCCGCGTTTTTAACCAGGCTGGGCTACAAACCGCAGCGTTCGCGGTTTTACCTGCGTTGGTGTTTTGTTGGTCTCAAACGGCAATAACGACAATGAGAAAGAGCGCAGCTGAGGCGCATCGAATTGCTACTACCGAGACCGGGCTCGATTCCTGCTGAATCACGCGTGTGTTTTTATTTAGTCTTCACAGCTGTGGCTCTTTTCTTGTCCGGAGAACAACTGAATCAAATACGGCTTTTCGCAGATTGTGCCACCTGATGATATCGTCGTAAAATAACAGGACGAGATGCCACTATACGAAAACATACCTCTAAGCACTCTGCACACAGTGTTCCCTGCGTGCAGGCCCTCTGCTCGGCGCACAGGGCAAAATAACAAAGTAAGATATAAAGAGGAAAAAGAGAAACACCGCGGAAACATCCTGCATGGAAGGTGTATATTGCGCTTGTTGCACTCGAGGTACCGCAGCATAACTGGAATAAACGATTTGGGCTGAATAACCAGTTAGAGAGGATTTGGGGTTTTAATTATCTGTAAAAAGCTTTTTATTTCATATAAAGCTAGCATATTTTTTTGTTCACGATCACTTGAAGTTTTATTGCGGGAAACGTACTGATCAGCTGCCTCTGCCATCACAGACTTCACCTGTTGTTACGAAGATGTGTGCACGCACAGTTGGACGTCGCCAAGCCGTGCCCGCTAGCTATCTTCGTGTTTTGTTTCTTTAGCATGCCGCGCAACTTTTGTGTGTGTGTGTGTGTGTGTGTGTGTGTGTGTGTGTGTGTGTGTGTGTGTGTGTGTGTGTGTGTGTGTGTGTGTGTGTGTGTGTGTGTGTGTGTGTGTGTGTGTGTGTGTGTGTGTGTGTGTGTGTGTGAACGCACTATGCAACGCCTCGCAGCCAAAGGACGTTTGTGAGCCGGAATCGTCGTCCTGCGTTTCCGTCATGGCGGATTTTGCCCTTAACTCTCCGACATCACAAATGACTGCAACAGCTGTTGGCGAACAGCTTGAAATGTGCAAGCATCGCATTTCTCAACAGTGTGGCTCTTCCTGAAACTCATGATTTTCCCGACACACACGTCTTGCTCCGATTTCGATAGAGCGCAACTCCGAGATTCTCGCGCATTATTTACGAGTCGCATCTGCTCTTTCCTGGAACCATGCTTTCCCTTTTTTCTCTCTCTCTCTCTCTCTCTCTGAGTGATAAACTTTGCTCGCAATAATGGTGGCATTGGCTTCCAGCTGCGTGTTTACGTTTTCAGTAGTGCCGTGATTCGGCTGCGGTCATTTAGATTCCATCTTTTGCCTCCCTGACTCGCTTCGCACTTCCATTGCGCTATGAATCAATGCGTCCAGTTTGCAACGCAAGCCATTTAAATGTGTCCGTGGTACTGGCGTTTCAGTGTTTTTGTTGACGTGTTGCCGAGGCGGCTCTAGAGTCTGCGACTCCTCGTAATCCTTTTACATGCGCAGGCCCTTGAATATTGTCCGATACGTCGCTGGCTTCCTCATCAACCACCCTCCACTTCGCTGCGCCTCTTCCCCGCTCATCACATCTCTCCCTCTTTGTCTATTAAATGACACAAGTCAACATTTGTCGACATGATCCTTCTATTGCTAACCTATTGAAATGTCAACACACATTTGTTCTTGTGAATCCACAAATTGGGGCGGTAGAGTTCCGTCTGTGGGGTGCTTGTGATTTTCAGTGAGGACGCGACAATATCAAAGAATCCAAGCGTATATTTTGTGACTGCCTTAATGGGGCCGCTACTTCACTGCATGGCCTTATTTATTTGGTACTGAGCTTCTCTCTGTGAGTGGGCAGCGGGAGGCTCGAAAAGTGGTTGGAAAATTTGAATACGAAAGTGTTTTATTCCTGGGTACACCAATATCTCGCATGAACGTGACATCGCCAGAAAATGTTCCAATGACGCGGCGGCGTCGAGATGCGAGACAAGAACTCTCTCGCCGCAACGGGAGGTACACAGTGCTGTGCCGAATGCGCTTTGGATTCAATAGTAATAGGCCTACGAACGGGTCTTATATCTTTCCCACTACTTTCTAGATTCAGATGGTGAGACGGTGCTGCCGTCTAGAAGAGGCGAAGTGAAGTAGTGCATCATGACGCTAATGAGCGCCGACAGTTGGCGCCTCGATGCCAGGGTCTTAGTGTACGCAGGACGCGGGTGAATTGAGGCACCCTCTGCCACGTACTGCTTTCGGTTTAAGGTTCCGTTTTGTTTCGTTCGCACTGTTTACAAGGGCCTGTGGTTTCAGTCGGATTTACGAATGTTCCGGCGCGTGCAATCCAGTGTCTAACGTTGATGCGTCTAACGATGTCATACCGACGTAATATGAACATAGATGTGCATATTCATACGGATGCGCAATAAACATTTAAAATACTTTTGTTAAGGCACATTTCGATTTCCTGCTTTACCGATTCCTATGAAAGAAGCATCAACCACATTTTTTTGTAAATGCACGCTAGTAGAAGATATAACGTTTAATTACCGCACATTTTAGGTCGTTTCTATTAGTAGACTAAATCTTCCCTTGATTTTTGAGAGTCTAGCGTAATTGTTTGTCACTTCTTCATCTCGGCACTGCAACGATTGGCGCAGGCATCACTGCTTTCGGGAAAGGCACTTTTGCATTGCGACGTGCGATCACAGCTGGCGAGTGTGTATCCCGTGCACCATACGGAGAAACAACGCGGGACAACGAACTTCCCTGCGCCGGTGCGGCACTTTCTAAAGTCATGTCCGCGTTTCTTTTCTCCGCAGTGTCACCGTCGGCTATCCAATGATCGACACGACCAAACTACAAAACACTGCTTTTATTACCGCTGCACTCACTTGGATATTGTAACTTTGTAAACTAATCGTCTTCTCGCAAAATTCTGCCAGACTTTTAATTAGTTGCTCGGTATTGAACTGAAACCCAGAAAACGAGAAGTTTCGCAAGTATACAAATTCAAGTATTTGGGAAAGTTTTTACTTGCAGACATTCACGAAATTTTTCAACCAGCTAAAATCAGTTGTACAAAGCAATATATGGTCTCAAGCAGGATAGCTCAGCTCTACTCCAAAAGCATCTAAAGTATGAGCAAACGAGCCAACTTCTGCTAGAGCTATAACAAAGCATTTAAGGCTAACCAGACAAACAAGACCAAACAAAACTCCCGTCGGATTGTTTAAGTGCGGCGTCTTGTGTGTCGTGTTTCACCGACAAATTGTTACTTACCGTTGTTGATTCCAAGATAAGATGTCTCGATATCGATGAAAGCTGGCAACACTTCGTCATACGACCATCCAGTGGCGTTGTACTTTGTCACCCAGCTGTCGTAGTCGCGTCTGTTTCCACGCGAATATATCATGTGGTTGATAGAGCTGGAACCGCCGAACGCTTTGCCCCTCGGGTATCGATTGACCTGCAAAGCCATTAAAATGAACGCTGCTGGGACATGCTAGCAAAAAGCACACCTCATCTCAAGCAGTCCATCAAGCAGATACCCGTTATGCCCCCTTTTGGCAAAGGTGAGGTGTTCGCTGCTGTTGATGTTTAAACGTATAAGGTGAAGCAAGCTACCCATCTTTGGCGAATTCCCCCGGAAGCATCCAGGAGCTGATGAACTAAGCGTAGCCAAGTATCACACTAAACGCTGAATCCAAAGCGAGGCGACCATAGACAAAATTTAAATCACACATAACTGAATCCTTCTAAGAAAATTCATGATCTGCTCGATATTAACCACACCAGAGAGGAGCATCCAATGAAAATGTGCCACCAAAACGTTTACCAATACACCGTTCCTTTGGCAGTGTTATGATTCAGCGAGCCGCTAGCCTGTACGCGTGCTACAAAATTGGTGTAGTGCGATTAACTGTCGAATGCTGCGGAAAAGCTCTGCCTCCTCAAACAAGATCCGATTAGCTGGAGCGCGTCTGCCACGCAGTCCGTTGTCGGCGACAATTGACGCCGCTGCAGTCCAAAACTCCGGAAAAAAGTGGTTTTATTGCGGTCGTGTTGAGACTCTACTCTACGAACTGACTCCACCCGCTTAGATATCCTCTCATCTCTCTAAGACTCCACGCGCGCCGGCTGTCACGACACCAGGAAAGGCTGTTCTTGTGTGTGTGTGTGTACTTTGTTGGCGCCATGCGAAAAGCACTGAAAAGGTTGTTTATCCGTTGTAACTTCTGTATATACAATCCGACCTTTCCGTTGTATCAACTGGATTCGGGACTAGACTGAGAACGTCGCTTGATACCTCAACTGCCATTCTTTTCCTGTATCGTCGCTGTACGTCTCTCGTCGTGCAGTAACGCAGTTAAGTTTGGCACCCGGCTCTTTGTCGTGAATACCAAGGCAGTTCTCCTCCTCACCGCTGGTACACCACGCTACCACTACATGACGGAAGCGGTGGCGCGTGGTACGGGCACGCCTTCGCAAATGTACCAGCAGCCATTTCCGTCAAGCCAACAAATAAAAGTTCTTGTCAAATACTGCTTTGATGGCGGCCTTCCAAGCTAACCGGACTGAACCAGTGGTGGTCGTCCTAAAAACTGCGCGTTAAATAAAATAAAACCCCTTGGGTCTTGGAGGTATCTGTTTCTGCTCGACATAGACCCTTATGATGAATGTGTAGCGCACATCCAAAACGTTCATATTTTGATTGTCAGTGACGAACACTATTACTGTGTGATATCTTACACAGGTTCGCAGGGTGTCTTACCGCCGCAGAACCATTCCGCTGGATCCACTAAAAATCGTGTTTCGAAGCAGAAAAAATTACGAGCACCTACGAACGCACAATAATGGAGTATTCAAAAAGCATGAGTGTACATTTCAGAACGCGCACATGTGCTCTCAACAATATTATCATCATCCTTTATCTTTAGTGCCTTTCTTTTCTTGAACTTACTACATCCCCTCACGCACCTTCACAACGTCGAGCAAAATAAACAATAAGGGGGAGGGGGCATTCTTTGCTACTCGCCTAAGGCCAATTGTGTAGATATTATGTTGATGTGATGCTGCGCCGCGTGGCAGGCTATGCCTTGTGCTGTTCACGCAGCAGCCGAGCACATCTTTCTAAAGGCCACCGAGCTCGCAAAGCGCACCCATTCGTAGTAAATTACCCACGCAAGAGCGACCGACCACCGGTAATGGGCGGGTGCCTGGGTAGGAAGGGCACGGGCAAAACTGTTTCACCCAGGGGGCCCTGCAAGAGAAAGGCAACACCGAACTTTACGGAATCCATCAATACTTGGGGTGCAGTGCTCCGGGAGTTTTTTCTGTACCATTTGTATCCCACATTTTATGCGCATGGAACCCACGCTTTCGGCCAACAAGGTAAATAATCCTTTCACGCATAAATAAGCTCGACCGAAATAACATGTTAGACGTGGGCGTTAGCAGCTGGAAGCCTCAAGTAGTGCCTCCTTCGCTTTGTGGTAACCAGCAAAGGTCCAAGTTCCATTCCTGTTACCTAGTACCATTTTTCTTGTGAATTACTGGGTCTCCTACTGTACGACACTGTCCATGAATATCCCATGGCACCTGCCTTAAAAGTTTATAAGCACGTCACGCGTTACTCTGTGCTGAGTCCTCGCCACCCACGCCGTTACGTAGCGCTTTTGTGACGAGAAAGATTTTCTTGGAGTTAACTTTAAGTCAACGCCGGGTTGAGCATGCGTTACAGCAACGTAGTCTGCTCACGCCATCACCGTTTCTGCCGGAGCCATTTCAGGTAATCGCGTGTATTGACTTCGTGTGCCACCACGTCTTGTCACTACTCACTGGTGCGCACACTGGAACATTCCGGAGAACAAATGCCAGAACCTTGGCACTAACGGTACCATGCTCCTCCCCTATATGAACCGACCGTTTTCTTGTGACGGAGGTAATGGCCTATCGCCATTATCGCATATCACCGTACTTATGTTCGTATCAGGGATTTTGTGCTAGAACGTACACTAATGGGTTCATATGTTGGTGCGGGTTGGAGACCTTCAGGGTTCGTTAAATATCTAGTTCAGCGTCCTCCATAGCGAAAGTACAACTTCAGAAAGTGCAGTTCTGCTTTTAACTTGTATGGTTTCCTCGGAGCACAAAGCAGAACTGCAAGCATTTCCTTGAGGAGAATGGTCCGCATTCTGAAGTATCAGGAGCCTTCTGTATTAGCCAGTTACCGGTTTTAGTATGCTATTGCTAACACGTCTTGCTAAGCGTAACTAGTGTACAGCGAAAGCATGAAGAACCTTTCACTCTAAAAAAAGAGGAAACCTTTTGCACAAAACAAGTAGCCTTAAAAACCAAAGAGCTGGACCTCTTTATGGGACATGTTCATGTCAAACAATAATCCAGGCATGAGAGTTTGTAACTACCGAAATGAGACGAAACTAAAACTGCGTCGTTGTGGAAATGATATCTCCAGTGAGTGGTGTAGTAATAATTCGTATTTTAGGTAGCATGCCAAATTAGGTCAATAGGTGCTACATAAAGCCTTGACTAGTGGGATATCCTTGCACCGTAATGTTCCAGCGTCAACGCGACATTTTCTGTGAAAACACACGTCCAGCAAAAGATATTCACTGTTCGTGATAGCCCTGCCCGACTATACGTAAGCAAACGTTTCTGCACTGCCCCTTCAACAAAAGAGATCCTCGAGCTTGGGGCGCATAGAAAAAATACGAGGACGCCTACGCTCGTTTTAAGATGTTGTGAAGGCAAAACATTAGTGTCCCACTTGTGAACGTGACCTCTTCTTATTGTGATCATTCTTTTCCTTTTTTGTCTTAATTATCTCAATTACAATAACTGTGCGCATTGCAGCGTTCACATCGCGAGGCAAGCACGAAAGCTCCAGGGACGTGTACTCTGATAATCGATAAACTGCTCTTTGATAATTACCCTCTACCGGATACTCGGAAGCCTTAGTAAATGCTTTTAAGAAACTTTTTCATGTCGAAGAACCAACGCATATAACAGGTTCACCCATCGCAGCCGGTCAGAATTCTAAGAACATAGGCTGTGCATTGCGGTCTTTTCTCTGGGATGTAATGGCTCACTTCAGTTCTCGTTTAACGTTTCCGAATTCAGAGTAATTTAAGACTCAACTCACACTTCCGTCATAAGAGAGGCTTGCGTTCTGTTGCGGCTCGCTGGTGTAGTCCCAGTCCACCGCAGTGCGCTGCTGCAGCGGCGAGAAGAATGGCACCTGCGCCGAGGCATCCTCAAGACCACCCGCTTCGAGAATGAGCACACGGGAGCTTCCATCAGCCGTCAGTCGATTAGCCAGAACACATCCGGCGGAACCGGCCCCAACTGTAAACGAGTTTGCTATGCATATAGATGCTGTCGCAAACAATTCAGGCATGATGCACAGGCAAAATAGCATAGGAATGTCCCGTCACTGTGCGAGAAGTTAGCAAATTTAGTAAACTAGCCCAGCAACAAACTCTTCAGAACACCACACACATGCCTGCTGTCTCTACAATCCACACTTGCTTGTAAGCCCATTTCTGTCGTGGTTAGGGCCGACAATGTTCGCTGCATTCTAGACGTCAGGACAGTGCTGACAGCGCATGCTTCTGGCCCCATCATCTCTATCAAGCTTTCAGTACACAAACAGTTGTCTGGAAGCTGAGCTATATGCCAGAGTCATGTACAATCATTCACACGTGTTCATTTTTGCAAGTTGTGTTCGATGCTTTCCTTTCGGCTCGAAGTACCTTGGCATTTTCTTATAAGGGAACTGGACCTCCCGTGTTATTTGCCCTCCTTGTGACGTAGATCACGCTGGAGACCATGCTGCCTGACCAGTCGACGGCATCAGCTTCTTTCCACTGAAAAAGAATCCAGTCTTGCTTCGCTTGACTTCTTTTTCCCCAAGCCAATATAAAGAAACGTTCCCTAATAATGGTTTCTCTGTCGCTGTTCTCAAAACAACCTGCGCTCACACTTCGCTTCCAAAGCTGCACTGACTTACGTGGCTGCCACGACCAGCAAGGACATTATTACGGCCAACCTGGCTCCAAAGCGGCATGTCGAGGTTACCAGCGGAGGCGCATCACTTCCACTTCCGCGCACTGGCTTGTCTTCAGGTGATCCCCAAAAATATCCCCGGTATACTTCCTTTCCTTTTTTTTCCCGCCAAAACAACAACTCTCTTCTCGTACCCCCCCCCACCAGAACTGATCATTACCGAAACTGCAGAGCTACAGGAGATGCACATCGCCTGGGTTCCTGGGCATGAATCCCTCGACGGTATACTGAGGCGGCTCACGCCGCTCGCCGTGCGTACATTCACCGGGTCATTACCCGAGACGGAAAGTTCTCCGCTGCCATCAAAACGCACCCAGTTGTCTGGTATTCAGATGGCCTGGCACATTATAGGCTTGGGCGGGAAAAAGTTTCACCACCTCATCTTCGCTTTAACCGACAAGAAACCACCACTCTTCGGCGATTACAGAGAAACTTCTATCCTCACAGCACTTTCCTTCCTTCTATTTACGCACCTCAAATCCCTCCCCTTGTAATTTCGGTCCCACGCCCGGGACCTTGTAGCACCACGTACGGTAGTGCCAACAAACTCTAAAGCCTCCCCCTATCCCCTCCTCTTCTTATGAACAGTGGATGGCTCGTCTGGGCGAACCGGACCTTGGACACCAGCAAGATCCGCTAAACGGCCCGGACGGCAAGTCGCAGCCTGGGTATCCCGTAATAGGCATGCCCACCACCGCGCGAGTGTCGTGTCATAAGAACTTACGCTCATCAATAAATGTTTATTCTCTCTGTCTCTCTCACCAACTTTTTCTCTGGTCTGACCAATCACCACGATATCCTGTGCCAGAATGGCTGTAGTTGCATTGACGAAACCCAGTGCATGTTCTGAACGTTGTAATAGCGTTGGGGCGCTTCCTTGTACAAAATTAAGTTAATATTGTTATCGGCTATTCTTACTACGTCCAGCAAAAAACCGTCCACAAGGCATCCCTACATACTGTACCTTTTCCTTGACCACCTCCTTCTCTAACTCTACCACAGCCACCGTTTGGTTGCCTTCGCGTACAGTTCAAGAAGGTGTACCCCAGCTGTCGATACTTGGTCCGTTGCTGTTTCTGTTATATATTTACGATCTTCCAAATTATTTGACTTAATGTCATCGCGTATTATACACTGACGATATCATATTAATATCTTCAGACAAATGGATCACAGGTCCTACATCTATGTTAAACACTGACCTCCTGAATATTGTACACTGGTTCGTAATAACTGATTGTAAGATTACCCATGAAAAAACTAAATATCCGGTACTTCAATACGGTTGAAGGCAAATACCTTCAGTAATGTCTTTTACACTCCTTCCTAATCTTATTGCTTTTTGCAACTTTGTTTCCTTGCTTGGTGTGTTACTCAACCCTAACCTCACATTTTGCTCTCACATCAGTCATTCATGAAAAAAAACTGCATATGGGATTCTGGCCCTACCTAGAGCTCGCCCGTATTTTTCACATGATGCTCTCTAATCACTTAAGTTTTATTTAATTCATAGGCCTTTAAATTACGAGGTCGCAGCCTCGGGAAGCACACATACTTGTATTTCATAAGGACAACATATTAAAAATCGAGTCATTCGCATTATCACAACAAGCCATCCTCAATTATAACAACCAAGATACATAGCGCCATTATGACGTGTTATCGGTTGTTGAAAATTTCTTTCAGTATAATTTAAGCCTAATATTTTAGGTTCTTGTATTTCCAATTGCCTTTTAATTCTATCAACCCCACATTGTTAGCACACCACAAGGTTTTCATTATATAGAAACTTTTTTACTAATGCGTGGTAAAACTAATTGTGGCAAATGACTTCAACTATCTCTGCTATATCAATTTGCAATACTTTACCATCGCCTGTGAAATTATTATTTGCGTGTCGTTATATAAATCGACCCTGAAACACCATGGTTTGTCCTGTAATTGTTCTTTTGTCACGTTTTGCCCATTTATTCCTAATGGGAATGGAATATCAGATCTTGTCTTCTCACCACTGAACTTTTTTCCCACTATGGTTGTTTACTGGAAATGAATTGACTATTTTTATTCTTTCTTGGAGCGTCTTCTACTTTTATAGTGTTGCTGCCATGTTTATTGTAATTATTACCTCGTTATAACTCATTCAGGGTCCCGGTAAAGTCATTGACTTTCGCAGCCTTGTATGTGGTGTTTTCACTTACGTATATTTGCAACGCACTTCAATGAACTTCTTTAATTCGTTTTTGTAACGCGCTCGTAACACAACACTTCTCCCCCTTTCTCCTCCTTGAGTTGTGAAATGGCTTTTGCGAAAAATCGTGGCCCGGTGGCCCCCATGACCTCGGTTTACGACTACTGGTGGCCCGGTGGCGCACATGACCTCTGCTTACGATTTCGTTCAGGAAGCATAACGCATTTGGTTTCCAGCTGGCGATTTCCGACTGTAAGAACATCTGTTGGGCTTTCGCAAATATTCTTTATCCGTTAGGTGACATTTTGTATTAACCCACCCCGTCTGACCTTCCGATGTTTCCAAACGAGTCAAGGGCATGAGCTTGACGATAAAGACGACTTTTTGACTCTTTCTAGACCGTCGCCTCATTGGCGTTTTTCAAGCCTTCGTCAGAGCCAATCCTGCGGCCCTGCAGGTGGCACACACGCCTGGATTCGTCATCGAATGAGGAGGAAGTCGAACAACTCTACTCATTCTGCCCCCTCGAGTGTAATCTTTGTTACGAAGGGCCTCTTCTTGGGCTGTCATTCGCGGCGACGTTGTACGGCTGTGTGATTGATATACTACCGCCCTGCCCCCCTCCCGATAATCCCCTTCTTCTCGGGGTTCTGAAATGCCGTGACCTCTCGATGGTTGTTTTGTAGCATGCTGTTACTACATCTCTTCCGTGTCCTTCTCTGTATTGTGTAGGAGGTCGGAAGCCCACATTAACGACTCGCGGTTTAAAAGCGACCCACCTGATCTTCTTGTAGCCTTCACTGGCACTTCGTGAATCTGCCTGAAGGGCTCGCCTTGTGCAATATTTCGCATTTGGTACTGGACAATTGTAGTTGTGTGGAGGGTCGCTGTAACCAGTACGCACACGCATCGCCACGTCTGATACACACATTTACTCTCTTTCGAAACCAACTGCCGCGTTCGTAGGATTCACATAACTGCCTTTCATCTTCACGAGCGATGCGACGTAGCCCGGCGTCCGATGGACCTACGGGTTTCTGGTAATTATTGCCAACGTATATATACCCGTCTGGACAGGCTGCCATGTCCATCAGCCTGCTAACAGGAAGCCCCATTTTAGCGAACTGCGCGAAGTGCAGCAATTTGTTCATTTCCGGGATCTTTTTGAACCTTTCGCCGCTACGCTGCGCGGTCAATGCCACGCCACTGCAAAGGCTCAAGGCCATAGGTTGGCCGCAGCCGCAGCCCGCGTGCAAAGATATGCTAGCAGCAGTGGCTTCTACCTATTGTTGCGGCCATCTGGTCATTGAAAGTCGAGTTGACGTGGCCACGCAGAACGTTTCAGGTTTCTCAACACACAAGTAACGTATCATGATCATGATAACCCACGTGAGTGCGGTAAGTCCAGAGCAGCGAGAAGTCTTCGTCCACGTAGGTGTGTCTTGACGCTAGACGCAAGTACTGTTCGGTAAAACTGCGATATCGACGAAATCATAATTTTGGCCGAACAGTACCAACTGTTGGCATCAACTGCTTCCAACTGCCTATTGGTGCCAACTGCTTCAAACTGCCTGTCGGCACCAACTGCTTCCAATAAGCACTGGCAAAATCGGGCTTTCAGCGACAATAAACTCGACGCGGTGCAGCCTTCCGAGAATTCGAATATCCAAGAACACGCAGCCAACTGGCTGTGTTTATTACCCGTTAAATGCGCCTAACTGGATTGCCGGTTGAGACTGGATTAGGTGGGGCCCATGGGCGACTATTGAACGATCCAAAATACTGACGACCGCACCAGTGTCCATCAAAGTCTTTAGGTCTTCTTCCCTGAACGACGGCATGCAGAAACAGTCACGGGGTGTCGTCAGGCCTTTTAGAGAATAGGAGTTATCCAGAACTTCCGCTGCCGCAGTACCTACAGGCAAAACGGCGGGGTTGGCCTTGCGTGTAGTCGGTGCGGATGTTTTGGGTGTCTCTTCTCATGTGCGTTTGAGCCCGTAAGGCTTGAACAAAAATCTATTGAGCGGTGAGGGGCTCGGTAAGTCACGCGAGTTCCGGCCCTCAATGACCCATGTGTAAGTTTCCGGGTCGGGTAGCCGGAATTTGTTCGGTGGCCCCAATACCATACTACAAAGGTAGCAGCAGAGACGAGGTGAACGCGGCCGAACTGCGCCTCAAGGCATCCTAAGGGTCAAAACCAAATACTCGGGTTCAGATTACTGGGCAGCAGGTGTTCCACAGCGTATGATTCAAGTATCGACAACCGTCTTCATGATATGGCCCATTTTTCTTCATTTTGTCTTTTATGTGCAAAGCGCCATTCTTTCGCTCCTCGTTTATTTTGCTTTTTATTTGTTTCAGTGGTTTTGATACAAAGTCGCATGCACCCAGTGTCCTCTATTATGCCCTGACAAGGCCTTGAGGAGGAAATAAATGAACAGAAGTAAATAACAAAATAGTGGAAGGTCCTCCCACGATGAACGTTTTTCCACGCGTTGGCAAACAGCGGATTCCGAGCGAGCGTGGTGAGAGCTCAACAGCTGGGCCCAATAGTGAAGCACCTGCGTTTTGAATTTTGTGCACGAAAAGCAGTTCAGCGTGTTTTTATCTGGCATTTGCCGCTGCACAAAAAAAAAATTAGAGAAGGAAACGCACAGAAGCGGCGTTTTGAGCCTTGTCCTCCTCTAGACTCTGTTTTTTTTTTTCGTGCTGTACCAAATATGCGCTCCGTGCAACTGGCCCACATTTCCGCCGTGCCTCATTGTTCTCGATTGGCTGTGCTGTGTTCAACCGAATCGCATGGGGCCATTTACGCACAGGCTCAAAAAAGAATCGAGCTAGAAAATGACATACCCGTTTACAACAAGTTCGTGAGATCTGATTCACTTTTTTATTTGATCGTTTATTTTAGTTTATTCGTTTACTGAATGCTGCAAGCTTCCAAAGCCCAAGCCGGAGTCGACCGACAAATACAATTCTACAGAAGTCAATTTGCCCTAGAGTGAAAAAACAAACAAAAAATACAGCGTAACAAAAAAAAAAGAAAAAAAACTATAATTTCAACGCTCAAGTGCACAACATTGCGGTAGACAAAAAAAAACTCGCTAGCGAGAAACGAAGTCTAGACAATTCGCAGGACAGCAATGCGTCAACAAAGAAATCAGTTTGCGACAGCGCCACTTCGGCACAGATATGTTTCCAAGCTTTCTACTGATCAAAGTGAGGTTAGAGGAAACACGTTCCATTATTCAATAGCGCGACGAAACAATGAAAACATGGAAGTGTTAGTCCTGGCGAAAAGCGGGGTTTGAGAAAATCACGGGTGTGACGGGTTTTTCTGTTGAAAGAAGTCTAAGATGGGCAGTATGGTCTAACGCAAGCTTGTTGGTGAAGAATTGGTGGAGAAACTTGAACCGAAGAACTTTCCGCCTTAGCTCGAGAATGTGGGTGTTATTATTGGCCATATGGTTTCTAACATACTCGCGGCGATTGTATATTGAGTAAATGAAACGTACAGCACTTCTTTCTTTGGATTTTCTCGATACTATTGATGTTCGGTTTGGTGTGGGGCTCCGAGACTATACAAGCATATTCTGATTTTGGTCTAATAAATTAATGTTTCCTTCCTACAGCAAACCGACTTCGTGGCGCGTAGGTCTACCGCACACACGCACTCAGACTTAAGAGAAATTTGCAGTACCCCCCCTTCCTATCGCCATAACTGATATAAAAGACTGAAGCCCATAAGTACTACAAGCCGTCGACAGCAACTCATAAATCCTTCCCCAGGGGTAGAAACCCTCCCTTGGGGTGCAGACGTGTGCGCCCACCGAGGCACACAAAAAAACGCGCATTGGTTCCCGCATTTGTTTGTTGCCATCAACGTCGAAAGCTGTGTGTTATTTTACGATCACAAGACTCCCGCAATAAGGAAACAAGCAGAGGCCACACCATCACCATGTCATTTTTAATTGGCGGGTTACTTAATATAAGGTATGGCAGTATTTCAAACTGAGTATTTGACACGCCATGCAAGAGTTTTCCTGGCGGCGCATTAAAGGTTCGCTTTGTAATAAAAGACAGTTCAAAATAATTCGAAATATTGCCTCAGTATCGCATTTTTTAGTTCCAATCCCCAGCATTGTTTGACGAGTACCCCTACAGCCGGGGTCGTGTAACGCCCTGAATTCGCAGAAAAATCGAGAACTGGTGGGAGTAACACGTTCAATCGTTATAATAGCGTAAATGGAGGTCCTTGATCGAACGACAATAAACAATGAAACGCACGCATACATCTTATGCATCTCCTCAAAAAAATAGGTTTCAAGGTCTATTCAATATATGTTTGATTTACAAAAAGAATTATTGATGTTAGACAGAAGCAGGTCTCGAAGTAAAAACTGCCAGGGGTACCTCCTGGCCCTAAATTCTCAAGACAAAGTTATTATAATGGCAGAACGTAATGCCCACAAAGTAATCAAAGCCATTATCACGTCACGGTAAGGCGACAAAAAATAAATTCTTTTCCATAACATTTATTATTTTTGCGCGAGTTTGAGACACAAGAATTAGAAAGTTTACAATACTAGACGAATAATCAAGGAATGCAAATGACAATGTATAATGAGATTGGGGACATCAAGAAATCAGGATCACGTGATAGTACAATAACCCAAATAACAGGTTAAAATAAAAAGAGCCAAAAGGAGGCTGAAAACAGGAATAAAAAGCCGAAAATGGGCCGAACGTGTGAGGCCATGCATATGCGCAGACATTAAATATTGGCGGAAGTCACACATTCAATTGTTGTAATTGCGTAAAGTAAGATATTCTGGGGAACATAATATCAAAAACAAAAATGCACAAAATATAAAAATAAACATGCTATAAAATTGAACTAACAAATTAAAACTTGTGCATTCTGTTCATCTCAAAAAGGCAAGAATAAAATAAGAACTCTAAAAAGAAGAATAGCAGCACAAATCAAAATCTCATGAACACAGACCCCAAAAATAACTACTGGAAAAATTAAATTGGTTAACACCTCTGTTAGCTTAAATGTATATCGCGGACACAACAGGAGGAAATTTTCGAAGAATGCAAGAAACACCGCATTTAGCTATAGCATAAAGAATATATGAAGAAAAACGGAAGGTTCTGCATCAGTCGACAATTGTCGAACTACTGCACGTTTTTTTTTTATTTGCTGATTAATAGCCCGTATCGAAATCCGCCAAGATATGCTGTGATCCCCGTACCTCTTTTTATCTGTAAATATATACATCTACCGTGTTTTGGCGAATCTAACCACTTCCCGATTTTAAGCACCCTTCCCTACTTTCAGGGAAAGATCTTGGAAAAGAAGTTTCCATGCGAATCGATGCACCTCATTTTGTAAGCAATCATCTCAAGGTGGATTTGAAACTCATGGAAGCGGGCAAGAGATGACGCTGGGGCCAAGTCATTTTAAAGTTTTAAATTACAAACTACTTCAGCGGAACAGAAGACGATCGGTTAGGGTACCGAGAGCAGCGGCCAAAGCGGCACAAGCGGTTTCTTCAGTCGCTGCCTATTTTTCTTTCGACTGTTTGCCAAATAAAACTTTATTCCTTGCACCCGTCTCATGGAGATACGGCCGCGAAAAAAGGGTCAGGGTTGGGGGGGGGGGGGGTATTAGGTTTTTCTAATCTAAGCTCCGCTTGTTGTGGATTGTAGAAGATGAAGTTCCTGGCAGATACCGTTACACTATCATTGTCAGTGTAACTTATTCATCGCCATTAAAGCATTCCATCAGGGTGTCCCACGGCTTCGTTCCCTGGTAACTACATCGCAACGATGTGGTCGATCCGCAACATTTGGTGCCGAAACTCAAGGGAAAACGAGTGGCTCCCGATGACGTGGGCAACGAGCGACGGCGACGACGAGTTTCATCGAAAAACGGCCTCCAAACCAACTTCGTCCTCCTCGGAACCGCGCCCAGTGAGACAACGCGCAGACCTACCTACCTGCCAGCCGAGCAAGTAAACCAGGAATTTTCACTCGACGATGGACCAGCTGAAAGCGAAACGCGTAGCCAGGCGAAAACAAGCGTCAGAGATATTGACCTATGCGACAGCACTCATTGACAGCGGCTGCTCTGACCGAATAGCACACCGAAAGGTGATGTACAAGCTCATGGCCAGCCGCGAGGTGCTTCGCAAGACCAACGCCCAGGTCGAGGAGGCGATTCCGGTCGTGGAGCTGGCAAAGGAGTACGAGTCTGCAGCGCACCACAACGATCAGACACTCGAGACTCTTGTCTTCAGTGCCGGCTGGAGGACCTCAGCGTGAGCAGTACAATGCAAGCTGCCCCCTCAGCTGCGATTAATACGCCACATGCCCCCCAACGACAGCTCCATCCCATACCTCTATGCCTGGTCTCCCAACGCTTACCATCAAGCCTTTCAATGGGAACGTGTGTCAATGAACGTCGTTCTGGGAGCAGTTTAACGGCGCAGTCCACACGAACCCGAAGCTCAGCACAAGTGTCAAGTTCCACTACCTCCGAAACTACCTGGAAGGTGACGGAGCAGCCGCCATTGCCGTACTTCAAACGACTGAGGCGTGCTGCAAGTGTGCCATCCAGGTCCTTAAGGACAGGTTCGAGGACAAGAGCCGCATCATACAGCGGCATTTCCGGTTGCTCCGCGAGCAGCAGCTCGTGACATCTCCATCGGAAAAAAAGAGCTGCGCAGACTTTATGACTGCGTCCAGCTGAATATCCGTTGCCTCAACGTTCTTGACGTCCCAACGAGGTGCTTCTCGGCAATTCTATACAACATCCTGCTAGAACTTTTTCCGGAAGAGATCATCGTGACGTTTCACCGACACGTCCGTCTCCAGAAGATAATTAACGGCCATGGCATCATCTTCGTTTTGGGACAAAAACGTAACGGCTTGCATATGGGGCGGGGGCACAAACGTAACTGGAACAAAGCGTGCGCTACACGAAAATCAAGCTCGAGGCAAGACAGCAATGTGCTTTAACAGGGACCCCCTCGAACGTAACGGCCATTCCACGACGGTACTGCACGCCTCGCAAGATGCAATGCCTAAATGAAACGAGTGCTTTTTTTGCAAACCGGGCCCAACGATGTATTTACAGCTTATTCACATGGCGGACAAGTTGCGCGCACCCAAACAGCTTCTTCGTCGTCGGAGGCTGGGATGACGAAGCCACGCTGCATTGTCCCTCTTCATCGTCTTCTCGTAACATGGCCCCCCGGTTGAAAGTGACCGTCCCGGTCGACGCCGCGGTGGTAGTTTATGTGGTGAGGGCGAAAGATGAGATGACAATGTACAGTGAAGTCCTTGCCGCCACATGGGGTGATGATGTCGTCGGTGATGCCTAGTACCGCGACACGGTCTCGTCAAGGCACCGACGAAACGTCTGAGGCAGACCGAACCACGTCGGACTACTGGGCTGGGGACACGGCATCTTGTGTTGGTCACGCCTCGTCTGGTCTGGTCACGGCAGCTCTGGACGCTTCCAGTCCGTGCACGAGCGGATGTACTTCATGACAAACGCGTACAGCACGCGCCAGTAGTAGCGCGAACTCAGACCCTGGTACGTTTTGAGCAGTCCAGCGCGCGCGTAGGGTGCGTCAGCGTGGCAGTAAGAGCTGAAATCAGAGCGCAGATGGTCAGGAACGACGATTAACCACTTCCGGCCTTCGAATGAATAGTTTCGACGGTAAAGAAGGTCGTCCCCAAGGGCGCAGTGCGAAGCCTGGCGGCGCAGTGCACGGGAGGCTGTAACTGTTGACGGACTCGGCAAATACTGACGGACAGAGACAATCCACAGATTTTTACGCTGTTCTGCAGCCGTGTCACGAATGTGTAGAGACACAACGGCACTATATGTTGTATACGAGCTGCCAGCGTCCGACAACATGTGTGATCTGGACAGAGCATCAGCATCCGTGTGACTGCGTCCGCATCGGCATACGACGCGAACATCGTGCTCCTGCTCGCGAATAGCTGGACTACGGAGTCTGCCCGAAGGGTTTTTGAATGAAGACAGCCAGACCAGAGCGTGGTGCTCCGTGACCACGTTGAATGGGCGACCGTAGAGGTAAGGACTAAAATTGTTGATTGCCCAAACGATCGCCAAACGTTCCTTCTCTCTTACAGTCATTTTACTCAGCCTTTATCAGAGTGCGGTTGGCGTATGCGACCACGTATTCATGGAATCCGGCTTACCGCTGAGCTGGAATGGTACCTAGACAGACACCACTTGGCTCAGTGTACACTTCAGTACGGGCAAGTGAATCAGAATGGCGCAGTATTGGGGGCATCGTAAGGGGGCGCCGCATGGCAGCCGGCAGGCGATGGAACATCGACTGCGCCCTTTCCTCGCTGCGACTGTTTAAGGAAAATCGGGCCGCAAGACTGCTGCACTGCGCTATGTGAAGGACAGCACCCGAAATGTGCATACTTGCTGTATTTCATGCCTTTATTTAAAACCGTGGCACATCTGGAGAGTAAATACTTGAAGTATAAGTGTGTGACTCCCACAAGCTTCAAAAGTATAACCCTCAAAAGCTGCTGGGTGGGTCAGCAGCTGGCTGCTCCCCACAAGGATGTGGGTTCAGCCTCCACAGCGGGCTCCCGTTTTTGTGAAAAACAAAAGCTTTCATGCGCGGAAATTTCGACGCACGTAAACATCCGCAGGTGGTCTAAATTGTTCTGCCGGCCTTCAATAAACGGCGCGCCTCATACCACAGCAGGAGCTTCGGGGAATCAAACGCCCCAATATTATTTGAAAAGTGTGTTTCCACGGGCCCAGCACTTTATTTGAAATTATTCCGCGCCGAGTTCCCACACAAAAATATTATGCTATTTGTTGCAGAATTCATCCATCGAATAAACGGAACAACAAAGCGAACGTATCGCTCTAGACATTTAAAGCTGAAAGTAGGGCTAGTTGGGAGTGATTTAGAACCGTATTGCCAGCGAAAAAACATATATAGGGACCAAGGAAGAAGCAAACAGGACAATCGCTACAGTCCCGTCCAGCGACTTTCCTGTCTGCTTCTTTCTTGCTCTCCGTCCCTTTTTTCGCTGGCCGATATGGTTCTAAGCTCCAGACATTCCTTCCTTTATCCGAACATGTTCCACATATCCGAACATGACGAGCCCAAATATGTCATCACGGTGAATGCAGCGAATGCCGTGGTGCCCGGTGTAAAAGTCAGTTTTTCCGGACAACTTTGCGTTTTTTGATGGATCCACATAATTATGAGAGATATAGCAGGGAAAGCGGTGGGCGTATGGCACCCACTTTCTCCTTTTGCAAGACACTTTATCCCCCGACCTTGCAGGCACGTATACACAGGCGATGAGGTGCGCTGTGGTGGAGTACTCATTATTAATTTTGACCCCTGGGGCTCTTTAGCACGCACCGAAATCTCGAACACACGGGCGTTTTTGCTTCTCGCCTTCATCAGAAAATCGGCCGTCACGGCCAGGAATCAAACCCGCGTCCTTTGGCTCAGCAGCAGAATGCCTTAGTTACTGAAACACCGCGGCGGGTTTTCGTCCTCGGTAAAAAAAAACACTGCAATAAAGAAGTACGCGACACATGCATAAAAGCAGACCAGTCCCGCATTATTTCATTTGTCAGCGCTAATACTTTGCGCTTTTTCTTCTGTTATATCTTTTCATGGTGGCTTTTTATTCCAATATGCGCTTCACTGACTAATCTAAGTCACTGCGCTGTTGCTACTACAACTGGTTCCGGGGGGGAAGGGGTGCGGGAGAGGCGATTCTGCTGTCGACCAACTAAAAAACGCCTCCTCAAAACGGCTCCATCTTGCGTTTTTTGGAGTCCCTCCCCCTACTCTCCCTCTCACTATAGCCTCGACTTCCCCTTCCCCGCTCTGGGTTGTATGCTGGTGATCTCACTGCTAACCAATTATCCCAGGTGGCCAAAGAATCGATATCATGGATGCTGTATGATTGTTTTTTAAGCTACAATTTATGAAAAAAGTACACCGCTGGGATTTAAACACGTTCCTTGCTAATGAAAGGAGGTACTCGACTGTACTAGGCCTAACTGTAGGGGTTTAACGTTCAAAGTGGGTGAATGGTTCTAGGGAAAATAATGTCATTTCAAAAAGAAAAACAAAGAAACGACGGAATCGGAAGTGTATATCAAGGACAGTTATGACCCTTGTTGTTTTTAAGTAGTACGTGGGACATGAGGGATGGACGGAAAAGTAGGTGGTAAATCGTCACTACTTCATGCGTTTTTAACACGAAAGTGTTTTATTCCCGGTTACACGAAGATTTTGCTGACGTCATATCCGTCACGGAAGTGACGCCAGTACAACGAAGCAAGCGGCCTCTAAAGTGTGCACCCCTGCACACATGGTCTTTTTGCGGGGAAGCGACCTTTAGTGCTAAAGAGTACGTTATACTTAGGGTTGTTCGTTTCGGGTTTTATATTTTAACACGAACGTGTTTTATCCAGCGTCACCCCAAAATTTTACTGACGTCATATTCGTCACGAAACTGACGACAGTGCACCTTTGCCGAAGGAACCCGCCAGCAGGACGTGCACTCGCCAAGCACACCCACAACACAGCCGTCGATCCGCAAATCAGGCTCACCTGCAGGTTTCGGTCCACATTTCACTTTCGTGTTTTACTGATTCCTATTCGTTTCTTTTAATATCTGGCCTACCTGCCCGCTGATGGTCTTGATTGATTGTAGGGATTAACGCGCCGACGCAACGCAGGCGATGAGGCGTGCGGTAGTGGAGGGCTCCGGATTATTTTGACCACGTGGGGATATTTAACGTGCGAAGAAATATCGTACGCACGGTCGTTTTTGCTTTTCGCCTCCATCAGAGAAGCGGCCGCAGCACCCGGGAATCGAAACCGCGACCGTGTGCTAAGCAGTGCAACGCCTTAGCCACCCGCTATTGGTCTTAAACTCCGCGTTGTAGGAAAAGAATGAGCTATTGTTAGCACGTAAGGGCTTCTTTTGGCAGATAGTTTGTGTAGCATCCAAGTCTACGTGTGGTGAGCAGAACTGGACACATGTTGGGAAAATGTGCCCTTGTTGCGCTCACTAAAGGCAGGCTATATGTGTGTTTGAATTGTATAAAAGTCTACGTGTAGTGTGCAGAACTGGAACCATGTTGGGAGTGTTGTGCAAGAGTGTTAGCCTGGTTTTCAAGTGTGCACTTGTTGTGCTTGCTAGAGGCAGGATATGTGTGTGTTTTCGGTTAAAGCAGTATTTTGAATGGCCCAGAATTACATTTATTTGTCGTGGTAGCTTTTAAACTTCAAAACTTTTTGTTCGCACTTCGCTAGTAATTTAGCTCACCGAATCGGTTCGCGAACCGGTTCGTGTTGTGATTTAGTCGAACCGAAACTGAACCGGAAGGAACTGAATTCACCCGAACCTGAACCGAACCCGAACCCGTGTTTTTGTCCGTTGGATATATATATACAATTGAGTAGTCACAGTGAAAACCTTAATAATTATTCTAATGTTTCCTCCAGCGTCCCGTCTTTTTTCAAAAATATCGGTAGGGTTTAACTACATATCTGTTGTGGGCGGGGCAAGAAAATGTATTCAACAAAAAGTAGGCCCTACGCGACCAGGCACACACAAGCATAAAAAAGCACAAAAACGCGGAGTTCGGAAGAATGAAGTAGGAAGAGGTTGAAGTTGCGCCCTGAAACAGAGAGGAAAGGGGGTGCGCCAGAAAGGCCGCGCTTTAAGACAACAGGAAAGTGTAGTGTGTCACTGCAGACACCACGTGAAAGAGCGAACGTGCGGGTTCGAGGAGGGGGTCTTTTTATGCGCGTACGCGAGCAAAGTGCTCCGGGTGGTGACCGCCCGGCACGCTCAGATGCTGGTATTTTTAGAAATATATTTCGGCCACACACAGATGTCGAGGTACTGGAGCATTGCCTCCTTTACTCGCATCGCCTTCTTTACTTTAGTGAAGTAAAGGAGGCGATGACCGTAGTTTCAACAATACTGGAATTTACCAAGAACGAACGAAAATTCAGCGGTTCTGAGAAAAATACAGAAGGGAGGGGGGGGGGGGGGGGAGTCAGGGGGTTAAGGGGTCCATGGTAAAACATGGACACCAAGTGCAAGACGGAAACAGAAAAATAAAAAAAAGAAAAGAGAGAGAAAACGGGGAGTGGAGCGTGAAAACGCAGCGGGGGAAAGATGGGATAAAAGAGGTTCGAAGACAGCACGAAACGACATGTGGTGAAATTAGGTGAAGTGAAATAAAGTTACATGAAGTGAAATACCGGAGGGATTTTCATGTGTAAAAAGCAACAGCCGTCCACGAGGCGGACGCAGAAGGGCAATGCAATGTAATGTAATGGAAATTCAACACAGATCATACAAAAACAGAGAAATACATGGATACAAAGGTAAATCACGTATACAAAAAAGAGCATGAAGAGTTCCACATGACGCTCTCGAAAAGCATTCGTTGAAGATCATATGCTTTTGCGTACACCAATAACGGCACAAAAATACATAAAAACGATAAAAACGGTAAAGAAGGAGGGAAGGGAAAAACCGAAGGGCTTTTTTGCTGCGCGATAGCCATTGTTCACTCCTAGAAGATCAAAAGGGGGTATAATGGAAACCTTTATGTACATTTGTACCTATAGTCATGTCTCGTGAATATGGACCAGGTTAATGTAGACACCCAACAATAAGGACTAAATTTTCGGCTACCGGTCTCTCGCCACCACGCCATGCCTCCCCCATTGATATCAAACACCAAGCGCACTGGAAACCCTGGTGCGCAGCTCTGATCCTCTAACACAGCTACGCCTTTTCCAGATGGCCGAAGAAGCCGCCAGGAACCAAGATCTCCTGCCTGACTAACGCGGCAAAGAGAGCCCAAGCTTTTTACTACTGGGCAAATAAAGTTCTGTCTCTCTCTCTCTCTCTCTCTCTCTCTCTCTCTCTCTCTCTCTCTCTCTCTCTCTCTCTCTCTCTCTCTCTCTCTCTCTCTCTCTCTCTCTCTCTGCCCCGTTAATGTAACAACCCGCAGTGCTGGCTATGGATGGCTATTTTGGGGATGAAACTGAAAAATATAGGCATTTTTCCCTTGTTATTATGGGCACGGGTCCACAAATCAAAGAAAAAAAATGACTGGCGACCTCCAGCGGCCACAGCACGTACCAGAAATTCACTCTTGAGCGAAGCATACAAAGCGTAGGCATACATTTTTCTCGAAACGCTGTTCCTTGTAGCAGCATCGAATTAGTTTGAGAACATTTGTGATTAGCGAACAGTCTGGGGTAGTGACGACATGGTTGACGCCCTTTCTCTATCAAACAAGATTGTCCGCAGCGGCATACGCCGGAAAGAGCAAGTCCGGAGTTCGTGCCAATATTCGCGGAGCATAACAGGCAAGGCTCTACGCTTCTCTGGTCAGTTCGGTAGAGGCAATGGCTGCGGTTAAGCGTAAACAGACTGATATTTCCCCTCAGCTAAAAAGAAAAATACGCCAATCAGAAGTGAGACGCCATCGGCATCTGTTCAATACTGGAAAGCTTTGCAAAGTGAGAGGGCGATCCTATGCTTTTCCTTCTACTCGCGGCACTTTGTGTTCTTCGAGAGCTAGGTACAAAAAACCCTGATGAAGGAGCATTGGCCTTCTCCAGCGATTATTTCTTAATCTTTATGTTCTTGACATTGATTCGTTACTATGGACCGCTTCCATTATGGACGATTTTTCGGAGCAACTGACGCGGCCATATAAACGGGACATACGGTAGGGCAACTATGCACAGTACAAAGTACAATATGTACACAGTATACTATTACAGATTAAAAAGAGAAACACTTTTCTTTTAGAACAAAGTTACTCACTTACTCGCGGCATTAGCCTTCTCTGGTGCGCGGCTAGGCAAGCAAGACAATCGGCCTGTGTTTCATTTACGCCGCACAAGACAGTGTTAAAGGAGCCATGAAGAGAAAATACAACTTAGTTTAATTTGAAAGAACTAGGATTCAGTATCTCACTCAGCTCCATAAGAGCCACAAAAGATGTTTTTTAAACGAAAAAAAAGCAAGAAGTATTTAAAAACTTTCAAATTTTGTTCCACAGTGACGTGTTATGAGCAAGAATGACGTCATACGGGCCAACAATAAAATATAATTTTCAGTGCGTTAACTGCACGTTAGCATTCAAGTGATGCGGTCAAATGGAGCTAGAGGCCCCATTACAGACGTCCAGTCATGTGTCGTCGCGACTGGTCAGTTAGGCGGCCGCCAATCGCGCAAACAAGGCTCCGTAACGTCATAGAAAAGTTGCGGGAAATTGGCTAGGGGGTCGCGACTGCTTCACAGTTTTTCTTTAATATGATCGTTATTTATTCGAAGATTGCGATGATATTGGTATCATTGTTATCGGGACTAAGCAGTCTTTCTAATAAACCCAACTTGTATTTTGTCTTCATCGCTCCTTTAAACTTGTAAATAAGGTACGATTCACGAGCTTCACGGACACAATGTGTTATGAAATTAGACTTAAACACCGCGGCTCTGAATGAGTGGAAAGGGATGGCCAGAATTATTTACATGTTTAGAGAATGGGAGGGTGTAGTAGGGATTTTGTGTGTTCTGTGGTTGTTAATTCTCATGCCAAGCTGATTCTCAGCATGACCAACGTACTGGGCGTGGTACATGGTGCAAACAAGAAGGTATACATTGTTTGCTCTGTTACAGTGAAAGTTTCCGCTTATATGGAAAGAAAGTAAAGACGTGATGCTGCTGGCCACGAATGGCCAGCACTTTTTTACGTTAGGAGACCAATGGTAATAGGTTAGAATAAGGTTGTGGGTGGTGCTCGAGGATTTGGCTTTCGTGTTGGCTATCAGGTGGCGGCCGTCCGATTTTCCAGACTTCCTAATAGCCTCATAGTTCACAGATGGTGGGTACTGTTGTCGCGTTAGATCGTTCCTTAATTTTTGACAAAGGTAAAATAAGCTGAGTCGGAGCGTATTCTTCTAAAACGCAGAGACTGACTCAATCGTATGCCCAGTTTGCAGCGTGTAACCTGGCTGCTTTTAAAACACAAGTATTGATGTCAGTCGGATGGATTCCTCTACACTGAGGTCACAACCTTATTGTCCGATATTCTTTCTGAACCGTCGATAACGTTAATGGGAAACGGGGAATATGAATTGGAAAATAAAATTTTCTCGTGAACGTCGTTGAAATGGTGACGAATTTTACAAGTTCCTCTTCCCCGTGGCACCAAATGAGAAAAATATCGTCAGTCAACTTTTGAAACAAAATTAGGGTGAAGCTGTGCGCTGAATACAGATTCAAACTTCAATGTGTCTATCGAAACAGTAAAATAATTGGGTTCTATTTTTGTGCCCTTCGAGGTCCCATTTATATATGTATAATCATTCGAACTGACTGAGAGGGGGCACCCTCGCCGTTCGAAATACCCAGATTTGCTGTTCCAACCACCCTCCGACTGTCATTCCACGTTCACAGACGGTTTGCGTGTTCACGCAGGCCACATGAGGTTTATATAACTGCGGCGAGGAGTGAAGTTTATTAGAGCAGAAAAGCTCGCTTATATTGTACACATGTCATCTGGTGTGCTGCTGCTAGTTATGTACAACCCCAGTGAACAGGTGCTATAGCAATGCGTTTACCTACAATTTACCAGAGAAGCACTTATTATGTTCTCAGAAAAGAGTTTTAGCTAAATGTGATACTTTATGTAGAAGCAAATATTACAGGCTGCAGTCCTTTCCAGTTTTTGAAAGTTGCCTGTGTAGCTTTACGACTCGGCGAATCTTCCTAGATTACTATAAGGGCCACCGACGGTTTTGCCAGCAGCATTATTGATCATTTCGTTTCACATGGTCATCCGGGCGCTCTGTTTAGGGAGCACTTCTGTTAACACAATACAATAGAAGTCGCCGCTGCGACCACATAGTATATCGTTGTAATTTATTGCGATGTCTGTTAAAAAGGTAAGCATTCTACCAAAGATGTTTACAACTGCACATGAAACTCTAACGTGCTTTGAGTGCAGAGAATCGATTGCATCACCTTGCGCCCCATGTTTGGCCAGATGCAGTAACACAAGAAAAACAGATTGGTGCGTCACGCGTCTGTAAAAGCCAAAAAGAACAAGTACAGTAGACTTTCGATAAACGGAACTTCAAGGGACGGAAAAAATTAGTTCCGTTTAACAGGAGTTCCGTTTACTGAGAGAGATGTTCTAAGGTGCGAATTTATGTGCGTACACACTTCTAAGGGCATTTCATGGAACTCCAACCACTAGAAAGTGACTGTAGCTGATATTTTCCAGAAAGCAAGAACACTACAAGAAGCGTAGGCACAGCATTCACAAAGTTGATTTGGCAACAATGAGTCACTGTGCACTACAAAATGCGTAAATTATTTTTGTTTGAGTCCTTGCAACTGCATCTTCACGGAGGCTAGAGGCCTCAACTTCGCGAGTTCTTACGAGCCCCCGAATTTAGAAGACGGCAACGTGGTAATGAAGGACGAATTGCACAAAGATGGCACGAACGAGGCCACAGGAGGTGAGCAATGAAGCCTCGGCGTCTAGAATCGAGACCGAAAGACTGGAACGGAACAAGAACTGCGATGTTGCATTCGTTGCGCTAATACGACTAACCACTTACGAGATGAGGCTTACGAGGCCAATAAGGCTAAAAAAGCATGGAGGAAAAAAAAAACACGAACGAAACAGCCGGAACCGTGAAAATCTGATTCTCATGCCAGTGGATTTCACAAGAAGTTCCATTTCTGGTTCCGTTTACACGGTGATGCGGAAATCTTAGATCCGATTACCGAGAGTTTTTTTATGTTATCTGAATACAAAACCAACCAAATTCCAGGCAACTGTTCCGTTTAAGCGGCAATTCTGTTTGAGCGATTTCCGTTTATCGAGATCCTACTGTAAATACTTTTGCCAACCTTTGATCGCCGCATAGTGGTATGTTAGCTAATTATGCAGACACACTGCGTCTTAAAAAATTGCTTCTGTTCTCGTACTTGTTATATTTACTCCTATCCGTACTATTTTCAGAATATCGTACAAAGATAGCGCGGCTGCCACCTGACTGTATTACTGTGCCTGTCAACGACTCTCTGCGCATCCAAAAGCATCAATTCAAAAAGCAATGAGGCGATTTCGACAGCCGGCACTGACAACACAATTGGTAAAATAGCTCCTGCTGCAATACATTCCAACTGTGATACCAGAGGAGAGGCAAATTCTTTGCTGGCTACGATTGTGGTTAGGAAGCAATCCCGTTTGCACATAATATGTGGGACCAATTCTCTCGCATAAACGAGTTCTCTACGAAATAGACTGCCGGAGATGGACCACGCACATCATAAGCGCACTCTATTTCAAAATAACGTGGGACGACGCGTAACTGTACTTTTTGTTCTCACCTATGATGTAATCGTATTCGTCGTCCAGAATTACGGTGTTGTAGAGGGTCATACTGGGTAGTTCGAAGAAGACCACTACTGTTACCACGTTCAGAAGCCCAATTAACACATTTGGGACTAACGCCATGACGGGACTTTTCTGTGTGTGGCTTGCCCATGCGATCAGTGCAAGTGACGAGGTAGCAGCTGCACTTTATACCCAGTGCATAAGCGCAACTTCCGTTCAACCCATCTATTTTTTCAGCATGCTCTTCGGTCGTTGTACAGAAATAAACGCTGGAACGCACGTGCAAAGGTAGCAGGTGCGCTTGCTCCACGTACGTACGGGCGCAAGCAGTTCATCTGATTCGGCCCCGCACGGGGCACCTTGAGCAATCTTGGTGACGGTACTGGCGATACCGCGGACCCCGAGCCCCCAAACATAAGCTGGATCCAACCGTGGCGATGTGTTTATAGGTGGAGGGTTAGAAACCACGAACGGTGGCCGTCGGAGCCTTGGTCAAGCTCCGGCCGATGGGCTCCGTGCCTGTCTACCAGGCAGGGAGCTCCGGGACCTCTTTGACTACCAGGGTAAGGTCAAAGGAGAAAGTACCCCCGTCTCACTGCTTTTATACTATGATATATGGTTTCCAAATTTTCTAAATCGAAAGATCGGCCCCCTAAAAGAGGCCGCACCGAAGTATCCTTTCCTCCGTTGCCAACGACGAGTTTCCCAAAGCCGGACAACTATGCCAGGTTTTTGGTAATTGAATCTGTTGATGCGTCAAATCCCCTTGCCACAAAGTCTGTCTTCCTGATCTCCAAATTTCTTGAGGGCATTGTTGGTCAGTCCTACAAAGCCAAAAAACTCAGAACAGGAGAAGTTCTTGTAGAAGTGAATAACAAGCAACCAGCTACAAATCTCTTGACTCAAACTCGCATCGCTGATCTCGACATCAGGGTCACACCCCACCGCAGCCTTAATAGCTCCCAGGGTGTGATCTCTGAGTCAGATCTGATGAATGAAACTGACACAGATCTGTTAGAAGGCCTTAAGGACCAAGGTGTGACAGCAGTGAGGCGTATCATGATTCGTCGAGATAACAAGGAAATCCTAACAAGACATGTAATATTGACTTTCGACCATTCCACAGTTCCTGAATCAGTAAATGCAGGTTTCATTCATAGCCCCGTCAGGCCATACATCCCCAACCCCCGCCGGTGTTTTAAATGCCAGCGGTTTGGGCATGGCACTACCGCCTGCCGTGGTCGACTAACATGCGCCAAGTGCGCACAACACGATCATCCATCTGACAACTGCCCATCGCAAACCCTAGTCTTTGCTAACTGCCAGGAACCCCACGGGGCCTACTCTAGAACATGCGAGAAATTCAAACAGGAGAAGGAGATCATCAAGGTGAAAGTCACTGAGAACCTTACCTTCCCAGCGGCGCAAAAGAGGTTCGCCTCTTTCCCCCTGGGGAGGTACGCCGACGCAGCTCGCCGGGGGGCGGAGCGGCGTCTCGTTTCCACAGGGACTCAGTTCAGCCAGTCTGACCTGGTCCCTTTCCCCCCCCCACCCCCATGGGTTGCCTCTGGCAGCCCAACCCGCCATCACGCCGCTTGCTGAGGCAGCAGCGGTTGTGGTGGCAACGTCTTCCGTCGGGACCGGTGCCGCTCCCGCCTCTGTCTCCCCATCCTCCAGTGCGTTGGAGGGTACCGAGGTGATGGACACCACGGGCCCCGCACCGGTTCCCACCGCCACCGCACCGCCCGTGCCACCTCTGGCTCCCCGGACGCCCTCTGCGGTGGCGGCTCAAACGATGCGCTCCCGAGGGGGGGCCCGGTCCGTCGGGCACCCCTCGGACATCCGACGACGAGATGGATGTCGGGCCGTTCCTGCCTGCAACGCAGCGCAAGGAACGTGTCCCGACGCAAAAGCCTCCCGACAATCCAAAAAAGGCGAGAGTCACAGCCCCGAAAGACGACACATAAACAAACACGCACACACCAGTAGCTCTCACACTAAATAATGGGAAGAGAAAACATAATTCAATGGAACTGTAGAGGCCTTTAAAAAATCTTGACGATGTATACGAACTACTGCATGCTAATCAGCCAAGTGTAATGTGTGTCCAGGAAACACATTTGAATTCCAAGCACACAAATTTCTTGAATAGTTACATGGTCTTCAGAAAGGACAGGGATGGCTGCACACACTCTTCTGGCGGTGTGGCCATAATTGCCCGGAAATCCTTAGCCTGCCACCCTGTCACTCCGAACACTGTCCTCGAGGGTGTAGCAATCCGTACGATAATATTTAATAGGTTGTTAACGGTATGCTCTATTTACATTCCTCCTGATTTTGCACTTCTGAGCTCTGATTTCGAGGCACTGGTTGACCAGCTGCCCGAACCATACATACTAACAGGCGACCTTAACGCGCACAACTCTCTTTGGGGCTCCTCCAGAACGGATGCCCGAGGTCGCCTGATAGAGAAGTTTCTTACATCCTCCGGAGCATGCCTTTTCAACAAAAAACAGCCTACATACCATAACTTAGGACACAATACATACTCGCATCTTGACTTGGCGATTGATTCCGCAGTTCTCTTTCCATGTCTTGAGTGGGGTGTGGGCACAGACCCATATGGTAGTGACCATTTCCCCACTTCCCTAACGTACATAGGTAAAGGCCCATGCAGTTCATCTTTATGTTATGCGTTATGTTTAGGGTTCGTTATGCTTAGGGTTCGTGTTCGATTTTTAGATTTTAACACGAAAGTGTTTTATGCCGCGACTCCCCACGATTTCATTGACTTCCTATCCGTCACAGAAATGACGCCAGTGCACCTTTGCCGAAGCGACCCACCAGCAGGATGTCGCTCGCCAAGCACACCCACAAGACAGCCACCGACCCGAACATCATGCTGAGCTGAAGATTTTGCTGCACATTTCACTTTCGTGTTTTAGCGATTCCTCTGACAGAGGAATCAGCCGAAGTGTTTTTTTTTAATTTTCCTCTTTTCGTTTGCATCACTGATGTTAATATCTACCGTTATAGCAATGGAGTGCCTTTACATCCCTATTTGTGTATTTTTTTCCGAAGAAGCAAGGCGTACTGCCGAGTCGCTCCATATGCGCTATTTTTATACATATACATATTTCAATCATTCTTTTGCGGAAGTTTTGTTTATTCTTGGGTTTGGGGGGTAAGATCTATCAGATACAAGTGTTTGATATTGTCAAATCATTTTCTAGAACCTTTATTATTACTATTTTCTGATGCCTCCGTTTTTCAGAATTGCGTTTTCCTAAATATCTCCATTAGGCTGTTACAAAGATTACTGGTGTTACTTTCGCCAAATCGGACTTTTTGTGGAAATGCAGAGCGTTACACGATTAGCCATTTTAGCTATTTTTTATTCGTATTCTGAGCGTTTTTTTAATCTGCTTTTGTTTATTTAATGGTTTTAGGGGGAGATGTATAAGATGCCAATGTTTGATTTTGTCAGATTATTCTTGTAAACTTTAATTTATATTTTTTCCTTTTTTTGTCGTTTACAATGTTGTTCGACAATTTATCGCCATTTGCCTTATAAACACTACAGGTGTTACTTTCGCGAGGTCTGCATTTTTGTGGAAATGCAGGGCGTTACGGGGTTCGTCATTTCCGCTGTTTTTATTTGTGTTTTGAACGTTTCTTTGCGGACCTTTTTTGTTTTAGGGGCGAAGCTCCTCTTGCTCGGGCCCTGTCCCGTCCCTCGTTGCTGCTGTATCCGGCACATTAATGATGATTGTGGCAGGATCCCCCTAGGGATTGACCAACCAAAGATTGGCCAAAGACGTCAAAACGTTCAACGCGTTCGTTGCTACCCAACAAGGAGGAGAGGAAGAAGAAGAGGTTGTCGTTCGTCGCCTGCGAGCTCAAGACACATACTGGGGGTACGTGACACAAGACGGTCGGCAAAAGGCGACGGCCAAGGTGGCTGACATTTCACACACCGAATTCGCCAACTTACCCACGGAGATTCTCATCGTCCCAAACAAGCCCTACATAATCACCACAAACATCGACGTCGTCGATGGGCTTGTCAACGGAGCGGGGGTAAGCTTGACGTGTCGAGTCTTTATATGTGCGGGCGAATGTTTCACGGTTTTACCAATAAGCATTTTACCTTCGCCCCTCTCATCATCATTCGCTTCGTGGAGATGGCGGGATTTTTTTTTCTTAGGTTTTTGGGGAGGGGGGCGGATGTATAAAATGCATACTTCTTTATTTTGTCAGATCATATATGTGCAAATTTTATTTTTCTATTTTGGTAATTTTTTTTTGGTTGATCGGAATTCTGTTCAACCAATATTCTCCATTTACGCTATTACTACAACGAGAAACGTTACTTTCGCCAAATCTGCATGTTTGTAGAAATGGAGGGCGCTACCCGGTTAGCCATTTTCGCTATTTTTTATTCGTATTTGAACATTTATTTACGGGCAGCTCTTGGTTTATTGTGTAGTTTGTTTTTTTTTGGGGGGGGGGGTTGTATAAAATGCATTTTGATTGTGCCAGATCATTTCTGTGAAAATTTTATTTCGTCTATTTTTCTTACGTTTTGATTTTCAAAATTCTGCTCGACCAATTATCTTCATTTACGCCATTGTAGTAATTACAGGGGTTACTTCGGCAAATGTGCATTTCTGTAGATATCCAGGGCGTTACATGGTCCTAGCTGTGGGTGTACAAAGGGTGGCTGGGCAGAGAACGTTATTCAGTAAAGCTTAACGCATGTATTTTTGCTGCCGTACTCCCCCCGTACAATGCTCCCGTACTCCCCCCGGGATGTTCACAACCTGCAGTTGTGTATTACAAAGCCTGGAGGGCTAAACGTCCGGTGTTTAAGCCTATCACACGGAATAAAATGGACAACTTCCTTACCCTCCTTTTGTGATAGATAGCGTCCTGTTTATCTGCAATAGCAGCCGTTGGAGTAAGCAGAAGTTTCCACTGTAAAAATTTCAGTTTTTTACATTTTGTCATGAACCGTGGTCCCGATACCTGTGTGATCCATAATGTGCCTCGTTCAAAAAACATGATTTTGTGTTATATTGTATTGCGAATTTTTGTAGATTCAGTATACGGTACACGTTGGAAGCAAAAAATTCTTCTTTTATTTAAAACAGAGCCTTTTCCTTGTAGAGAAATCAGTAATCTAGAGAGCTCATTGCATTTTGTTCCTCCCCAAATGGAGTGCATCAGGGTTAGCCGCTGAAATTTTTAGAAAAGTGAACTTCGAGGTAATGTTGTTTTTTGGTTTATTCTCATTTTAAAATAAAAAGATCACCACAACAAGTGTTGCAAACTTTTTATCACTTTGAACCGCACCGAGCTTTTGGTATCAAGTTGGTACTACGACGTTGATGCCTTGATACGACCTTGTTCCTGCCCAAATGGAGTGCATCAGCGTTAGCCACTTATATTCTTAGAAATGTGTACTTAGAGGCAATGTTGTTTCTTTGGTGTTGTTTCTTTGGTTGATAAAGCTTCCTAATTCTCATTTTATAATAAAAAGACTACTATAAGGAATGTTGCAACATTTTTCTTACTTTGAACCGCACCGAGCTTTTTGTATCAAGGTCGTACTACGACCTGTCAGAAGACAGCTTCGTGCTTTGGAAAACCTTGGCAGCTTAACCTCACATACTTTTCCGAGGACAACCTCAGTACGTCACTGTGCCAACTTCTGTGCAACCTTTTCAATTAAAGGCTTCCCAAAAGCCGACTTTTAAGAAAACGTTTCAAACAAAACAGAAGGGAAGGTGCCATGAAACAATACTCCCACGATCTTCCCTCGGGCCAGCTAAAGTTCTATATAACCAGCGTAGGTGACTTATCTTCTCCGTTGTAAGAGGCGTATGCTTTGCTACAAATTTCATGCCGCCTCTACTACATGCTTTAATTAGTTGGTCAGGCAAGATCGTCTTCAGAATTAGCGCTACACTGAGGGGAAACGTTTTACCGTGCGCTGGGGAAAAGCAGCGTAAGTTATAATACGAGCACAGTTTTATTATAAAGTATGAACTTAGCATTTCAACATAGGTTGGAGAATCTTTCGACTTGCGAAGGTAAGGATGTGCGAGAAATGGGTTTCTCACTAGCCTAGAAAAAAAATTTACCATTATCCGTAACACATTTCTAACGGCAACCGTAATCGAAAACCAGAAGTTCTTGCCTAACTAACATTTTAAGAGTGTAGGGTAATTACCTGACAAAGCCTTCCACATCACTATTTATCGATGCGACCCCATTTCAATACTGCTGCCAAGGCAGCGGAAAGAAAGCGCGTAATCTGATCGTTGTCTAATGCCCTAAGATTCCTAAAAGAAGTGGTCTCAGAAAGCATGGCAAGGGGGCACCGCAGAGTTTGTGTTATAGAGTTTCGGCGTTCCGGTGATTAGCAACGGATAAAGGGAACCGGGCGGGCTGGTCATAATACCACATCAGAAGGACGTGTTCCCAATGTGGGGTATAGGAATTCGTGAATCATTCGAAAAAAATTAAAGCAGTTCCAAGCAGCGTGTAAGTTGTCGGAAATGCAGCGCAGTGATTCGCCATAGAGGCGTACTCATGCAGTGAGCGCCTTCCTGGTGCCACGGGCGAAGGTACGAGCTCGCATAAACGTTCGCCCGAAGGTAGGGCGAAGGATGGTCATACACAATATGTCGTATCGTGATGATGCCGATGCCATTATCCGCAGTCAACAACCGCAACCCCACTATACTGCAAACTTGACGCCTCGGCACCTCCAGATCGGTGATTATCGCTTTCGAAGGTGGCACCATCCCCTGCTACATTTATTATCGTGGGATTGAATACAAATGTTATCCCCATCTAGAAAAAACACGAAGTTTGTGAGAGATGCGGGGCGCATGGAAACCGCTTCGACGTCTGCCCAAAACCTTGAAACTCCACTTTCGAAGTCTACCCGGTACGTGGTCTTCGCAATCCAACTGCTGTCCAACGTTGCCCCCCACGTTGCTCCATCTGTGGGCTGGAGCACAAGACGGGCGACAAAACGCGCCAGCAGCGGTATCGCACCCCATACACACTGCAACAGCATTGCTGCTGGGATCAAGAACGACACCGCAAACACAACCCCGGATGATCGTTTCACGGCAAGTATCGGGACACCCCAGGCATTCTCCGCAACCCATGGGACCCTTCAACCTCCTTTCCGCGTCTCAGGCGTTCTGAGGCATCCCTAGAGACTCAGCACCACTCCTGCTCCAAACGACGATCTACAAACAACGGGGGCTTCGGAGGGCTGGAGTGCTCTCCGAAGCCTAAATTTACTAGACGCCAACGCTGCCACACTACAGGACGGCGGCAGAGCCGGTCCAGCACTCGCCATTGCAGCTCCCGTTCCGCTCGTCAGCGGAGCCGCTCCGGCGGACGCCAGTTCCGGTCTCCGACATCAGGCGCTACCAGCTCCGGTGCGCCCTCAACTGTGAGCTGGGCAGCAGCGCGTCCGCACAGTACATACATACGGCAGGCCCGGTACCGCAAGATTTTGCGAAGCTTACGCGAATGATAGAACTCTTAGTGGAAAGATGACGCTTCGTTACGCACCCAGCTCTCCCGACCGGCGGCATGACAGCTCCCGTTTCAGGAGGAACACGGACATCACAACTACACTTCACACCCCCTTCGGAATGGCACGCAGTGAAAATTATTCGTTACCCAAAGCATAACCTCGGCCTACAGCGATGCAGCCACGCCACGCTCCACGACAGCATCCTCCAGGCAGCCGGTGTAACTCTCGAAGACGCGCTAGATGACACCATGCGCACCCCAGAGACCTACCCACACCCACTGAGTCGGAGGCCGAAGCCGCCTCTATACAGCCTTCCAAACGTCGTAAGCGAGTTGGTGCTAAACCCAAGGATACAAAGTCTACAATCAAGCAAGTCGTAGACTCCGAACTCGAACAACTCCAACAGAAAACCGAATGGGCAATAAACGACCACCTGAAGGAACTCAAGGGCACGATCACAAATATAACCGATACCTTCGCTAAAGAATTCTCAGCTATGAAAGTCCGAATTTGGTGCGATTTGCCCTTAGTCGGCCTTGCGACATAGAAACCAAATCATCATCATGAACGTCTGAATCTCGGTCCTCGAAAATCACGCAGGCCTAGCTGCGGAACAATTAAGCACAAGCCGTACCCGCGTCCCACTTCTGGTCCAACACAAGACTATTCCTAGAGCACACTGCGTAGGGATACGCTCGGGGATTAACACGGGATCAGATAACTGGCGACCCGACAGTAACATCATCGTCTGCCAATAAAACTGTAGAAGCTACCTAAAGAACCGCGGCATCCTTCAACAGCACCTACATTTGGTGGAAACGATGCTGTACCACATATTGCAATAAAAGGATACTGTCCCTGCCAGTCGCCCCCTCCGTCTGGTCACAACGCAGGTCCGTCGCAATATCCCGGTCATACAACATGCAAAGGGAGTCCATTAGGCCTATCACGTGGTGGTGGAACTGATTTTGACCACGGGCCAGCGCAAGAGCAGCGTCTTCATTTTTAATACGTACAGCAGCTCCCGGCATGCTCACCGTTTTCCAAACGTTTTTCGACATGCGGCGATCTGGTGGGCAATCATGCCCTGTTCTTATACTGAAGGACTTCAAAGCAGCCGCTTATGGCTTGGGCACCCGCTTATGGCTTGATGGACAAGAAGAGCACCTTACGCTGGTGACCGATCTGATGCAATTCCCAAGACGGGGTACCAGTACTACACAGGACACCACCCCCGACCTCCCCTTTGTTCGAAATCATCTTTGTTCCCTTTCTTGGACCAACGCGAGGGTCGACCTGGGTAGCGGCCACTACATCCTGAGAGTTAACTTAGAGACGCCTCAGTACAGCCCTCGTGCTGCCGTTGCTCTCAAACTTGTTGATCGGCCGGCGTTCAGCAAGGCGCGACTTCAGAGCAACTGACCTCGATAAGCCCATAGAGAATCTCCCGGAATGAGTGACCAAGCTATGACAGGACTTTCAACACCACACCCGCACAATACCACAAGACGCTCACATCCAACAGGTGGACCTCCATCTTGTACGGTTATGGGAATCCAAATATCGCCTCCAACGACGGTAACATGCGCGACCGTGTAGCAGGGCACACCGCCGTAGATTCGCACTACTTCAGCGCGAGATAGAGGATTACGCCACCCACGTAACGGCCAAGCAATAATACTCATTCTAACAACACTTGGGATCTAATATGAGAGCCTCACGAACTTGTTGTATACTCCATCATCTCATTAACGACACGAACCCCCGAACGTCCCAACGACACGAACTTCTCAAACTCCAGCACAAATACCCAGACGACCCCCAGTAACTCGTCGCAGCGCTCCGAGCCCGCTACATTACTCGAGCACCCCCGTCGGTTGCACGCACATATCACGGCACTACTAATCCAACGCTTGATGCGCATTACACGGAGTCTAACACCCACAGAGCCATGACCCAATTCCGTACCCTATCAGCGCCTGTATCCCACGGCACCACCAATAAGACGCTTCGGAGCTTGAACGACGCCTCTGTCTCGGCACTCACAGCCTACTTCAACAAATTCTGGACTGACGGGGTGGTCCCGGATGGCTGGAAAACTGCCATTCGTGTATTCGCACCGAAACCGCGAATGTCCCTGCAAATCGAGAACCCTTCGTCTCATGTACCTCACCTCATGCTTAGGGAAGTTTTTCGTGCATATGGTTTACCACCGTCTTGTTGCATATGCGGAAACATACCAATTACTCCCCGAGACCATGGATGACTTCTACGATGGGCGCTCCATGCAGGACGTGTTGATACAGCTACCCCATGACATCATACTGGGCACGAAAGTCTCACCCCGGGACACCCGGGTCGTCCTTGGTTTAGATCTCAAGAACGCATTCGATAATGTAGCCTTCGATGTCATTCTACGCAGACTCAAAGATATGAACGTCGTCCAAAGAGCCTATCACTACATACAGGATTTTCTATCCCACCTGACGGCACGGCACGCCTTGCAATCAGGGTCCTCAAATCCAACACCATCCTGCGATGGGGGGGCTCCCCAAGGAAGTGGAGACTCCCCAAGGGGACTCCCCAAGGCTCAGTGCTCTTGCCCTTCCTATTCAACATAGGGATGCGGGATCTCCCGCCTGCACTAGCCCAAATACGTAAGCTCCGACACAGTTTATACGCGGACGATATCACTCTATGGATAGCGTGAGTAGCAACAGCGACATCCAGGACACCCTTCAAGCCAAAATCCAAACAGTGAAACGCTACGCCATCAGCAAGGGGCTACAGTGCTTCCGGGAGAAATCTAAGCTGTTAGTTATCTACCCAGGCCATCGCACCTTTCCAACCCAGGAGAGCTTTCAGTTAAACTCCAGAACTGGAACGGCCATACCAACAGTGGCATTACTATGAGAGGGGACGCCCACGCAGTACGTGTTCGGTCTCGCGGCCAACTCTACAAGTATGTCAAAGACAGGAAAGCACTCAGTGGTTCTTTGCCGGGAAGTAGTTCATTACGGCGCCGTTTATGTACACATACGTGTGATTTCGCCATTACATTCGCAGGCGGCGTCGTGAGGGCACTGGGAAAAAAAATTCCACAGTGTTTGTGGTTGTTGGTTGTTTTGTAGCATCTGGTGAGATATACAATTAGGAGAGGAGAGCTACACAATATGCACGCGACGTGGTATCGTACCAAAACAGCCTAAAGGGACACGAAAGGCTGAATAAAAGTTTGTTTTAACGGAAACATTATACGTTTTGTAGCTATCTCAACGTTTGTTCGACGAGCAACGATGCGTTATTTGCTGAAAAATAAGTAAACAAAGCTGGAGTTTCCCTCACCCGATTCCCTCTCATTTTTTGTGACGTAACCATTGCGTCACAAAATAGCAGCGAACCCCCTGCAACGTGCTCACTCTGGGTGTTTCGGCGGTGATGCAGAGCAGCGCGAGCACAACAGCTGGCGGCGGCGGCGCGGCGCGGCGGCGCACAGGTCTACTACGGCAACGTTTCTCTGACCGACGAGGCTGGCGGCTTGGACATTTGAATTTTAACCGACGGGATGAGAAACGGGTTAGATGCTCAAGTGGCCGTTGTGCTCGCATACTCCGGCGTCCCCGAACTCATCGAGCCGGCTGTAAGCACGGATAGCTGCAGCGAAGCCGCTTTTGAAGCAACAAGCGCCATCCTGGGCTCCCGACTGGCGCCGTTCAGGCATTGCGCATTTACATAAACTCTTGAGGCCGTCACAGCCATCTCATGTTATCTTCTCTCGTGCAAGGCGAACATAGCGTGAAATAAACCCTCTTAACGGCAGCTGTGTCTAGTAGTCGATGTGGCCCGCGCACAGTGACACACGCTTTACGGATTATCAACGGCGACTCGAGGCGAAACGCCGTATCGGTCAGCTAACCACTCGCAGTAAGTTTATTAGATGCGGCGCATCTCTTGCTCTGAGGCATGTCCCTCCTGCGTCGTCGGCGTCCGCCCGCACGCCACCTGCGCATGCGCGACTCTCCTGCGTTCGTTTCTCCCACAGCTGTGCGCAACACTCTCACTCCGCCGCATTAGCATAACGACAGCTGGCGCGCTTGGTTGTCGCGCGCTTCGCTGCGTTAACGCTGCGTTACCAGCTGCTCCGGTGCGCATGTGCGCGCATGCGCGACTCTCTCCCGCGGTCTCCTCTCCTTCAAGCGCTGTGAATATAAAGCGTGTATCGCTCCGCGGCGGTTCAGTCAGCGCTCGCTCTCGTTCGACTTCGCGTAACTTTGTGGTCGCTAAAACACGTGTACTCTCTCATTTCGCGTATGCATGTGCATGAAAATTTAAAATTGCCCCCATCGTCCGCGTATGAGAACATCCGTATGTGATGGAAGGCATCCTACCCGTTCACAATACGTTTCACGCGATGTAGAGAATCAACCCAATGGAAACGCCAATTGAACCCCCAGATGCGCGCATCACACCGGGGTTCCCTCGCGGGGAGATGGGGGCAATTTTTTCACGGGCAATTCTGTTCGAACCGGGTGCACATTACCGATAGCAACATTTTAAGTAAAGTGTTACTTCTCCTTCTACTAACTTCCACCGGTCGCGTAAACCGCGAGATAGGAAGCTCGGGCGGCTCGATAAGCCACCTGAAGTGCATCTTGTTCCTTTTCCCGATTCGAATTAGGAGACTTTAGCGGCTTCTTTCCTGATGTATTGCTTGCAGAAGCTCGGCCGCTCATCGTCGTATAGGCTATTAACTTTGCTAGGTGTGCACCAGTGTTTTCCGAAAACGAAACTGAAAGCATGATAGCTGACGGAATAGTGAGAGACGCTGCCTGCGTCTTAGTCTATAAAAGCTGTAGCCTGTGTTTTTCTATAATGAGCTCACAGAAAGCTTTGATTTACGTTTATTTCAGGAACTATTTATTTCAGGAAATCATCTGTAAATGCTTCTCCGATGAGCTCTCAACTTTCACCACTTTTGTGACTTCACAAACCATGGTACCCAAAAGCGTACGGGGGGTCATCCCCAGTTTTCACGTGTCTGGCATTTTCCGTCTTATTAAACAGCTGCTGCTAGTAATAATGCTGTATTTAGAATCTCGGCACCATAATCTATCCATACCAGCCAACTTGTTTCCACCCTTTAGTGTCACTTTAAATAAGGTGATAACGTTCTTTCTGCCTCCACGTTTCCCGTTTCCCCCACTGTGTGAGCAGCCAACCGAGCAATTTGGTACGTGAGCTCAATCATTATGGTTGCCTGATCGTGAGGGTGCGTACTGCCTTGTGAGTTGTGTACGCAATCATGGAATGAAATCTTGAAGCCCTGCTCGTCCGTTCCCACAATCGCGACGCAATTGCGGAAGATATACAATGCACTTGTTTGGAATATTACTAATAAATAGCCGAGCATAAACAAGCAGCTATCAATGACTGCACGGTTAAAGCCAAAACCTCTCGGGCCCATGCTGCTGCATCCTATGAGCTACTGAACAAATTCGCATTACCGCCCATGTAACCATCCCGCCAATTTGCAAACCGATAAAGCGGTAATACACAGAGGGAAAGAACTGAGGGGTGAGTGTGTGGTGCACGTTACAATCGTCTCTGCTGTGGTTTGTGTAAACACGCTTCTGTGTTTGATTTCTGCTATTTAAAAATCTTCACTTGCAAGAAAGCGCTTGTGATGTCTTCTGTTCGCTCTGTCAAGTTTGCGTTCTTCTATAATTAAAAATTTATACCAACAGTCACATTTTTCCACGCTGTTGCACAATCTGACGTCTACAGCCCATTTGTACAGCCCGACCAATATCTGCCTGTGTAGCTGCGATTATTTACCGTATTGTAGCTGGTGTACTAGCGACCGCAATGGCTCCGATAGGCAATGACCTGCCGCTGTATCTCCCTCAAGCTTCAAGTACACCAAATTTCCTCAGTAGGGTCTGAAAGAAGCGCTTTGAAAGACTATCCAATCAAATGTATTCATGAAGTGCTGTTAGATGTGTTTCTCTTTTATACCACTTCCAAGCCATTTTGTAACGCAGGCTCTGTATGTGCCTTCTCACTTGCCCTCCTGCTGGATTCTCTGAAGGCGCGCTGGAGAATATTTGGTGCCACCACCCCGAAGCCTCTTCTCCCTACCCATGAACGGTGCAGAACCTTCTGTTTAATTTGATTCCGTTTGTCGTTTTTTTATTTACATAGCGTTGCGCGGTTGCCTGCCTAATTTAATCTTCCAACCATTCAAGAAGGCCAAATTATTCGCCTCTGGTGTTTTTTGTGTGCACCATGAATGATTCTGGCTTCCCCTTTTTAAACCTCGAGCTGCAAGAGTTCCCCTACATGTTTTCTGCTACCATGGCGAGTATTATTCCTACCACAATTCGGAATTACTTGACTGATTAATATGCTGGATAAGCCGCGAATGTTCGTCTTCATGGTTGATCAACCTTCCCCGAAAATTTCGTTGGCAGGCTTATACTCACAGCTATCAATTAGGGCATAGGGTGGAGCTGTTTCCAACTGGCACATCATAAAGACCTCGACTTTATCGGCGCTTTACTGCCGGGAATACTAAAGAATTCGTCAACATTTTACGCTACCGACGTGTGCGATACATACTACAGCAATTTTCCTCATTTCTGGATGTCTTCAGGAACAGATAACATTCCAACAACCTAACATCCTCCGGGCTTCTTCTTACTTCTCTGGAGTTTATGAGCCTAAAACTGTAATTCGACCCACAAGGAGACACCATCTGAGTTGTAAATAAGGAAAGGCCGGACTGATGAAAGTGAAGAAATAACGCATTGCACTGCGATTGAGAGACAGGGCTTTAGTAGAAGGTGAGTGCACTGTGCCTTTTTGTCCTTGAAGGTGACAGCCAGAACTTTTGGCTCTAACTAGTGAGTGCACCGGAAGGTATTTTCACCGCTCCCTTCAAAACTGGACAAGAGGTGGGCAGCATTATATCCGGTCATGACTTCTGCAGCGGCGGGCCACACTGGTCTTTTGGTATTTTGTCCTCGTCCTCCTCCTCATCGTCACTGGTGGTGGCAACAGGTTCTGCACTTCTGACCTAGTAAAATGTTGCCCCCATCTGTAACCGTAAAGCACATCACTGTACTGAATCTATGTGCACATGGACGTAGTCTGCAAATACTTTGCCTTCCAAAAAGTCCACCATGAGGGATTTAGATTTGTTTTAGCACTCTTTTAGATTTGTCCTGCGATTAGGAAGTCACACGACCTCTTCTGTAGGCACTGGGTGCGCTCCTCTGGTCCTTTTCCTGGCTCCAAGCCACTGGCGTGATGGCGCGTTGTTCGAATTATCTATGGCTGAACCAATTCGCGTTTAGATTGAAAGGGCTTTAGTATACATCGACTCCTATGTAGCTAGGCCGAGCCCATTCGCTCCTCAAAGCTGTCAATTCCGTGCAAGTCACCCAAGTGGGCATGTGCTACGAAGAAAGGAATAGCAACAACCACAACTTTTCAAATTTGTTTCCTTTACTTCACTTCGCTGTCCACAACTCTTGTTCGACGAAGCTCTTTACAGTCTTTGGTTTATTTTATGGACTCTATACCTTCATCCTTCTTCTGGCGTCACTCTGTTTCTTTCGGTCTCAATCTTCCCATCCCAAGCTTTGCGTGCTCCGCTTCTTGCCAAACGTCAAAGACTAGTCGCAATGCGTAAAGATTGCATCTGATAATAGACGCACTCCATTGATTATATACTCTCGTGCGAGTAACGTTTTCGCAAGAATGCTGTGACACTCAACGCCCCAAGAGAAACCGTCTGCCGCGACGACGATAAATGAACCGCACCATCCTGCAACGCCACATTAGAACGTTTTACTAGCAGAAGATAGCTCAAGCATGGCCACTCGATGGAAACCTCCTTTTTATCGAGTGGTCGCGACTAAAACGTAAGCTCCGGCTGCAGACGGATAAACGCATGCTAGAACCTGCGGAAGCCATGTCCGGCGAACCACCTAAAAAAGGCAAGAAACTTGTCCTCAGTAATTCTATTGCGCACACACCGGCTGACTGTCGAATGAGGGCGGCCGCTGGTGCGGTCGCTACCAACGCTTTCCTGGAAGGTGTCTGTCGCGTAAAACCGCAGCGAACACAACACTTGCTCCTCGGCACTAAGGGGGCGAAAGTCGCCTCAAAATCGCCGCTAAGTGGTCAGGCGCCAGATAGCTGCCAAGTCAATACATTGTACTTCCGAGAGACAAAAAAGGGCTTGAAATTTATCCTCCGTTAATGAAAAAACTGTCGGTGTAGATATATGCCTGCTACGGTGACCGTAAACAACGAACCACGCCGCAGCAGCCGCCAACGCGAGCGTCACGAGTTCCATTCGGCCGTGCAATACCTCTCCCGAGTTTCCTCCGAGTTCTCGTGTCAATCACACACACCCAACCCATTTGTGCACGCGGCGTAGCGACCGAAGCCCCATCCAATAAAGGCTCTCATGGCGTTCACTTCGCCGGTGGAGTAGCGTCGCAGGCAGGAAGTAACTTGCATTTGATGCTGCGGTAGCAGAGCTTAGCAGAAAACAATGAGCGAACGAAGTCCCCAGGCCACCTTCAGTCAGCTGCCACATCCGAAGGGGTGGGGTTCGGTCCGAGCAAAGAGCTGACTCTAGTCCTAAACGATAGGAGCGGCCAAGACGACAAGATTTTCCAACGGCATCCGTATTATTACACAGCAAAAACAATCGACGACAGCTGACACAACTTTAACGTCTAAAACGCACTCGTAAAATGTTGAAACATGCTCCTGACACGCTAAATTAGGGCGATGTCTGATACCACGCCTGCCTCCCGCACGTGAACAAAGCCGGTCACGTTTGACAGTCGGGGGAAGGGCGCGCTCCTTTAGCTTCAGTAAACTGCTGCGCGTACTTGGTGTGTGCTTGCGCTGAGCTGCACTGGAGCCACCCTCAAACCACGTAGCAAACGCATTTCAGTGGAAGAACAGAACGCGAAGAAAATCGGCGACACCCAGCGCCGCTTTTAGAAGGCGGAGCTTTAAAAGAAGGCTGGGGCCAGGCCAGAGTTTTTAAAGGAATACCTGGATTATCTATTTTACAGAACGGAGTGCATACTTGCAACCCGACTCTAGACGGCGCTGCACGCGGATGTTCGCACAAGCCGTACTTTTTCACCCTGAGCGGCCCCACCTGGGCGCGCTGATAATGCCAAGCGTGCTCCGCGCGATTGTGCCGGTGTCGCTTGAGGTTTATCGGATGCAGTACTATCCCTACTTTGTTAACTCGGGTAGCTTAAAACTCGGGAGCGGCTATCTCGGGCCTTCTGGAATAGCGCCCCTGGCTGCGCCCCCCGTTAAACTTGCTGAAGGTGCCCGGCCTGAAAGTTGCCATCCACAACCCTTAAGCAGAGCCAAATCGCAACTAATCATTCACCATCATGTTCAAAGGCATTCGCCCTGCGGCCCCTCGTCTCTGACGCCTACTCACGCACACTAACCTCGCGAGATGTCTTGGCAGAGCTGCAGGTTCACACATTTAATGGTGAGCCACGTGATTGGCAATGGTTTTGCCACAAATTGAGGCGACGGTCCACAAGCTAAGGGACTTTTCCGACATCCTTAAGGTGAGCAACAATGGTAATCATTGGCATCTCCCTGGCTTCATGGTCCGCGTTTTCTTATGCAAGGAAACCATGGTGAGTGCCAGAGCGTGATGTGACGAGCCTTTTTCCAAGCACGCGACAAAAGCTGCTGCTGAGAGAGCGCGGTGAGCACAACCCAGCTTGGCCTCATATCGAGGCACGTGTGTGTCACCCTTCGGGCATCAAAAACAGAAAACCAGGGCAGTGCGCTGCTCTCGTTTGGAGATTTCGCATTCAACAGGTGCAATGCCCAGTGCCCGCGAGCAGTATTTGCACATCCTGTCATCTGCCGAGGGCGTCAACCAAGGACAGAGCTCGACAATGCGATGCCCCTTCAATGACTTTCCTGAAAACTGCCGAGGCCTATCTTATTTTTTTTCCTCTAGCCCGCCATCATTGTTATTTGTTCTCTGACTGCAAATCATTTAGAAAATCTTTTATTGCAGCCTTGGTCCGATTTGGCGCCGGTTGAACCAGAATGGCTAAAGTTATTGTACACCCTCGAGGTATTTTAATATCCACAAAAGGTTGCAAAGAATAGAAATCAGTTAAATGTAGCGCGAAATGACCAGTGTGAACAGTAGTGCAGCAGTAAGGCAAGACAAACGGGGGATTTCAGCACGCTTCACGCTTCGCATTCGTAGTAGCGCCGCTCCCGGTGCTGCCGGCGCCGACCCGTGGAGATCGTGAAGCCGAGTTACGCAAAACTGCCGCCGCCTAATTCAGTGACACAAAGGTCACCACCAAATGAGGGCGCTCTGCGCAGCGCACGGTGAATGTAAATACGCTACTGGAAAAACAACGGGAACAAAATATTACACGAGACACAAAAATGCAAGACACAAAGCAAGATACAAGCAACACGCTAAATAATGCAAAACTCAAACAGCGCGCTGAACAATTCAAGACGCAAGGAAAGCGCTGACGCAACACTGGAAGTTTACTGATTCGCAGGCAGTATAAACAACCATGGTATAACAAAAACTAGGCAATGATCGAAGTTAAACACAAAACATCTTTACCAAGGACCAAAACATGAACCCCGTGATACCAATACACTGCAAAGACACCGCTCGCAATAACGTCACGTATGGGTCTATCTACATCCTAAAGTGTAGAGGTGCGCTGCCTGACACGAAAACATGTGACGAACAAGAAAAAGACCCAGGAAAATACAAGGTTAGGCGCAAACTAACGTCTGTTAGTTATTATGATATGTGGGGTACACACGAAAAACCTAAAAATCACACACTAAAAACCACACAACTTATTGATAAACGCAAGACGTGTCATGGCACCTAACCCTTATGCGGGAAACCTATTTCACGCGTCGAAAGCCGGATTGAAGATGAGCTGATGCGATCTCCTACTGCTCCTGACAACATTGCGAATGTTTCAAGACTTCACGGCTAATCTTGTCTTGTGAGTGGAGCAAGGTTATTGTCCTGACGAAATTCGGTGAACAACCTTAAACCAACGTTTAACATGCACGGCCTAATTTCCACATATCGGACGTTGCGCAGAAGCGTTGGGGTGTTTCTTGATCTGTCATTGAGACGGCGGCCTTATTGACTCACGTAAGGTGCACCACACGTGAGAGGGATCTTGTAAACAATGCCCTGTGAGCAGTTGACAAACTTTCGGCTGTGCCACCAGCCACATGCGAAATCTTTTCTCTTGTTCTGATTTGCAGTATTCCACAATCCCTTTAGTTCCAACGGCACAGAAAACACCACTTCAACTAAATTAAAGGATTGTGCAATTCAAGTCTCAGCCATTCAAGTCTTGCGCCTGAATGCAAGCTTCTCTAAATTGTTTTATTCTGCCCGCACTACAAATAAGTTAAAACCCTTCGAGTTTTTAAACACGTTTATTTTCTTCTTGTCATTGCTGTTTACGCGATATCAGGTAGCATTTGCGCGGGTTTCAGCTCCTTCTAACCGCCCCTGGCGAGGAAGAAAGAAAGACCTCCCGTAAAAGTATCTTGATGAAGCAGTGAAGCTGCGTACTGTGGCGGTGACAACGCGAAAGTGCTGCTGAAATATCCTGCATCTGGTTCCAGGCTACAGGTAAAACAGGACAGTTTGTGCTGAATGACCGATGCTGAATGACCGAATGACTAAAGCCATGAGTGCTGTTTTCCTAGTGGATAGCAGATGCGATCAGTGCAAGTCAGGAGCTAACAAGAGCTTCTTTATACCCAATCCCAAAAAAGCGACATGCGGCTCAACGCGCCTCATTTTATGACCACTCTCCTAGACATCTTATAAAGTACGAAACGACACAGAAGACCTACAGCACCAGCAGGTGCCCATAAAACGCCCGCTCTCTGTGCCATGTTGAAGCAGTTGGTACGGAGCCTGACAACGGGGCGGTAAATCTTGCTATGCTAAGCAACCTTGTTTTCATTGCCCACGACGGAATCACTAGCAGGATGGAGCAACAATAAAAACGAATGAATGAAACCAAATAAGCACCAAATGCGCAGCTTTTTGTTACTCCGCTTAGCTATCTTCAGCTTATCGACCCAGCTCACGATATCTCGGCATCTGTTTACAAACACTGTTTTTCTGACGTCTGCGTAATCGCCGTACCAGGGAGAATAAATGTGACAGGTTGTTTAGCCTCCACAAACTCCACCTAGCGAATAAAATAGGGCAAGCGCACTGTACTACAAAAAACCTTATCTACTGAAAAAAGACGGAAATATTTGCTTTTGTTCGAGCCCCAGTTCTGCACGTCATACGCACATCCACTTTTTTGCAAATACCCCTGAGGCAAACTGATTGTGCTGCTTTCACGCCTATGCCTTCTCAACAAAAACATTTACAGACCAACCTCATCCTATACTTTATTAGCTTAATTTGGAGATAAGCAAACGTGACATCGGTAATTTGTCGATAATTTGTGGACATGACATCGTTGATTTGGGAGAAGGAAACATACTTCGTTAATTTGTGGTTCGCAGTTGATTTCGACGCTATGCGTCCTAATGTCCCGTGGATTAATTAAAAAAAACGAACGTACCGTTACTCACGTAAAAGACGTACCTATGTAAGTCGAAATACGGACGTCGCACACAGACGGCCCATAAAATAGCCCGAAATTAAGAGAATTGTCTACAAACGCATAATGCTTGTCTAGGGCGTGAGTTCTTTAAAACCAAATATGGCTGTGAGTCGCGAAGTGCGTAGGACTAGTTTATACCAGGGTGTCGGCCCGGTACCGAACCGAACCGAAAACCGGAACTGAACCGGTATTTTTGCCGAAACTGCACCCGAACCCGAACCGCTATTTTTTGAGCACGCTGAAATCCAACCGGAACTGAACCGAAAAAAAGAAATAATGGTTACCGGTTCATGCCGAAACAGTTCGATCCTTCGTTGTTGATTTTGCAAAATCAATCTAATTAAGGTCTGTTTATTTCACGTACCATCATGCTCGTACCCGCTCGCACACTTTCCTCTCCAGACAATTGAGCACTATCACGCTCTATCTAACAACAGGGGAAATGAATGACCACCAATGTAGCAATGGTCTTTTGCTGCTGGAAGTCCGAGCGTAGTGCAAGCTGACCAAACCAAATGTCATTCTCGGCAGCTTGCAGGGGATATAAAACAACTTTGCCCTTCCCTAGCTGTGACTTCATTGGATCAATCAGGATGCAGGAGTGCTCTACTGCGCTACAGCGAAAGCCTACACCCGATGTGTGCAAATGTTTTGCATATCGTAATTTGTTTAAAAGGTCTGACACCTCCATATTGTTAATGCTTGACAAGTGGGACCGCAGAAGCTGCTCAGTGCCTAGGCCGTTTGCTGCTGACCACAAGTGGCCTCGATCTCTCTTCCCCACGACCGTTTTTCTGAAGGTAAATGGAAATCGAGAACGTCAGTGTATCGAGATTTTGATCCACGTTTAACATCACCAGCTGGTTAAAACACGTCTGCCGGCCTGTAACATAAGTTGCGCCTCGGAGCAGAGATATAGCACGGAGCATGAAATAGGTCAGTGTTTTAAAAATGTGTTTACACGGAAAACAACAAAAAAGGAAAGGTGAATCACGTTCTTTTAAACTATTACGCAAAAATAACTTAAACCTAATAAGTAAAAAAAGAACCAAAACGTAGATATTGCTTTATACTTTTATTTGCCCTGCCTTTCACCAACAAACGTGTCATCAATGCGAAGGAAGTGAGTTCCGTGGTCAGTATTTGAGGACAGTACAGTGGACAAGTTCCGTTTACAGGTACAAACAACAACAGATTTCTAAGGGAAAACTGTTAGGTGCGCACTTAATCCCTCGGCAAGAAACTGAAGCCTCTACACCTTGTCTTGGAAGCAGAAGTAGTAATAAAGCAGATGACACGTGCAGAAAGCAGGCCGGTACCTCACACTATCATGTTCTCCCAACGATCATCTTTTTTCCTGTTCTGCAGTTTTGTCTCTTTCAGATCTGAATTTTTTCGAAGGTGCACTTGTACTGACTGCCTAACTCGTTACATTACTTCTACTGCTACTCGTTCCGTAGGAGAGCACTGCTTTGGACGAATTAAAGAGCGTCTACACAAAAAAGTCCCATCTCAAGCTCCGCGCGGTAAATTTCCCTTTCATTTTGTAACAGCATAATCTTTTAAAACATTCCGCAATATAGCACATGAAACGATGGCCAGGGGTCAGCCGGTACGATGATATACTGATTGTAATGCACACATACGGTATAGCTATCGCAAAAAGAATGGCAGTGGTCAGAGCAATAATGCAGTGACTGAGTGTTAACTAAAGCTTACTTTTAACAAAAGTGTGATTAACACATTCGATTAGGTGACAGCTAACAAATTATTCAGGGTGACCAAATAATCTAACTCAATGGTAGCCTTTATGTGCCTGTTGTAGGGGTTTTCGGTTTTGTTACAAATATAAAAAAAATGTGCGCCATTGGTATTAATCGCTGGTATTTGAACGCGCCAGTACACAGGCCTAAATGTAAGGCTTCAAGGTTAGCGTTATGGGTGATCCCATAGCGACGATTGCGATTTCCACAAAAACCGAAAGGGCAGAAAATATATCCCAACGTCATAGCTCTTGGCGGTGGCTTTATGAATAGTCGCTAGAACAACAAAATGTCTGGGCGAGAAAGTAGGTGGTAAAACGTCGCCACTTCATTTGTTTTTCTAAGTTCTCGTAATTGTTCAAAGTTTGCTTTGTAATTGCGCCATTGCCCTTGGGGAACAGCAGCATTTTGAATTTTTGTTTGTATTTTGATTTGGCTGTTGTTCTAAACTGCTAATTTTTTTCTAATTTCAGTGATGATTCAGCTCCCCGAACCAGTTCGCGAACCTGTTCAAGCTCCCGAACCAGTTCGCGAACCGGTTTGGTACGGGATTTCATTGAACCGGAACTGAACCGAAACAAAATGATTTCGCCCGAAACCAGAACCATAAACGAACCGGTATTTTTTTCGGTTCGACACACTGGTTTATACCTTTAAAACTTTCTTTACTGCTGATCTCAGATGACTGTAAAATTATACCATTATAGCGATGAAGTGCCTTTACTTTGCTAATTACATTTTTTCCGAGAAGCAAGGCGTAGTGCAGGGTTTTGTTCGTTTTCGATACTTTTATTCGTATTTCCAGCGTAATTTTGTGGAACGTTTTTTCGTTTAGCCTTTAATTTTAGGGGGATATCTATACAATAAGTATTTTTTATTACGCCAGATCTTTTTATAAAAACTGTATTAGTTTTTTTCTTCTGCTGGTTTGGGACCTAAGTCTTCTGGTCCAATGAATATTCTTCTTGCATGAGCAAAACTTTAAGATTCTTTAAAAATTCGGCATGTGTTTGGTTATGTTGTAATGTGTGCCTCAGACCAAATGAATGCTACAGGCCAACGAGCGTACTACCGTTCAATGAGCTTCTCATTACCGCAAGAGCCCGTCTGCAGAACATGCTACGATTGCCCTGAAAGGGGATATAAAAGCGAAAGCCTTAAATACCAATCTCCGCGACCACCCCGCGTCTGGTGTCGGCGTGGCTAACAGGCAGTGCAAGAAAATAAAATTAAAGGAAAGAAAATGTGGTACTATGAGATGCAGATTGCGAGGCAAAAAGCAACCTGTGCACCACAGCCGATCCGCGGGGGCTTCTAACAAAAGGATGGAACCTAATTGATGTGTTCCGGGCTTCCAGTATCGCAGATTGCTCTCGCCAGCCTCCTTCTCACCCAATCAAACTCTTCTTGCAGCCGCTGTTTTCTGGCTACACGAGACGTCCACGCTCACCCAAACGCCGAATTTATATCGGTATAACAGGTGTCACAATTAACCTTTGGACCTCGTGTATTATATTTTTTGCACGGAGAAGTTCCGGAGGTGGTTCCAACTAATCCATATCCTTCAACTACGACATTTCTTATAGTCCAGGTTTATTCGACCTCACGAAACATGTCTTCGAACTTTTATGCATAATTTACCTGACAAATCAGAAATTTTAATTCTGTCCGTCACATTCGGCGCAAGTCCATTCTTGAAATTTTCTTACACGGCACCACTGTTCAAATGTGTCAGCTCTTTGAAGCGAAGCTACAGTGCTCTTACTGGTGCCGTTGTACGCCTGGGAGTAGTTGCTCGATCTCCTGCACTAAACGGCACCTTGCGAGCATGTAAGTGGGGCACTCTAACAGTACGTGTTCCATGCTTTCCGGCGATCCGCAGTTATCCCAGTAAGGATTCGAGGTTACACCGAGTCGAAACAGGTATGTTTTTGTAAGCGCTCCATTGAGGCGTAATCGGTGGTATAAAGTTTCTAGTGGGCGCGGAAGTAGATCTGGCAGCTTAATCCTGAGCTCGAGGTCTACGTAGTGCAAGAAGGCATAATGATGCTCTGTAGGAGACCAGAAAAGGTTCTGCTGCATTAAAACAAGTGCCTTCGTCATAGCTGAGGCATCATGCTTGGTGAAGAAGACCTTACTCGTATTATGCATTTGAAGGCCCCTGCGAGCTGCTTCATCTGCCTCCTGGTTCCCTGGGACATCACAATGGCCTGGAAGCCACTGAAATGTCCCTTGGTGCCCAATGTCTTTGGCTAGGTAGTGCAAGTAAGTTATTTCACGAGAGGCGTGTTCGTGCAGGCTGAAGCAGTCGCTGCGCAGTAGACTTTGGAGGGCTGCTTTGGAATCGGTGAAGATGGTCCATTGCCCCGCCGGTTAGCGGCAATCAGCTTAAAAGTACTCCTCGGTCTATCGCCTTCCCCTTCAGTTCAACCCAAAGCACTAGCGGCGTTATTTAAATACCTGGACGAGATCGGCATCACTGAACTGATTTAAAATACTACTAAGATGGTGATGTTCGTAGAACTGTTCCCACAAACTCCGCGATTTCTGCTTTTTTTACTTCTTTTCTCCTCGTTCTTCCACCCTGCTATTTATAGGGCCTTTTCTACCCTCCCCAACCATTCCCCCACCGACTAGCATGTCAGTGTAGAGATTTTGGCAAACCTCTCGGCTTTCTTCTTAAATAAAGAGCTTTCTCTCTCTCTCTCTATTGATTCTCTCTCTCTCTCCTTCTCTCTGTGTTTCTCCCCGTTGTACGTCAATACGGCCTGAGGAAAGCCAACTTTATCTGGCGATGATGATGAATGATTCCGGGTGACGTGAAAGAATGAAACGCATCCGTGGCCGGAATCAAACCTGGTTTTTCAGGTTGTGGAGCCGGCGTCTATACGATCACGCCATTTCGGCAAGGTCCAAGCGCACGCCAAGCAGCAGGTACCGATTCGCACCGTACACCCAAAACCCTAAGTAAGGCCTACGGAGTGCACACCCGAGAGGTGCTGCGGGTATTCTAGAAAGGTAGTACGTACCTCCACAGTAGCACATACTCGCAGTATGGGATTGGCCAACAAAAGAGTCCATCACGAAAAAGCGTCGCTTTCAAATATCGTCATCGTTAGGAGGAGGGGGCCAGATTTTGTGTACCACGCTCAACAGCTCCTTTTGGGGGGGGGGGGGGGGGAGAGTGGCGGGAGGTGGTTAGTTGCTGAGCCACTATAGTACACTTCACTTGGGCCCATAAATCCCGTGTGAGCCCATCCCGTGTGAGCCCATAAATCCCATGTGTGGCACCGGAAAGCAGAACTGCATTTATATTTACTTCCCTCGTCTCGGTACTGCAGAGTTTCTGCCACTTCACATACGCATGCCTCGCGCTCACCTTCTCGCGTGTCAATAACGCTCTCCGCTGATGTTTGGTATATGTAAGACCTACCTGCTTTTTGTGTAAACACTCAAGCAATACAGCGTAGTAATCGAACTGCCAACGGTCTTGTGCGGATTCGATCTCCACGGCAAATCCCTGTCCTGTTCTGATGCTTACTTTTAATTTGCATTCCATATCTCTGTATTTAGCAGCAATGCTAAACCAGCCGCAAATTCGGCTATAAAGATTTTGCTGTAAAACGTTTTCCTCTAAACTTCTTGGTGGCAAAAAAAATGAAATAATATGGCAGCGAGTGGCTGACTTGCAAGTACACAAAGTGGTGCTCTGAAAACTTCACGCATTATTTCTGGTGTTTTTCTTTCATCGCACTTTTCATGACCCTTCACGGTATACCCTTACAGCGGATGTTTACAACCTGGTAATTCTGAACCTCCAAAGCCAGGGCACGGGACATCCGGCGATCAAGGCCACCAGGCCCGAAGCCAAACAAAAAATAACAACTTCCTAATCCTTTTTTTATGACCAAGAACTTCCGTTTGCAAACACTGCACACGCTGAGAAAGCGTATGCCGGCCCAGTCAAATCTCGAGCGCTTTTTTCCCTCTAACGCCCGAGATTGCATGTGTATCTGGGCCTTCCCGCGTGCATGTAGAAACACTGTACCTGAGCACAGGAGGAGTTTATTTATTTATTTATTTATTTATTTATTTATTTGTTTATTTATTTATTCACTTATTTATTTACTCTCAAGGCACATGGGCATTACAAAGAGGAGTGGAAGGGTCAAACACTCTACAGGCAATGCAGCAGGAGCTTGGTTACACATAAGCAACATATTTACATATTTGAAATATACGCATCAACGAGAAATATAAACAATAACAATACATAAAAAAACAGAAGGTTCATAAAACATTTCCCACACCCTGGAACAACACAGCAAATTTGACATAAAACGGTGGAATTCACACGAAAATATAACGAAAAAACAGAAAATTCAAGTAATATGGCCAGTAATAGCCACCTTGAAACTGACTGGATTAATTATGGGAGCAATGCAGCTGAGAAGAACTTCTTGTTGGGCTAGTTGGTGAATAGATGCCATGATTTGAAGCGGCACAAAAACAAAAGAAACAAAACAAAAGAACAGAGCGGACGAGACAGCGCCTGTCTCGTCTACTCTGTTTTTCTTCCGTGTGTTTTTGTTTAGCTTCAAATCATGGCAAGCAGTGCAGGTAGGGAGGAGGTTCCAGTAACAGCTGGTTTTAGGAATGAATGAGTGGAAATGGTAGTTTGTAAGGATGTTTTGTACGCCAACCTCGAACTGATGATCGTTTCTTGTCAAATGATAAGTGAGCGGAAAAAGCATCGAATCTTTGAGCGCAAAATTGGGGTCATATATTTTATGAAACAGGCAAAGTCGTGATATTTTTCTTGGAGCAGACAGATCAACTAGGTTAGGAGTAGATTTCATGGAAGTGACGGTAGCCGTACGAAAATAGTTAGATAATATGAAGCGTGCGGAACGATTCTGAATGGCTTCGATATCATGAAGTAGCGATTTGATATGCGGGTCCCAGATCGACGACACATATTCGAGCTTTGCTCGAAGTAAAGTTTTATATAAAACAAGATGTTATCTGTCGAAGCAAGAGCAAAATATCGTCGTAAAAAACCGAACATGCGGTTAGCGTCACTTGTGATGTGTTCGATGTGCGTTTGCCAAGAAAGGTTATCTGAGATGTGCACGCCAAGATATTTGTAACATGACACTTTGGTTAGGGGATCGTGGTTCGTTTATGTAAGTGCACGCTGTAGTATTATGTTTTGAAGGGTTACTCGCATTACTTTACATTCCGTTGTGTTCAGTTTCATTACCCATGTATTACACCACGTACACATCTTATTTAGGTCAGATTGTAGCGCACTTTGGTCGGCGGAATCAAGAATTTCTCTGTATATTACGCAGTCGTCCGCGAAAAGTCTAATAGTTAATGATAGTGTGTTCGGCAAGTCATTAATATAACTTAAGAATAATAGGGGACCTAAGACAGAACCTTGTGGCACACCAGATGTAACAGAGCAGTGCGTGAAAATAAAGGCATTAGCAACTTCGTATTAGGTGCGCCTTAGTTAAAAAACTCTCCAACCATTTGAGAATATTTACATCTAGATTTAGAGATATAAATTTAAAAGGTTGCAGTTTATAAGAAACGGTACTGAAAGCCTATAAGAAGTCGGTAAATACGCCGTCGATAACTGAAGAACGGTCAGCCGCGCCAAATAGGTCGTTAGGGAAACTAAGCAACTGAGTTTCACAGCAGTAATTTTTTCTTCTGAAATCATGTTGGTACATGCTAAAATAGGAATTGCTTTCGTGAAAGTGGACTAAACGGCTGTAGATAATGTGCGCAACAATTTTACATGGTACACTGATGAGCGATATGGCTCTGTAATTTATGGGATTGCGAGTTTTACCTGTTTTGGGCAAAGGAACCACCTTGCCGACCTTCCAATCCTGCGGTATTAAAGAAGTTTCCAGAGACTGGGAAAAAATCTTAGACAGAATTACGGCGCATATTATTTCAGTATTTTTAGTAATTTTCGGTTAAAACGATCATCTCCGGGGGAAGAAAGGTTTCAGATTTCTTATCAAATTGGCAACACCCACCCAGTCTATTACGATTAGATCCATGGGTAAATATTTCCAGGCAGGGAAAGGAAGCAAACAGGGTGGTACACAGGTTACTAACACCGACGAAAATACAGCACTTAAGGCGTCACAGCACATTACACTTGGGATCCCACCGTCGGCTTCGGACATCAGTTCAATTTTCTTTTCACTTTTTCAGTTGATGGCTAGCCAAAAATCAGCGGCGATTAGTTCTAAGCATAGAGGGGAGGGTAACTTCAAAGAAAGAGCGCTTTGCCACGGCAAGCGTGTGCGCATATTTATCGGCTGTCTCATTGTACGCAGGCCATCGGTCAGTTGACCTCGAACGTTAGGCTTTCCGAGAAAGACGCTGCCTTTTATTGCGTAGTCGCTTTAGGGTTGGTGTGAACCACGGGGATTGAACGGCATTTGTTATTCTACACACGGGTGCATAGTGGTCTATTAACTCGTACACCTTAGTTTAGAACAGATGCCAATTTTCGTCTACAGAATGCTGATCGAAATTATGAAACTATTCTGTGAGCACTTCCAGCTCCCTATTTATTGTAGCATAGTCAGCTCATTTGCAATCTCGGAATGTTTTCGAAGTTTTCTGTGACCTGGGCTTCCTGTTGAGTATAGTAAAGTGGATCACTGAATGGTCACTGAGACTAGGTATGACAAAAAGGGACGCAACGAGATATGGGTGAGTTGTGAGACCCAAGTCTAGAATAGTTGAGTTTGTAGTACTAAGACGGGTCGGGTATTTAACAAGTGGGATCAGACTGATATCTCAGCACACACTGACAAAAGATGCGCTTTCAGACGGGCGCTTTCCGCTCTGATATTTTCGCGAAATGGTCATACGATCAAAATTTTCTACCTCTTCGTCAAACAATTGTGAATGTTGGTCAAACAGTTTTGACAATGGACGAAAATTTTCTTCCTGTGTTTGAAAAGGACAATGGCACCACGCAGCTTGTTCAACTAGTACTACTCTTAGTGGTTTCTGCTTGTAATACAGTCAGCTTTGGTGTGCTCGATAGAACGACTGCGGATCGAAGACTTGGCTCGTTTGCCGCGAGAGCATGCCTTTCTATCGCTGCCGTGCAGCACACAGAGTCTCTTTTACACCAAGCATGGGTCACAGAGGATTTCCAGGAAAGCCAGCAAACTTCTGTGCAAACTTCTCTCGCCCATTTTATTGCATAAGGCCCTTTAATATTCGAATTTATCAAGCTCCTCTATTGCAACGGAGGAGTTTGAGCTCCTATTTTGTAATACCGGAGTTCCTCTATTGTAACAGAGGAGCTCCTCTGTTGCCTATAATGGCACCAATACTGTCATTAAGTGAAACATCACACGCTAGTACAAAGCGTGATATATAAAAGAAGATCATCGCTTCCGTGCTCTTTGATTTACATAAACCGGCGGGTCCTGAAATACAGTAGGATTCCCACCGTAGTTACTGCAATACCGCTTTACACTGCGCCGCGGCTGAGTGCCTTGATCCCATAATCCAGCCACACCCGCAGTTGAATGTTTTTTGGACAAGGTGCACAAGTTGAGGGCGTGGTGGCTCGTAAGGCCAACTTAAGAAGGCATGGTGGTCGCAGCTTGGATTAAGTAGGAACCATAGTGGGAAATTCAGTGGGTGTGGTGGCTATGATGGTAAAGGGGGTAGAAGTCTGTTCTATAACAGCGCCTGTGTTGGACAAGTTTATCCATCATAAACAGACTAGCGAGAAAGTTGTTGCTTGGCAAAGCAGTCCTAAGTTTACCCTCATAGAGGTGCAGGAAGTGAATACCGCCCAGAACCTTTAAATTATGTTCGATACTGGCTTCGTAATACCCCGTTGGAGCACATGAAAAAGAGGTATTGAAGCAGCTACAATGTTCATACAATTAGTTTCATACCTAGAATGTTCATACTAAACTACTCGCCGAAAATGTTCTAATGAATGAAACTGAGGGAAAGTCGTACCCCTTCACCGTACGGCATTTCGGCACCGCTAAAATTTGTCTTGTTATACGGATGGTGCACTCAACCAGCTTTACCAAGCAATTAATTCAAAAAAACATAAAGACACAAAACCTTTTCTTAATTTTTATGGGGAGTTCATAACATAGCGCAACCTTTTTGTACCTAAACGTGATGAAGAAAAAAGTGTTTCAAATCATCCAAATGAGGCCTGTGCTGAAGCACAAAATTGCGAAGCCGATAATTATTTGTGGTATAGAGTGAACTCGCCTCCTCAAGAGGACTAAATACCATGACCTCAACAAGTTCCACGTTCCCGTCGTTCGAGCCTCTGACAGGCAAGCGGACTTGCCATTTGTACCCGGCGGGAATATTCAAGTTGGTTGAGAGTGGTCGCAAAGTATCAGTGTCCTTGCCTCGACAGCTTTCTCTTGACGGTGACCATGATCCTATGAGGTCTCATTTCTCTCTGCCGGGCGGCGGCTCTGCGTGAAACGCGCCATTGCTCTGCGTGGTTGACCTCCCTTTCAATCAGTTATTTTCCTTTTAGCTTGCAATTCTTTCCTGCGACGAGGTTCTCTTCAAGCCTACGTCGGGAGGCGCACTTGTCCACTCGCACCACTGCCCTTACCAGGTTAATGGTGCACTGCTGATCCTGTACCCAATACTCCACCTCTTCGAGGAGTCAGCAGTAAAACTACTTAACACAAACCAATACAACCCCACTTGTCATTTGAAAATTCGTCTGCTCCTTTAGCCGCACCTGAACATTGGCCACCATCTTTCAGATGAACTCACGATAAGTTTTCGTTTTCTTTTTTTCGGGATACCCAACACGTTTCCCGAAACTGTTACCGGTTATATGCGGCATTTTGTAGCAAATATAAAGTCACCGGGCAGAACTCCTATTTCATGAGCTTTCGTTCAAAGTTTTCTTAAACAACCCGATGTATCTGCCGATTTCTAACCGTCGCAGGCTCCCTGTCACTTAGAACGAATTCCGCGCTCCTTCAATAAATGTATCAATGCTCTCACTTCCCCGTTCAGTACGACATCATTCAAGTTCAATGTGTTTCAGTTCAAACACTCCCTATTTTACTTCCTCGACATCCCCGCTATCTCTCTTCCCGCCATGTATCCTTTTCATCATCCCACTTTCATTTTTTCTGCCCGGCTTTTCTCTTGTAGTTTTTCCATTATGTCCTGCTTAATTATCAATCGGCACACATAAACATAATCTAAATAGGCACCAAACTCAAGCTCAGCCGCCAGAATATTTGGCTGTCTAGGTTCGCCCTGCATTTCCAGTCTCGACTCTCGCCAACTATACCAGTTGCAGCTTTACGACTGTTTAAGACCCATGCTTATTTCAAGTCCTGCCTGTGTCGTCTGCACATTCCCTTACCATGATATAATAATGAAAATTCGGCCTCCAAAGCAGCCACGCACGCCACCACCTCTCTCTGCGCTATACAAAAGAAACGTGATTAAACGACCAAGAAAACCAAAAACTCACCGAATTTTGTGGCCATAAAGTCTGCAGAGCCCATCTCGACGCTGCCAGCCAGCTTTGTAGCGAAAGCTACACTGGCCGAGGTTGACCAGTTTCGCGTGGACATTGAAGGACCGTGCTGCGCAAGCGCGAGGAGCATTGGATCGAATTGGATTGCAGTGGATTGGATTTTGTTTCGATTTAATTGGCTTTCATTGAATTTGTATTGGATTGGATTGGATTAAACTGGATTTCATGGGATTGCATTGGAATCCAACCCCATTGGAGTACGGATGTGTAGAGAATTGGGCGTGCACATTGGCCGGTACCTGCGCATTCCACAAGAGTGTCGTCATAGCCGCAGCAGAAGCACTGGCGCCGGAACGTGCCCAGCTGTGCGCCTTGGTTGCACAGTAGCCAAGTCTGACACTTCGCAGGAGCCGCTTGATAGCCGTTTCGCGCGGCTTCTGGAGAGCCGTGCTGCGCATGCGCGCAGAGCAGTGACTGGACAGGACTGAACTGGGGCCCTAGGCCCCTATTCTCGACTGCACAAGCTGCCGGCAATTCAGGCAATTTTCCGGGAAGTCTTTTCTGATTGGCTTTAAATTTTGCTCACGTGCTTCCGGTTGACAACGCGGTTGTGTGTGCTGTCGTTATTTTGACGTTTCATGTCCTTTACGGACACCAGTTCTAAAGTTTGCCTTATTTCTCGTTACTAAAGGAGCCTAATTCCTGGCCGGCAATGAAAAACCAGACTAAATGCAGCGGACATGACAACGTAAGCCTGTCTTTGCTATTCAATAACACTGCTTGTAATACACCCCCCCTCTGTGATTGGCTGAGAAGGCGTGACGTAATTTAAGACAGTTGGCGGAACGATTACAGTCATGCATTGGCAACTTAAGCCTGCGTAAAAGTGACGTATTGCTACGTAACAGCTTGAAAATGGCAGCTGTTCTTGTCGCAAAATACAAGCAAAATAGGGCAAAAAATTGCCCCGGCTTACGGCGCCGCGAAATGTGCGGCAATTTGCAGCAGGCGCAGTTTCGCATGCGCGCTGTTTAATGCATGTTCCCTACCGAAACAAATTATAGTTTCAACTGCTTCCAAGTCAGCGATCATGTAACATACAAATAACATACAGTATTTTGCTTCTATGTTTGGCAATAAAATAAAAATTATTTGTTTGGCGTAACCGCAACATAAGAGGGCAGTACAAGCCTCTCCATGACAAAGACAACCCAATGCATGGATTTGTCCATACTTGTCCTAGTAAGCTGTTGGGTCGCATGATCGAACTCAAGAGAAAAATAACAAAGAAAAGTGACCATTTGGTTCATTACAGCCCTGATTGCAGTCGAGCTTGACGAATGAGTGAAACTGCGACATTGGTGCGCTCCGCGGTTATCAGGCGTAGCGCTAGAGTGAAGTAGCGCTTCGCTGCTCTTTAGTGTCATAGAAGCGATAGTCGCGGCCGTCTTTTTCTATGATCACGCCATAACACTTGTAACATCGCAGCAGACGATGGCGTGGCGGCGGTGTCGGCAGGGAAGGTGATAACGCAACAAATCTTGCATTGAAGCATAGATCCCAGCTATGTTAATAAAAGCGATTGAAAGAACTAAATAGACACGGTAAAAAAATTGTGTGATGTTCTTTAGCTCGACATCCGCCTTTCGCTCGCTTTTGGATCAACGGTACTTGATCGCCTTGGGGTGTAGGCGCCGAAATTTGACCTCCAGAAATGTGTTTTTCTTGTCAGCCTTAGCTACCGTCTTAACTTTTATAGTACATGCCAGGTGTTTTTATATCTTTCTTGCACAATATTTGATACCTTGGTAGTGATCTTTATGAGTGACTCGTCAAATTACACTGCATGTCGTCATAGCTATAGGTGCAGCACGTCACTGATTGCTTACGTCGTGCTTACGCAAAAAAACATGGGCGAAATGCCGGCAATTTCTGCAGTCGAGAATAGGGCCCCTATTCTCGACTGCACACATTGCCGGCAATTCGCCGGAAGTCTTGTCTGACTGGCTTTCAAAGTTTGGTCACGTGCTTCCGGTTGACAAAGCGGTTGTGTGTGTTGTCGTCATTTTGACGTTTTATGACGTTTACGGGCACCAGTTCTAAAGTTTGCCTTATTTCTCTTTACTGAAAGCGCAGAATTCTCGGCCGGCAATGAAAAACCAGACTAAAAGCACTAGACATGACAACGTACGCCTGTCTTTGCTATTCAACAACAATAATGCCTGTAATACACGCTCTTTCCCTGATTGGCTGAGAAGGCATGACGTAATTTAAACAGTTGGCGGGAGCGATTACGTCATGCATTGGCAACTTCAGGCTGCGTAAAAGTGACGTAATGCTACGTATAAGCTTGAACATGGCAGGCTGTTTTTGTCTCAAAATACAAGCAAAATAGGGCATAATATTGCCCCGGCGTTCGAGCCGCGAAACATCCGCCAATTTGCAGCAGGCGCAGTTTCGCATGCACGCTGTTTAAAGCATGTTTCCTACCGAAACAAATTTAGTTTCAACTGCTTCCAAGTCAGCTATCATGGAGCATACAAAACACGTGCAGTATTTTGCTTTTATATTTGGCAATAAAATAAAAATTATTTGTTTGGCGTAACCGCAACATCAGAGGGCAGTACAAGCCTCTCCATGACAAAGAGAACCCAATGCATGGCATTTGTCCACACTCGTCCTAGTAAGCTGTTGGGTCACATGATTGAACTCAAGAGAAAAATAACAAAGAAAACTGACTGTTCGGTTCATTACAGCTGCCGATTGAAGTCGAGATTGACGAATAAGGGAATCGGTGGCATAGGTGCGCTGCTCTTTAGTGTCATACAAGCGATGGTCACGGCCGTCTTTTTCTGTGATCACGCCATAAACGTAACATAGCAGCAGACGATGGCGTCGCGGTGCTGGCGGCACGGAAGGTGATAACGCAACAAAGCTTGCATTGAAGCAGAGAGCCCAGCTATGTTACTAAAAGCGATTGAAAGAAATAAATAGATACGGTAAAAAAATTGTGTGATGTTCTTTAGCTCGATATCCGCCTTTCGCTCGCTTTTGGATCAACGTTACGCGCTCGCCTTGTGGTGTTGACGCCAATTTCGACCTCCAGAAATGTGTTTTTCTTGTCAGCCTCAGCTACCGTCTTAATTATTATAGTACATGCACAATATTTGATACCTTGGTTGCGACCTTTATGAGGGAATCGTCAAATTACACTACATGTCGTCATAGCTATAGGTGCCGCACGTCACTGATTGCTTACGTCATGCTAACGCAAAAAATTGCCGGCAATTTGTGCAGTCGAGAATAGGGCCCCTGGACTGGACTGTATTTAATTAGACTGGCCTGGAGTGGACTGAATTGGACTGGATTGAATTGGATTGGAAATCGTTTTACAAGCAGTAACCATGATAATCAGCTAATCCTACACAACCAGGAAACTAATAATAAACAGCTGAACCTTAGCTCACGCTATGCATATCCTGGCATAGCCGAGCTAAGCCACTGCTAATTTTTTGACGTAGCGTAGCCAGAGTCGTCTTGCGAGATGGGTCCCAGCCGGAACAGCATGTAAAAGACGAGAACTGTACATGACGGGGCGTTATCTAAATGGCAAAGCAAAGGCAATTGGATACAAAAAACAGGTTCTGTATTTATAGCATCCGCAATTCCGGAATTATGCGAGTTTTTTTTTTTTTTTTTCAAGATGAGCCCTTTAATGGGTAAGTTGCAAATCCATGCTTTCAGCGCTAGCAAAAATCAAGGACGAAAGAAAGGCATTCAGAACGAACACTGACTTTCAATTTAATTTTTAGTGGGGAAATATCTCATATATAAGAACACACACACCATTGGCGCTCGATGGAAACCAGTGTCTTGTTTCCATCGCGCGGCCGTGCACACACCAACATAATCATCAACCCGATATTTAGCGACAAGAAACAGACAGCAAACAGACAGCAAATAAAGTTATTAATCCTCAATGCTACTTCACACCCACGCCCCGAACTCATTATATGGCTAACTTCCATCACATGTGTATCGGCAATTAGAAAAATTGAGTTTTCTAGGGGAGAGTGCTATCCAAGTTAAGCTTATGCACTCATCGCATCACCTGGCTATTTGCAGTGGCCTCTAATGATTTCCATCGTCATGTGGTTTCCATGCCGCTTCAGGACTTTCCATTGGGCACAGTAAGAAGGGCACTTGTGGTAACGACTGCGCATGCCCAAATATCTGCTCACGCTGTTGTGTTCATTATAACTATGTTCCCTGAGCTCTTCCCGTCTGGTCGACGTAGTTCCTGCCACACGACGACAAAATGTTCTTAATTGAGAACGTTTAGCAGTCCAGAAACTACGTTTTGCGCTTAATGGCATACCTGCTGGCCTCATTCTTTCGGAAATCACGCATTTCGCCGATTTCTGAAAATCCAAAAAAGGCATACTTGCACATTGACGGCACTACCTATTCTGTTTAGCCTGTAGGCTAGAAAAAGTACGCCGGACAGGCATGCACGTGCCCGAACACAAGGCTGTCATTTCTCAGATTTTCTGCATTCATTCGTTTCTCTCTTTGTCCCTCTCACCCTTGCCCCAGAGGAAAGCAGCTTGCCATAGATCAGTCTCACAGGCCCAACTGTTCTTTTAATTAACTGTTACTCTCCCTCTTTTTTTCTCTGAGATCACAGTTCCACTGCGCGCAACATCGTGAGCAAATATTTGCGAACGCCCTACAGTAGCTGCAAATGCACTCAATACAATTGACCAAGACAATCCGCCAGCAACATGGAGACCACACGGCCGGGAAAATTACTGAGGCGACACAGATAGCGAAGAAATGATGGAAGAAATCACACACAATATCGTGGGAAGTTAAACATAGAATTGTCGGGTTCGCTACCGTACACATGGGGATGATGATACGGGAATTCATAAGGGAAAGAAAGGACCGCCGAATGAAATAAAAGGGAAATGAAGAAGAATTTCAGAAAAACAAAACAAGGAACGTAAATGGTAAATACAACGAAAACAGCTCGCGATAAAAAAGAGATGCATCAAACAAAGCAGGTAAACAGGCGAAATTGACCAAAGCAGCACGATGCACACTAGTAATGTAACCTAGAACCGGTCAGATTAGCATGGGGGCAAATAGCAAATTTTATAGGATGACTGGTCTGACAGTGGTGCAAATGGCAGGTGGAAAGTAGAAATAATCGCGTTTTCGGCCGTAGTCTTCTTGCACGACAGCAGAAATATGCGATGACACCTTTTTATCTCTGCGCACCGAGCAATTGCGGGGAAACCGGCAAAAGAAAGACGTCTGCGAACTATTCACGCTTCGCGTAAGGTGATGTCCTATTGTGTTAGATTTTAAACTTTTGTTCACGTCGTATTGATTTATTACGCTGTTGTGAGTTTTTATTTTTTTAATCTTAGACTTCTCGGTCCCATCGGGTATACCAACTACTTTATCGATGTACAGCGGAATCTCGCTGATAAGATTCGGCGTATTACGTTTTTCGGTATTGCGTTGTTCTTTTCGTTCCCGGCCAACGTCCCTCAAAAAGAATAAATTCTATGTGCGGTAAATACGGTGACTTGTTCGCCGAAAATTGGATAATACGATTGCGAAAGCGGATCTCCACCGACATTTCTAGTAATCTTGCGTATACTCTTAGGTATACTCGTTCAAACCGCATTCCAACAAGCCACGACCTGCACATTGCTGAGACGCAAAGGAGCGGAAGCGCCGGTTTTGCGGCAAAGACAGAGGCCGTTCCGTGCAAGGCTGACAATACGTCATGCGATGCATGCACCCTGCCATGTAGAAAAGTCGTATCACAATCAAGGCAGAAGGTACGCGATGCTCGCGGCAGGCGCGACTTTCCTTCCCGACTTCTCCATGGACCGTGCTTCACCCGCAGTGATTTGTTCTCTTTCTGCCTTGTTGATATTTGAGCGGCCGTGTTTCCATGCTTGTGACAACGTCAAAGACATGCAAGGCGCAAGTAGAAATTGTATGCCATTTCGAAGAGAACGCGAAAAGGAAGCGCGTGCAATTGGCAAGCGATCTCGCTTTGCCAGTGACAACGCTCAACAGTATTGTCGGTCAACGAGAGTAACTTTTATAGAAGCTGCAAGTTTTTTGACCTGGTGTAAAACAACCATGAGGTACGAAGCATGAGTAAAAGGAAAACATCCTGCTTACATGGTTCAAGAGAGAACTTCGGCGGGTCAGTCTTACGGGAAACATTTGACAACATCGCACTCTCTTTGGGTATTCAAAACTTCCAAGCGTCCAGAGGCTGCCTTCACCGATTTACGGCACGACACGAATTGTCGTACAAGACAGTGTCTTCCAAAGCAACAAATACCGACAGCTTCTTTTTGTACGTTTTAGAAGAATTTATTCCTGCACATTAAAAAGAAGAAAGCACAGCACAAATTGAGCAATTACTTTAATCTTGCCTTATAAAAGTGAGTTGCTGACGACGGTGCATGCATATTTTCGTTCTTTTTTTTAAATTTATTTGGATAATATGATTTTCGGATAATTTGTTTTATTTTCCTGTTCCATGAAAAACGTATCAACGATATTTCACTGTGTTTGTATATGGTAACTAAGAAATCTTGGATGGAATATAAGTGCATTGGAGCGAGGCTGTTTTGCGCCTCGTGCATTTCTTGCTCACGTCCAAAAGAGATGAAACTACAGCCTTCTACTTTTTCCTTGTTTTTCCCGGGAAAAAAACATCGAGACTGTTACTGCAGCACTCGTCACGCCTTTGTCGATGCTGCAGCTGCGGCCGCTGCGGTACGAGAGCGATGAGCAGTCAAGACCTTGGCCCAATATAAATCCACCTGTGTTTTCCACTTGGTGCACCGAAGTGGGGCAGGGTGTCAAATTTTCAGCGCGCCGTCAAATTTTCAGCTGCTCTACAAGAGGAATTTCCCATAACTAACAAACAACACTGCACATATCACCGGGTGGTCAATAGACTACAGACGTGGCCAATGCGGCATCACCTGTATCCCTTTCCACGGGTACTGACTTGCCTCGCCTTAACTTTTTCTTCGCGCCGATAACCCCAGTACATAAGATGTGAGCAGCCCTGGTGGTGAGCCTTAGGGTGAAACGCGGAAACCACGAACGATGGCAGTTAGACCATCGAGAGACCTCCGGCCGATAGGCTCCCCCTATGGGTAGATGGCGAGAAACTCCGTGATCGTATTGAGCCCTAGAGTAAATTGAGTGAGCTCAATTCCTTACACCTGGCTTTCAACTACGCCGTATGGTACATTCACAACCTTCTTCCAAATGATGGGGCATTCGAAAAGGGCCAGAGCCCGTGTCGATGTCAGACCCGTACCTAATGTATACTGCAATAGCTGTAACAACAGCCCTCGCTTCCCAGCCACGCAATAACCAAAGATGCGCCATGTAACATGCAAGACGCTTTGCCTAATCACAAGGCTCAATGACGTTGTGGTTGTTCCGAGCCAAAAAGCAAAGTACTGATCCGGTGGCGCGACCATTAAATTGACTGCTGAAAAAGAATCCTCTGTTCGGCGTCTGCAAGACAAAAACGCCTCTTTTTAAATGCGTTCTATTGCACACGCCGTTCTACAGCGGCACATTGAGAGAAAAAGCCGGCGTCGAGCATCCCGTTCCATAATACAGTAAAAACCAAGTACCCCTTGGGCAAAACGACAACGATGGGGGGACGTGGAGCTTTCCGTAATTAGGCGCAACACCATACCAACCAATCCAGAAGCGGGCGGACCCTATGTATTTGTGATGATCAGTATTGGGCCTAACGCCACCTCCCACCTTATGTATATGGCGGGTTAATGTGATGAGAGTCTTGTCGCTTCTCAGTCGCTCTTACCCAGCACGAAAATCGGTGGATGAGAGTGGCTCCCTCTTCAGAGGATTCCATTTGCTGCCTTTTGGCCCCTGGTAACTACATGAAGCTGACCCTGCTAGGCTAGGCTGCACAGCAACATCTTTCGCCACTCCCGAAGAGAAATGTGGCGATTTCTAGGGGAGCAAATGGACATGGACGGTGAATGCTTTTGGGCTGAAATCGCACTTTGTGCCGTCTGGAGAAGAGTACCTAAATGCTTGCATAAAACGCAGCTGTTCTCGTACTGACTGCAAAACATGCCTTTGAGTAAGCGGTGGTGAGAGAAATACCCAGATTGTCATTATCATCATCGTCGTCATCATCAGCCTATCTACGCCAACAGCAGGGCAAAGGCCTCTCCTATTATTCCTCAATCGACAGATACAATCAGGGTTAATTTGGATACACCAATTAACCCTGATCGTATCAGTCGATCATTAAATTGACTGCTTAAAAAGAATCCTCTGTTCGGCGTCTGCAAGACAAAAACGCCTCCTTTTCAATGCGTTCTATTGCACACTCCGTTCTACTTGCAGCTCCCGCGTCAGTTCTGGGTGCGAGGCGGGAGGTCTGCCTAGCCTGTCGATAGTACCTTACTATCTCTCTGTAAATGACCATAGGTTGACTTCCAGGTATAGAATTTCCAGCCTCATCGGAGATATGCGTCGTATCTCAGGCTCAGTAATACCTCTGTGTATTGTTGGCCTGTATGAAAGACTGTTTTTTCGTCCGCCAGCCGACACCTGGTTTTGTGTGAAGTTTGTATGTGAAACTGAACTTCTGGGGCATTCACCTACACATCTGAGGGATACTGAGAAAGGCTAACATCCGCAGCAGCTGGCGTGCACAACCCAGTAGGCGCTCGCGTTAAAGTATACTGTGTGACAGACGACAACCGCTACGGATGTTAGCATTTGCAAGGCCCTCGTAGAAAGATTAATGTAGGCTCACAATAAATCCTAGGAATAACCCCTAGGGGATAATACGCAGATACCCAACTGCGGCAAGCCTGATGCTTTCAAGCGCGCTTAAGTGACAGCTGGAAAAAACAGCTGCAAGTCTTTCGTATCGTACATAACCTCATACACAGGCATGCAAAATGTGCCGAACAGAATACAAGAACGCCAGTGATAACGTAAAGAAAACGTACCTCTTGTCGGCCCCACTGGTGAAAGTATGCATGGCCAGGCAAGCACAACCGCGGGACACTTTTAGTGCAGATCTAGCTCCCCTCAGTACACAACGCCTCTCTCCAGTGCACAGTCCTCTAAAAAACCGTCATTACTTCTTCTAGTCTAGAAGATAAATGGCCAGCAAAGCTGAGGGAAGGGGAAATTTTGAACCAAAGTGTGAACTCTGGTTCAACGACAGAATTTTTTTTTTTTGGCTTCTGGAGTTGCAGCCATAAAACAATTTTACTACGAAATTACCAGTGGAAACAGCGCAACGTTGCGGCGCCGAGGCCATGGGCTGGGCCGGATAGGATGTGTTTCCTCCGGACACTGTTCCTTGCCCCGACGCACGTCTTCTATTTTTCCCCTAATCTCACAGCAGACGTCACCTAATCTGAACCCGAACTCTGAACCTTGAACGCGCGTATTCTGAAGGCTCAAAAGGTTATGTATCAAAGGTTATGGAAGGCTCAAAAGGTTATGTATGTAAAAGGTTATGTATATCAAAAGGTTACGTATCCAGAGAACCAGATAGAGCAGTGCGGTATTGGACAGCGCGTTCTAAGCAGAAATATACGCTCATTTATTTCCTAGCATGCCGAGACAAGCCGCCTCTACTATTTATGTTCTTAACAATGCTCAAGCCTCGGATCGCTCAGAAAGCGTACAGAAAACTACCGTAGCAGCGGTGGGCAGCTACTATCTGCTAAGGGGTGGGCCCCAATCGGATTTACGAACCACTACGCATACCGATGTGACCGATAATAAAACACACACAAATACTGTATCTATATTTGACCAGTTACGGAGTTCCGCACTCTATATTGTGAGGCATCAAAAAGAGGGATTTCTTTGGTTCGTACACTAAATTATCAGGATAACAGGAAGCACATGGGGCTGCTCAAGGCGTTCTTGTTGTTCTACGGGGCACTTTTTCTGGCTTTCCTGCAGCACAGCCTTCAGGGGGTACATCCTTCGGTTCATGACACGCGTGCCCGCTTTTTACGGGTACACTGCCGAGAAGATGGGAGGGTCAACTCTGACGAGAAAACAAACCCATCGGTTCTACAGAGCACCCGTGACGAGGGGTGGCCGTCTGATGCGCGGCTTTCGCCGACAGGAGTGGAAAGAATGAAACAGAGCACTGAATCTCTCAACAATGAAAGGCCTATGGGATGCCATGAGAGGCCACAACAATGGGAAGCCACAACAGGCAAACTACGGTACAGGAACGATATGACACTGACAAAAGGTAACAAGCAAATAGTAAAAATGCGAGAGCTGAACGTTACCGAATGATGAAAACAAAGGGGCTTAACAACGAATGTTACAAAATAGAGGAGTTAACTAAACAGAAGCAGTTCGATGGATATGTAAGACATGAAAGTCCCCCGAAAATCACCGACAGGGCCTGATGATGCACCGCTTTCAGTAGGCGAGATGGCTACGTTCGTTCATATATGGAGCGTTGGTTCGTGAAGCGTTGGTTCGGTGTAGGCCAGGCCGTCCGACGACGAACACAGATGTTCAAGAACCCGGAGCAAGTTCGAGCCTTCAAACCCACGGGTCGTCAGTGATGATGCGCTCACAGACAAGAGTCACCATGAAATCCCGACACCCCAACGACAGTGCTCTTTTTTGACACGGGCGCTTCATTTCTACACGCGCTAACGCGGCGAGAGAAAACTAACACATAAACCGCCCTCTCCTGGGTCCACTTTTGTTTCTATTGTTATCAACAATGTGTCCTTAGTATTTATTTCTTCTCTATGCTGATGATGTCGGACTATTTAGGCTCATTTGCGGTGTTGAGGATTGCACTGCCTTGCAGAGTGATGTTTCAAAATTAGCGGTCTGGTGCAGCAAAAACTGAATTGTGAAACCTGCTAACACAAAGGTTATCACGTACAGTCGGAAAACCCATCATCTACTGTTTTCCTACAGTGTTGAGGGAGCTCCTCCGGAAGGGTTGAGGATATTGCACACCTCGGGGTGGTCTTCGACAGTACCCTCTCTTTTTCTCCTCACATTAGGCTCATCACCCGAGGGTCCGAAGTCTTGAAAAAGCGTGTCGGATTTTAAAAGAATTCTCTTCCCTCGATCCATTTCTACAGCTATAAAACACAAAATGTATCCCTCAGTTAGAATATGCTTCTGTTGCCTGGAACGGCATCTGAAAATCTAGTGTTGAATACATAAACGTGTACAGAAAAAGTTTTTATCCCTTTATAAGCACGATCATTGCAGTCACAGCCCCGCGTCCTCATTCTGACTAACTTATCGTTCCTTCCCTCCATTCCTTGAACTGCAGACGCGTGTTAGCCCCAATGAATATTTTGCGATACTGTGTTCCTTCGTCTCGTTTTTTGGGCTATTTTTTCTTAAGTATGTTGTATGAACTCGCCCACATCAAGCTCCGGTTGTCCCACACTGCATTCACCAGAATTCCTCCCCTGGCTACCACTTTTACATCCGTGTGCACACCACCCCGTATTCCCGGGTAATTCCCTGCACCCAAACGTACCTCCTACTCCGTCGTGCGTGTCTGCATAATGGGCTGTCTGCACCACGTTTTCTGAAATACGAGAAAAGTGATCCATGATAGCGTCGACCTTCAACGATTTTATGTTGGAGCATATTGACGCTCTTTTTCTAGACCATAACTAAAGTGTACAGATCATTCAAATCATACTTTTTGGAATTCTTTGTATGAATTCTGTCGACAGCTTGATGTATTAAAAGAAAGCTCCACTGCAAAAAGCCGTTCACCACGACTGCAGAAACAGCTGTCAGAGCAGCGAACCTTTATATTGAAAAAAATCTTGCAGGTGGAGAGTTATCTTTTCGTAATCTCGGCCACCCTTTTAAGCGCAGAATAAGCCGTTCTAATACCTCAACTATTCGTGCGTGGGTTGAATGAAACGGACTTAGAGCACCTAAAAGCATTGACGTTTTCTTCAGTGCCTACTGACCATTCTCGCATGGCGGGAATGGTTGCCTCTGATGCGGCCAGATGGATCTATGACTTACAATGCACCGTTGAAAACGCAATTTGCCAGCGAGAACATACGCAGCTATATTTTACCTGGGACAGAAACTGAAGCTGTCCACTTGGTTGGGTCCTCAATAAGATGGGCCCCAAGCGCAATATCCCCAAGCCCCAAGCGACGGGCCCCAAGCGCAATACGGGCCCCAAGCGATCTGGCCAGTGGCCACTAGTGCTACACCGCCGGTGACTGAATCTCGCATTCACCTGCAGCTTCCTGCTTAATCCAAGTTCAATGAACTAATCGTTTTGTTCGGACACTACACGTAAGCGCATTAGGCAGCCTATCAGTGAACCTATAAGCAAGCCCATCTTTTGCTATTTCCCGCGTTTCTCATGTGCACGCCCGAACGCTTCTGAAGCAGTTTTGCAAGTTTCAGAAGGAGCAGCATTTAGGCTTAATTGCTTCCTTGTACCTTACAGTAAGTGTGATGAGGCTGCGCTGGGTACAATTACCCGTGTTATTTTTCACGGCTCTAGAGATTGATGAGCTCCTCCCCTTGGGCACAAGATAATGTTCTGTTTCTATTGTTGCAAAACGTTTTGTTGTAAAGGGAAGCATGTTGGCAAAATGGGTAGCGGAAGGGGAAGGAAAGGAATATTACAGCCTCTCTAGGAGACCCGTGTCCTCGGCGAAAGATAGGAGCGACTCCAGGATGACCCTGTCTGAGTCCAGCGAGCCTGATGCGACCGGGTTCAGGCCTCGTAGGACGACAGCTGAAGTTTCCGTAGGTGACGCTCTCGGAGCGGAGAATAGGCTCGACAGTACCAGAACACTTCGCCCGCAGTGGGGCGTGTCCGAGCCACGTGGAAGCAACTCGTCTTCCAGGAGCATTGTATCGCGTCAGGGGCCTCTTTTGTCACATCTCCCGACACACGTTCACTAGGCTGGCATGCTGCTGATGCCATGCGCCACGCTGATCGTCCGGGAGGAATCTCGCTTTCCTGTGGAACGCCCGGCCGCAGGCAGGCCCTACGGCAACATGCCTGCGCATGCCTGAGCCTTAAAACGCCTATCCTCCGCTGAGTGGAGTCAGACCGCCGGTCTTCCGCCCCCCCCCCCCCCCCCCCCCCGCAGATCGTCTCACGCAATTCCCCTGAGCGGTTCAGTAGGTGGGCCTGGGGCAACGGGTCGTAGGTCTTGGGCTAGCGGTTACAAAGATGAAGAGGGAGATGACAATCTGAGCGTCCCCATTGTGGCTGGTAACTGCGCCATCATTCGAACACGTCTGGTATGAGGGCTAAGTCTGAACGTAGCGTGTGCAGGAGCAACTGTCCCAGCTCTGGGCAGCCATTGAGGATGTCGGTGAGCGCTTAGAGGAATTGCGGATCGTGATTCCCCCTTACCTAGGTTTTTACCCCTTTGGATTCTCGATCGCGGCGGACAGCGCGTGCGCGGTCACTTGGAAGAGGAGAAGAAAGAAGCACGGGGTTTGTGTGCGCGCTCGTGCTTAATCGGAAGAAATCAAAGTGGAAGGTGTTCCGAACGGTAGCGCGGCATCGGGTCTTCTCGAGTTAACATTTCTAGTGCTATGAAACCCGGGAGAAGACCGGCATTGTGTCCTGACCGATAGACAAGCCATGCCGTCAGCGAGGCCTTCTCCGTGGAGCCGTCACGAGGCTGCTCGAGGCAGCCACTGAGCTCTACGAAAGCCCCTCGCCGTCTCCGCATGACCTGCAAGAGGCCATAGACCAGCTGGCAAATAAAAAACGCTCATTGAAGGAACTGGATGACAAGCTAGCGGAAGCACTCGAAGGCAATGAGTTCGACCAGGATATTGCCGACGTGATGGAATATCAAGAAAACATATTTCGTGCGATCGCTCGGCTGCGCTCAGCCTTGTATGAGCTGCTGGCGCCCGTGAGAGCTTCCGGCAGAGGAACTGCAGGGGAACCACAACCAGTTCAACCGCAGAGCGTAGAGGTCGAAGGCGTCCGCCCTGCAGCCCATCCGAACCCGCGGTCGCACGTCGGCTCTCGTCCATTGACATCGGGGGTTGTCCTGCCGACGCTGTAAGTCTCCCACTTTTCTGGCGAGCCACGCGAATGGCGGGGCTTTTGACACCATTTTGAGGCGACCATTCATAACCACCCGGACCTACCCGACATAGAGAAATTTGAGTATGTAAGGTCTTACCTTAGCGGAGACGCAAAATGCGCCATTGAATGGATTCACCTAAACGACGCCAATCACCGTTAGGCTGTGAAGATCCTCACTGACCGCTTTGGGCGCACAGAACTTCTCGTGGACGACCACGTAGATAGCTTACTCGTCATCACACCGATTCAATCGCCGACGCAAGTGGCACGCCTCTGAGACCTGTACGAGCAGGTACAATTCAGGACTAGCTGTATCGAGAGCCTTCGCACTTTAGCTTCTGAGTACGCGGTGATCCTGAACCGAGTCCTCATGCGCTCGCTGCCAGAAGACCTTGCAATTCCATACCGTCCGCGCATGAAGGAGACAGCAGCGACCCCAACGCCCAGCCAACGCCTCGGGAGAAGCAAGTCAAGGCCATCTTAGCGTTTTTAAAGGCGCAGGTGGAGAGCAGGAAGGAGAGTTGAGCTTCGAGGTCAAATTCTCAGTCGAAAGGGTCACCAGATCGACAGCCGCCGAGGAATTCGTCTCCTCTTCTGCCTTCAGCCTTGGCATTTGCGGCCGGGTTCGCATCCAGTTCAACGGATCCGCCATCGGGAGGACCACTGATGTGTTTCCTGTGTGATAGTCATGGCCACAAGGCAAAGGAATGCCGATCTGTCCTAGCGGTCGAAGAGAAGCGACGGCGCCTTTCAAAGTAACCGCTGCTATTTTAGATGCGCGAGACAAGGGCACACGGCACGTAGCTGCCGCTCTAGTACGACACGAAAGTGTGAGACTTGTTCGGGACGTCACATAACCGTCCTTTGTGACATTTGGGAGCAATCGGGGACCACCTGCACGAGTTCTGCTCGCCGTGACGGAGACACCGATCGTGAGCAACTTCCACAACGAGATCGTAACGTGACGACAGCTCCTGCCAGCAGCAGTGCTCCTCGTCGGCGCTGCTACAAACTGCCACAGTGTGGGCATCTGGTGACTGTGGTCGGTCGGTGTTGGTCCGGCTACTCCTCCATAGTGGGAGCCAGCGAACCTTCGTGAGCAGTGACCTGTGTCATCAGCTGGCCCTGCCTGGTTCTGGAGTGGAGTACTTGGCCGGGTTTACTTTTGGCAGCCTGAACCGTCCACTATCATACCAGTGACGGAAGGTGGCGTTCACCTTACGAAGCCGCTATAAATCGAGTAGAGTTACCCTCGATGCTCTTGAGCTGCCAGAGGTCGGCACGGTAAAGGGTCCTCCCGTGGAAACTGAAGTGGTAAAGCTGCTTCGCAACCGCAATTTACTTGTTGCCGATGAACCTGAAATAGGGCAGACACAAACACCGACTATACGCGTACTGGTGGGTTCCGACAACTACTGGAGGCTCGCGAGCGGACGCATCGAGCGCATCGAGTGTTTTGCGCCCTTGAGACAGTGTTTGGATGGCTTCTCCAGGGTCCTTACTCAAGTACCGACAATCTCATGGTGAGGAGCAGCAGCACGAATGCTTTGTTTTTGGGTTGTGTTGAAGGACCGTACGAAAGTTGTTGCCGAATTACTGATCTCTCAGAAATCTGGAGGTTGGATGTTATACGGATAACGGAGGCGCCTGAGAAGTCTAAAGCTGAATACCACGATGAGTTCGTGAAGATTCGGAGTAGATTCTACATTGAAGATGGTCGATACGTCATGCCACTTATGATCGAAACGCCAGGTCTTATGTCCGGCACTAACCCAGCTGTCGCCGAGAGCAGACTTCGACGGCAGCTACAACGCTTTGAACATCAGCCCAATCTTTTAGAAGAGTACGATGCAGTCATCAGTGAATACTTCAAGGAAGGTCAATCTAATCGAGTGGTGCAACGGGAGGTCTCCGGGGAAACAGTTTACTTCCTCCATCATCACGCAGTTGTCAGACAGGAGGCAGTAACGACGAAGGTTCGCGTGGTATTTGATGTTTCATCGCACGAGAAAGGCGAGCCATCCCTTAACGACATGCTGGACACATGAGTGAAACTTGGGCCCGAGCTGCTGAAATTACTTTTGCAGTTCAGTTGCTATCCTGTCGTAATGACTGCTGATATCCGAAAAGCCTTTCTACAGATATCAATTCGTCGAGAGGATATTGACGCTCTGCGGCTTCTGTGGATTGATCGGCTGCCAAGCAGCAAGCATCCCAGTCCAAACATACTTGGATGGCGAATGACAACGGTGCCGTTTGGAGCCTCGTCTAGCCCGTTTCTTTTGGCAGCTACCTTACAGCATCATCTCGAAACGTGGAAGGACCGGTATCCAGAAATAGCAGCTCGCAAACAGCGATCCTTCTACGTCGACGACCTTGTCATTCGCCCATCGTCAGAAAGGGTTGCCTTAAAGCTTTACGAGGCAGCCATCACCATTATCAGCGATCCAGCATGGAACTTCGGAAGTGGTGCTCGAACTACGGCGTACTGAATGACCGTTTCGTCGTGGACTCTGTTTCTCTTCCGAACGTCGGATAAAGCAAGCCAACTTAGAAGATTTTTGGGCTGCACTGGGATCACATAACGGACGAAATAATAGTGACGACTCAAGCCGTGTCTTCCTACGCTTCGAAACAGCCATACACCAAGCGAACATTGCTACAAGCCTTTGCAAGGCTCTTCGATCCTCTACACTCTTAGTCGCGTCCCGGATGGCGTCCTATTTATATGCGGTGGGCAGCCTCAATACCGTGATGTAAGAGGCCCTGACAGACTTCTTTTCCGTGACAAAACCTCAGGGGTTAAAGCACGCTTATATGCTGCACCGAAGACCCGTGTCACGGCTATAAACTAGCGGACAGCCTGACGGCAGGAAATAAATAAAAAGAGGGGGGAAATCGTGAAGCTCCGAGCGATATGTGTGGCTTGCGGAGCATGCGCGTATTCCCCCTCACACAATGGCCCGCAACCTTCCTTTGCGGCGGCCGACGACACTCCCCCGACGACGCGGCGAAAGACTAAAATCATTAAAAAAATCTTGCGCGCAGATGCGCAGTAAGAGTGGAAAAAAGTTCGCGCGTGGCAAGTTGCGGTCCGGTGATTTGTTTTTAGCGCGCGTGCGCAGTATGGAGTAATTTCAGCGCGGAGCAAGTTGGGGTCCCGCGCTATGACTCATGCTCTGTATAGTTCATACTCAGTTCCGAGCGTTCACATTTTCTTGACCACGTTCACTTCCGCTAACATCAAATGTGTGCATCGAGGTCGGTGTAACAGGGGAAGCAACTGCGAATGCGATGGGTTTATTAGGGCCACCGGGAACGCAAGCCAAGCAGCAGCGCCATATCAAGCCGGCTGGTGTGTGTATTACGGGCATAGCCCGGTTGAACACGAGCGGATAGGTAAGTCCCTAGATTTCTTTTTTTTTTCGAGGGGTGGGGGAGCGCAGACTGTAAGAATTTGTGTTTGCAGACAATATAGCAAGGGCCGTGAAATTATGCATTTTGCGACGTCGTAAGAAGCCCGCGCCAAAACCGTTCTCCGATACCGGGGATCGTACGGTAAATTTGACGTGCTTATAGAGAGGATTCGGTTTCCCAGTGCGGCGGCCGTTTTGGGATCCAGGAGAAAAACGAAAACGCTTGCACATGTGAGGTACTTCCGTTGCCGTAATTAGTATGGTGCCATAAAGAATTTCCATTTTTACACGCGTCCCATTGTCAAGGTCAAGCCACATAAAACCCAGTTTGAATTTTGTATTTTTCAATATTCTATGGCCACTGCTTGCCATTTTCGGTAAGAGTAGCAAAAAGTTAGGTAACGTGTTTTTTGTAACTAGGTTTTCGCGTCGTTGTTTCGGATAGTGAATTTTCTGGCAAGTTGAGTAGTCTTGATCCTGTGGCGATTTGGAAACTTCCTTGCGGCAAAGTTCCTTGCGGAAACTTCCTTGCGGCAAATGGCAAAGGTTTCTTATGAAGCAACATTCATGAGTAACACGAGCTCCCATCTTGTTGCGTTCGGCACGGCTGTCGTCTGTCTGGAGTGTCAACTCGCGGTTTCCAGAAACATGATGCATTGGCAGCGCAAACGCGGCGCGGCGCCGGCGTGGAGGTTGCTCAAAGCGGTGGCTTCTAATGTTGTTACACAGCCTCCTGTAAAGGCGTTATACAGGAGGCTATGGTTGTTACAGATGTGTTGGCTGTTGTTTGGTGAGTGCAGTTTACCTATGCTTTAGCAAAAGATATTGCTAGCAGTTTTATTCGATCTTTCATAAAATGTTTTGCGCATACTATTGGTGGAAATGGTTTCATAAAAAGAAACTAGCGCACATTACCCTCCAAGTGTAACAGCGAACAGAGTTTTTTTTACGACGTCCAATTGACGTGCCGGCGTCAAATAAAATTGTGCCAAAGTTTTCTCGCACGCCTTTGCACTGAAAAAGCGCTTGGCCTTCCTATGTATAGGAAGAAAATGTCCTTTTGGAATATAAAGCATTAAGAAAGAAATAACTGCCTAAACTACAGCGATGCACTTCCCTGATTTATGATATTTTCACATATCTGCTAAGGTGTTGGTGATACTTCTGCTGCGCCCCTTCAGGCTATAGTGTTTTACCGCCGGTAAATAACGCCACAATTTTGTACCTCGTCACTTTTTCAACTGCCGTTTCTTTTCTTCACGCAGTGCCTACACGACAGAATGCTACCCGTAACTCAAGGTTTTTGAACTGTTTACAACGCAGTTTCCATTCCAGTGCGACGAAATTCCATAAGCAGCAGCTCCCGGGACCAAAGATTGCTGGGGGGATTCTACAAAGGCCTTCTACATCATCGGAAGTGGTGTACCTGGACCATAATTGGAGCCCGGAGAAAGTACTTTTTCTTTGTTTGGTAATATATTATATTAGGACATGAGATACCCGTCAGCTTTAGGTCAAACGTTGGGCTTTATACAGTCAGCAGCCTGCAAAAAAGATGAGTTTTCTCCCTGTTGAGCAAGCTGCTGAAAATTCCATAAATGAAAGAATAATTTTATCTTGACAGGTCCTTATTTGCTCTTCCACAAAAGAATATTTCATTTGTGTGTTCCATAGGGGCAATCTGCTAATATTTGTATTTGTTATTTCAGTATAAGTATTTCGTGTTCATATTTGTTGTTTTGATACCAAATAAAAAGAAAACATCGTTCCTTCGACATGGTGTCATTCATGTAATTTTCATCTCACACTTCTGCATGGTCATGAATTCGAGAATGACAAAATACTTAAAATTTACATACCCAACTCAGCTCTCTGTTCATGTCCCAAGCTTGTATGAGTAGACCATTACTTCAAGATCCGGATAGGTTTAAGGTATACAGATACTTGCTTTACAGCTTTGCTTGTAGCATGGCATTATAAATATAAGGAGTTTTTTTAATTCGTGGTATCTGCATTGAGGCCTGATAGATCAGGTGGCAAAACACTGAGATTATAAAGGTAAAACCTCATTGCATGACAACTGAGGTCATGAAGGTGTTCCAGAAGTGCACAAATCACAAATGTGTTAGTGCAATTGCAGCCATTGTAACCCATTTATTAGTGGCATTGTTTTATACGGTCTAAACTTCAGATGCACAAGTGTGCGTTCATGACCAAGTGGTATGGTTTTGGTGAACGGCCTTGAAAGGGTTGAAAATGCTGAACCGCGACCTTGCGCTTCAGTGTACAATAATATAACTCGTTAATAACGGAAGCGCGAATTAAATGAGGCCACTTAAAACAAATTGCAGAAATTAAGAGAATTGTCTACTAATGAACCAGCATTCTTATGGCGCTTCTCTTGAGTGTGAGTCTATAGAGCCAAATTTCTTGATTTTTCTAAGTCCTGTCCGTCCAATAATCTCCATTTACCCTATTATAACGATCACAGGTGTTACTTGCGTCAAATCTGCATTTTTTGTAAATGAAGGGCTCACGGCTCACCATTTTCCGTATTTTTTATATTTTTCTTGGTTTTTAGTTTTTCAAAATTATGTTTGGCCAATTTTCTCGATCTACGTTATAATAACGATTACAAGTAGAATTTCCGCAAAATCTGCATTATTGTGGAAATTCAGGGCGTTATACTGTTTGCCAGTTTCCGTCATTTTTTTTATATTTTTCTTAATTTTTGGTTTCTCATAATTTGGTTCGACCAATGATCTTTATTTACGATATTATAACGATTAAAGGTGGAACTTCCGCGAAAACTGCATTTTTCTGGAAATGCAGGGGATTACAAGTTACACGGTCGAGCGCCTATCCGGTCTGCGCGAGAAAACACTAAGATATTCTTTGTGTGCTCGCGATCACCAATTCTGCAGGCGACGCAGTAATTCTGCAGGCGTCGCGACACAATGTTATATAGAATGAGTAATTTATTATTGGTTCATTACATTACCAGAGACGTAATTTACTACCGCCCCCTATTACAAAAATAAAGATGAAAGCATGTAACCGCACCATCAGAAGAGCTACGACGAGCAGAAAACATTCAGTACACCATTTCATGCTTGGTATATTTGCCACTCGTGACCAGACAGCTCTTATGTTCAGCACGACAGTGTGCCTTACGTGCTAGTTATTTGCATGCATTGTCATAAGGGGCAAGCTTTCCGTCAATGGCCAAGAATACTTTTGGTAACAAAGTAGAAGAACTGTTATCAATTCCTTTTGCATCGATGGAATAAATCACCGCACGGCGCATCATACTGTTGAAACGGGCACACAGCTTGACAAAAGGTTTCCGCTCGTAATAATGTACTTAAAGCCCTCCAAACCGTAGTATTATGCCTCTTTGGTAGAGTGATTCAAAAACGGTGGTCTAAAGAAAGTCACTCGCCACCGAATGTGTTATTTAAGACTCCTGCTTGACGCGCAACAGCTTGCAGAATACTTATAAGCCCATGTTTGCACTCCTCAGCAACCCGTGGGTCGTGGCGCAGTGGTTATGATGACCGCCTCTTCATGTTTTGTAGTAGACCTAGGTTCGATTCTCCGTAGGGTTGCGTGTATGTGCCTATGTGCACTTAGTGTGTCTCGTATGATGTAACTTGTGTTAGAGCATTCGTCACGGGATGGTGATGTTGGCCTGGCAATGCGAGCAGAAAAAAAAACGGGTAACTCAATTCTGGCCGAGTGGCTGGTTTTTTCTTCTTTTTTGGTGAAACGTAACAAGGCCGCTTATTTGAGGGGCCTTATGATTTGGGGGCCGCTTCGTAAGCGGGAATAGATTAGCATAACGGGCCGCGTAGAAAAATTACGTCTAGTTGCCTGTCGAACACACGGCCCGCTGTTTACGTGGCCCGCTGGTTAGGCGGCCCACAATACGGCCGCTTAAACGCCGGGCCGCGTGTTCGGTGGCCGCGTGTTTGGCTGGCCGCTTGCGCGCGAGGCCGCCTGAACCGCCGTTATAAGCGGCTTTCAAATGACGCGGCGGCCCGCCTGCATGCGGGTCGTATAACCAGGAATTGACTAAGAGTGTAGGTTTGATAAGACCTTTCCACGTCCGAGCTAGACTGATCTTTCAATGTCTGTGGCGACAAAACTGTGGATGGGACGATACGTTACCCCAAGACGTTGGAGAACTGTGGAAAGCGGGGGTGACAGAGCTACCCGCCATGTCTGCTCTGCAACTTAGCAGATGTGTCAGCTACCCAGAATCTCACTACTGTGCAAAATTAGAATTGCATTTTTTGCTGACGCAAGCCCTCTACCCTATGGAATGGCTGTTTATGTTCGGCAACAACTCTCGCTTTACCAACGACAGCTTTACCATGAACCTTCTTATGAGTAAAAGCCGGGTCGCACAACTGAAGGTTGTTTCCCTCCCCGACTGGAGCTACTAGCACGTCTTCTCGCTTTGAGGCTGTGGAGCTACATACGACAACTTGTGGAGTTCGCAGATTGTCTTGCTCCATTCTGGATCGACTCAGCGATAGCACTGTACTGAATTTTGGGGGACACAAGTCGCTGGGAGACCTTCGTAAGAAGTCGAGTCCAGGAAATTCATCAATTAACAAGAGGGTGTCCCTGGCGGCACTGCATGAGTGCTCACAATCCCGCTGACTTGCTTACACGTGGAGAGTCGGCTAGGGCTCTCACGCGAAAGATAATTTGGTGGACGGGACCGCCGGGGTTAAGAATTCCTGAAGAAGACTAGCCTAATACAATTTTACCACTGGTCCCAGGGAGTGACCTGTCTCCAGAGCTTGCATACGTGTTGCCAGCTGGGGTCGTTTAAGGGCCGGAACATCCGTCCGCCGGCCTCTGTGACCTCGATCACTATAGTCGCCTCTCCAGGCTTCTGAGAGTTACGGCGTGGGTTATGAGGTTCCACCGTAATGCCGCCCCAAGCAAGCCGTCAGTTTCTGGCCCCCTCCAAGCAACGGAAATTAACTAGGCAGAACTGTACTGGTTGCGACTCGTTCAACACACTGCATTTTCCTCCGAGCTGTCAGCACATCGTGGAGGCCAGCCACTTCCTTCGAGCCCCATGGCGCTCACTCTACAACCCGATATCTACGAGGACGGTCTACTTCGAGTGGGCGGTCGTCTACACGAACTTGATAGCCCGGAAGAGCTGAAACATCCAGTCTTGTTAACTGATGATATCGATTCACCCGACTGTTGATCAATGCAACGCATGTCCGCCTTCTAAACGCTGGTGTTCAGACTACACTGGTCGACCTCCGTTCACGATTCTGGATTTTGAAGGGACGTCAGACTGCCCGAAATGTACTGACGTCTTGTCTACCGTGCCGCCGTAGGCGCCTCCGTCCCGAGTCAGCACCTATGGCACCATTCCCAAGGCATCACCTAGCAGAGCCTTCACCCTTCGACGTCGTAGGCGTGGACTTCTCTGGGCCCCTAGTGTCACGCACTAGCTCCCATTCATCTACGAAGTTGTTCATCACTGTGTTTTCTTGTGCAGTCACGCATGTGGTGCACTTAGAGCTTACCTCGGATTTGAACACACGAACCTTCCTTCTCGCATTCCGGCGCTTTGCATCGGGACGCGGAATACCATCGACTGTGTATTCGGACAACGCCAGGACCTTCCAGTGCTGTGCAAGACAGATTCGAGTGTTGTCTACACGAGAGATACAAGATCATGCCAGCTCCAAGCGAATTGAGTGGAAATTTATTGGTAAGCATGCTCCATGGTGGGGCGGCTTTTGGGAGCGCGTCATCCGTACCATCAAGGACTCGCTCATACGTTGTCTGGGACTGCAGGTGTCTTGATTATGAAGAGTTGCTTACTGTGCTCTTGGAGGTGGAGGTGGTTGTGAACTGCCGTCCAGTCATTCCAGTTAGCGATGACAGTACCGAAATTAATTCGCTCACACCTTCTGATTTCCTCATCACAAAGCGCTCGGTCAGTCTGCCTTTGAAAACAGAGTGCATCATGCCAACGTCCACTGCTCCCGATCTGCGCCGATGTGCTAAGCACAGAGAGGAAACAATGCGTCGACTATGGACCAGTTGGAAGAAAGAATATCTGCTTCTTCTGCGATCACCGCATCACGGCATGTCATCGCTTCCATCGAGACTCCACGTAGGGGACCTGGTCGTGGTTCAAGATGACAACGTGGCCCCACTGAGATGGAAGATCGGCAGTGTGGTCCAGTCTTTTCCGGGAGGATAAGGCGTTCAGCGCTACCACGAGATTCTCCTACCTAATGGACAGTGAATCCGACGCTGTGCCTTTTGGAGTCAACCACGGCAGCGGAAGGATGTTGACTCTCGATCGCGGGAAGAGCGCACGCGCGGTTACTTGGAAGAAGAGAAGAAAGGAGCACGGGGGTTTGTGCGCATGCTCGTGCTTAATCGGAAGAAAGAAAAGTGGAAGGTGTTCCGAACGGTAGCGCGGCGTCGGGTCTTCTCGAGTTAACACCCCTTTTTGGTGTCCTCACTGAGGGGTATGTCTATTCGGGAATGGTTAGCTCTAGTGTGGAGGAGTCAGGACGTTGTGAGGGACCTCGAATGACACAGTTTGAGGAGAGTGGGAGCGTCAGCTCGTGAGCTGTCTCGTCGTCCTCAATGTCTTGGTGACCAGAGTCCTATACAAAGAGACAGTAATGCCATTCGCTGCTGCTTTACGAGCCAATTTGGCAAGGTGGGCAGAAGATGCGCCCTGTAGTGTTTAGCTCTGGAGGCTTGAACCGCTACGTGCAATTCTTTGTAAATAGTGATAGGCGTAGTGGTCCTGCTAATTGAAAAAGCAATGGTTTAGTTTGGCTCATATTTCTTCTATACTAGGATATATGCAGAGTTCCTATATCATGCGCCATCCTTTTTCCCTTTACATTCCACATGACTTTTCCCATTTGAAGTAGCAAGCCCTGTTATTAGCGGGCTCCAACACTCCACTATTTTTTTTAACTTGTCTGGTTGTAACGCTTGTAAAAGTGTGTCGCCAAGTTGCATCCAGTTACTGCAGTCCTAAATAGGTGAAACGAAGACGTAGTGTGTTCAAAAAGGATAAACATTAGGTAAAGGATGTTTTATTCTGCATTGTCCTCGATTATCATGGCTGCCGCTCGACGTCCCATCATCATTAGTGGAATATTGAGGTTTCCATTGGGCAGGTAAGGCATAGATGAAGCATCCACGACCCGCAGTCTTTCTACGCCACCAAGGACTCTGAAAATATACATTGTTTGAAGACTTTTCTTGAGTAAACTGTATATTCCTATTAAAGGCGGAATATTTCTCTCTGAAGAAGTAACCCAGAATGCAAGCGCACAAGTGCACTATCGAATACTCGAACCGCTGCTACCGCTGGTGTTGCAAAGCATCAGGACCCGAGGTAGCAGCCACTAAGCAATTAGGCAGTTGACATTAAGTGAGGGCCTGCTGTAAAACGCAGATTCTGTACAAAATGGTGCTGTGCTACAGATGTCCTAGTAATTTAACATTTTCGTAGAATACTCTCCAAGAACTTGATGTCAGTACAGGAGTAGCCATATGGTTCTACCCAATGGTCAAATAGAGAGTAAACTGGATGATGTAGAGAAAAAACCGACGAGAAATGAGGAATCGACGCGTGTGGCTGGTGCAATTTTTTTTATTGCGCCATTTTGCCCCAGGGCATCAGAGGAATTGAGAAAAAAAAAGGAAATAGGCGGGAGGCAAGCGGCTTTATGGACTACAGAATGCCGTATAGGCCAGTTTCAACAAGAACGTCCAAGAGCTGCCTGTAAAGAGGACCGTGCGTCCACCGATGAATATCGGGCGGGCGGCCTGGTCGGTGTCCTGGGGCTATCATGTGCGGGTTCGGGCTTGTTGAAGACCTGGACTATGTCCCCAGGAGATGGTCTAATGTCGCCTCTGCAGCGGAAACAGGGCAGTATGGGGAGGTTGCATAGGTAACCGCAAGGCCAGAAGTCCATGTTGCACGAACAGCAGGCGTCACTGCAACATCCAGGCGAATTCTCCGGAGCGTGATCTCCTCACGGCGGGTTAAGCCGCCAGGAAGGTCAGTCCCAGGCGGAGGAAGAAGGGCACGCGTGGAGCGCCGGAGAGACTCTTTCTTGATTAGAAGAGCGTCCTGCAGAGACAGCTCCAGAAGCGGGAACGTGAACATAACTTGCGGAGGATAAGCAGCCAAGTCGGCCTCGACGTGGGTGTGCGTGCTACGGCGGCTCCAGAGGATGCGGACAGGGCACGGGAACGATTGCAGTGTCCGGTGCACATCGCTTGTAATGCGGAGTGTGCGGTACACGCCGTATCTCGCGAGTAGCCTGTGTTGAATCGGTATGGTGATCAGGCAAGACGGTGGGTCAACACATAGACGAGGGCCTACAGCACACAAGCCGTCACGGATGGCGACCAGCTCTGCTTAAAACCGACGAAAGTGGTGCCTCTGTAACATAACTGCATGTCTGGTTTACAGACGGCATAGCAGGACAGACTAGGCTCGTCTGGATGATGCCATTGTCCACCCGTGCATCCACATGGGTCTCGACGCCATCTGGTGTGCTGATATGGAGGGGTGGGTTGGCCTGATGCCGTGGGCGAATACTTTTTATACGTCCCGAGAGGCCGGTTGTCGGTGGCCTGCGGGCGGTGCCATGGCCGTGACTCAGCTGGACGTGGTATCAGAGGTGATGCAGGGTCATAGTGCGCTAGTGCGGCGGGGGCAGGAATCGATTTTGTTTTTAGAAGACGTGCCGATCTACGCTGGTGTACAAGTTCGTCCAATGTGTTAATTTGTGCCTCACCTTGCATGGTCGGAATGAAGGTCATTCGAGGAAGGCTGGTGATCAGTCGCATTGCTTCCCTGTTTGAAGTTTCCAAACTATCCCAGTCGTGCAAAGTGGGATACTGGAACTAGGCTTGGTAGACGATACGAGGCTGAAAGACTGCCCGCAATAATACACGCAAGACGTGAGAGCAGGCACCCCCCGACTTCTGGCCGATGCGGCGGAACAAGTGAAGCATGCTGGCAGCTTTTTGTCGAGTGCAACGGCCCATGAAGCTGCCGAACCTGCTGCGCTTATTTCTAACCCCAATACACAAATATCACCAGCGCTATCCAGAGGTTCCCCATTCAAAGACAGGCATATTGGTGTCTGCGACAACCGGCATCGACCCCTACGATTGGTGACTGACATGTATGTAGTCTTTGAAGGGGACAGATTCAATCCTATGTTTGAGCCCCACCGTGAAGTAATTTCGAAGGCAGTCTGTAGACCTGCTTGTTGCCGGTGCAGTTGATTGTGCACAGACCACACAGTCACTACGTCTGCATATATGAGGCAGAAAGTGTCCGGTATTTTATCCAGCTTCCATGTCAAAGGCAGCATGGCCACGTTAAATAGCACTGGGGACAGCACAGAGCCTTGAGGCACGCGTCGCTCCGAAACAAAGTGTCCTACGCGTTCTTTTCCAATGCGGATGGAGAAGGAGCGGCTCTCAAGAAAAGACGCTACGAAACGGCATACTGCTGGTGGAAGGAGGAGCCACTGTAGAATACTGATTATTGCAGCGTGGCTCACGTTGTCAGAGGCCTTTTGGACGTCCATAGCAAGGATCGTGCGGATTTTGTTTGATCTCCCACCTATGAGACCATAGATGAGAGGTGGTCTAGGCCATTTTCTGTGCCCAGGTGCGTACGAAACCCAATCTGAGCCGGGTGGTACCATTCGTATCGTTCTAGCATCCGTTCAAGGAGCTTACAGACGGTCCATGTAAGTGCGATTGGGTGAAAATTACTCAGGTCAGGAGGCTTCCCAGGTTTTGGTATGGGCGCTACTTCGGCGTGCTTCAAGGAGACCTGAACCTCACCAGAGGTCCAGATCGCGTTCAGTCAGTCGAGTAGCCACTGTAGACTTGGACCGTCGATGTTCTTGAACGCTTCGTAAGTCACACCGTCTGGGCCTGGTGCTGTGCGTAACTTCGCCTTGTCTATAGGCGCGAGAAACTCAGGCATGGTGAATGGTGCCTGAATCCCGTCAAAGACTTCCTGACTGGAAGGCGAACCATCCTCTGGTGGCAGAGTAGGTGACCAGGCAAATGGTGGTGGAGCTTGGTCGTACTTCGGGAAGAACTCCTTGGCCACTTGATAAGTAAACTGGCAAAGGTCCGTCCAGACGGGAGGCACGCAATGGCAGCCGGTTCTTGAGGGCGTCCACCGAGCTCCATACGGCGAAAAGTGCGCCAGATAGACGCAGTGGTAGGATGGCCCTAGTGAGGCACACCAGTCCAGCCACCGTTGCCGAGATATAAACTTCTCATGGCGGCGAGCTGCAGCCATAAGACGGTGCAACGAGGGGCGCAATTCTGGATTTGAAGGATCTCTATTGGCTGCCAGTTCCGCTCGGCGGCGATCAGCCCACAAATTTAAGATTTGTAGGTCTGGTGTTCGCTTGTTTTCTTCTACCCAAGAAGTCCGCGTGGCATCCCGGAGAGCCGCACGTAGCACATACAGGGGATCAGATGGGTCTTCATAAACTGAGGTGTGCCGAGCTCTCCGAAACAAGTCCCAGTCTGTGACACAGCAGCGGCGGTGGTGCGGACTTTTTACAGCGGGAGCCAAGCCTATGCGGATGGGATAATGAACACTGCCCCAGCAGTCCGGCTCCCGATCCCACGACACAGGCTGCGCTCCAAGCCACCAAGAAAGGTCAGGGGAGTGCGAAGGGCTGCGCGGGTGGTCACGCCAACGAGTTGGAGTGTGGACCAGGTTAATGAACACAAAGGGCGCATCGGTGACCGCGTCCAACACCAGACCTCCTCGTGCGCTTGGGTAGGGGTATCCCCAAGTCGAATGCGGTGCGTTGAAATCTCCACTTACCAGCACTGCGCACCCCGGGTGCGCGCGACGGAGATTTTCAATCCAACCAATACGCAACACGGGGGAGCGTCCGCACTAACACGGCCACCACTTCCTGCCATTCACTGCACCACGGTTCTAATTTCAGCTGAGCCTGGGGGTAACAGCTGGCGACATAGACAGCAGCCTTGCCTGGATGTTCATTCACACTGCTACACCGACGATCCGGAATGGTGGGCGAGGCGTAGGCGTTGAATCCGGGGAGACTCGGAAGAGAGTTGGTCTCTTACAGGAGCAGAGCCCAAACGGGGAGACCTCTGATATGCATACGGTAGCGAAGCTCCCCAGCCTTATTTGCGAGCCCCCGGAAGTTTCACTGAAGCACGCACTTGTGGTTCATTTGTATCACTGCAACGATGAAAAGGTGAGTCAGCAAAACGGGCGAGAGCTGTTGCAGTTGCTGCGCCACAAAATGGATGAGTTGGATCGGAGACAGCTTGACAGCTGGTGATGAGACGGGTGGGACAGGCGTAGCAGGAGCAGACGAGCGAGTGTAAGCGGTTGCTGAGCGCTGAGAAGAGTGGGACAGAAGAGTCATTCGGTGACGAATACGTCGGACCTCTTCCTGGAGCGTAGCAATGCGCTTTTCAAGTTCTACCACCTCCTTGGGAGCTTCTTAGCTGACTCATGCGATGGATTGTGACGTTTGCACCGTACCTTACCATGCTTTACTGCGTCCTTGTTCGTAAGAATGTCTTTGGGCTCATCATCCACGCTTAATGGAGGAAACTCTTCTTCGGTGGGAGTCAAAATGGCCTACCGGTTCGAAGTCTTGACCGCACCGGCGGACCCGTCTTGCAGTGGCGCTTTGCGGTCGCGAGTATTCTTTGCGCTTAACGGGACAGTCCTTGGATGTGACGTCGTGGTCATCCTTTTTACAGATTCCACATTTATATTTGACAGTTTCTTGGGACTTCTCGGCGGTGTCTTCAGGTTGAGAACAGGAGGCACACATATGGCCAGGCCGAAAGCACCTGTAGCAATATATTACGCCTGACTTGTAAGGGCGGAATTGCAGAATGCAGCCATAATATGTAATGCGCGCTGGCGGCGACGTCGGTCCCTGAAGGGTGACAAGGCATGTTCGGCTGCGACCCATGTACCGGGCTTGCAAGATCTTGTGACTAGTGCATGTAAGTGTTGCCGCAAGAACCTCTGAGGACTCGACTGGGTCAACGCCAGAAACTACATACCTGCGGAGACCTGAGCCCGAAATTAGGTACTCTTGAAAGGGCAGTGCGGTGCGACCAGGCAGAGGAATTTCCTGCAGGCTATGGAGACGATCCACATCATTGAGCGAACACACCCAGACGGAGACGCTGTTAGTGGGCCGGTGAATCGCGAAGCCCTGGAACCCCGTGGTTTGGAGACAGGAATCCAATGTGGCTTGGAGGACACGATTCGGCAGCGTCGTCACATTGAAGTACTTCCGTGGTTTTATCGCCACTTTGTATAGCGGAGATAACCCGGTGGTCACCGTATGCACTTCGGATGCACGGCCACGTTCACGCGCAAACGTGTCCTGAGTCGGTGTAGCAGGCAAGTTCGATGGTTTATCACATGTCCGCTTCTTGGTGTTAGTCGAACCACCATTAGCTGTTGGCGCAATTGGCTCGTCCTCTATTGGATCCGGGGCAGCAGGTGTCGCTTCAGCGTTCTTACTGTGGCGTTGCAGCGTCGCATCCATGCACAGCGAGCGTAGCGCACGCGTTGCTATAGCAACCGCGGTGCGCCTAGGTCTAGTGCCAGCGGTACCGGCGGACGCTAGGCCTACTCGGCGACGATGATGCTGCCGTGGCCCGGGGCCCACATCAGCGCCTCGGGCGTCGTCACTGACCGGTCGTTGAGGTGCCAGAGGTTTTTGGGGAAGACGACAGCACTGTTGGCAACAGCGACTATATACGCAGCGGCTGCGACGACTGACCGTACTAAGGGGGCTAATCGCGTAATTTGAAATCTGTGATTAAATCAAGGGCGGCTGCTCTAGCCCCCGTTGATGCTAAACCGTGTTTGCACACCATTAGTTGTCGTGAATTCCACGATTGCTGTAGGATAAGCCCCTCATTTGCTTGTATACAACATGATTTTATTGTATACAAGCAGGCGGCTTGACTTCACCGGCAAACTTGAAGTTACTCAAGGTTTCAGCCACACCTGCTATTGCAGTTTATTTGTGTGTGACACGTTACACAGAACCAACACTACCGCATAATGGCCATGTGCTTTTCTTCCCTCACGCAAAAGTACCTGCCCAAAGCATTTTGTTAATTTTCTGCTATCGTTTTCACGGCAAACATCGTAACCATGAAGTTCGCGGTACAATTTAAAGCATTCACTCAGTATTTGACAGTCCGGCACGTCTGGCGGGGATCGCTTTCTCCAGCAAAAAATGATACGCCCACATTTGGCATTTATTGTGTGCCAGTGGAGGAGCTTTTCTAAGAGCCACCAATCATCAGTCTCTAAGACGGCGCCCTACAGAGTATGTGGACAGTTGATCATCATCACCCGTATGATGATCCTAAAATTGAGGTGACAGAACAATATGTTTTAATAGGTCTCACATCACGGGCCGAAAGGTTTATTCAAATATGTCATACAATAATCCATAGAGTGCCTGGTACCACAGGCGTAACTTCAGTTCCTTGATCGCTCTTTAACATATTATCACGTACCACCCATAATACAGACGAACAGCAATTGTATTTATGTTACTTAATACTTTTCTCCACAAGGACACTGTTATCAGTTTCATCGTTGATAACTGCGCAAAGCGTGTCCATTCGTTCTTCGCTACACCCCGGACTACCAGCGTACAGAGATGATGAATAAACTTTATTTGAGGAAAAAAAAAATATGCCATTTGCTGGGCTGGGTTAGCTTTATTTGCACGGGACAAAATTTACCTAAACCTAAAGTCTGGCATCAACACTACAATCGAGCGATAGATATCAAAAAGAGATATTTGCCACGCTGGCAATAGTTGTTTAGAGTCACATCAGAACGCGCCTTTCTTTTTATGTAGTACTACTGCCATCTGGCTGCCGGAAACTTCCAAAACCTTAGAAAGATAAGTCTCCATGTGACCTGTTCTTTTCTGGCTCTTTTCCATGGGCAGCGCAGTTACTGTAATGAATTTCGGGGTAAATCCCCACACATTACATTTGCCCTACCAGCACCAACAAACAGTTCTGTTTTCGCGTGACTTAGGAGCGTTCTTGCCCGCACACTTCAGCTTCGCGCTTCTGTTATTCCAGCGGATGCGACTGTCAGTCCTCTTTCCCCCTAATCCATTTCGGGCTTTTGTGCTCTGTTTCGAAAAATGTATTTGCACCAATTCTCCTACGTTGCTGTGCTCTTGCATACTTAGGTTTGCTTTACGCAAAGTAAGTTCTTTTCTACTTTTCAAATCCCTGAATACAAAGTTTGAATGAATCATGCTAAGTCAAACTTCATCCTTGTATAGAATAGTAAGGCTAAAAATTGCTACTATGCAGTCGAAACAAACTCCAAATTTTACCTTAGCCTGGCGTCGAGAACCGCTTCAGCGTGAGTCCCCATTGGCGCTGTGCAACAAGGGTGCCAGCCACTCTGCGTGGTATGCTGCACGAAGCAACGCAGGTAGGAATCGCTCCACAAGGGACCCGCCGATTCACATCCAGGCAGGGGGATGTCGAAAAGCGTCACATTTCCTCGCTTCATTGCTTCCGTTCTCAATGTTTTCACAGCAATCTGGGAGCCTGAAAAATAATACACCTATTTCTCACTGTTTTTGGCACAGTGGATTTAAGTTTTGAAGCGTACTCTTTATTCTGGCGTCTGTTTCGTTTCCTTGTTGAGATGATGAGCTCTAACTTAACTCAGGACCGAGCCAGAATTCTTCGTATCAGTTGGAAGCGGCCTTCATTCGCCGAGAGACATAACGCGTTGTGCGTGTGCATGTAAAACTATGAAAACCAACCTCGCTGTGCCTTGGTTTCCGTGAACCAATTTATTAATTTCAGTCACTGAATAAGTTTCGTCAAGCAGTCAGTTACTCAATAATTTGGGGCTAAAACCCTGCGATAGCAGAGCACAAGAAATCTGCGGCGAAAGTCTCAAGCCTGTAACACATTATGAAGCCAAGTGCAGCGTAAATATCCAGAGAGGCGCACGTTGACGTACAACAGATTCTTCTGGACCCACCTAAAGGCGCAAATTAGCCAAAGAAGGCTTGCATGCGCACCAAGAACGACACTGCTACAGATCGTGAGATATTTTTTTTTTACCATTGGAAAGCGTCCGTCCTACGTAGAAATATATTGCTCAGGAAGAAGCATTTCGAAACTCGTGAAGGAATGTAACAGGGAATACGTGCTGTTGACATCAGCCTATTTTGAATACAGCAGCCCGCTTGCGGCTACTTTCTACATCACTGTCTCCTTAAGAGCGAAGGTTGAACCAAGTTTGAAAGAGCCATGAAAAAGTATCAGAACTATACCCGACAACAACTCACCTTGAACCAAAGTGTCAAGGTCGTCGGGATTGGAGAGAAATTGTGGATCGATAATTGGGTACTCGTCGGGGTCGGCACTTCTGAGCTTTACGAAGCCCCGGGATTTGGGCCGGAGAAGTATTGGTATTATCATAAATACATATTTGCCTCGGTTCTTCTTGTAGTACCCGTCGTACATCTGAAAAAAAAACCAAACGCATGACACCCAGCTTCCTTTCAAGTATATTTGCATATTTCGCGATAGCTTTTTACGCCGTGCGCGATAGCATTAAGGGTACTCGTAAAACTGTCTGGCCAGCCGGATGCATTCTGTGGACACTTTGCTTCGACACTTCGAAAAATAAACAATTACCCGCACCTACGCTTAACCATTCGAGATTATGGTTCTATGACGTACAGCTGACTGTCTTGCAGGATAGTTCTAACATTATTCGCTTGTAGAAGCTTGGGAAGCATACGGAGGTCACTTTGGAATTATGGGCTCTCCCAAGGATGGGTTGTCGGAGTGTGTTTCGGCAGCCAAGCTGCTAGGGTTTATTTGATCGAAACGTTTCATGTCACAAACAAAACAAACCTGGCAGGACCCCGAACTGCTCGCCTAACACGCCGAGCGCATGCTTCAGGCTAATCTGGTATGCGGCGTAGAGCGCAGTATTCCTTTGCCGCAGACCCCCACCCCACGCAGGTTCTTTTTTTAGGGATTCAGTGGCGGCTGGGGCTTGCCACAGTGCCAATAAGTGGACGAGAGCGCTTATTAAAAGAACAAACAAATATATATTCTTGAACAAACACCAAGAAATGAAACATGTCAAGACTGCATATGGAATGACAAAAGGCCAAACTAACCGAACCTCTCAACACCACAAAATACACTATCTAGAAAGTATAGTTAGAGAAGTTTATTGCAAACGTTCAACATGACTGGGAGGTGTTGTGAGGGAGTCGGCGGTTGGTGCTGCGAGACGATCCGATTCCGTGCCGTGAACGGCGCGATAGGCACAGCTATAGCTGCGTCCCACGTGCTGAGTCGTCACCGAGGTCAACCTGTCGTAGCTCTTGCAGGTACAGTAGTGCTCGACACCCGGCCACGACCAGGTGCCAAGCGACAGCAGGTTACGAACAGCAGGAAACTGTCAGCTGGCGCTGGGTGACACTCGGTAAACAGCGGGACAGGAGCAGTGCAGACCGTGGCTGCGTGCGTCTGCCACGGGCCAGTATTCTGGAGTACCAGATGCGGACCGCAGCACTCGGTAAACAGCGGGACAGGAACAGGGCAGACCGTGGCTGCGTGCGCCTGCCACGGGCCAGTATTCTGGAGTATCAGATGGGGACCGCAGGAACGTAGGGCGTCAGGTAGACCTCTTGAGAGCTCAGGTCCCACAAATCCGGCAAGATCTCGACCTCTCGCCTGGACACGGCTCTCCTGGAACCTTCCTCTTCCAATCATCCCGGCGCTCTCCTCTGTTCTCGCCTGGCCTCCCTAGCCCTTCTCTTGTGGCCACCTCTTATTTGTCCCCGTTCTCCCCTCGTGTGACTTGCCGCTTCTATTTAGATGCGACGCTGAGAGCATCTCTTGTCGGCGGCCCTGTCCTTCCTGCGTGCGTCCGTTGTTGTTGCCCGCGTGCGTCCGTTGTTGTCCGCAGCCACTCTACCCCTCTCCTCTCCGATAGCAAACACTCTCTCGCGAGGGGCATTGAATTGGATTCGATTGGCTTGGCTTGATTTTGGCTTGGCTTGGCTTGGCTTGACTTGACTTGGCTTGGCTTGGCTTGACTTGACTTGGATTGGATTGGATTTCGATTGCATTGGATTAAAGTGGATTCTGTTGGATTGTGTTGTGTCATAGCCGCGGCACTCTCTCTCTCTCTCCGCGGTCTCCTCTCCTTCGGGCGCGCTGCGCATATAACCGGTGTGCCGCTCTCCGGCGGCCTTTCGGTCGACGGTTGCTCTCCGCTTGCGCTTGAACCCCCCTCAGCGTCGCATCACACCAGGGTTCCCGCGAGGGGAGGTGGGCGTAATTTTCTTCGGCACGGCCGGATGAGGTGAATCCCTTCATAGTCATGTTCACGAGCTTGCGTCACCGTAGTCGTCGAAACGAGCGCGTCACCTGCTCGTTCTGCGGAGGTTACCCAAACATATTCCACACAATAAGGGCCTGTGACCGACATCCAAATTTGCCCGCAACCCGAATCAAACTCTGACATCCTGGGAGGAAAGTCTGGCTAACCCCAGCGCTGTGACACAGCTCCTGCTGTCGTCCAGAGCGGAAGAAGCCATGGCCACAGCTTCCCAAGATGGCGCCCTGGACTAAGGGTGCTTAGGAAAATAAAGTTTGCTTCCTTCCTTTTTTCGCATCGTTCTAAAGAAGCATCTAAACAAGCTAAACCGAATTCTAAACAAGCATCGAAACCGTTCTAAACAAGCATCGAAACCGAATTCTGGATAACAAGATCCCCCCACCCAGCCCCTGTGTTCCTGGTAAAGATTATGTCCGCAGATTCTGTTTGAAAGCTACGCAGGACACAGCACTTGCCGCCAGAGAAACCGAGTGCAAGCGACAAGCCCGCCGAGACAACGAGAAACATTTCATTTGTAGTGGTTTACAGCAGCTTCGCTGGACATCCACTTTCGCAGGGCAGGATGGCGACCAGATTTTAGACGATGTCCCCGATGTTCCCATGATCCGGAGGTTTCTGAAGTGATGAATTTGTGCCTTTTGATAACGTATTTGTCAATGCGAAAAGGTACTCTCCGACTATGTTGCTCGCCAACGCAAAACAGCTGTTGTGCCCTGTTATAAAGCAGCGTCAAAGCGAAAGGTGATGTAGTGTAAGGAGCGAATGCATTGGATGTCATGCATCGCTCCTCCTTCCGAGCTTTTGAACTTAAGTGGAATGACACCAGTGGCAGAACGCTTATGCATCGACGCTATTGCTTCAGTGGTTGTTTTTTCAAGCCTTATTGCTTCAATTGCTTCATACAAACCACATATTATCATTACACAGGCTCTTCTTTCGCTCATTTTCTTCCGCACATATGCATTCCAGGGCCCCTGACCCTCTTGTATGGGCGCTAGCCTGAGTTTCCTCCCTTAAACGTAGTATCAGTCCACACACGCTTTGCTCGATCGCAGGGGCTTCTCTTGACTGCCCGGAAAAGAGCGGCTTTCCCAGAGACGATGGTGCACGCCGCCTTTTCAACAGCGAAACGTAAACTTTATTTTCATCTTTCTATAGCCTATTCGGGGAGTACGCAAAGAACAACTTGGCACCACATTTATAAATTTCCGCCGTTCTCTTCTTTTGGATGTTGGTTGTTGGAGAAGACAATAAACTACGCGAGGGACGTGGCGACGAAATTGCAACAGTACGCTTAGCTCCGCAGTTGTGCTCGAGTACCTTTTGTGTGGTTTGCTATGAGGTTTACCCGTACTAACAGCCGTGCATTTGGCATAAGTGCGCTGATTTTCTATCTATTTTCCTGCAACTGACTTCCTAAAAATTTAGCGATAATCATATGAGGCAATGACATCGTGATACTCTAGGACATCGCGTCGCTTTTGCACCCTTTTTATTGTTCCTCGTTGACAGTCCCCAAATATGATGGATTTAAAGGCGGGTAAGGTTTCAGGCCCATCGTGTTTTTGCCAAATATTGGCTAGAGTTTATGCCTATACCTTGGCTGTTTTTTGTAGCGAGTTCCAAAACCGCAAGCCTGTCTGCAGGGCTTAGCTAAGACGCGGCGGAAGGTCGACGTCCAAACGCACACGAACAAAGCCCCTGGTACAAACTGACGCATATTGAGTACACAGCTGCTCCTTATATATCCCAGGCCCTCTTAGGCAGGGCAGAAAAGTACATTAGCTACAGTTCCCTGGCATCGTTTACTTCTGCCAGCACCTGAAAATCTTGACGGACGTCTTGTGATTCTCAAGAACGCCGCCATCATTTTTATTCAACGTACAAACGGAGATTGAGCAAAAGATGCCAGCGCCGGTGTCTGTAATACAGAAACAGCTCATTAACCACTTTTGAGTGCTTCCTAGCGCAAAGTGTTTTCTAGCACGCTTTTCAACTCGGCAGTAGCGGCAGCTTTCCATGCACGCCAGTAACCGCAGACGAAATGCGGGAGAGAAAACCCAGCCAAGCGAGCCAACAGACAGGCAGCGAACTCTTCCGCCTCCGTTAACTCTCGCATTACATGGCGCTGGGAGCGAGCAGCCCCACAAAGCGAAACTGACAAATCAAATCCGTCGAAGGCTTCATTCACACAGCCGTCACCTTCTCCGTCCAGGCACCGTCACGTCATAAAACCTCGACGGAGACGTAACGGAGTGGGGTTCGTACTGGAACTCTCTGATCAGAGTACAGGGTCGTTTCCCTAGTGATCAGTTTAGCCTAGAATTGAGCGTGCTTATTCTGACGATCAAAGAAAATGTCGTAATATATACGATACAAGGTGACTAGAATTGTTGTAATGCAAAAACAAATATTGGCTTAGATTTCTGCGTGTGCTCACTTTTCACTAAATTTAGCCGTACAAATTTGCGTTTTCTGATTGGCTGCTTTACCGCGGGACGTAGTCCGGTCGCGTTGACGGAATGGAAACGTGGAGCTCGGCTTACCGTCGCTGTCGCACCCTCTTCGGCGAGAAACCGCCTGCCTAAGAAACCGTCTCCCTTGACGGAAGTCGGTGACGTGAAGGTAACGCGACGGGGAGAAAAACGGCTGTGTGAATGATGCCTAAACCCTCGTTCACACAGCCGTCACCTTCTCCGTCACGGCACCATCACATCAAGAAACCGCGAAGGAGAAGTAAACGAAGTATCGTTCGTACTTGAGCTCTCCGTCATTGTACAGGGTCGTCTGCCTGGTGATCAGTGTAGCCTAGAATTGAGCGTGCTTAATGGGAAAAGTAAAGAAAATGGCTTAGATTTTAACGTGTGCTCACTTTTCACTAAATTCAGCCATAAAATTTTCTTTTCTGATTGGTTGGTTAGCACGGGGCGTGGTCCCGTCGGAAACGTACAGCTCGGCTTCCCGTCAACGTGGCGCTGTTTTCGGCGAGAAATCGCCCGAGAAACCGTCGCCCATGACGGAAGACGGTGACGTGACAGGATGAAAAACGGCTGTGTTAATTAGGGCTAACTCGTACGGCGGAGGCGTATCGTCTGAAGCGGCAAGAGTGCTATGAGTACCTGGAGACTTTTATTTTCCATGCCATTATTTTTACTTCTATTCTCATTGTGCAAATCGCCATTTCGTCTGCCTGCCATCGCCCTGGTATGACCCAACGACGCCAGATTCTCGACCTTCCCAGTCAACTGATATTTCCCGCACCTATAGGCTCTCCGGTACTCGCAACTTACATATAGTTCACGACTTCATGTTCCAGCACTGCAGTGCCGAAAAACAAAACCTGGCTGTTTAAACCGTGAACCGCAAGGAGCGTTTTCTGCTCGCGAAAACGCGCCGCGCACGCCACAGGCGCCCTGACGCTGCCGCGGAGCCACGCGCACGGCAGGCCCCGGCAACAAGGCGGCGGCTTCGGCCGCGAAGTGGTGTGTCGGGAGCTCGAGCGACCGCTTCTAAGCGCTCTCTAAAATGCCGCTCAAGGCACGCACGAAGTTGCTTGTGCGGTAAATGAGGTTATAATGTGGGTGAAAACGGTACTACAAAACATCATCCGCGCCGCTAGTGAAAGCGCCCATTCAATATGTGCTGGGGTGGCAAGCCTAAACATCCCCGGTGGAGCCAGCCGGCTGTCTCGAGCGCTTCGAAACCGCCGCCATGAGGCGCGCGCGTTTCCATTGGCGCAAGTCGCCAGGCTCCTCCCACTGCCGTGCGCGACGCGTGTCAAAATCCAGCCAAGGGAGATGCTACCGCGGGCGCGGAATCGTCGACGTGAGCGTCGAAAAAACGCACGTGCAACGCCGGCGCGCGCAAATCGCGTAATAAAACGCTGCATGAGGTTCGCACTACTACCGTCAAGGGAACCCAGCGATTTCGAAGAGAAACGAAGCTGCAAAATCCGACATTATAAATCTGCCACGATTTGTGAATGGATAGAAATATGTTTGTACAAATAAAAATCTAGCAAACCTCTTGGGATATTCCTATTCCCCGTGCCAAGGACTCCGCTTCAACGGTTGTTGGATTCAGTGTGACGAGAAGAAATTGTATGTCCGGATAGCTGGGGTCTGCGTGTGAAGTGCTCACAAACGCAACGCATTCCACTCCGAACGCGTGGGTCAGCGGTCCTGCAAGCGAACACACAAAAAGAGGCTGTAAAACCATGGTAATCTTGCTCAAAAAACCACGCATGGCTCAATTGAGAGTAAAAAACTCTGGCTATTATGCCGGCACGGTTTTTACCAAAAAAATGCTGCTGCAATTACGCGAAATGCAAATTTGAAGCACTGGATGAAAAAAGAACTTAAGTGCAAACATAGAGCACGTCCCCACAACTTCCTTTGCGACGGCGCCAAAGTACTCTGAGCGAGTGAGAAAGGTACTCGTAAAAGTGCCACATACTGTATGCACAATGTATCCTAAAATATCACAAAAGCGTTACACAAATGTTAAGTAGGTTTCTGCTAACGGGGTTCAAATAACGATGTGTACTTGTCCCTAGATACTTGTACCTGATCTGTCAAAAGAGTATTCGGGAACTGTAGATGGTGCGTAATAGTTGATTATGATGTTTTCTTTCGCGGTCGCTGCGATTCCATTGACAGTAAGGTGGTCGAACATGTTTTCTCCCACCGGAAGATCTGCGATAACTGTTATCTGCAAAGACAAGTTAACATATGTTGCAGCTGAAAAATCGTGGCGCCAATTTTCAAACCATAAAGGAACGTTATCAAGTTCGTAGCTTGCTATCTTTAGCCTTGCTAGCTCGTACCTTATAAAAAGCCCGAGCACAATAAAACTGAAATATATTAGAGATAATTTGGCCGCATATCTCTATTAGGAATTTAGTAAGTCAGGCTCCGCTAATACTGTTCTGGTGTTTGCTTCATTCATTGAAGCGTTATACGTTGAACTTCGTAGTCCTTAAATTGAGTGCCGTCTAGGTTTCATACAACCACCATCAATTCTGAAGTTCGGAAATGGTGTTCTGAAAACGTGTGAACAAGCTTGCGGAGTGTTATAGCCAATTAAATTTATTTATTTTGTGTTCGAGAATTCGGTGCACGATAAAAATCCCCTGCAGATGGTCAAAATTAATCCGGAGCCCTCCACTACGGCGCGCCTAATCACCTGCGTTGCGTCGGCGCATTAAACCGTACAATCATCATTCAATTTATATGCACATCATAACACAAATGGGAAGGCTCACAAATACTTTGAATTTAGCCGTTGCAATATAACTCCTTCTATCAATAATATTTTTCAATCTATTGTTGCCTAAATGCTTATACAAACAGTATTTATTTTCAAGCTTTTGTATCTTGAGTGGTTTTCTCTCACCCCGAAAGATTCCAGCTGCTGCCGAGGTCCAATACCAGAAAGCAGCAGAAGATGTGCTGAACCTATGGCACCAGCGCAAAGAATCACTTCCCGCTTCGCCCGAACGGTGCGTGTTAGAAGGTTGCGTCTGTATTTCACCCCCACGGCCGTTTTCTCTTCGAAGATAATCTGGAACAAAAGCTTCATTAAGTTATCTTCAGGCTGATATTTTCACTCAATTGCATCAACAAAAGCTTCCGAAAAGTACACGCGGAGTTCTTGTGATCTTTTGACTGGCTAAACGGAGGGCGGATACATTCCTGTCTCGGTAGGAGGGGGGCTACTATAGTATGCACTAGAGATTTGGCAGTGGGAGGGCTATAGAGCCGTTGCCATATGAACTTCCAAAGCCCGCCTACTTTTCTGAGATCCGTCACTGTTAAATACAGTTGTGTATCTGCCGAGTCAAGGTGAAGGCGTTCAAATATTTCTAAACATCAGTTTCGCGCGAGTGACTTTCGGAGCTGCGCGAATTGCTTTCACGTGTGTTGAAAAATTCCAAAAATTATAACAGCGTTTTCGTAATAGTGTTTTCGAAACAATGTGTTATTGCGAGGAAATGTTGCCGTTCACAACGCTAGCTCTTGACGCCTCGGGCTTCAACATGAACTTACTATAGAATCGACAGCCGGGCTAGGTGGTATCTGTCCATCCTAAACAGCGCTTAACAACACAACGTCATTGTGTTGTTAAGCGTCGTTTAGGATGGATGGACTTACTATATCGGTTTTGCCCCCTCCCCTCTCCGAACATTTTATCCCGTAGGTGTCAACATAAATATTTCCCAGCGTCAGCTGTTGTTGTCTGGTGTTGCTGCAAGGCCACAGTAAGTTTTGGCAGGGAAAAGTGTATCGGCTTATTAGAGGCAATGAGAGAAACACAGCATATGATGGGCGTTACCTCACCTGTGTTCCCCGTAATTTTATTTATCTAAGAACACTGCATCCCGGCTGCCAAAAAGTCTACGCAGAAGTTCGGGAACAGGTTCCATGGCTGGATATAAATTACGTGAAACAGTGCAAGGCTAAGTGACGGGGGGAAACATTCACTCTACCGCTTTTCTGCCTTGTATTTTATCTGTGTGGGGAGGACATCAGTTTACACGTGTATTACCGAGAAAAAACGACCAACAAAAAAGGATATGACTACATTCTCTCCTACAGATGTGTACGCATATAATTTGTTTTAATTCGAGCCAAAGAAGTAACGACGAGTAAAGGGAAGGACGGGGCGACGCTCGACAGGCAAATGGTTCCGATGGGGCTACCATGTGGTATCAAAACCATGTTTAACTGATTGGTTACAATCAGTTAAACATTGGATACAAGTTCATTCAATGCAAGTCAACCAGCCTGACGCAAGCAAAATGTATGAGCACTTTACTTGATTGACCCGCAACGGAACAGACGAATTGCCAATCCAATGTGGTCCCTGCTATATGGTAAATAATGGTTGTAAGAGCTTGTGATTTTGCCCAAAATCCTCGTATGTTCAAAGAAATGCTCGAGCTTGCAGGGCTAACTTCTGACTTTTAACTTCGCCATCATAACCACGCGCCCAGTCATTGACGCATCTGCCCGTTATGGCCACCATTGGCCTGCACGCAGTAAAGGGAAATCTTGCAGTCCACCCCCACGTCACCGGTTCCGCAGTTTTACAGCAAAACTGTTGATGACTATGTTCCGTGGAGTTCTCGCGTTCGTCAACAAAACTGGGGCGGCAAAACTGCCTCTAGAAAACTTCTTCCGGCAGGCGAACATTTTCGTGTTCGTCTAACCGACTTTTCTCATTTATCAAAACCCCCTCATCTACGCCACGCAGCAAAATAAACGGTCGCAAAACGGCTGTAAGTCTGGTTTCATTAAAACATTCAGATTGGCCACTAGTTTCTGGCGTCTGTCAGTTTTAAACTTCTGCATCGACGCCTCAACTACACCAAACAAGATCAACCTCGGGTACCCAGGAGACCGCAGGTTCTGTAACGCAGAGTCCAAGAGTTCCCAAGTGGCGTCTTCACCCAATTGTTTTTTGAGGAGGGGGGGTGCAGATCTAAATGCCAATTAAGCTGTAGTCGGTTGAAAAACCAGGTAAAAAACAAAAACACGAACTGGAGCAGAGAACACCCATGGTGGACGAGCAACTGACATTTGCTTGAAAAAATTGATACAACCTGCGAATGAACCATGCCAACGCGTTGCTCCCGTTTTAATGAAGCCACTGGAAGTTAGTAAAAAGATGCGTAGACCCGTTATCTTTCCGCAGTGCACTACAAAAAAGCTGTGTTCAGGTCATCCGGAAAGCCTCGACCGTCACGCTCAGAGGTTAACTGCAGCGCGCTTTCCGACACGAGTCCCTCACTCCTCCCATGTGGAGCTTTAAAGGCAAAACCAAAGTGCGCACGGGTCCAAAGAACGGTTGGCGTGATGCCTTCTCTTTATAAAGTGTCGCACAACATTCTGAAACATGCTTCGTGGTATGGTGTCCAAGTAGTGCTTTCCGCGCTGTCCAAACTGTGCTGTCCATAAGCTGTCCAAACTGTGCGCGCGCATTGAAAATGCGCGGGAAAAGAAACGCGCCTGCTAACAAAAGCGTGTCAAGGTATAGGTAAAGTGTGAGAAATGAGCCATTTACAGTCTTAATCAGCCAAACGGGCCGATGCATCAATGACTGGTTACGGGAGCACCGCGCGTTGGCCTCGTAATCTTTCCTCTCACAGTTGTCACTAAAGCGTGAGCCGTTGTTCGGAAGTGGGACGGTTCTGGGAAAAGGCAGGACAAAAGCAGAGAAGGAAATACTTGAAGGGTTCTACATCGGCCAACAGCACGAAGGAAATTGCATCAGTGTTCCGCCCTTCTCTTTCAGCGATAAAGATATCGCTTTCCTAGAAGGCTGTTCAGAAGAAAAAATAAGTTGTGTAGAACGACAGCGCTTTTATTAAAACATGTGTGCTCGTTGGTGCAAGAATTTGCAGGGTTCGTTCGCAGGTTACATCGATCTTTTCAAGCATATATCGGCTGCTAGTCCAGCGGGTGTGTCCTGCTCTCTACTTCGCTTTCTTTCTCCGTCATTATTCACTTGTTTGCCTAAGCTTCAAAATGTACCATCTGGCCCAGTAAGTTGCACGTCTCAAGCTCTAGTCTCGTTGACTGTCTAGGAAAGGGAGATGCATACGGGAACAATTGCCTGTAGGTTTGGGGTCAATATATTTAGCAAACACAGCGGTACAAAATTGCAATAAAAAAATCTAAGTACAGTGTGATATCACGGTTAGGAATCTCGTACTTCTTTAAGAAGTCCTTCCCGCGCTAATTACAAGAGTCTAAAATAGCCTTCGCGCGTCTTGCAGTCAATGGCAACTTGCTATTCAAAACCACTGTGGTGACGTTTATTGACGCCTGGGAACGGTCACGTCGCCAAGTCAGGCAGAGTTCGAGCGGACGTAGGAAACCGGGGCTGAGGTTCGAGCTGTGCGAGGACACACTTCGTCTCCTTCCAAAAGCGCTGCATGGCACATAACCTTATCTGAAGATTGTCCACCAACAGGACAGGATTGTCCACCAATCACAAATTATGTATATATCTAAACGTTCGCCCAACATTTTCATTTGTCAACCATGAAGATGAACTCACGATAAACGCCTGCAAAAAGTATATTACTCAAGAAACGCGTCTTTTTGAAACACCCCTTTAACCTACCTCCAAATCTACGCTCATACACTATAACCCTCTACGCTGCCCTTAACTGCACACTATGCTCTAGAAAGTGGTCTAGCGCGAGCTCTTCAGAGTCGGGAGCGTGCTCTCTTTGACCCACGCAGCTCTTCCGCCTTCGCAAGCAGCCCACCTCTTTCTGTTTAAACGGTCCACCTTCAAGATGTGCCAGGCTACAAACACCCCACCTTGTACACTCACTTCCTCCACTTGACAAAGTCTTCCTGCCGAAATAAAGGCTACCTCTCTTTCTTCACACAGCCTACGCTTCCCATCAAACGATGGACGAGATAAAAAGCGTACTTACTTTTGTGACGAATGCGTAAAGCGCCACATCGAGATTCTTCCTGCTGCGAACGTCACTCGGAATGAAGGATTTGCTCGAACTCCAGCGCTCGCCATTTTTGATGTTGCTTTGAACACGAGAATAGCCTGGGGCGCACCGGGGAAATAAAACAGCCTAACATAAGTCTCTTGTTTCAAGGTCTATTTCCTTTGACTTGGTCACGTCCTGTGATATACCCTGCTGTTTAAAGATAGAATTGAAATATTTGAACCAACTTGTTCTAAACGGACTCCGCGAAACTTCCGATAAACGCTTTCTCTCTTTCGTTCGCGTCTGGAAGTACTGCAAAAGCTACAGCTATCGCCAGCACGGAGCGCCACTTCGTGATTTGCTCGTCGTAACAGATCCGTCTTCCGTTTGTGCTTTGCTTTTGTGGCTTTCTTTTTCAAGTGGCTATAGAATGCGTTCATTCCTGGAACTGAAGGAAAGCCGGTCAATGTCCGCTACGCCTCTTTAATGACTTTAAGTCCAGCGTGTCGAAGGACGCCAACGGAAAGAGAGAAACCTTCGAGCAAGTTTATAAGTTATTTGATGGGCATAGAGCATCTTCTGGCCAACGTGCTTTGCGACCCCGCCTCCCTCGCCACCATTCACCTAAAATTTTTACTCAACTTTATTTAGAGCTTTATTTCGTGCTTTTCATTGCGTGTCATTTTTATGTGTTTACTTTCTAATTGATGGCTTGTCTGTCTATCACATTCACCTAACTGCATTATAATCTTCACCATCTGGCTTAGCAGCCACTGCCGCTAATGGAGCTGGCCTCTCCAGCCCGAATTAAAGAGTTCTCTCTCTCTTTCTCTAATATAGGTATTGCATGTGTTGGTTGACTACGCTCGGCACCCATTTAAAATTTCGAAAAAAGATAATAAAAGTGCTGCAATATTTATTTAAATTGTTGCCTACGTCAGTGCTTATTTAATAAAGTATGGCGGCATCAATATATGGTATACTTCCTCTATACCGGCAATTATTTACAGAAAACATGACCTTGTGGCATCAGCACCTGAGTGGACGAACACTTTGTACATGCCGAGAACACGACTTCAACGCAGCTTCTCTACCCAGAAGCATGGTAAATATTTTTCACTGAGGGGAAGACACAGCGCTACGAAACATTGTTAGCGACGTTAGTAAACACTATACCCATTTGAGACACCTTACTTGTTTGGTTGAGACCATTGTAGTCGCCATTGCCATACCCGAGCTCGCGGCCTGCCTCCAGAAAGAGATCACTGGCCCTTGTGTGAGATGTTGGGAAACTGACAGGAACTTCCCCGCTGGTCCCATGGAAACCTGCAAAGGTTAAGAATTGGTTCACTGACTATTTGGAACCTTTCACTGTATGCTTCTTTGGCATGCTTCAGTGCAATGGAGGTATGAAGTGAGCCATCATCACCAACGTGGACTCTTCCGCGTATCAAACCGAGGAAAGTCAAGCGTTGGTGAGCTACGTCACGCCGAAAGAACGGTGTTTGCATGGCGCCGCTGACTAAATAAATTGAGGCATCTAGCTACCCGAGAATGACACCGTTCAAATTGAGCCGTCAATAATTTAGCTGTAATTTTTATACTGTTCCTCCAGAGCCTGCCTTTATCTACGGTGGCGGTCCCACTTCCGGCGCTTTCCCTGCCGAACAGCTCGCCAGGCTGTATCCGTGGTTAGTCAGACGCGCTTGCCGACAACGACTAAAATCTTCCAGCTCCCGCGCAAAGCTCAGCGAAGACGGCCCCGACTCGCTCTCATTGATGCGCACGTTCGCATGCACACGGCGAGTCATGTGCTCACGCGCAAACTATAACTGCGGAGAGCGCATGCGCCCAGCCGTCAGCGGCGACGGTAGCGACGAACGCGGCCCGGTAAGTCCCGTGATGCGGTTCCGAACATACGGCGCAGCTGCGGTCAAATGAAGTTCAAATTTACCGCGATGGCAAAACCGCTTGGCGAGATTAGTAAAGCTCTGCTTTAATATGGGTTGGATAGGGGAAGTAGGTGTCCAAGTAGGTCTTCGCCTAACTTCGCCGCTTTTTGGGCTATCGACCTGACATCTTGGAGCGTATGTATAATGCGTCTCTACTACCCGTGTGCAAAACAACTTTATGGACGAATATGTAATAGATCTTGCAATAATAATCCAGAGTTTATCTTTTTTTTTCTTGGCTTAAGGAACCTTTTCAGAAATGTTTTTACAGGAACAGGGCTCAAACATTTTCTGAATGTGTTACATGCCTCAGGCTTTCACCTGAACCAAAATAATAACGGTGGCCATAACTGTTGATTTTAAAATATATATATACAAAGCACAAACACAAATTATAATCATTTTTAGAGATAAAATAGTGAATAAAAAAGAAATTTTGGTGATAACATTCTTATTCTGGTTCAAAATGTGTATATATCGTTGATAAAAAACGCACCAAAAATAGTTTTGGAAACTAAAATAGCTGAAGAGAAAATGTTCCTTTTCTCAGCGGAAATGGCGTATTGAGAAACAGCACTTCAAAGAAAAAAAATGAAACGAGAACTTTCTCGTTTCATTTTTTTTTTTTTTTTCAAATTGTCGCGTAATGAGCGGATACTGAGAAAAGTGCGACAATGCTACCGTGGAACCATGCTGATACGTCCCCCGGACTTACGACGACCCACTTCTTACAACGTATCGCCGCGGTCCCGGAAAACTCCCATAGAAACAATGCACTAAAACCCGATGATATGACGCTCGGATGCATGCGGTCCGCTTCATACGACGTACCCTGCCGTGGATAAGCCGGCGTGTTTCCCATATTTCCCACCGCTTCGCCTCGCCGCCTCATCCCTACCTTCTCTATTCTTAAAGCCAGTTTGACGCTGCTTGTTGTTCAAAGGTCCGCAGCCGAGCCAGACCACTTACTGAACAGACGCAAGGACGCAGGGAGCGCGAGTTAACCTTATACGGCCCCACGCAGCAGCAGTGCGCAAACACGCCAACCGCCAGAAGCCGAAGTTCAGGCTGACCGTTAATTTGAAGCTACCCTCGAGCCCCCGACGAACGCGAAAACACAGTCGACGTAACCCCACGGTGATGACCGAACAGCCACTTCCCCACCCGCTTGATCCAAGCTTTTTTTCTCCTTTCACGGCGCCCTTTCTCCCTATATCGTCTGCTCTCTGCTTATCAGTGTCTTTTAATGCCCCGTTGTCACTCCGCTCTTTTCTTTGCTAGAATGCCTCAATTCACGCGCTTCTGGCGCAAGGGTGGAGACACGTACCCATTAGCACCGCCATTTTGGGTCACTCGCTGGCCACCGCAGCCGGTCACTGTAGCAAGACCACGCTATAATTTCCGCAGCAATACGGTTTGCTCGTTAAGTTTAAATCATCTTGTCTGTTTCGGTTGCTGGGTCTTGTGGGAAACGAAAACAGCTATGTGTGGACCACTATGTCCCAATAGCGACGGCAAGGGACCGTTCAAACGGTGTCTCTCTCCACCATATCCGTCAATGCCGTCTTCTGCTCATCTCCGCTAAGTATTATCGTTTCGCTTGGCCTTGGCAGCTTCACACTTGCCTTTTCGTCTCTCATTTTGCTCGACCACGTCGGCCTTATCTCGCGCGCGCAAGACGTGGCGCTGGCGCGCTATACATAGCGCCGGACGGCATGAGTGTTGCGTAACGTTCTTCGCTTGACTGGCGTGCTAGCTGGACGCCCTACAGGGGATAGGGCCACAACGTAGGCGCGAGTTTTTTTTAACTTGGGATTTCAGCTAAGGGCTCGAAAATCACGCGAGAGCGCGCTAAATAGCTAAATATAGTAGTTTAAATAACTTCTTAGACCACCTGTCGCGTGAGGCCGTCTACTAGGCCGGCATTAACCCGCACCCCGGTCATACGACGCTCTCTCGCGGTCCCTTGAAAGTCGTATTATCGGGGTTCCACTGTACTCGCACAGTCGAATTCAAGCTTAAAAATCGCTCGAATTTGTCCACAAAGGAAACAATTACGGGCGCGAACACCAAATGCTAGGCGACCGACCTTACGTAAACAACCGTTTCTCAATGCATGTACAATGCTCTTTCAACTAACGCCACGCCTCCCGGCATACAATGAACTACAGAAAAATTGAAGTCCCTATGCGTTATATTTTTAAGAAATTATAAAAATAAATGTTATCATGTGTTTTTAGGGAAAACATAACAGTCTAAATACCACTGTGCGCCTCAAGAAACTTGCAGTGACTTGGCGGGGCCACGTGAGGGCGCGTTTGGCGCCATTTTTAAATGACTTCTGGTGTGCATCTGCAGATGCCACTTCGTGGGTACGTTCTCGAAGAGTGTTGGAATATTTCGGGACTAGAATTAAAAAAATCGAATTTGTAGTCGGTTTTGCACTCCATCCCTACTTAAATATTGTGTACCAGCAGCCGTTGTGCTAGTGTAAAAATTACAGGTTCAGTGCCATCCAGAGGTCCATGAGGAGGGTCTTCTGTGTCTTATTTTAGTGACCAGCTTGTTTTATCACCGTTGTTTATCCCAAGGTATGACGTCTCGATGTCGATGAAGTCTGGCAGCACTTCTGCGTACGACCATCCCGTGGCGTTGTACTTCGTCACCCAGCTGTCGTAGTCTCGGCTGTTTCCACGCGAGTATATCATTACGTTGATGGAACTGGAACCGCCGAACACTTTGCCCCTCGGGTAATGATTAACCTGCAAAACGAGTAAAACAAACACCTGTGACCAGAATGTCCAGAAGCATACGTCACTTCTAAGCAGCATGCAGGCGCGGGTACCATCCTGGCACCTTTTCACCAAAGTGAGATTTGTTTCTGCTGCTGACGTTTCATGGGCTCAGTCTAAGTAAGCTGCCTTCCTTGTTCCTGAGTTCCTGCCAACGCATCAATAATTGCAACAAAGCCCACAAAGGTACGACTTAAAACGTTCAACTACACCCTCGATAAAAAGTCGCATAATCGAAAGCACATTTAAATCAAACATTTGCGGAAAACTTCTTCCAGGCTCAACCTAAACCAGCCCAATAAATAGAACAAAGTAACACTTTGGCCGAAAAACTTTATGTCGGACTAACTTTCGCTCGGCGACCGTGCCTGTCGCCCAAGTTATCAATATTTACTTGCCTTAGGCGCTCGTTTGGTGGTTGCCTAAAACGCCAACCAGCCATATGTGTGAATTGTCTTCTCAAAACAATATTTTAAAAAATTTACATGTGAGTCGTATCACTGCGTATCCCGGGAAGTATGCTGGCGTACATTATGCCAAGCTTCTTTAACATCAGGCAGTTCCGATTCCGTGGCGTAGTCTGGCAACGAGGTGCAAACTTTCAAGACGTTATATTTCTACCGCTTCCGTAAACGCATCAGATTTTATCGCTGTATAGGCAGAAGCGACAGCTTAATCGTGTTTAGTGTTGCAACTGCGTCGTCCGATAACCATGGTCATTTCCTTTTTTTCGGTTTCTTCGTTTCCTCCCTTATGTTACTTGGAGTGAAAGGCCCGGCCAATCACCCATATTACCCCTACATATACGGAAACATACGCTTCTGCTACGCTGCTCTTGTGTTTAGCATGCTGCAAGCCCCCTCGCACGCCTGCAGTGATGATAACTTGTCCTCTCAGTACCATTATCATTATCCTTTTCTTTTACCGTATGTTTCGTCTGCTCTTTGGTTTCCTTCTTCTTATTTAGGGTATCAGCGCGTAGCTTAGAAATTTATTGTTTTCGTCTTGTTCGTTTTCACCCTCTTCACCCTTGTAAGCACTAAATATCCGCAATTAGCGTTATTGTGCTTTGCTAATTCTGTATAAGCATTCTCAGATTACTGCTGCAGGCACAAAACATGTCTCTGACAGACGTTTTGTGCCGAATCATGGCTTCATTGCTTCAAGTGGCGAAGCGATGAAACAACTAGTTCCCCTGAATAGTCGTACACATTGTTTGTTCCTTGGATGCGCCTTTCACACACCTGAAAGCAATAAACGTCTTTTTCTCACGGGCCGTCGCTCCGAAGGTCATGTCATCGAATCGGGCACATGTATCGTAACATCGTTTTACCCAGCGCACCTTTTAAATAACTTCTATGAGGCCGCCCCACGCCGAATGTGTATGACTCCGAAAAGAACCAGGTGCCGTATCGCTTTTCGACTAGAGGCCATAAAGCTATGCTTGGCCACAGTTTCTATGTGAAAGGCGGCCCGCTCTCAGTAAGTCCATGTTTTGTTGGCTGCAGCCAAGGCTGGACAATGGTAAAGGACACTTGTATTGGACTCGCATTTTTAAAGAACCGTGTTGAATCTCAGGCAATCGTCATTTGCTTTTCGTTGCTTTTATTCTGTTGGCGCTTTCGGCCATTTTAAATGCAGAGCATTTCAGTAACTCACGATGTCACCCGCGTTGACGTCCGTAGTCCGCACCGTCGTTGTCCCTACTATATAAAAAAATACTATCCGGCGCCCGGTTTCGATCCCTCGACCCTGCGGGCGGAACGCAATGTACATGGTGCTCTACCCACTGCGCCACAAAGCCGACACAGAATGAGACGCTACGAACGCGCCTTATATCGTTGACTCATTCAAACTACTTCTGACGACCGCTCTCTCACCAGCAGTTGCCACAAGTGCAACAACATTAACGTAACGCAAACTACTTAACATCGTGCGCCCCCGGAAATGCTCTGCATTTGATCGTGCCCCTCGCGAGGGGGATGTTTCACTGCGTCTTCTCTCGGTCGCGGGACCCGTGGCGCCATCTGGCGGAGGCGCGGCACAACTCGTAGCACTTTGAAAAGATGCGGCGCCAGCCAGCTGTGTGTGTGCGTGCCGCACTTGTACAAATGGCGAGTGCATTGGCTGTCCACAGAGCAAAGAATTCGTGCAAGTAAGCCGTTGCAGTCAGTCAGTCAGTCAGTTAGTTAGTTTTTTTAGACAATCTCTCGGTCATCTTAATGTCGGACCCCTCTTCCTGAGTAATGTGGCATTTAAAGAGATCCTGCAACACTTTCCTTAATCTTTTGTAGGTCGAAAATGCTCTCAGGTTGTACTCAACAAACACATCCAGTACTTAGATTAGGGGGTCACAAAGTGCCTCAGCCAAAACTTAAGGCTCTATGTCGATCAGATAACTTTAAACTTGCTCAAGGAATTTCTCTCTCTTTCCGAGTCGTTCTTCAAGCGCTCGAATTTTGTCAGTACAGCATTGCAGATGCTTTTGGCCGGCTTCATTTAGTGGCCGCACTAAACGCTTTTGATAGCCAGCTTAGAAAAAAAGGCCACAAAAGCAAAGCAGTAACAGAAGGTGGCTCTCGTGCGAAGAGCAAATGACAGTGCCGTTCCCTCCTGGTGATAACTACAGCTTTCATAATTCTTCCAGACGCGAAGGAAAAAGTGAGTGTTTTCGAAAGTGTTGCCGAGTTCCTTTAATGCTTTCACATTAACGCGCGCCGCAAATACACTTCGATTAGGGCACATTAATGTCGATTAAAGTACTTAGTGAAAATTAGAACTTTCAGTGTAAGAGAGAATAGACGGGGGTGATTTTTCTGGGGTTCTTCTTTCTTTATTTTCGCAGTGCGTTCCAGCGACTGTTAATCTGCCCTACCTACTAACGGTAACACACATTGAAATCGCGCTTTACAATTGTGTCTACCACTAAAATGGCGGGACATTGCAGCAGTCTTCTTCCCGATACCAACTTTTACGACATTCTGTTACCTTATGTAAATAACCATTTCATTTTTCGTCCTATAAACTATAACAGCGACTGCACAGTGCGGTCCTCAAATCAGGCAGTCTCGATTCCACGGGGAGCAAAATAAAAGGATTTTCGGCCAGCCACAGTTTCTGACATGTCGACATTCCAGTCCCGTCATTGGGTCAGAAATTAAATACCCTTCATTCGACGCAGCTGGACCACCGACTTACACACCAAAAGGAAAACCAAAGAGTAAAAGCACGTTGGCTTTATCGGTACATCAGAGTGTTGTGAATGCTAATATACCACTCGCTGCATCGGCACTTCCTAATTAACGAAATAAATGCCAAAACCGTAAAAACCGGTGTGATGCCCTATCCACGTTCCCGCGCGCTACGCTTAGTGACATCAAACACGGTGAATGCATGGTAATAAATGATTGGTGCAGTTGCCTACGCGTTTTCTGAAACAAACGCGCAGGCAGCAAGGATCTATGAATGCAAAATAAATCAATGCGGGAAGGCTTTATAGTCACGCGCTTTTAAAAGACACAAACTAATGCACGCAAACATCCAAAATATAATGTCACTGCCCCAACGGCAGTTGTGTTTCAGTTTCGATTTCGTTCGAATGCTTAATTTTGCGTCCAAGCGCAGTCAAAAGCTTGCATGCGAATGCAATGTTTTTTTTTTTGCGTGTTTTCTCTCTTTTCGCTGTTATCTTGGGGCAGCCTTTTGTTTATATTGCCGTGAGGCAAATAAACACTTCTTTTGACAGCGGTTAAGTGTGTGTAGCCTCTTCCTCTGTGTCCTATCTTGTGCGCTGTTTTCTGTTTTTTAGCAACATCGACTAACACCGGGCCCGGCTCACTCGGGCCGCTTTTTGACGTTCTCCGAACCGGCACGAAAAAAGGGACCGGAAACTGCAGATGGCAACGCGGGTCCTAATTATTTATTTCTCAGCAAGCAAGGCACCGTTGGCCCTCAAACAAATGCTCAGAGGGATGCAGAAAGCACGACCCGTCATTTGGAACAAAACGTTACTAAGCCTTTCGTGCCCGTTTAAGCGCAAGGTACAGTCCCATAGCTTTTCATGCAGCCGCATCGAATTCCGGAACACGCGACTGACTCCAGTTTAAGAGCGAATTGCAAACAAATGTGCCATTATAGCGCAGACAAATTTTACTCATTTATTGCAGACTCTTCAGAAGTAAGCTGCCCAAATTATTGTTACTACTCTTCTCTCTCCATTGTAGTTACAAATAATGTTATGTCGGCGGCCAGTTCTTTCAGTTCGCTCTCAACTATAATACAGCTATAGTACAGCTATAATACAGTTCCAAGGTAAAGGGGCACTGAATAAGGGTATTCATCTTTATACACATTTTTATTGCTCTGTTTAAACTTTGTATTTACTACTTTACTATTTAGCAGGAGCCTGTAGCATTCCGTTGTCTCTAATATGCAGCACAAGCGAAAAGGTCCTGACACCGGCCTATGGCGCCGTATCAATTAGGTTGCGCTTGTGTGCAATGCACTTTTATGCCGTCTGAGCGTTTTTTTTTACTCATTTTATTCCTCAAATCTTTTCTTTTACTGTAGCAGATTTTTTACGGGTTGAGCAAGTTGACAGTACGCTCAACTTGCATCTGGCATTACAAGACTGTCGTCGTACCCGCCACCCTCAACAGGTAGGGCGGATGATGGGAGCTAAACAGTATTTCTGATCTATTTTATTCTGTCGTTCAAAATTCATGCAAGCTGGTCGCGAGGTCTTAACAAGACTTATGCAGTGTAGACTTCATTCTACAGATGCAATTAGGTGACCTTAACTCCTGACAGTGTCCATTTATCTCTTTCGGAACTAAGGGCGAGACGTTGACATTTTTAACTGTTCAGTGCATCATCAACTGACCTGGTCATCGAAGGAGTAGCTTGCGTTCTTTTGTGGTTCGCTGGTGTAGTCCCAGTCCACGTGAGTGCGCTGCAGCAGCGGGGCAAAGAAGGGTACCTGCTCCGCCGGCTCCTCCATGCCGCCAGCTTCCAGAAGCAGCACGCGTGCAGTGCCGTCCGCTGTCAGCCGATTGGCAAGAGCGCATCCTGCCGATCCTGCCCCGACTGCAGGAGAGAGTAACGACGCGTACAGGTGCTACCACAAGTACCTGCAACGCATGACTGGTGGCTGAGCAACGTCGCCGCGTGGCGCAGCCGTACCAGTGGGTAACCACAATCACCACACGATTCAAATTCAAATATCAACGGGGAAGTGCACCGATACTTCTCAACCCATTTCTTTCGTGAAGGTTTCATGCATTGCTCGCTCCATATTAGGCTCTGCGCTGAAGTTTTCCATGGCACTGATAGCCGATGCAGTGATAACTACATCTCCGTCAACCTTCAAGCCAGCAGAAGCTTTTGCGGAAGCTGCGCCGTGAAAACAATGCATTCGTTTTCTTTTTTGCAAGAACTCTTTCACGTGTCCCTTTTTTTATCGCGGTAGAAAGGAACTTCGTGCTAAGAGCGCTGGGCCTCCCGTTTTGTCTTCCCTGTTCTGAGGGTCCCGTAAGTTGGGCCGGAGTTCTTTCTCATACTGAGGGTATCTCCTTTCTATTTCTGACAGGCTACGGGATGCGAGCGCAACCAGTCGATGGCCCAGTCTTTCTGCTTCTATGAGTGAGTTGCACCAAATCCGAACGATAAGGCATCCAGCGAGCCTATTGTCATGTTTTCTGGGTCGAATGCTCATAAAACGGAACAGTTTTTTGTTCAACATTTTCACGCATTTCTGTTGGGTTGGGGTCCATACCCTCGCGCTTTTCCCGGTTAGAGGAAAAATCGTAGGATGGGCTATTTCTGTCATGTTCGGGACAAACTTCCCCAGGTAGTTGCCCATTCCCAGAAATCTCGTCAGCTCTTGAGTGCTTCACGGGTGTCTCATGTCAATAATAGCCTGCACTTTTGAAGGGTCAGCATGACGTCCTTGGTTATCAACGATGTGGCCCAAGAAATTTACTCTTTGTTCATGGAACTCGCACTTTTCATTGTTCAACCTGCGCCATGTTTCTGTCGTCTTTTCAGGACCGCTCTAAGACTGGCGCTACGCTCTGCTTGCGTCCTGCCGTAGATCAGGATATTCCCCGTGTTACACAAGACGCTTTCCAGGTTACCCAGAAACTGTAACATCCTCCTTTGAAAGAATTATTAAATTATCGGAAATCCAAAAACATTATCCAAATTATCCAGAATTATCCAAACAAATTATCACTTCCAAAAATATTTCAACAATGATGGAGTAAAGGCCGTTGCGGCATCGAAGAAGAAGAAAATGGGGTGCAATCGTGGACCTAAACCGTCGTGATGGTCGTGAAGATTCTGTACAGCTTCGCCACTTTGAAGTCTTGCGCGTTAGTGTACGCTCCGCAGAAAAGTGGTATATTCGTGTTTTCGGTGAGCGTATCTACCGATGTAGGGCAACTTGTATTTGGCTTCAACGCCCTTTTAATAATATGGAAACTTTTTGAGGAGTGGTAAACGCTAATGGTACAGCTTCGTTAGGCGTTATTACGTATGCGAGCCTAATTTAACCGAGACCGAAGAAGAGCTTCGGAAACTCACCCTCTGGGCTAACAGCTTCGCTTTTCTGAATGATATCTTGATCAAGACGTTTCACTATACCTGTTTTTGCTAGCTTTCCTTGCCAACAGAGGCATCTCAAGACCATCCACGACGTATACATGTTTCCTTTCGACGACTTGTCGCGGTATGATATTGTCACGGGAAGAAGAAGAAAAGAGCTATCGGCCCAACCTCCGGAGAAGAGAAAGACGCAGGTGCGCGGGCTCCCTCATGGCCAGGTTCGGCTAGTGTGGGTTCCAGGACATGAAGGAATCTCATACAATGAAGTGGCTGATCAATTATCCAGCATGTCTCTTGGTGGCCCTGTGGTCGTGCAATCTCCAAATGATAGTTTTCTATTGGGGGCGAGATTTAAACGTCTACAGCTACTCCAGGCTTATAAGCAAGACGTCCTTCTATCTTCTAAAGAATATAGCCACCTTCGTCATGCATGGAAGCCGATGTTTTGTGAAACAAGGCTATGCGAGGTAGCTGTCACTAAAATTCGGTGCGAAATTCCCCCAGTAAATTTTTATCTTTGTAAATCTCGTCTGGCTCCATCTCCGCAATGCCCTTTCTGCGACGAACTGAAAAATATAGAACATTTCCTATTTAATTGCCGCAGCACCTCCCCAATGCGGCGCACGCATCTGGAGTCACCCTTTAGACGCCTTAACCTTCCGCTACCTAATTCCGAGGTCCTGTCACTAGGCGCTTCCACCCTAGGAGTCTGCCACAGGAATGTTGTGTCTGCCCTTCATTCTTACGTTGCGGCGACAGGCCGGTTTATCTGCTAGCCAGCTAAACGTTCACAGTTATCTCATTTTTCTTCCTGAATGTACTTTTATATTATACATATTTAAAAAATTCTCTTCGGTATTTCCTTTTCTAAATTTTGAGATCTAAAATAACATAGGTCGCATCCTCATTAGGTACAGAACTTCTTAGCCAATCCCCCACGTGGGTATGTGCCATGGTCTGAGGCCACCAACCAACCAACCATGGCCAACAACTATGTGTGGGGTGCCAGGTCCCTGAAACCATCGAACATTTTTTTTTTCGACTGTCGCCATTTCTCAACAGCTAGACAACTGCTTTTGAAAGACCCAATTGAGCGGTTGGGGTTGACTTTTTCAATTCCACTTATACTATCTATTGGCGCATCGAATTTAGGATTTGCAAAAAGGGTATATGCAATTGCATTCAATGTTTTCTTTTGCTTCAGGTCGTTCGAATTGCTGAAGGATGCTAATAATTAGTTAATTCAGGTTTTATTCATAACTAAGCTACCTTCTTACGGCCTCTTTCCGGAAATAATTTAGTATTTGGAGCTACCCACGTATTTCAACAACCGATTTAGTCCAGGCCAACTCTCCTTGAGGGTACGTGCGAAAATCTTTAAGGACGTCATCATCATCATCGTCATCATCATCGTCGTGTGCATAGTGTAAATACACCGCCCGCATCTTCCATGGTTCATTTCCTGTGTCCTGCCGCCACGTAACATGTTTTGGTGGATGTTGCGGAGGTAATCCCCATCCTGGCCCCAGCTTCCCTTCGTCTCGGCTACTGAACATCGCTCAAAGGCTCTTCGATCGCGTTGGCCCGCCCCAGCCCCGGTGAGCCATGAACGCACCATTCCCCAGCCCCGTGTCCCCAGCCTAGGATTTTCCGACACCAACCGACGTGACCAGCCGCGACCTGAACATAAGACAACGCCGTTCCCCTGCCCGAGAATTCCGGCGCACCTTCGAGGACTTTGGATGTTCCTTCACTGCGTCAGCCGGCATTGCTGTTTCGGGGCCAGTGCTCACCACCACCATCATCCTCATCCATGGCAGCGAGGACCCCCTTTTTCCTCTCATCGCGCATCGCCACCACATCTGTACACTTGCTACAGCCTCGACCAGGACGATCGCTTTTGACGAAGGGGGCGTATCGTGGGAAGAAGAAGAGAGCCATCAGCCCAACCTCCGGAGAAGAGGACGGAGACCCAGCTGCGCGAGCTCCCTCATGGCCGACATCGCGTTCATAGTGTAAATACATCGCTCGCATCTTCCATGGTTCATTTCCTGTGTCCTGCCGCCACGCAACAATATGCTTGCCGTTATCACGTCGTAAAGAGGACGTTCTCTCTCATTGGGCCTCTGCGAAAGCTTTTCTGGCTTCTGGAGATGAAAATCCTTGAATTATATCAGCTGCGTTGAGAACAGTCCCAGTTACATCAGCTCAAATGTCCTCTTTGAAGATGGTGGTCAACCCACTGATGTCCCCAGTGACCACACATTTGTCATCGAATTTGGATATGGTGGCTCCGAGAAATGCGTCGTTGCTACCGGCGATCTCGCGGCTGATGCTCTTTTTCAGACACGGGCGAAAATTCCCTTTTGGCGGCACTTGTTCCCTTTTGGCGGCACTTCCCTGTAAGGTTCTGCGAGTATCCATAGAATATGCACTGCTTTGCATTGGATTCAGGCGGCTTCTAGTCTCGACCCCTTCCAGACCCCTTTCAATTTCTCGGAGGTAGAGTTGCTTTATCAGTATGGCCGACTCTATCTACGTTTCCTTGCTTCTGGCCGTGGAGCGTAGCAGGCAGTCTTTTCGAACTTCAGACTGTCGCGGCATGGTGGTGGCCTTTGGATCGTCAGCTCCAAGTAGTGCATTCGTTCCGACAGCTTGCGGTCCCTGGTGCCCACCGGATCCTCTCGTCATGCAGTTCTCCGAAACTACACAACTTGGCCAGTCGGTGTAGCTCAGTGACGAACGCTTCGACACATTCTCTTCTGTTCTCTTCTGATGAATATCGCTCTTTTGTACATGGCATTTCTTCGAACTACGAAGTGGTTCTCGAACGCCTGCAAAGCATCGTTTTAGCTGTTCTTCTGTTCATCAGTCAACTTGAACCAGGCAAGGATTCCTTGTGCCTTGTCGCCCATAAAGGTGACCAATGCGTAGACTTGTTTGACCACGCATTTCGAGGCGAGGCCACTCAACGATGCGAAAACCTCAAAAACGCCGCTTCCAGTGCAGCAAGTTAGTAAGGATTTGCGCAAGTAAATTCTACCGGAGGCTTTTATTGAACATTGGACATAGCCATTTTTTCCGTGCTGGACTTGCGACCCCTTCATCAGTCCCTTCGCAGCAGGTTCAAACATGCACTACCGACATGTTCGTAGAGGTCGAGAAACGTACAATAAACACGTTTTTCGTTCAGTCTAAGCGTGCCTTTACTAAAGCGAAGCTTTCTTGTTTTCACCCCTGCCTTCTGTAGCGTGAAAAGCACGGAAGAAGTGAAAGAAACAACGCTTCCCGAGGCCGTGATCGAACCTCAGTCCTTAGCATTATAAAGCCGGCGTCTATCCGACTGCGTCATTTCAGCATGGTCGAAACTCCGCCCAAACACAGACGACAACCGACACATCCGTCACGAGAAAGCTTCGCGTTCGAGCATCGTCGTCGTTAGACGAAGGGTGCATGGTCCCTTTTTTTTGTTTTTTTTTTATCAGTTCCCCCCTTCAGCTAGCGCCCTCGTAATTGCTTCTTCGGATGGGCCCGGCCTGCATCTCGCAGCTTCTCCGCCTTCGGCACAACTTTCCCTTGCGTCTCACCTATGGAGGAAAGAAAGCTTAGGAGAGAGGAGAGGTCCGGCTAGCCACCGGCGCATTGGGAGAAGTGTGGAAGAAGTGACGCAGTTTTTCAGCGGCCATTGTAGGCCGCCGGCAACCACGTCCTAGCAACGGCGGCGAAGGCCGGCCCACTGACGCCCTGCGTCACTGCACGCGCCAGCCCGTAGCCTATGGTCGGCGGGCAAAGACAAAGCAGACTCGCCGACCTATCTCTTTATCACCCACTTTTTAAATGCATAGCATTTTAGTAACTCACAATGTCACGCGGCGTTGGCGTGCGCTGTCGTAGTCCGCATGCGCGTCTTGTAGTCCGCATGCGCGCCCTGTCGTAGTCCGCAGGCGCGCCTTGTCGTAGTCCGCAGCTAGGAAGAAATAACAGTTTCCGGCGCCCGGTTTCGAACCCATGACGCCGCGGGCGGAACGCAAGGTGCCCGGCGCACAACCGACCGAGCCACGAAACCGACACAGATTTCGATGCACCGAACGCGCCTTATATCCTTCACTCCTTTCTCGTTTGTTTCGAAAGCGCCACAAGTTGTCCCGCGCTTCCAAAAGATGGCGACACGGGTCCCGCGATCAAGAGATACGACTTGCCGGCGCACCCCCTCGGAAATGCTGTGCATTTGATCGTGCCCCTCGCGAGGGGGATGTCTTTCTCATTTTTTGTTCTATTTCGTGTGTCGCTGCTCTGCGGGTCGAAGTCACTGTTTAGTCGCACCATGAACTGATGCACTCCATTCTGCCAATACAAGGACTCCTATTCTGGCTTAGTATTAAAGGAGACTAAGATACGCTTTCCCTGATTGAATAATCACTCTCGAATTCATATTAGTCGACTTGTTCGCTCCCCCCAATTTAGGAGATTAAATGTAGGAAATCTAAGGTGATTTACGATTTTAATTCATTGTTATTTGTACAAAATAAAAGCAACTTTTTGGCCTAGTGAAACACTTAAAACATGCTTTTAGGACTTGGATAAGGTTTCTCCCAGGTATGAAACAAGTATCCGTTTAAATTTCCCGCCGTTTACAAAATCACACGTTCTATTTTTGTTATCAAGTAAAAACTGTTTCCTTTGCGTATTTCGAAGCCTGTTTACGAGAAGCTGTGCTGTACTCTTAATTTGTAAAATATGTATGCATGTTCTGATTTGAGCGCTAAACGCAGAGTGCAAAAAAATGAGTACAGTTAAAGTATTCTAAATAGTCATAAGCACTCGGTTCTCTAAAGAGTTAAGGTTCTTCCCAGATTTTGAGAGCGCTTTTTCATGTCCGGTTAGTACGCCGCGATTTCAACCAAGTATAACCGCACGGCACACCTATGATATTACTGCCGGCTATAAAACTGGTCTTCTATATTATAGGGAGAAAGAAGCCACGCACAAGGAGCCAAGTTAAACCATTTATCAGATTTTCTAGGACATCTTTATACGAAGTTACTACAGTGAACCCACGCTAAGACGTTGTCAGTTAAGACCAATTTTCGCTTTTGCGGAGCAGCGTAGGAATGTTTGTTTTGATTTCTCGCGACACAACGCAAAAAGAAATCGGTTTAAGGCGAATAGCCTTGCACATATTATTCGTTCAGGACGAAATTTCTCGTTCACCACCACTTCCTGTACTTCTGGGTAGCGGACTTGGCAGTCTTGGCAGGGTGCGGCCGGAAATGCCACAAGGGCGAATGAAAACTCAAAGTAAAAAAACGCTACGCCATAAATTCACGCCACAGCGGAAGAAGGAAAACAGAAAAATGGACACCCGAATTAGGCTACTTCTTCACTCTACAAACAGTGGAACCAGCGGTATGGCAAAGAAAAACAAGAGCAAGGGCGAGTTTTGTGGCCGCTTATCGCTGAACAAGAGATGCGCCAGACAAGGATTATAAAAAAGACATCCCCCTCGCGAGGGGCACGATCAAATGCACAGCATTTCCGAGGGGGTGCGCCGGCAAGTCGTATCTCTTGATCGCGGGACCCGTGTCGCCATCTTTTGGAAGCGCGGGACAACTTGTGGCGCTTTCGAAACAAACGAGAAATGAGTGAAGGATATAAGGCGCGTTCGGTGCATCGAAATCTGTGTCGGTTTCGTGGCTCGGTCGGTTGTGCGCCGGGCACCTTGCGTTCCGCCCGCGGCGTCATGGGTTCGAAACCGGGCGCCGGAAACTGTTATTTCTTCCTGGCTGCGGACTACGACAAGGCGCGCCTGCGGACTACGACAGGCGCGCATGCGGACTACAAGGCGCGCATGCGGACTACGACAGCGCACGCCAACGCCGCGTGACATTGTGAGTTACTAAAATGCTATGCATTTAAAACTTGTAAAAATATAACGACAACTGCTATGGCCATTCAGACGCTTTCCCTTAGAAGCGGTAGCTAATCGCAGCGGCAGATGAGGCGGCGTGATAGGGATTATGCGTCATGAACGCGACACACCGCAATGGGCTGGTTGATTAGCAAAATAGGCACCATTAATAAGGTGTGTGCGAAAACGTTGATTTGGGAATTTCGCCTATATGCCCGTTGAAAAAATATCAGGCCATCAGATCAAGTACCGTTCTTTGAAAGTGCTTCATCCTCGACAATGCGGGTAAGGCGAAAATTTACAATGCGATGCACCATCACAGCATGGACAATTTCTATATTTCCTCGCTAATCTTTATATCCTCCTCCTCCTCCTCACCACCGCACTGGGTTGTATGCAGGCGGGTTGTATAATATCCCCAGTGCACTTCCTTTTCCTTTTCGCCCGAACCACCTCAGAAGAAGAAGACGAAGCAGACGCAAAGGAGCGAGCGAAGGCCGGGGAGGTGGCGCTTGCGCGCAAAATACAAGCAAAAAAAAAAAGGGCTGCCTACAGAAATGGCGCGATCGGCGGTAGTAGAATTGCTGTCAGGGCCTCTGCTAAGCTTTTCTTTCCTCCATGGTCTTACCGGTTAATACATAGCACAGCGCCCACTTATGGCACATTTTTGCGATGTTCTTTCAAATTTTCTAGAGTAGTTTTGCCCTTGCGCATCACTAATCTTTTCGGTTAATTTACGGTGAATAATAACTTTTGAAAGAAACGCAAAAGTTTGCCGCAGGCTATTTTGTATTCGTGGGCAGTAGGTGGGGCCTTTTTGTGATTTATTTGCCGTGGTTGCACGGAGAGAGATCAACGGAAAAAAAAATGGCAGCGGGCTTAGCTGAGCTAACCCTGGATATGCAAAGCAAAAACTTGGCTTAGTGTGGTTGAGTCTTGGTTTCGCTTGGTTAACCTTTCATGTAGCTGTATTGCCAACCACTGCTGAAAGCCATTCGGTCCCGTGCAACGCTCACAGAAGGAGGCCCGGCGGCGTTCTCCGGTGCGAAGGCGGCGTTAATTCACGGCGAACATGCCGTTCCTCTTCGCCGGGCGCGAGACAATTCGCGTCGCCCGACACCTCCCAACCTGCCCGCACATGGGAGGCTGCTGGGGTGCTCGACTGCCTATCAGCTGATCAGGCGCTACCCCGGCGGCGGCCGCCGCTCATATGACCAGAACGACTGAAAACGAAGCCTTGTGCGGAGCGCCGAAAGAGGGCCCGGCGAATCAAGCGATGCGTTTCGAGGGGTGCGCCGCCGGGGGTGTGTCTCCGGCCAAAAGGTTAACTTCCGCATCCTCCGCGAAACCACTGTACGAAAGTAGTACAGCTTTGCGTTAAAACTCAAAAACACAGCGCGAACGAGTATGTCTGGCATTAGCCGAGCTGGCACCAACACTGGCTGCGCTGACGCTACGTTCGCAGCGCTGCCGACCTTTAAGTTGTCTCGCCGGCTCCAACCGATCTGGCGGTCAAATGACGTCTCGTCTAGCCCCGTCCCCGCTCGTACGCGTTGTACAAGGGATGGTTTAGCGACTGCATTGTCGGATAGACAGCAAAAGAGGGCGCAATCAGTACGACAGCAAAAAAATGCGAGACCGGTGAGCAAAAAAAAAGGGACAACACGCAGCCAATAGAGAGTGTTAGTATAGCGTCTAGCTTGCGCTACGGTTGCAATTGCGGGTACCGAGACCGTATCGGCATGCGTGCATTCGTTCCAGCGCGGAGCGGCCCGCGTCGCCATGCACACGTATTCGTTGCGCTGAGGGGCAGCCCTTCTCGCCATGCCTGCGCGCATGCGCTATCGTGTCCCGCTACCTTCCAGCTCTGGCGTAGCGTGCGCCAGCCGCTATGCTAAAACTCGCCATTGCCGCTGCTGAGACGGTTAGATCTCTGAGACAATTTTGAACGCGAATTGCGGTGGTCTTCGGGTCGGAGGGGCCTATGAGGTATGCCGTGTAACGGGATACTAAAATTGGAGCAGGTCGTGGGCGTTAGTGCGAGCCTGAAGTTCGCCAGTGAGAGGGATGAGATGCCCTCGAATTCATAAGGATCCAGCGATGGCACTTACATTGTTATTTTCGGTTGCGCATTGCGACAATATTGCCGAATACGTCCCTGTACTCGTATTGGTCGCATTAAGGTCGTGGAAAATAACACAGTCTGACGTAATGAGACAATTCCCCAGCGGCGTTACATCTGCTGCACCGCGACTGGCGTGAGCAGACAACTTCGCCCAAAATCAAGCCACCTGTGTTATCGGCATCTGTGCTCTAGAACCAGGGCAGTGTGCCAATAGCTATTTAAAACAGGATGTTCCCATTAGCTGGAAGCAACCTTGCGCATCCTGTCATGCACCCTTACCCGCCCCAGGAGCTCGATGGAGGAGTGAGGTCGACAACAGATGCCCATTTCTACCACTTGCGCTGAGCTCAGTCACTCTACCTCATTTTTTCCTTTCCCTAGCACACGTTATTTCATCTGTGTTGCGCACTGCAGTTGCTGTATTATGTCGTATACCCACGGTATTCGGCAAGTTGATTGATTGATTGATTGATTGATTGATTGATTGATTGATTGATTGATTGATTGATTGATTGATTGATTGATTGATTGATTGATTGATTGATTGATTGATTGATTGAGCCGTTTAACGCGCCGACGCAACGCAGGCGATGAGGCGCGCCGTAGTGGAGGGCTCCGGATTAATTTCGACCACCTGGGGATCTTTAACGTGCGCCGAAATCTCGTACACACGGGCGTTTTTTGCTTTTCGCCTCCATCAAAAAAGCGGCCGCCGCGGCCGGGAATCTAACCCGCGACCTTGTGCTCAGCAGCGCAGCGCCTTAGCCACTGAGCCACCGCGGCGGGTAGTATTCGGCAAGTTGTGCCCCGCGTTGTAGCCAGAACCAAAATTGTGAGTAACGTACGGCCTTCCAGGTGCAAACTATGAACTAAAGGGTTAAAGGAGTAGAATTAAAGCAAAGGAGACTTAAAGAAAGGGAAGTACAAATCATACTACAAGAACTAACGAGCGATTGGGACCGTAGCCATCGCCTCCTGTATTTTTACAATGTCAAACGCATCAGCCCGGACCGGCCAACCAAGCCCTCTCCTTCTACTCCGGCCACTCTCCCCCAATCTGTAGCCTCCCCAGTGCTTTAGCCACGTGACCGGTTCATCTCGAGGTGACGCGTGGTTGAAAGCGGCAACGTTGGCAAAACGTGCTCCACCGCGGCTCTGAGTTTTCTAACGCTAGCGCGAGCGCCATTACATTGGCAATCTCAAATATCGGTTGCCTTGACAACCAGGCACAAGCCGCTCTCGTATTCAGTTTGGGTTTGGTGATCGCGGCTCAGCTTGGGGCTCCACCTTACGACCGGTGGGCACTGCAGGGGTACCGCTCACTCCCATTAGGAAGCGCGCGATGCATTTGGCATTGTAAAATACAGGAGGTGATGCCGTAGCCCACACTTCACACGTACTGGTCTTGCCCGCCGTCTAAAGTATCTTCTGAATACACTACATGCTTGTGATGTGCGCTGATACTATTCCTTCAGGTCCCCGCAGCGGCAATCGTTGGTGACCGGCTATGCGGCGATGCCCTGGAGCCGACGACGGCTGTGACTTCACGCGATCAAGGTGTCCCCACCAGGCCGCTGACATAGTATATACAGAGATACAATTATCCCTTCCTCTTTTCGCCTCTACAAATACCCCTGCCAACCCTACGCTTATTCATTGTAGCGCCCACGCGCAACAGATTGCAATAAACGTGTTTTTACTGACTCACTTCCTCAAGAGAGAAGCAAAAGATGACACGTGGTTGCCACACAAAACGCGTCAGCGCAGTTGGCGAGAGAGGGTAGGCAGACCAAGCATCGCGCTGCACCAGGTGATCTCCGCGAAGATGCTGCTGCGTCACCCACCGCTTCACCAGTTACTGTCAAATCGAGGCGGCCTGCTCGGCGCTGATAGGCACGTTGCGCTGATGTTTGCGTCGCAAGCAGCAGCGTCGTTTTCTATATCCTGGTGGTTCGGGGGGTCATTTCTAGTAGGAAAGATGCCACGCATATCGCGGGCTCTGTTCGTAGCATTCATATCACGTTAGTGTCGGTGCCCGGTCCGAGACAGCAACAGCCGGAATTATCACGAGCCACGCACGGGCGCCCACACAAAGAAGGCATCTAACGTAACGTCATGATAACGCCGAGAACAACGAGCAGTTTAAGTGGCTCACACAAAAATACGGTAGCTATTCATATTGTAGCTGACCATACAGATCGCTGATAATAGAAATAGCAGGGAGGAACCGATGCATTCATCAGCGCCATCTTACTTTAAACCGTGTCTCAGGGTAAACCCCATATATCGTTGGCACAGCATGCTGCAGGCAGTGGGGGATAACGGGCCGAGGAATAGCCACTCTTTTACAGATGCCCTAACGTGCTCTATACACAACTTTATTAGGAAAAGTGCTGCGCTTACAGCGGCCTCTGTCCGGTGCAACATGAATATAAAAACAGTACTCGAAAATATTTCTTAAGCCGAGGCGTCGCCCTTATGACTTGGAATAGCAGAAGACTGCTGACTTCGGCAGGTTTATGCCGTAATACTGAAGTCTTTCCTGGACGAGACGGGCTCATCCGGTCCTGTAACTTGAATACGCAAGATGGCAAGGCGATCAGGAGACCGGTGAAGGCGCTTCATTTAGTAGAACTGGGGCCTGCATCTTTGATGAATGCACCAACCTTGGAGCACGCCACTCCGGTGATTATGCATCAGGAGACCAACATCAGAAATGGGCAGTCCTAGGCATTCATACAAGTCATACGACGACTTACCACAGTCGCACTCAAGCCCACTTTTTCCTCGTAACATAAAAGAAAACCAACCGCCCTCATCGTGACAGGAGGCTGAGTGGTCTAACGGCGCACTTCGGCGAAAATTAAGAGCCCCTAACAAGTTTTTTTTTAGTGTTGGTAACTTATCCCTAATGTCCTTGGTCTCATTTTCAGGGTTTCATCGTCGTCTGCATGAGAGAAATTAGAGAAACAGGGCGTATGTTCCTGTGTAGACGAAATGAAGTTCGACGCTCCTGACTTCTTCAATTTGGCGTTGGTATTGAACTGGAAAATGCAGCCGGGTCTTACGGCAGTTGCGTCCATTGTCATTGCTTTTGTGCGCAAGACATTTATATCCCGCTTACGAAAGCTAGCAACAAAGTGCTGAGCTTCGTGCTTAAAATTTGTAGTTTGTTGTTGTTGACGTCGTGAGGTATTGTGTACTCACACTTAGTGAGTAACGTTCGCGATTTTTTACTCACAGATGTCTCACTCTGTCATTTGCACGGAGTCTTTCTTCGGCCTGTACTATCGATCCCCGATCAGCGTGACACGGCGTATCAGCCTGAATCAGAGGCGTTTGTATATCACACATCGCCGCTCCTTGCCACGAGCCTCGTCTCCACCTAGACAAGGGGCTTCCTTTTTTATTTTGAAAACTAAGCTTTGTTTCTATGTCACTATATAATAGACCCTCTGTTCATAACTAGTTTGGTTGCAAATCATAAAACTGTGATCAGACATGCGCCAGATCACAATGCGGCGACGCCTTTGCGGGGGGAGTAACTGCTCAGCAAATTCGGCTTTTCGTCCTCCCGTTGCTCTCTAAATCGGCAGGGACGAACATTTATCCGCGAATTATACACGCGGCACACACGCTCCCAGAGCTACTTCTCTTGAGGAGCTACGGTCGCTCACGAGGACTAATGGCGGTTACTCCTTTTTTCGTCCTTTTTGGCTAAGAGTAGGTTTTAGCGTTTGGAGCACGCAGTGAATTTACACACAATTGCTTCACCGCAAGGCCATACACAGACAGTGGTCGGCGCAACACCGTCAAAAAGTTACCTTACGATCGCATTCAACATCCTTCTGAGATCTACACTTCGTGCGTTTGAAGTATTCTCGCCCTGTACCGGAAGGTGAACAAAGTCCCGGCAGAGGCTTACCCCATCTTGGAAGAGATCGGCCGGTTTGTCTTGACAACGCTTGCCATTCAGAATCTAAGAACCGTTCCCGATGTGACAAGTACTTGTCAACGCATACACGACCTTCATTCTATCCGTTTCCAACACGAAACATCGATATATGGGCTATGAAGACCTCCGGATGTCGATACGGGCATTTATTTTGCAGCCCTGCGTGTGCTCCTGCGGCTTCTCACTACTAAGATTTACCGAATAAGCGAAACATCGTTATAGAGCTGCTCATTATGTCTACGCCCGGGTGGGCGCCCTCACGTTAACGCTTCCCCATCCACTCTGCTTGTTCTGGAGTCGCTTGGAGGGCACCTCTGTCCGTAGCACCGATTACCGCAACATCTATTCCCGCCTATGGGTCACACCCTAGGCCGTAATTTTACTATCACCGTCAAGACTGCAGCGTCCGGAGCCTCCGCTCAACCAGTGAGTGTGTTTGTACTGCGTAAATCTGCGGGCCCATTTCTCGGTACTCCTGAAGGTGTTTACAGCTTGAAAAACGTGCCAACGATGGCACAAATGTGGCAGAACAAGTTTTCCTTACGCCTACCGACAGCACAGTTACCACCCGCCGACACGACAGTCCCCACCTCTTTCCGTTTCTTTTTTTTAAAGACGATAGTCTTTCTTGGGCTACTTAAACCCAGAAATTTTGGTCTGTCTGTATGTCTGTCTGCCCGTCTGTCTGTCTGTAACTCGATTCAGCCACCCGCCCAAAGTAAAAGAATGCCTTCGCAATAGTCTTATATAGTCGCAGCTAAATCTGCTCGTCTAAGACCGGTGAAATATTCATACTTGTCAACATGGTTGAAGAAGAACAAGACATTACGCAAATATAAGACAACAAATAAATACAGAACCCGCCGCGGTGGCTCAGTGGCTAAGGCGTTGCGCTGCTGAGCACGAGGTCGCGGGTTCGATTCCCGGCCGCGGCGGCCGCTTTTCTGATGGAGGCGAAAAGCAAAACGCCCGTGTGTACGAGATTTTGGCGCACGATAAAGATCCCCAGGTGGTCAAAATTAATCCGGAGCCCTCCACTACAGGCGCGCCTCATCGCCTGCGTTGCGTCGGCGCGTTAAACCCCCAGAATCAATCAAATAAATACAGAAGTGATATTTGCAGTGTTCCTTTATAAAAAATTACACATGCTTGATTTTTGCGAAATTAAATACTTCATCAACTGCATAAAAAAATTCGCTCCGCAGTCGCCTGCTGTCGCCCGCGCCACTATAGCTTCTGGCGCCGTTTTAAAAAATCAATCGGCAACAGTTACGAAAGGTTCCACTAGATAGGTTCCACGTTCTGCTGCAATGCACGTCGAGTAGGGAACGCGGTTCTAAAACGTTTGAAGTAGGGCGCCTCGATTCACGCGCGTCTTCGCCGTCCGGCACAGCGTTCGCATCGAGACACCCGGTTTGGAGCGTGGAACGCGGGAAATTTAAAATGATTTAAGCAAACTTTTGGCGTCTTTACCATGGGAGGAGCGCGACGCAATAGGAACAACATAAACCATATAAGAGGTGAGCGGGAAAGCGAAGGGAGGCATTTACTGGGAAAAGTCGGTAAAGACTATCGTCTTTTGTCGACATTTGCAGCGAAAGGAAGCAGATACGCTGTATATACTTTTTTTTTAATTTTCCACCACCACGCACATTTTGCGCACACGTGTTAAGGGGATGTGGCGAGCTGCGCACGGTCGATCTTGGCAAACGAAAGATCCTGGGTGGGAAATGTGTGCATGGTGGCCTATTGCTAGATGTGGTCAGTTTTAAATCAAGTGTATGACCAAAGATCGTCTGGCATGGGCCGCACTTTGAGGAATTAAAGGCAGTGACGCCGACCACGAAAAGTGAGTTTTAAATTTGACTTTTAGGCTCCCACACGGCAGCCTCGGCCATACTGTGCGGTCCGTTCATAAGCCACTGATCCAATTACGACGTAAATAAATGCTTGGAAAGAGATCGCTGTTTAAGTCAATTATCAATACGATTCTCCTAGCGCTGAATGGCTGTAAAAGGCAGGAAAGGCGCCCAGTTCCTACAGTTGGTGGGTTTTTGGGATTGCTGTTTCTGTTGGGTTGATTTTCATCCTTTTTTAACCATCTGGAATAGCTAGCAAATCGTCGTTCCCAGGCTAAGCTCGTAAGTCTTATCGAAGAGCATTCTCTGTCTCTTTCTTTCTGTTTGAAACGGAATATTCAAAATTTTAGGAGTATCTAGACGAATCGATTTGCTTCTGCATTGTGACTCGTCTCCCGTATTTAGAAGTTCGCGCTCTTGACACATACAAGACAAGGAGTCGCCATAATCGTTATTGAATGTTCATAGTATTTGGTATTTCATTTCTTATTGCTAATCTTTTTGTAAGAGAAATTTACAATCACATAAGACCTAGAGGTGTTTTTAGCGCGCTAACTAGATTGTGGCCAGTTGCTCTGATTATGCAGTCGGATAGAGAAAAAGAAAAATAGGAAACATATTCGTGCATCTCATATTTTGGTAAATTGGACAGCAGGAATGAAATGGTCGCGCCGGTGTTTATTGCTGTTAGAAGGGTATTTGTTTATATTCCTTCCACACCCAAACACTAAGAGTATTTTAGCTTGCAATGTGTATACTTTTCCTCCTGCGCCTGCTGTTTATAATGTACTGCGCGCTGAACAACTTCGCTGAAGCAAGCTCCATATGTAGCCGTTATTAAAGCGATAAAACTGATCATTTCTGCCAGCATTACTTCGATACATCAGTGCGGCGAGTGCCTCTCGAGGGAGGCGAAGGGAGCTGCGACACAGTGAACAAGATAGTTGCTGCAAAATTAACTCACTTTCTCGCGGCACCGTGCCGGCAATTGCTTCCCTGAGAATAACAAAGCAACCACCTTTATGCCGTATAGCAAGTTCTCCGGCAAGAAAGAGCTCGTAAGAGGCACACACCACCAATTTCTTATGCATGACCGCAAACAGTGCACGCGTATTGAGTATACAGTCCAACCAAATGGTGAGATATCTAAACTTGTCCACCTTACCTATGATGTAGTCGTATTCTTTGTCCACAATTACAGTGTTGTATAAGGTCAAACTCGGCAATTCGAAAAAGACCACTACTGTTACTACATTCAGGAGAACAAGGAACACGTTTCCTGTTCAGCGCCATGACGGCTCTGTTCTTTCTGCCTAGCGGTTTCTAGGAATGCGAGACGTTTTATACTCACTCCAAAATGTCAACATCCGGTTCAACAGATTTCATTTTATATGTGCGTAGCTATATCTGCGGCAATGAGGCAGTCCAGAAAACGGACCTACAGCACAAACAGAAGCACATAAAATGCGCACTCTCTGGGCCAAATCGAAGTAGCTATTAATACGCTTTGACAGCAGGGCGTTCAACCATACTAAGCGAAGCAGCTTTGTTTTTGTCGCTTACGGCGGAAATGCTACTACAATAAACCGCAGTGATCATGACACGTGTTTGTTTTCTGGGACGATGACAGCAGCAAAACGTGCCAACTAAGTGGTGGGGTCATTTGGAGTGCCGGTCCTGTCTCAAATACTGTGTGTGCATGTGGCCAGTGGAAAAGTTGCAGTGAATGTGTAGATTCCGTAATCTAAAACGTAAAGATGGCCTTTCGGAGAAGTGATGACGACGGCTAATGCGGGAAAAAGGCCAGTACTGAGAACGTGCCCCTCATCCTGACAAGGAGCCTCAAAGTGCTGGCGCATATGCGCCAGGTATGGCAATCTGGCACATATATTCCTCATTCTTAAATAAATCTGAAGTTACCTGCGGTAAAAAGCGGCAACACGAAACCACGCGGCAAAACAGTACGACACAACAGCACGACGTCAAAAGAGCACGCGTCAAAAGCAGACGGCGACAAAAGGCCACAGTGACCAAAGAGCAAAGTCTCGAAACGGCAGATCGACATAACAGCGCGCTTTTAAAAACGCTAAATTATTATTTACCTTTAATTATTTACATTTTTGGCATGTATAGTAAGAGAGACAGTGCAAAATACTCTATGACTTTCTGTGCGCGTTCTGTTACTCTTTCTCGGGTAAAAATGTTCCACTTTCGTTACCTGAGGAGAACGCAGCATGTGACTCCTAAAACTTGAGCATACATGTTACAAGCTATGGCGCAAACATGAGATGCTCCGTTTTTATTTTTTTTACATCTGTGCTATTTCCCACCATAATGAGTTTGTCATACTTTTCTTCACAGAACTTGCCCTATTGCTCTTTTAACGACTTTTCGTAAGCTGATGCTTATTTCACTTTTTAATGTTTTTTTAATGTGGTACGTGCATTTGTTTCGGTAATTTATTGTTATTGTTAACGCGTGCCGCCCAACTATAGTTTTCGCATTTCAATTTTGGGTTGTTTTTTGTGATGCCTACATACTGCAGAACAGCTCCTCGTATCGATTGCAACTGCCATTTGCAGATTGCATTTAAGAAAAATAGAAAATGCTCTAGATGCCAAAATGCGACGTAATTGTCCGTGAATTCAAATCTTTCAACTAATGAGGATGTTGAAAAAATCATATCTACCCGACTTTCACGGGCGACACCAGTTTTAAGTGCGAATGCACTTCTTAAGCGAGCCTGAATCGTCCGCCGCCGTAGTCCGCATAGCAACAGCTGCGGGTGCGCGCGCTCCTCGTCTTCCTTAGCAACGGGGGGAGATGGGCGCGCGCTGCCTGGCCGCTGACATGGCACATACCCACGTGGGGGATTGGCCAGGAATCGGGCGTGAGAAGGGCTAATGCACCCGCTTAAAGGGAGTACTGACACGAAATTTCAATTCCGTTGCCTGACAGCAATAAGTTGTTCAAACGAAATAACGCGGGAGGCTTTGTCGCTAAAGGAGCTTACACAAATGAGCTTGTGCCTAGCCCTAATAAAAGACAAACATAATTCAATTTGTCTTGCACCTGTAGTTGTGTTGTGTGTGATCTCTCTTTCGCGAACATTACCGAACCGCGCAAATTCAACTCGTGCATTCGCACTTTCACATTCTTTCCCTCGGGGAAATGCGGGGAATTTTTCCTTATGCGCGAGTGGCATTGGCCTTCGTGATCTCGTTCATATGTGGAATGCATTCGACGTACGAGTCGGCATCAAATATCCTGAATCTCGTGTGGTGCACGCAAGCACGCACATACGCGCACGCACGCACACTCGCACGCACAAGAACACACGAACCCGCACACACATGGGCGTGCAAAGTGCGGTTCGCTTACGGATCTGGTTCGAGCTACTTTATTTCATTCCGGTTCGACTACGGAACGCAATAAATAGGTTCACTGCTTCAAATCGCAACAATAAAACGCGGTGTTGCGCTAGTTTGTTCGCACTGAGAAGGAGGCTTAGCGCAACATGGCGAGCAGCTTCTGTTGCGCTAACCCTATTATTAAAAAATAGTAGTTCCAAAATTAATCAACTTTGTAGTTCAAGGCAACCATAAAAACTACATCTCTAGTTCAATCAAAATACATACTTCTTTTGGTGGGATGTTTTTATTTGTTTAATTTCATTTATTTTTTGCCAATATAAACATCTCGTTGAAAAATCATTCTAACTTTTGGTCGCGCGGCTGAATCGTGGAACATGCGCACATACATACATACATCGCCCTGACGAAGGCAAGCCTTAGCTGAAACGTTGGCAACAATCGTGGTCGCTACCTTGTTCGAAGTTTTCTTGTACATACATACATACATACATACATACATACATACATACATACATACATACATACATACATACATACATACATACAGTCGCGCTCGCTATGACCTACACCACTCATTAGTATTCACAGCTTTATATGACCTTTGTCTGGCACCCGGGGTTAAAGACGAAGTGCGCATTAGGAGAACAACGTCCTAATGAATCAAGCCTTATCCTAACGTATATGTCCATAGTCATTGTTTTGACGATATAATCGTCTGAATACTAATGAGCGGTGTAGGTCATAGTGAGCGCGACTGTACATACATACATTCATACATACATACATACATACATACATACATACATACATACATACATACATACATACATACATACATACATACAGTACATACATACATACATACATAATACATACATACATACATACATACATACATACATACATACATACATACATACATACATACATACATGCGTTCGATCATACGTGCGTGCGTGCATGCACGCATTGCGGGTTTACATATGTTGGCTGCACCGGGTTACTGTTTGTGAGTCGCAACCTCAAGAGCTCTCGACTGCGCACATTGCCTCTTGGAATTCTTTGTGTTTAACAAATTTGGGTGAATCGGCGAAAATATCGGATGTAGGGGTTGGAACAAAATATTACCTTTTTGAACCGGAAAACAATAAAGGCTAACGGAGCAGGCGGCTAGTCACAAATACGTATCCAGGCTCGCGCGTGGGCTTCCGCCACGTGAGGGGCTTGAACAAAGAAAAGAAAAAATCGAGCGCACGTGCCAGCCAGCGTTTGAGCAAACAGCGCCGCCGACAAAACGACTGTCGTCTGCTCCTGACATCTCGCTCCGCATCGCTAGGGGCGACCACCTGCGCCGTTTCAACTCGGACCGCCGTGGCCGCGGCGGCAGAAGTCTATCTGACTCTGTACCGTGCAAATGTGGGAAGGGGCGACCAAAGAAGATCCGGACGCCCGAAGAACAAGCAGCTTATGCGGAAGCGCACCACGCTTGCAGGTGAGAACGCAATGTTCCCACAACAACAACAACAAGACGTTGCTCAGGCCTTAAAAGGCGAGGGAGCGATCGGAGAAACTACGCGGCGGTGGACGACGAAGTATACGGGGACTGAAGAGGGCACTGTACATATAAAACACGTATAGACTTCGCGCTTGTTTTGGTCTTCTGACGAGCGTCATATATATACAGAGGGTAAATGGTTCCGAGTGTCTTATATGGCGCTAGTCCAGTTTAGCTTAGTAAGACGAACACAGCTCTGCTGTTACATGAGGCTTCCACCGTTGTGCAGGCTGGCTTTGATTTTTAAACGGCGGAGCTGTTGTAGCTGGCCGTAAGGTGAGGCCTGTAACGCATAATGGTTTAAAAATGTCACTAAAGTGCCGAGCGCCCGTGACGGAGTTCGTCGCGGCTACCGCCGACCGCCCCGGCACGCACAGTGGCTTTAGCAAAAAAAAAGTTGCCAAAAGACCGATGTGTGACGAAATGCCGAGAGTTCCCGTGAGCACGTGCTTCGTGGCGACCGCCGATCGTCCACGGCTCGCGCAGTGGCTTTAGCAAAAAAACACTGGCGAAAACCCCGAAGAGCGCCTGGCGTTGTCTAGCAACCAGCAACGCCACAGCTGGCGCAAGACTTGCTCCACGTAACCTCGACGCGACTCCAGGAACGCCGCGCATGCATCGTGCATGCACGCGCCGCCGCTGTGCCACAGCTGTCGTCAAGCGCTACCGTGCATGTGATGCTTGGCATGCGGAACACGACGATATCGATGTATATGACGATGACTACTATTATTGATGTGATTGATTGTATGAGTTACGCGTTGACGCAACGCAGGCAATGAGGCGCGCCGTAGTGGAGGGCTCCGGATTAATTTTGATCACCTGGGGATCTTTAACATGCGCCGAAATCTCGCACACACGGGCGTTTTTGCTTTTCGCCTCCATCAGAAAACCAGCCACCGCAACCGGAAATCAAACCCGCGTCCCCGTGCTCAGCAGCACAACGCCTTAGTCACTGAGCCTCCGTGGCGGGTCGATGACAACATTTACCAGAGTGCAAAGTGAACATCTCGAACTAGTAAACAATCTCTAACTTGTACAAATGCGATGTGATGTATCTTTCAGTGCTTACGTAAGAAGAAATCCTGCAGCTTCGCTATGGTTCAAGCCTTGCGCGACTTAGTGCAAGTTTCGCCAGTTTTTTTTCTGAAACAAACACTGAGCCGTTATAAACACGTAAATGTAGAATAGATGTATGTGGGAGCTTTTGCACGTCATGCGGTTTTTAAAAGACGTGCAAACCAGCACACAAAAACGTTACTCAGCGCGGCTTTGCTTATGGTTATGGGTTATGGGTACTTAGATTATGGGTACCGCGGTTCTTACGGCGACCAATCTCGCACTCGAGACGGCCGCAAGGCTAGCTGCTCCACTGAACTCCGCCACGGACCGCCCACCGGCGTAGCGGCCGAGAACAGCAACGAACACTCAAGACACAATGAAATGGCCAAACCCGCGTTTATTGGGTGCTCCAATAACGTAGTTCGACTCTTCGCTCGTCCTGGCCCAGCCGACTGGCGAAGATCAGGAGAAAGGCGCCATGGGGGCATACAAAGGAAGGCAAAGCCGGAGCTCCGGTACTCACGTCTTTGGTGCCCGACCGCTGCAACCCAAAAACCCCTTCCCCTGTGCCGCGCGCCCGGACCGGCTTCCCGGGACCCCCCTAAAAACGGGTCACGTGAGAAGGGGCCCGCCGTGACACCGCCGCGACACGCCTGCGCCCCGGCGAGCAGCGCGCGGCAGCCAAAGAGAGAGAGGGAACCTTCCCCTCTCGCCCCGGCGGCGGGCAGCGAGGAATGGGGAAAGCGCCGGGACTCCGGGTTTACCACAAGGTTTAGTATTTGTTGCGTGGCTCGAAGTTTCGGCGCAGCCAAAGACGGGTGGATGTGGGTGAACGCAATGGTCTACCGTAGTTATTGAGCACTAGCACATTTATATTCATTGGCCAGACATGCAACGAAACAGCCGTCAATTTACTTGCTCAACTGCACACTGCATTTTCAATTCCTGCTGCCAGGTGGCAGCACGGCCTGGGCATTGTTAGGGTGTCTGGATGCATGCGTTCGCCGCCGCTCTGTTGGTGAGCGTGTGCATCCAGGCGCCCTGAGCATTTCTGTTACGCGCCTCTGGCGGCAACGAACCCCGCCCATAAAGCGCCGCGCCTGGTGGCCGAATTTGCTTGCACGGCGCCACACTGAAATGATCGTTTCTGATTCTCTGCGACAAAAAAGCCAATGAGAACAGGCTTGCAGGAAGACGGCGACGATGGAGCAAAATCCCGCTCAGATCGCTTTGGGCCCTTTACGTCACAAAAACAATGAAAGTGAAACCGCGGAGGGAAATGCCAGCTTTATTATTCATTTTTTGTAAACAAGCCATCGTGAGTAATTGAAAAAAAACGAGATATTTACAAAACGCAGGATCTTAGAGTTAAAACAAATCGTTATTCAACCTTAAGCAGGCCTTAAAAATTGTTTCACATTGTGTCCGTGTTATGAGGAGAGCCGGACCTAAACGCTTGTTTATTATGTTAGGAACGCGCATACATAAAGGGCACTTTAGACCAGAACATTGCATACCGTGCTTACATGTACTCGTAGCCTTCGAACGGTGTTGAGGCCAAGAAGCAAATTCATAGGCGCGCTTTTCTTCGGTTCCCAGCACTGAGGTAATACAAGCCAATTAGGGAACTTCATTGGGCCAGTTACTTGTGTACTAACTGCTTTATTAGTTTAAAGTGGGAAACAACAGCACTGGTACCTAGTTATTCAAGTTTCAGTCGCACGTCACGCGTGGGTTGAAAAGAAAAAGGCAGAAAAGAGGCGCATGTTTTGGCAAAAATTAACGGAGTAACGAAAAGCGTATTGAATTTTTCCTCAGAAAAAAAAAACTTCGGGTGAGGTCAGAACCACCGACCTCCCGAATGCAAATTCCAAATGCGGCACTCCCCGATCGCACCAATTTAGCACACAGAAACGGCGTCTACTCTTTAGCATGTCAAGCTCGGTCGTCTACGGGCATTGTCAAGCGTGCTTTACTTATGTCGTATTTGAAAAATCCTGGCTGTGATAACTGTCCTTTCTGACTCACGGATCTTCCAAACAAATCTAAGAAATGCAGCCAGCGTTCTTTATTTGACTCCGAAAAATCTATCGCATACTTGCGACCTTGTCGACACAAGCCAAGGTGCCCACAAATGGAATGGTAATAACTGAAATTTTAAACATCTGGTGTAAGAGAGAAAGTGAGAAGGTGACTCGGTTAGGAATGGAGAGGGGAAGGAAGTGCACTGATGATGTTATTGAGCTCAAGTAAGAGCTCGCTGGCATTCAAGTGAGTTCGGGGTCTAGAATACAGGGGAGGGAACAGGATAGAACAGAGTAAAGGAAAGATCAGAAAGGGTTCAAAATGTGGGTGACATTTGCCAGAATGGTTGAAATTGCCACGCACAGTACATACCACAATCATTGGTATAGGCTGCCTCCGTGGTTGATTCTTGGCGGGAACGGTGAAGCGATGAGCTGAGCTTGTGAACTGGAGAGTCGTCCACGGTGCTTCCGAACCTCCGAGACTGCTGGGAAACGACTCAACCAGATAACGGGTACTGACGAGTAGGAGCTGGCCCTGGATGGCCGCACGCCACCCAGCGCCCATGGCATCACGTCAAAGCCAAGGGCTCTGGCCGCATGGCCGGCGAAGACTGCAAATCCGAAGCCCCAGCTAGTGGAAGAAGCGTAACACGGTCTTGCAGCTCGGCGACGACAATAAACATCCTGAGTAATAGCCTCCATCGTAATCGCGGAGGCCTCCGACGCTTTGGTAATAACTTTCGAACAGAATTAGCTTGGTTGAATTTTTATCAAGGCAACAGATTGGCGCCACAGAAAAAGGACGGTTGTTTTGGGGGGAACGGAGTGCTGATGTCTGACCCCAGACATCGAGGCTGACTGGAAATCAGGAAGCTGCATTCCACTTTCCGAAGCTCGCTGACTGCACCGCACTCCGAAGCGGGAAGCCACGCCTCCAGGAGAGCTGCGTTGAGTACGACAGCGACGGTAGCTTGGAGTGCACTGCACTCCCTTGTGCCCCAAGAGGTGGCTTGCCCATGTGACACCGCCACGCCACGACTGTGCTCGGGGAACATAGGTCCGTCAGGAACCAAAAAGTGCAGGTGAAACTCGCCGACTCTGTACTTTTTCTTTAATTGTTGACCTAACAATATCCCCTTTATTCAAAATCTTTGCCGCGCTCGCTACCGCTTTGCCGCGGTTCCCCATAGTTCGTTGTCTCTGTCCGCTTAGTTTTCATGCGGTGTTTCGGGTAATATATATGTGTTTACAAACCTTCTTCTCTTATCGTTTTTCGAACATAAAATTTCTCTGAAATGAAGTCCTCACCACTCGACTGGTGCTTTCCACCTCTCCAAAACACCTCAGGCCCGCCTTCACTCACCTCCCACAGCTCCTTGTTACAGGACGACGCCGTAGGAGTACAGCCCCGCATCATGTCGCGGTAGTGTGGCTGGTCAGCGGCTTCCCAGAGATAACTGCCTCATTTCCGACTACGGAAAGCCAACGGCCATAATCAACGGTTTAATACATGGCGAGTAGAGAAAAGAGCGGTACGGTACCATCGGCGTGCCAAAACGTAAGTCGAGCGCCCAGATTAACGTCCTACGCACAGACCTAAAACGTCCTGACCCGCACGCGCAACGGCTGATATAAATAAAGAAGATTCGCGACGATTGCAAGCTAGATAATTCAAAGCTTTCGGTTAATTGAAACGAATTTGAAAATTTTGGTTGCCCCGCTATGTTTTCAATGCATTTTCGAGCCACCTAATTCAAATTGCTCCATAGCGTGCATTTGGTTGACACGTACTTTTTGTTTGTCCTTACCGGAAAATCTGAGTTTGCTACTTCCAGCTGCTCGTTTGCACCATTCAGCTTATTGCTGGGATCCGCCAGTTCTTGATCAGTGCACAAAACTCTCGCAATGAACTGGCACCCCTTTTGGAATCGAAAACTTTGTTTTGAACTCTCATGAAAAGGCAAAGCAGTCATCCATTTGGGATTTTCCTCTCCAAGTGTGAATTGAATTTTGGTACTGTGTGTGAATATTGTATAATAAATATATGTTTATGTTTCATTACAACCCAAGTCGGTATGTTGCCCGAGTCATATTTATGATAACTTAATAATTCATACAAAATCCTGGGGTCCCTTCGACTTTGAATTATCGCGAGCCTAGCTCTACTCTGAAACCCCAACCGTCATCAGGTGTTCGGCGTGTTGTGCACGGCACCAGCCATTAGAAATACACCGAACACCAACCGACTGGTCCTGTGATGGTTTCCCTAGAAGCCGGTGCACGATGTGCCGGTGGGAGCAGCGGAAGAGAGGAGTCGACCAGGCGGCCTCTGTGAGCATAAGGCTAGCTCTAACTCTCCTTTGCTGGGCCATGTTTGTTCCTATTCTCGCGACAACTGCAACCGTGGCTCACTTGCCCACAGTGGCCGCGCGGCAGCCACTCAAAGCTCTGTATCCTTCTAAAGGTGGCTTCATCCCACACAGGGAGCTTTCCCTTCATGCACTAAATGTGGCTGTAGCCGGAGTATTTCGCGGGCAGAGGGCAACGGCGAAGTACTTCGCGCTGATTTCTAACAACCTCCTCTCACACCCGGTCCTACTCACTCCACAGGTGCTGTTTCCTGATGGCACCGGACATTCTATCCCTCCAGAGCTGGTTAAGATCCGTGCAATTGCTTTCGCAGCGAAACATAAAGAAGCGTAAACATTTTTCTTATCTTCAACTGATACAAACTATTTTATATACCTTTACTTCGGCATTTCCTACCATACAAGTGCACTTCGGTACGTAAAACCTCTCTCTAAACTTCTATAATTGAAGGGAAGTATGAATCAATATTGCTGAGATTCTTCAGACGGCATGCAAGTCTGTGCCACGTTAATTTCTAACTGGCTCGTTTATTCACCATGCCACCGCTTCCACAAGTCAGATTTTTTAGTGCACCACGCTCCACGGCGTTGTTTGGGAATCACGTAGTAACTGGTGTTTCGATATCCCTTACCGGGCCCACCCCTGCCACGTTATGTGACCACAGCATTACAGGTGTGTGGCCCCGAAGCTTACACCAGCGTCAAGTGTTTCCGCGTCTCTCATCTCGCGACAAAACGGGTTGTCCGCCTCAGCCAATTTACATACCCAGGTTCGCCTTTCTCTCCTCCCGCGCAAATGCCCCTCTGTGCAATAGTGAAGTGTGACACCTTCCTGCTTTTTGTCAGCAATCCTAGCGTATTGGCAAAGCAGCAACGGTCTCGTATGCCAAGCTGCTTTATACGCGGGTTTTGGACCCGCAATGGTGATGTATCTTGTTTCGTTTCGTTATTCTTGCTTATATTTTGCGTCCTTTATCTGTGTGAGTTAAAGAAAACCTACAGCGTCCGGACGTTTGACCATCAATCTGTAGAATACAAAAACGCCTACTAACTTCTTTAGTAAATAGCGAAACACTGCGCGAAAACACACGCACTTCAAAAAAATCCTCCGTCGCATGCCCCCGCGCGAGGGACACGAGCAAATGCAGAACATTAAGGTCGTTTACGTGGCGTAGGGTTGGTGGTGGTGGTGGTGGGAGTTGTTGGTGGTAGTCGCGGTACTAGTTGAAGGTCTTGCTTCCATCGCTTATCAACTGCGACCGCCGACGAACGCAAGAGAAGAGAGCGCAGGAGTTGACTGGAGTGGAGCCCGCGCCAACCCGCTTTATAGGGGGTGGTTGTATAGCGGTAACGTTTAGTGTTTGGGGGGTTGGTGCTATCACGTGTACACCACGCAGCTATCACGCCGCTAGCACGCCGCTGAGTCGCCAACGCACGCCGCTCACGACGTAGTTTGAATGAGTCAAGGATATAAGGCGCGTTCGTAGCCTTTGATTCTGTGTCGTTTTGTGGCGCAGTGGGTAGAGCCCATGTACCTTGCGTTCCGCCCGCAGGGTCGTGGGATCAAAACCAGGCGCCGGTAACTGTTATTTCTTTTTTCTTTTTATAGTGTAGGGGGACGCTGGCTGCTGCGGACGCCGACGCACGGGTGACATCGTGAGTTATGCAAATGATCTGCATTTAAAATGAAACGTACAACACGAGCGCGGACTATCAACTACCATTTTTTTATTGTAGTTGATAGTCTGCGTTTGTGTTGTCCGTTTCCTTACTGAAGTGTTTCTATTTTCGCGCTGTTTTTCACTATCAAACAGATACCAGCTTGCTCAGTTTGTCGTTAATATAAGCCATACTTATTTCGTAAAATCTTTAAAATGATATGGCGGTGAGAGGAAAGCTTGCAATCGAACCATTTGATGCAGGGAAAAAATTACGCCGGCATCTCTTTTTTAGATGCGACGCATCTCATTCACCCGCCTTGTCCATGCATGCATGCATCCCTCCATCCATCCGGTGTCGTCGTTGTCCGCGCCAGCTGCGCATGCGCTCTCCGCCGCTCTCACCGCAGAGTTCATCGTCGGGTTAGCCCTCGCTCCTCGCAATGCCAGCTGTGCGTCGGCGCGCGCTAGCGTTCGGTTAGCGCATGCGCATGCGCTGCTCTCTCTCATTCCCCTCACCGTTATGCGGCAGTATACAACGCGGTACCTGCGCCGCTCCGCTCCGTCGTTCCAGCGCCGGTGCTCCGATTTCCAACGCTGCTTTGAATGGAGACTAACAAGCCTGCTATCGCGATGGTCGGCGAAACCGCAACAAGCACCGGCCAGCCCAATAACAGAACTGCTAGCACCACCGACGATGAGGCTGCAAAGCGACGTGCCCCGGATGCGGGAACCCCGTAGTAGACGGAAATGCATCGTACGCTTTCATGGCACGTTTCACGCGATGGGAGAATCAACCCAACAGAAACGGCGAGGAAAACCCACGATGCGTCGCATCTACACAGGGTTCCCGCGAGGGGAGGTGGGCATAATTTTTTTTATTTCTCGCAACTTTTTGTACCGGAAAGTGACAATGCAGTCGCCCTCACAGAGAATGTTTGCCACCTGGAGATCATGTCTGGAAACACTTGGGAGGAAACTAGGAAACTTCCGGGAGTTCAGTGCCACCAAAACGCGAGCCATTAAAATTAACTTTATTATCCCACCTCTGTGATAGGTAACATCCGTTTGTCAGTTTTATTGCCAACATCTAAAGGAACACCTCGAGTGCTATTTCCTCTCTAACATCTGTGCGACCCTTGCCCGTGTACTGTACAAACTATAGTAGGTTTTACTCTGCAGGACGTTGTAGCAAGGCCTGACTGTTTTGAAGTCAAAACGCGTCGAAGTGAGCTCGGGTCTAGGAATCGGTCTCGCCCACAGCACTCTGGATGGGGCTGCCTAGCCCAAATCCAAGCACATTCCCACTCGTGGTGGATTGTTCCAGATTCAAGCCCATGCCCATATTGGGTGTTTGGCCGAAACACAGCATACGATAGTCATACAGACTCCTTTTTTGAAGATATGAAGTTATTACCAGTGACCCATTTCTACAAACCCTTGCTGCTCAAACGCTACCAACAAATGTAAAAAGAAATAACGATGTACTATGCAGTATTTCCAAACTTCAGCTTAAAATGTACCCGTGCAACATTTGCCGATTCGACCACTGGCAAATACCGAGGAACCGAACGAATTACGGTGAACAAGTGCTGCGTTATTAGTCGCCATTTCGTTTGAACAATTTGCCATGTATGCAGCAATGTTAATTTATGATCTATTTTATGTGTGTGAATTTTATTATGTACCATGTGTGTGAATTTTTATGATGTGTTCAAGAGTGTCGAGAACTGGGCGAGTTGGTAGAGACTCATTGTGGTGAAACAGTGCGCGAAAACCAGGACAGAAATAAGAGGACAACAACACGAGCGTTGACTATCAACTGAAATGTTTATTACACAGTGAAAAAGTGTATAAGAGCGTGTGTGACCATAACAATCCTGACGTATATGTCCCGTGTGCACAGACCAACCACTGATTCAACATTTGTCCAGATAGTATACTTCGCAGTCCAGTAGCGATATGGACGGGCAAGAAATACAATATTCTGAATTATTTTTTCATATAAAAGTCTTCAGCTATCTCCCTTTTTCTCCTGTCTTTGTGAGTCATCAAAACTTGGACTTTCCAGGGTAAGCGCATCTGCTGGATGTATGGCCCAAGGTCTAACAAGCCCCTGTTGAGTTCCTCGTCTTGCCACTCAAAAGTGGTAAAAACAGGTATTGCTATCAATAGCCTGAACTCGTCTCTTACATATCTTGCGTTCACACCATAGGTACTAGTTTTGCGCTTGAGATAGATGGGTTGAAAAAAGCTGGTTTCTCTGATCATACCCTTGTGTTTGCTGCCAAAAAGGTTTTAGGAAAGTTGAGGCATCACGAAAGATCTGCAACTGAAAAAGAATCGCGAAAACACTGCGCGGTTATACCCTATGTTCATGCAATTTCACATAGAATAAAAAGATAGCAGGCAAGTTTGATGTTGATGTGGTATTCTCACCGAACAATAAATTAGAGAGGCTCACACCCAGAATTGACAATAACCTGTTCAGAAAAAGTGATTCCCAAGGAAAGGGTTGTGGTGTTAAGAACAAGGCTCAGTTTGTTGAGTGCCGGTGCGATGTCGTCTACTGCACTCCTTTGCAATGCAAAAGAAAGTACATCGGGAAAATGGGGCGATGCCTCAATGAGCGCTTGCGCGAACATCGAAACACCCTCAAGGGTATGCCCACGTCACATTTATCATCTCATTGTAAAAGTTTCGACCGCTATTCGTTGTTTAATAGTACCACGGTTTTGATTACTCACTAAGGCAGGAGAACAAAGGAGATAGCTGAAGCCTTTTACATAAAAAAGAATTGAGAAGATTGTATTAGGTGCCCGTCCATATCGCTACTGGACTGCAAAGTAGCCTATCTGGACAGATATTGAATCAGTGGTTGTTCTGTGCACACGTGAGATATACGTGAGATATGTGGTTGTGTCAATTTTATGATGTATATACCATGACTGCTAATCAACCATGCGTTACTGCTTGTAAATCTTATATACTGAACGTCTGTTCTGGTCGCATCTGTTGTGTATAGGGCCGTCGACCTTGTCAAGCCTTTCTGGGGATTTTTGCTCACGGTCCTCGGCACTTTGTGTTGGAGTAAACTGATTTGATTTGATTTGATTTGAGAACCACGCACATACATGGTCTTTGTCTTGAGGCGCTTACTGCACTTACCCATTTATCAAAGTGCTTGCTGCCGGTAGTATCTTCATTAAAAAAGAACTGACACGAAATTTCAAAGCTGAGATAAATATGTAAAACGCTTCTTTTTATCAGGAGATTTCTCCCAGCAAGTTTCAACAGCAACGGTTCGGTGTAACATATTTGCAATCCATTTTAATCTTCGCCCGCACGAGAAAGCCCAGACCAGGCCCACATGACATCATCTGCTACTTGCCCCAAACTGCCGACGTCGGGGCTCCTGTGACGAACCCGGAGCGCTGGCTCCGGTTGGCACGCGCTGCTCCAGCGTGTGTACACGCCATGGTTTTGGGACGGAGGTCATGCTGCCCGGGCGCGCGAGGGCGGTGAAGACCTCGGCCGGTCTGGGCGCGCGCGTGCGCTCGCTATCGCACGCGTCCAGAGCGGCAGCGGTACGGCAAGAATGGTGAAGTTAGGTGATACCTCTTGTCATGGCCGCCGCTCGGCGTTGGTTTTGTCGAAACCAAAACTGGCACAAATAAACGACGCCGTAAATGAACGTTTACGCTGCGCTCGACCATCGAATGTGCCATTCTATTAGTGCTCTAGTAAGGACGCATAGCAGCAAAAAAAAAAAACACGTAACACGAAAATTTTGTGTCAGTACTCCTTTCAAATCACTCCTCGGCCAAGAGAGCAGGCATCCTGGCAACCCAGGGCGATGTGACAGCGAGGGGCTCACAGAAAAGCTTCATACACTGCACGTGAACTGCTTCGCGCCCACGGTGGCGAGGGTCGGTTGTGGTCGTTATCGGCTCAACCACGTAACCGACGGGGGACGTTTTTTTTTTTTTTTTATAACTTGGTAGGGGCCAAGGTATTTAGCTTGCAGTTACGGAAAAAGTACGGAATTCACAGCCACACGAGGGATCCGGTGGCATAGGTAGGGGAGGTGGCTGAAGCGTCATGACAAGATTTTTGGCGCCCTTGATCCGCAGCGGTGAAGGATCGTGCCAGTTGACGGCCCTCTTCGGCATGCTTAGCTATCTCGGAAACGGGCCTGCACTCGGAGAAGTCAGGACGGTAGGGCAGGATGGTGTCAAGGGTGCCGCAAGGCTCACGCCCATAAAGTAAAAAGAATGACAAGAAGACCGTCGTAGTCTGTGTCGCCGTATTACTCGCATACGTGACAAAAGGCAGAACTATGTCCCAGTTTCATTGGTCCGGAGAGAATTACATAGAAAGCATGTCGCCAAGCGTGCGGTTAAATCTTTCGGTCAACCCATTGGTTTGCGGGTGATACGACGTTGTTTTTCTATGAACGACTTGGCCCTGGGTTCGCAGGGCTTGTACTACATCAGGCAAAAAACGCGTCCTCTGTCGCTCAAGATCTCCCTGGGCGTGCCGTGGCGCAAAATAAACCTCTGCAGCAGGCATTCTGACACTTTATAGGCTACGGTGGACAGTGCGGCTGTTTCCGCATACCTGGTAAGGTGATCCACTGCAACGATAATTCAAAGGTTTCCTTCGGTTGTGCTGGGGAAGGGTCCGTAGATGTCGATTCCAACGCGATTGAAAGGGCACGCAGGACTTGGTACTGGCTGCACAGGTACGGTAGGATGTTGCGGCAGAGACTTGCGGCGCTGGCATTCGGGACAAAGAGCGGACATCCCGCTCCACTAGTACCGTATGAGGAGACGCTGATATGTTTTGAGGACGCCAGCGTGGGCGCATTGCGCATCAGCGTTGTAGGTTGAACAGATAGCAGAACTCAAATGACAAGGAATGACTAGCAACCATTTGTGGCCGCCTGCTAAATAGTTGCGCTGGTACAGGATTTCGTCCCGAACGGCGCAATGTGAAGCCTGGCGATGCAGTGCACGGGACGCTAAAACTGAGGACGGACTCGACAGGTAGTGGAAGCGATCCAGGGGTTTTGGCGCTGCTTTGCAGCCATGTCGTGTATTTTACGTGACGCCAGGGCACAGTCCATCGAGGAAATTCAATAATTTTCTGACTCCACGGGACATACAGAAAGGGCATCAGTGTCCGTATGTTTGCGTCCGGATCGACACACAACGCTAATGTCGTACTCTTAGATGCGAAGAGCCCGACGGCCAAATTGGTCGGACAGCTCTTTTAGTGACGACAGCCAACACAACGCGTGATGGTCCGTGACGACGTTGAAGGGGCGTCCATAAAGGTAAGGGCGGAAATTGTGAATAGCCCAAATGATCGCCAAACATTCCTTTTGTGTGACCGAGTAATTTCTCTCCGTTTTTGTGACAGTACGGCTGGCATATGCAACTGCGTACTCCTGGACGCCTTGTTTGCGTTAAGCGATGACGGCGCCAAGGCCGACACCACTAACGTCAGTGTGTACCTAAGTTTGCAGGTGGGGGAACAAATTGAGCAGTATTGTGGACGATGTAAGCCAGCGCCGTAAAGACAAAAGCTGCTTCGCAGGCAGGCGACCAGTAGACAAGTTCTTTACAGGATCCATTGAAGAGCTTCACCAGAGGTTCGATGATGGTGGCAAAGTATCTTCATTACAAAACTTTGATTTTCTGCTCCTAAATTGTCGCGAATTGAGCATGCGGTACCTGTGCACACCAGCTTTTTGAATCCTTAACAACAATGTTTTTGGCTTGAAGAAAGATCAGCAGTCATGCAAGCCTACTGGCTTTTATACTTTGACAGATGGCGTGAGTGGGACCTGCCCGCTGATTTTTGAAAAAATATGCCCCTTCTAGACAACTTTCTTGCAAATGTCTTCGGTGCTTCTTGTTTACTTTTCCTTTCAAGTTTAAAACATAAATAATGGGAATTGGGGGGGGGGGTACTTAGTTGACTGGGAAGCAAGGCGAGCTCTGGGTATAAACGGCAGACCACAGACCTTTCCCATCCGTTCTGAAATTTTTTTTCAGATAAAATCACACCTACCACTCACTTTCTTCGAAGCGACACTGGTTTTCCCAGTTTGCTCAGCAAAATGCCTGTCCCATTCATTAAGATCTGCGGTTATTTCGTGGTCTCGTTCAGCTTTCTCTCTATTTATCGGGAAGTTTCACTTACTGGCTTACTCACTCACACTTACTCACTTCACTTACTCTAGGAACTTCACCTTCTACGAAATTTTGCAACCTGCTTAAACTAATTTCAAGTCTATCAAAGGAGCGACCTTTTATGTTAGGCCTGTGGGCTTTTATTAATATTGTTATATGAAGGTGCGATGAAGGCGACACAGAACCATAGTAGATGATGAGATGCATTCAATTGGTGCAGCCTTCTTGGCACGACCACGGCTGTGACACGCTGTGTGCGTCATCTCCTTCGAATATTGCTAAGCATGATGCTACGTGGAATATACCGTTTCCTACAATAATTACATGTGCGTGTGCTTGTTTCTTGTTTTTTACATTGATAAATGACGTAGACTAGACTACCTAAAAAGCTTGAGGGATCATTGCACATGGTCTTTATTGCGTTCTTGCATTTTATATCTCCAAAGCACTGCAGATCATACTGGCCACGGAAAATACTTTTTGTATTTTCCGCCACAACTTCTAAATTGAAACATCAAAAAAATAAATGGCCACGAATATAAGAATCCCACTTATTTAAGGGATGGTTACTAATTACATCAGCAGCTGGTCTTGGCGGTTTGTTCCTGTCGTCGGAACGCGATTGCGGGGAGTGCTAAATACGTTTGTTGGAAATAATAATAATAGCATGTACATCTCAGAATGTGCCACAATAATTTTGTGCGCGTTGTACAATAAACCATTTTAGGCTCGTCAACTATGTTATCAGCTGCAACGAGAACTCGAATTAACTCGCGTGTAATCCCGTCGTAAATCCGCAAACAGATAATGCAGTCATACCTGGACGAAAAAAAGACGCACTATGTCTTTACAAGACGATATAGTAAATGAATACGAACTATCTTTTATTGCGCATTGTCTTCGATGATCATAGCTGCTGCTCGATGCCCCATCATCATCAGGGGAACATTCAGGTTTCCCGTGGGGAGATAAGGCATCGATGAAGCGTCGACGACCCGTAATCCTTCAACGCCACCAAGGACTCTGCGGAAAAAAATGTTCGGTTAGCTTATCATGAACAAACCATGGAGTCACATCCAGGGTGACAACCTCTCTTCGGAAGAAACAATCTAGAAAGCAAGCGGAATAATATACTTACCAATGAACGATTGCCTGGTTGCGCTAGAGTTTCCCAGCCATGAACTCGAGGTAACAACCCACTCAGCAATTTTAAAAGGCCATTAAAGGGACTCTGCAACACTTCCGAAAAAAGCTTTAACTCTTTCCTCACCGTCTGGAATCATTATCAAAGCTATAGTTACCCACAGCACAGAGCGGCACTGGGTGATTACTCGTCGTAGCAGAACTATATGCTGTCCGTTTTCGATTTGCTTTGTGGCTTTTTTTCTAAAGTGGCTATCCAATGCGTTTATTGCTACAGCAGAACAGAAGCGTCCAATGGCCGCTAAATTGCTGTAATTACGTAATTCAAGCGCTCAAATAAAGCCAGGGCTCCGAAAGATATAAATCTTTTGAGCATATTTTCAAGTTATATGCATGGAGCAGCAATTTTTGGCTGCGGTACTTTGCGACCACCTATTCTGAGAACTGGGTGTGTTTGTTGACTACTTTCTGAAAGCATTAAAGATTTAGAAATTAAAAGTAGAAAAAGCGCTGCAGGGTCCCTTTAAGCAAGGGCATGAGCTGCATAGTGGGCTCAGCACTCAAGGGAATCGTGCTGCGTCTGTACTAGTAATGATATGTCACATCCTTAAAATTCTCCTCCAGTACTCCCACGTCGGTATGCACGTAAATGACCCTCTGGCGACTCGAGACTGATATTGACTGATGTGGAGAGTAAGACGATCTCACGACGATGGGTTAGGGAAAGCCATCTGCAGCTCGTGTAACGCCACTTCAAAAAACAAATTCTCAGCCATTTCACTCTGCGAAGGTGGATGGACAGTTCAGCTGTATGATACACAAAAAGTCCTACAAGCTCGCGTCATTTAAAGAAGAAATCGTAGCGATAATCCAGACTTCTGTACTGCCATAAAGTGTTCGCGCATTTCTTCGCTTTATTTCAGTACCAATTACTTCTACAGACAGAATTTCGATCATTTACGCGACAGCTTTTCCAGAATGAAAGCTCTTCGCTGCTCGCGGCCACATATTCTACTCAAATGCCGTCACGTTACCTGTCATGCCGAACACAATGCTCTAACTTTGTTTTGAGATTGCTGTTCATGTAACACACTGAAGGTGTTTTTAATGTACAATAGCCTTTAACTGCGCCGTGTCTGGTAGCCTAGTTGCAGCTGGGATACCTAAAGCGGTATTTACAAACTTGATAACACTTTAGCAACGTACCACGCACATTTAAGACAACGAACATTTTCCTGCAATATCGGTGCAGACATTTCAGGTATCTTTTTAAGAACGATGCTGCTAAAAGTTTTATCATTGATAACTCCGCTAAATGTAGTTGTTCGACCCTCCAAACAGTGCGCGAAACGAGGAAACACACAAAAAGCAAAGACGTTAAACCGCAAGCACTGGGCTTGTACTTTCGTTGCTAACTGTAAGTTGGCTGGCAAGGAACAGCAATGTACTTGCACACAAACTTTAATTGAAGCATTACAAGTGAACATAGCTGTCACAAAGAGAGAGTTTCCGCGTTGACTACTGCGCATTCAAACTTCAAGTATGATATACGAGCTCGCAGAAACATATACCTTGTTATGACCATTCCTATTTTAACTCACACTAGGAAGTTTCATTTCTGTTGCAATAATACCAATCACTTTTTGCAGTCGCAGGTTTCCGAAATTTAGGATTATAGAGGGCCTCCCAGACCTACCTCTTTTTCTTGACACTTGAACATGTGCAGCACATTGAAACGGCTAAATGGGACACATACAAGCCGCTTAAAACGTGCTGACAAAGGCAACAAAAAAGGTTCTTTTTTCCAGAAATCCGAAAGCTACAGAACAGAGTGTTTAAGCTACGCCTTCTTGTTAATGCAGCGCTTGCATTACCGAGTTTTTATTCTTTCGTCCTCTTTAGCCCTTTTCTCGTTTATTCGTTTCAACCAATTCACTCGCACTGCAGTATTTTTTTTTTAAACACTTATGCGCCTTGAACACAAAAATAAGTCCTTCTGTCTAAACTACGCTGACTAAACAAAAGGTAAAACAAACGAAGCTCAGTGAAACTGGCACCTTAAACTGAACACTGAAAGGAAATGAAATTAGTTCAAGCTCCGAGAACTCACCTCAGCCTGGCGTCGAGCACCGCTTCAGCATGAGTTCCCATTGGAGCCGTGCAACAAGGGTGCCAACCACTCTGTGTGGCATGCTGCACGAAGCAGCGCAGGTAGGAGTGGCTCCACAATGGACCGGCCGATTCACATCCAGGCAGGGGGATGTCAAAAATCGTCACATTTCCTCGCTTCATGGCTTCAGTTCTTATTGTTTGTACGGCGATCTGGGAGCCTGAAAGAAATGAGCCTAATTTTTAATACACCCGTGGCACAGCGGTTTTGAAGCGTCTCCTTCATGGTAGTATTTGTTTCCTAATGCAGCACTTCAGATATAACTACACTAATGGCCATAAAATAAAGGTTCGCAACAGTTTCAAGCGGCGTTCATTTTTACGCTAAAGGTTACGAAATAACGCTATTTTTTATGCTACGCAAGTACAGGAAATCGTAAATATAGATGGTGTAAACTATATAAATCATGAATGGGGTATATGTGCTAGAACCTCAATGCTAGTATGTGCTAGTATGTGCTAGTATGTGCTCAATGTATGCTTTGTATTGTTATTACGTTTTCACACGCCCCCCTTACTCCATGCTCTCCAGTAGGGCCTGTAAGGTTTCTATGAATAAAAAATAAATAAACCGATATATACTTCTGTGAGCGACTCCATGAAACAGCACGCCTTTTCCGAAATACAATGTACAATACAACAAAAAAGGGGCAGTGTTTACGACTCACGCTGCACCGAAATGAACAAATTTCCCAGACTTCAATAGAGCTAAAATACTCTACGGCCATGGTTACATTAAAAGGATTCTAAAATGGAAACGTTATGAATAACAACTACTTAGGAGTCTCGCGCACTACTTTTCAAGTTGTGAACATCTTAAACTTGTTTTTTGGTTTCTGGTGAGACATGTTGTTCCGTAAAGATGTTGCTTCATGTGTGACTGTGCGGCCCTGCGTTATGATAGGCCTGAAAAATAAAAAAAAACGGCATACCGCATGAATTTTTTATTTAATCAATATTATCAGATAAGCACAAATTTTGGAGGCCACGGTGAAAAAAATTATGGCGGAAGTTCTGACGTTAAATGTTCGATATCTTATCAAGACCGCTGGTCATTGACACTACTGTAGGATAAGTGCAAACAGCCAGAAGTCTGGGGAACATGCATCTGTTCCTCCTTGCAAGAGCAGAAGGCATGACAACAGGGTGATAACTTTATCTCTTCTGCCAAGGTACATAACTCATATTATGTATCCAGCTCCCTTTAGCATGGAGCTCGGGTCATTTTGCCAACAAGCAGCACTATAAAATACCAAGCTCTGCTGGATCCCTGTCGTTTCGGGGACTCCCGATTGTTCATAAAATAACAGGAAAAAAGTACCCACTTCAGCGCTATTTAACTCTGGAACAGTCTGCCTTTTACTATGAAATCATCCATGTCGTTAACTGCATTTAAAAAGCACTAAAGGTTGTTTTCTTAGGACGCAATTAGATATTTTTGTTATTTTTTCTAACCTACGTATTTCTCAAATTTTATTCATTGGTGTGAAATGAAAAAAGACACGGTACAAGGTTTTTTACTGAAAGGAGTTAATGTTTTGTAGTAGTTTTTAAGGTGTTAGTAGGTATTAAAAATTCACTTTATAGATTTGTGAAATTGAATTGTTGAAATTGCTAACCTTTGAAGTGTTGCATTTATTTCCGTCATTATTTGTGAAAAACAATTTTGTTTTCGCTGCGATTTTCTACCTTCGTAATGAATCACCGAGGGTCCCGTTTTAGCTGTATGGCTTCGGGACCCTCGTCTGTATATACGCATGTATGACAGAGTTTTTTTTTTTAATAAAATAAACCTTCGAAACGTTCAATAAACCTCTGAAACCTTCTCACTGTCTACTGCTTTGTTCGTAATCGCTGATGCTTCTCACTCTCTCTGTTTCTAGCGGCGACGTTAAAAGGCATATTCAATGCTGAGAATCTTCAATAAAAATGCAGTGCTTCCATTATATTAAGAAATCAAAGAGTTTGGGGGAGTCTATTACGACAAGCTAGGGATGTACTAGGATGTATCTAGAGATGTACTGCGCACAAACGTACTTAATTTGTAGTCAAGTGTTTCTGTTTTGTGGGTACCTGCCATCGAATTTTCCAGACAATTAGGATTTACTTTGTGTGTTCTTATGTGTTTGTGCTCAAGTCAAATCAAATCAACTGCTAACGTGTCGTTTTATCTATAAGTTCATCTATGAGAACTGAGAATTCAAATTGAAATTCCACTTGAGAAAGACGAATTGAAATTTCGGATTTACGAGAAACTGTGGATTTATGGGAAAAGTATTCGATAGCACAGAACTTTTGCCAAGAAATAAATGCCGAAAAACACGTTCGGAAAAAACACCCTCCCCCGAGACACCCTCGCGGACTTGGGTCTCCACTCAGACAATACATACACCGGTCCGCCTTACTGCAGGCTCGTGAAACAGGCAAGAGAGCTCGGTGAAACTTTTTTCTCCATTTTGACAATATGACCTGGACTACCTTGAGATTATTCATTTATGTCTCCTGCTACAACCTCTCTTCTGCTGGTGAGACAGAGAGTGGAAGCTTTTTATGAGAGTGGAAGCACGCTGGGTGGGGTGCATTGCAGATTTAAATTTGGGATGTCGCTGGGCAGATTCCAGCGAAATGGTCAGTTTTTCTGTATTTAGCACAGGGTGGTTCTCCGTGGCAGATGTTAGTACCGTACCCATAGAGCTCGCCTTTGAAGCTGCATGTTGTGTTCAGATGTAATGTCTTGTTGCGCAGTGAAGGCATTACCTCGGTCTGATGTTAGTATTTCGGGGGTTTTGATTTTGTTCTCTTATTGCCCGACGATATTGCGGCTACCCGCTGCGAGACTTTAGTGACGCGCTTGTTCAAGAGCATCGGTTTTTGGTTTCAATAATTAGTTCGCTTTTGGACATGACGCTTTTACAAAATTTAACTGCTAGGTCTGAAAAAAAAGAGAAAACAGCCGCGCCCGCACAAACACAAACTGTCACCAACTGCGTCAGTTTTGCTTCCACCACCGAAATGTTGCAGTTTGTAATAGGAACAAACAATTGGGGGAGGGGCACTGTGCCGTCTGCCGAACACAGGAATAGCCAGATGGTAAATTGCACCAATCAGCAACCGCAACTTGCAGTACATGCGAGATTCCAACCTTTGACGAATAGCTTTCACTTCCCATATATTGTCCAGCTGTCACAAGTTCCGCTACACGACGTTGAAAAGCCTGCATTTAGTCCCGCAAAGTTCTTTGAGCGCCTTTAAGCGGCCACCGTTTCGGGTGCTCGCAGTCATTTGCTATGAATCATCTGCAGGCGCTTATAACATGACTGAGGCTGAGACATGTTTGGTCGCTGGTACAGCAACCAAATGACCAAAAGTGCTGAGTGCTGCCTACTAGCAATATCAAGAAACAGTCATTTTAGTGCTCAAGTACTACGCGATTCATACACAAAAATCCGGGCCCGTAATTTAAAGCGCAACACAACGTTAAACACCCACACAGTAGCGCATACCTTAGAAGGTATCTGACAACGCTATGTAAACAGCTGATTAACACAGTCATTTCAGTCAGTCGACAAGGTCCATCCATCCGTCACTCAATAAATTAGACCTCGAACACTGGGAGGGTGGACCGCAATGTATTTGGGGGTGAACTCGAAACTCTGTGTGCACGGTCTGAAGCATAGCACAGCTCTACATGCCCAGGCATGTACTTTGAAACATCTACTGTAGAGCAACAAATCATTGGGACCCCTCTATCAACGCAAATGGACAACCGGAAGCTCGCTTGCTCCCGTAGACCAAATCTGCATCAGATAGTCTCATATTTTTTATTTCATTGGAGAGTAGCCCCAATCACGCATAAAAATATATTGATGAAAACGAACTGACGCTTCATTTGTAAAAGAATGCACCAAAAACGACTGCAGTTGAAATCACTTTATGCTCACCAAAATCTCGCGCTCGCAGTCACTCTGCAAATGACTTCCCCTTCTCTGGAGCGAAAGTGGAACCAGGTTGCTAACGAATTGTGAAATATAGCGTAGGTACGCTCCACTACTCACCTTGAACTAAAGTGTCAAGGTCTTCAGGATTAGAGAGGAATTGTGGGTCGATGATTGGGTACTCATCAGGGTCCGCGCTTCTGAGCTTTACGAAACCCTGTGATTTCGGGTGCAGAAGTATTGGTACTATCATGAATACGTATTTCCCGCGTTTTTTCTTGTAGTATCCATCGAAGGTCTGGGAGAAGAGAGAAGACACGAAGCATAGTTGCTCTTCAGAATGTATTTGCGTGTTCACGAAAGCTTTTACACCATGTGACAACTTTAAGTGTACCCGTTTTTCAGGCACAATCGTAAGTGTGTAACTGTAACGTATGTAGGCGTGACGCTCTATGACCGCACCCGCAATTTCCAGATTATGACTCACTGGCGCAAACGGTAACACGCAGTAGAGGGAGTGTGCGACGCGCGCATTCGACGGCCTGACGCTAGGCGTTGCTTGCCACGCCGTAAGTACGAACTTGAAAGTTACTTAATACTGGGCCTAAACATACGACGTCAGGCGCAACAACACTCTTTATCGCCAGGTGTCGTCAGCCGGTACCGATTGCAAAGGGACACGGCGCAATAGACAGATGGAGGACGCAGGTATCCGAACGCCCGAAGTGAGGCCTAGTTTAAATGTTCGAACTTTAACATCCACCGGTACCCGCCGGTCCTTGTGCGGACCTGCCGTTGGCTGGCCCAGCGTAAGGCTTAACGTAAACGTTACTAAATCGCTACGACGCTGAATGTAAATTTTGTTGAGCAATAGAAACACTCCCCCACATATTCGGAGTGTGCGACTTTAGCCCTGAGCACCCTCCTGTCTTCCCGTCAACTACCCAACAACAGCAATGGGAGATGCTGCTGTCCAGCCCCTCTCTGCCTACCCAGCTTCAGCTGGTGTAGAGCACAGGCGGCGCGGAATGCATATGGGCTCCAACCACTGCCCTGGTCCGCCCTCTGGGCCGATCAGAAATCTAAATAGAAGTATTTCCTCCTCCTCCTCCTCCTCATCCGTCTCTACCGCCGATCTCGTCACCTGCGTCCTCGACGGCATGGACGGAGAAGTGAAATCGTTGAACACCGGCTTTGAGCTTCCATTAATTGTATAAAAAAAGAATTTCCACTCATGTGCTTCCCCAATACAACTGAACCAATCACCGTTCATGAATAATGCATTGATTTAACCTTAGTAAATAATATCTTTTTGAAGCAATAAAGGGTGTGGTTAAGTCCATTTCACTTGTCTCTGCTTTCACTATTTGTATAGAGCCACGTGAGTGAATTTAAGTGATGTCGCATAGGTAATCGTTGTGGGTACCGCTTACAGCTTTGCTTTCTAAGCACATTCACAGGGTGGATTAGCGCGCATTTTTAAGCCTTTCAACGGGTTCTGTCCTGCGTCTTTGTCATGTGGCAGGAAGTGGAGCATGCAAAGCTTGTGAAGGGAAGAGTTTTGACCGATAGAAACAGCGTGACGCGAGAAGGAGCGTGAAGGTATAGAGTTTCTAAAAAAACAGGGAAACGTCTGTAGTGGGCTTCGTCGAACAAGAGCTGTGAAGAGCAAAGTGAAATAAAAGAAACAAATTTGAAAAGATGTGTTTTTCGATATTCCTTTCTTCGTAGCACATGCCCAATTGCGTGACTTGCCCGCAATTGGGAGCTTTGAGGAGCGAATGGGCTCCGTTTTCGAAAATTCACAAAACTGTGAACTGGAAAAAAAAGTTCCTGCATATGTGCAGCCACCCCTTCCACAGAGGCGTTTTCCCGTACAAGACGGGTGAACTTCCCAAGCGTTGTATTCCCACACAAGGGCCAAACGCCAGGCCGGGGAGTCGCTTGTACCTATTTTACCGGTAGGGGCCCGGAGCCACGAAGGCACACGAATGCACATAGTGCACGGTGGACGCTCAACTTACAACCGCCTGTGGCAGGTCATCCGCCAGAACTACTTCAACCCTGGAAATGGCGCAACGCGGAATAATGCCCCGGGGCCCCGCCAGATGGACAAGGGTCAGGGGCCCCTCGCAGGGTAAACGCAGCTTTCCAGGCGTGGATTACCCTTTCAAAGGTCCGCACTCGACCAGGGACGTCTGTACCCATTACAAAAACCAGTGGGTGACCGGTGGTACGTGGATTCGAACCCGGTACCTCCCGCATACGAGGCGGGTGCTGTACCTCTGAACCATCGGCGCAGTTGTGGAACAATGCGTGCCGCGTGACACGTGAACGTGATGGCAAGGGAGTAGGACAGGTTCATACCAGCCGCGCAGAACCCCGATTATAGGGTGGCTGTGGTGTGAGCCATTCTTTTTGCTGACGAGTTGACTACGAAATAAATGAGAAGAGGCTGACGCAAACACGGTATTTCAGAAAACAAGCTGGTCGAAGTAATGCCAAAATTCATGCCAAAAGACAAAGAAATAACAGCGAGGAAAAATTGGCAAGTGCAATATATCAGTTAAGAATTTTTGCAAGTACAATTATGAGTTGTTAAGTATCGCAAGTACAATGTATCATTTGTTATCAAGTATCGCCAAGCTTTCGCGTTAAAATCACGTAAGCAGACTTAAGTGCCCTTGCGGAAATTTTAATCTGAAAGCAGACGGCCGGTTTGGATAACACTGAGCAGAAATTTCATTTAATGTGGCGCGTTTCCATCACCCGCTTTTTTTTTTTGCCAGTCGGCCTTAGTCACGTGATTGCATTGTCTGCTACTGACGGCACAAACGGAGAGAAACTGCTTCTTAGGACGTCAAATTAAAACAAAAAGCTCATAAGAACGCCTAAAAGAAAGAATAAATGAACTTTGTAGTGAAATACAGATTAATAAAATAAAACCACGATAAAGTAATGTACTTGGATTAGCTTGCCCCCAGTAGCCACCAGTGCAGCAGTGGAGCGAGAGAACGCAGTGGAAGATGCGGCACGCCCTAGTCGCGACTCCTTGGAACGCGCTGCCCTTGACCGGTTACGTCAATACCCTTTGCAAAAAGGCGGACAACACTGAGAATTCAGCGGTGGTAACACTGGTGGTGAACGCGACGACGCCATTAGAAAGGAAGTAAGTCGTAGCAGCGCCGTTGCTCTTGCACGTTTTCGCCCACGAGTCTGTTGCCCCACGACGCGTATGCAATGACGTGGACGGTGGACGGTAGCTACTCCATAGAAACTCTGTGCTCGCAGCCTTTTCGCTTCCTTTCTTATGGCGGCGCAGCGGGTGCGCAGTGTTGCCAGAGTGGCTTGCTGCTTTTCCGCCAACGATTTGGCCATTTTGCAAAGGGTCTATAATCAGCAAATATCATGAATTGCATTTTTAAAGCACTTGGACTCCGCCTTATCATTACCTTACGTGGGTGTCGCTAGAGCTAGTGTTTCCCGAGTTCCGCTTAATCTCGGGCCTTCTCGAATACCACCCCCGTACTGTAACCTCGCCCGTCAGGGCATTGTTTCCTATCTTTCTTCGGCTCATCTCTCGCCATGCAGTAAACCAGTTAAGTTTTCCTTCGGCTTCTTGTAATCTTGAACGCAACAGCATTGCTTGGCCGGGCTCAACCACCACGCTACCACCCGCACGCTCAAGGCGACAGAGATCGGCTCGGGGACAGCTGCCCGAATGCCACACCAGCAAAACGGTATCTTCGAACACTGCTGCAGAAATGCATCTACACGCGTTATCTTTGATTCGCGTTCGGAACGCCATCAGTCAGGCGCAGCCGCAGAGCAGGGAAGACAAGCTAAATCTACCAGAGCTGACCGACTAGAACGCATAAACAACACAATGGCGGCGCCCATCAACCGCTGCATGTAAACAAATATCACGTGATGAGAACTGAGCAATGATCATGGCGGCGGCACGGAACAGTTGGAGAAAAGAGTGCCGATACTCTGTAACCTTATCTATTAACCCTAGCGCTCCCCATTGAAGCCTATCACAGCTACGATCGCCACTTGTTATGCGAAGCAAACGGCACGCCACATGCACTAGAGCGAACTTCGCAACAACCACCGAATGTTTCGCAACAACAACCGCTCGCTAATGGCGATACTTTCGAAGTTCCCGTGACACTACGAGCGCCATCTGGAGTGAAACAAATGGCCGCGTATCTGCTCCTCTCGTTGCAAATGTCGGCGAAAGCCGATAGTCGACCGGCGACCCTGCAAAGGAAAGGCCTTCCTTCTCTTTCCCGCTCACCTCCCATGCTGTTCCTCTCAGGTCTCGTTACTCCCAAGATAACACGCTAGAGGTTTGCTCCAGTCAATTTAAATTTACCGACTTCCACTGCTCTAGTCGGGAGTCTCGATGCCAGCGCTGCCGTACAGCGGAGACGCGCGTGAACGGAGGCACCCTACTACAACGTTTATAGTATTTCATGTGCTATCGCACAAACCAAGCATCCATGAATTTTTTTAATAAAGGAACACTGTAAATATGACTTATGTATTGATTTTCTGCCTTGTATTTGCATAATGTCTTGTTCTTGTTCAACAGTGTTTGCAAGTATGAACACTGACCCCGGGCTTAGACGTTTAGATTTGGCTGTGTGTTTCAAAAGACTATTGCGCAGCTTCTGTTTCACTTGGCTGGGTGGCTGAATCTAGTCACAGACAGACCGACATACAGACAGACCAAAATTTCTGCGGTTAAGTAGCCCACGAAAAACTATCCTATTTAAAATCAAATCCCGTTTCTAAGAGAACGATAGTTAAACCGCACAGCTTCGTCCCGAGCTACCTGAGTCAAAGTCAGTCCGAGTACAAAATCCAAACTGCTTTGAGCGTGTCAGAATGTCGCAACCAGACACACGTCGGCTTCACACCGCGAGGGACCCAGGTTCGATTCCGACCACGGGAAGCGTTTCTTTTGTAGCGTAGGCTACACAGGCCGAGGATGAGCAGTTTCGCGTGACCCTTGACGGGCCGTGCTGCGCAAGCGAGAGAAGCATTGGATTGGATTGGATTGGATTGGATTAGATAGGATTAGATGGGATTGGGTTGGATTTGGTTGAGTCTGGATTGGATTGGATTGAAATAAATTAGATTGGATCGGATTGGAAATCCAATCCAATTGGAGTACGGGTGTGTAGAGAATTGGGTCCGCACATTCGCCGGTCTGCGCATTCCAGAGAAGTGCCGTCATAGACGTGGCAGACGCACTGGCGTCGGTGCGTGCCCAGCTGTGCGCCTCCGTTGCGCAGTAGCCAAGACTGACGCTGCGCCGGAGCCGCGTGATAGCCGTTCCGCGTAGCTCCTGGGGAGCCGTGCTGCGCATGCGCGAGGAGCAGTGACTGGACTGGATTGGACTGACTGGATTGGATTGGATTGATGATTGGATTCGACTGGACTGGACTGGATTGGGTTGGATTGGATTGATTTGAATTGAATTGGATTGGAAATCGTTTTAGCAGCAGTAAGCATGATAATAAGCTAATCCTAGATAACCGGGAAAGCTAAGAATAACCAGCTGAACCTTAGCTCACGCTACGTATATCCTGGCATAGCCTAGCTAAGCCACTCCTATTTTTAGATGCGACTGCATCTCATTCACTCGCCTTTGTCCATGCAGCGTCGGCGTCGTTGTCGTCCGCCCCTCCCCCATTCTCCTCGTCGCGCGAGCTGCGCTCTCCGCCGCTCACCCCCTCTCCTCTCCGATAGCGAACACTCTCTCGCGAGGGGCATTGGATTGGATTCGATTGGGTTGGCCTGGCTTGGCTTGGCTTAGCTTGGCTTGGCTTGGATTGGATTGGATTGGATTGGATTGGAATTGGATTGGATTGGATTAAAGTGGATTGTATTGGATTGTGTTGCGTCATAGTCGCGCCACGTTGCGTCATAGCCGCGTTCGTTCAGCACCGGCGTTCCGATTTCCATCGATGCGTTGAATGGAGCCTAACAATTCTGCTATCGCCCGCGCAACCGTAACAAGCACCGATCACTGTGATAACAGGAATGCTAGCACCACTGAAGACAAGGCTGCGAAGCGGCGTGAACGTGATGCTGAACGCAAACGATTGAAGCGAGCAGCCGATTCCGAACTTCGTAAACGTGATACCGAACGCAAACGGTTGAAGCGAGCAGCCGATGCTCGCTGTGGCGTCGCATCTCCACAGGGTTCCCCTCGCGGGAAGGTGGGGTAATTTTTCTTGTGGCGCTTGGTGCGCCTTTGTCGAAACCCATTGTGTAGGCTGGCTTTCATGCAGTGCGTTTTTGGCAAAACAAGGGAACAATTGAGACACGTAAGAAAATGAAGAAATAAATCCGACGTTTTCTAAAGTTAGCTTTGGATGTTTGACGCTTCCCACGTCCTAAACGTACATGTCCCACACCCACGCAAAATATATCTACAGAACACATACCAACTGCGCGCACCATGATTAAATCGCGGACTTTTTTAAAGCTTCAGCGATTTCCTGCTCCTAGTTTGCTCTACCAATTTCCGTTTTCTCATAGTGCCATCAAGTTAATCCGTTTGTCTAGGAAAGGCCACCTGGAGTCCTTCTTATGTATATAAATATTTACGCATCAGAAGAAGTTTAACCTGTGTTAAGACTTCCAATGCTCGAACCAATGTCTTAAAGGGGCACTGACACAAAAATTTTGCATCTTGTTTTTTTTTGTTGCGATAAGTAGCTAGTGACCTACTTATAACCTGTAGAAACCTCATTTGCTTCAGCGTGCGACGGTTGTTTAATTAGAGGCATTTTCAATGCGGCCAGTCGCAGTTTCGGTTTCAGCGAGTGCCGCGAAACGATGGATTTTGTGGATTTTGTGTGAACAAAGCTGGCCACGTGACCGTCGGAGGGATATCACAGAGAGAGACGCCGTAGCACTGTCGAATCCGCATCGACGGCAGTTTCTCCGAATGCCCCAACGTACTGATCTCGTGAGGCGCTTAATTAAAAAGCGACCGTGGGTGTGACGCAGGCGCTGCGAGTGCAAATGCTACCGCGGCTAAAGAACGACGCGCGACGCTCGAGACGGTGCATGCGCTAGGAGCAGCCAGCCGGTCTGCCTACAGGTCCGCCTACAGATGTGTTCGGCTTAGCACTGCGGCGAATATTCGAGTGCCGCTCTCATAACCGGTGCAGATGACAATTTTTAATGCAACCCGCATCGACATCATTAACTCCTTTCTCATGTAAGCCACCATGGTCGGGACTTGGGGACAATTTCGTGCAGCGGTAACAAGCTATCACTCGAGCTACGTGCGCCGGCCTGGGCCACTTCGGGGCCGTGGCCGCCGCCTGCACAGCGACCGTGCGGCTACCTCAGTGGGCTTTTCGTGCCTCCGCCGCGTTTTCGCATCAATGGTAATAAAACAGCAATAGAAACAGAGTGCCTGGAATCGCTGTAGAACTTTGGTCGCGGCCAGCTGCCCGATGAGCTGACGAAATCACGGCGCCTCCGCCGCCAACGATCGGGTCGTTCGTTCTCGAGAGCAGAAGCTCCGCCCTCTGGCCCTCCGATTGGAGCGGCGAGCCGGGTGAGCCGGCGAAAAACGCCGGCAGTGCGGAAGCGGCAAACACAAACTCGTGACGTGTTTAGATGTTGTTTATTTACACAATATCCTCGGGATGTCCATTGCGCCTGGTCCTCTGCTGGCTGCTCGGTTGCGTTTCGCACACTTTAAAATTGATTTTAAATTTGTTCTAGGCTGTATTCGCCGCTTATATTTTGCAGATGATGTATATGTGTTCCCACCAATCTATCTCCGAAGTTATCTCGCCTTCAAAATTCTGGTCAGTGCCCCTTTAACTTGAGTAAAATTGCGCAATACGGTAAATACGGATGAAATAGAGAGCGGACACACGCAGAGAAATCGAACTCTTTCGTCTGTATTCTCGTTTTGCGCGATCGTACTCACGTAATGCACTGCCAACGTGCCCAGAATGCTGCCCATATAAATATCCTACTTTCCGGTGCGGATACATTTTTTTGTGCGTTTCGCGGAAGCCCCCCCACCTTCCCCCCCCTTGTCCCTCCTCTTCAAAAAAATTGTCACTTCAATGCAGTCGACGCTCGATCATTCGAAGTCGTGCTTAATTGGAATTTTTGGTTAATTGAATTGGAAGGTATTATCTGGTCCGGCAATTATTATGCAATTAAATGACGGAAACCGCTCGATTATTCCAAGCTAGCACCCGTTACAGTAAAAGCTCGTTAATTCGAACTCGGTTAATTCGAACTTCCATTTATTTCGAACTTCCGGTTAATTCGAACTCACGCCCTGGTCCCGGCACAGCCCTCTACATTTAAATAACTCACGATAATTCGAACGCTGTCGGTATCCAGAACGGTTAATTCGAACTATGGTCCCCTGGTTTCCATCGCTCCTGGCAGAAGAAGTCGGCCCAGACTGATGATACGTGTGTTGCACATCCAAAGCAAAGCAAATTTACTAGAGCTTATTTCGCGTCCTCAGAGGGCAGCCGCGCCACCGGCGCCAGTGCTCCGGCCGCATGCCACGATTATTTACGAAACATTATTTACAAAATCACCTCCCACAAACATGTAGTAGCGCCTAATTCGTGATAACGAGTCCAGAGGTGGCTTCTTTCTGTTCTCCTCCCCGCGCAATGTGGCGTTATTCCATCCATTCAAGCGCCCGCCCGCTAATTCGAACTCCGCTTAATTAATGGTCCCCTTCGACTTCGAATTAACGAGCGTTTACTGTATTTCGGTTAAATGGAAGTTCTTTCGAATAAAAGCATCGAGGTGGACGTTATTTCTCAACAAAAGTTAAACTTTTTAGCACCAAAACCCCTCCGTGCTTTGCACTATGTCGGCGTCATGCAACTGAGGCAGCGCACAGTCGATAAAGCGGCAGGATCAGTTGAGACTTGCGCCAGAGTACGCATATTTCTTTGTAGGTCCTAAACCTTCTTTGTTGCCCACGCCAGTGTGCGTGGTGGACGATTCAGGCTTCAAATTTCGCGATAAGTCTTAACTACCACGGCAAAAGTGTGTCGTACACTCGAGTGGGCGACGAAAGCCAAGATTGTGAACAAAATTGATTGATTATAGAGGGTTTAACGCGCCGACGCAACGCAGGCGATGAGGCGCGCCGTAGTGGAGGGCTCCGGATTAATTTTGACCACCTGGGGATCTTTAACGTGCGCCGAAATCTCGCACACACGGGCGTTTTTGCTTTTCGCCTCCATCAGAAAAGCGGCCGCCGCGGCCGGGAATCGAACCCGCGACCTCGTGCTCAGCAGCGCAACGCCTTAGCCACTGAGCCACCGTGGCGGGTTGTGTACAAAATCAAGACGGGAAGAGTGTTGCGGACTAACGGCGATGAGTTATTGTGCCTTACGTTTAATTGGAAGATCGGTTAGATTGAGGTTCCTTGCGGTTCCGTTGGACTTCGTATTAACAAAAGCCGATTGTATTTCACTCCTAATACATTTTCAACAGCCACGCCCCACGGCAGGAAAGCAGGTACACTCGTACTGGCGTTACGGAAGTAATAAAGGGCATGTTTTTGCAATTGTATCGAGATAAATACGCACTTCTAGAGAACTAAACTCAGACAGACCTTTTGTGATATTCCCACTACGCTGCGTGCCAAGTACTCCGCTTCGACGGTGGTTGGGTTCAGTGTGACGAGAAGAAATTGTATGTCCGGGTAATCGGGCTCTGCGTTCCGCGTGCTCACAAAAGCCACGCCTTCCACTCCATATGCACGGGTCAGTGGTCCTGCAAGAGAACATGCGTAAAGATGCTGTTAAACTTCCCCTATCTCGCTTCAGTACTTCCGAGCAGGGTTGAATTTACACAAAAGGTATACGCTTTCTTAGCGGCACCGTTTGGTGAAAAAACTGAGGTTGATTCTCTGTCACAGGAATCAGTAAAACACGAAAGTGAAATGTGCAGCGAAATCCGCAGCAGAGCAAGATTCACGGGTCAGCGGCTGTCTTGTGGGTGTGCTTGGGGAGCGACGTCCTGCTGGCGGGTCGCTTTGGCACAGGTGTACTAGCCTCATTTCCGTGGCGGATATGACATCAGGGAAATCTTGGGGTATCCCGGCGTAAAAACACGAAAGTGAAAGCACTATCCTGTTAAAATATAAAACCTCAAAACGAACAACCCTAAGAATAGCGTACTCTTAGACCTAAAGGTTGCTTCTCCGCAAGAAGACGCTGTGTGCAGGGTGCACCCTTTACAGGCCGCTTGCTTCATTCACACTAAACTTTTTTACACCCTTTTAGCTAGAAAGGGTGTAGCATAGGTGGAAAAAGGGTGTTGGGAGGCCTTTACACCCTTTTTCTTGAGTCTCAACACCCTTTTCCTAGCTCTACGCCCTTTTTGTTTGAAAAAAGGTGTTGATCAACTTCAACACCCTTGGTTTTCTTAGGGTGTTGAAAGGGTGTGGAAAAGGTGTTCAGCTGTTCATTGAATAAGGCCATGTTCGGATGCATAATAGCATTGTAAAGAAGAAGACATCCCCTCATATACTCCTCTACTCGCAAGAAATTTCCAAACGCAAAAAAAAATAATAATTGCTCTTATGCAATGATTGCTCGTTTTCTTATTCGGTGCACCACATGCCCCAAGTTTAGCTTCGGCACGTGAAACACGAATTTGAACCTTCAAAATTAGAAGACTGTAGTCCTGTGGCGAAAAGTGTGTTTACCGACTGCAACACGCCTGTGTTTCTGTAGGTTGGTTAAACGGTGTGAAATAGCTGTTCAGTTGCAAAAAAAGTAACAGCGGAGCTGGGGGTCGACCTAGTTTCTTCGGTGTGCTAAGTTTTGTTATGTTGCTTAGCTTTACAATGTTCTTGCTCAGCCAGGATGACCGCTCGAGGGATGAGGCCAAATTTAAAAACCGGATTTCACAAGGCAGTTCCGTGTGCCCCCCTCCCCCCCCTCCACATTTCCAGGAGATCCAAGAGGGAAACCAAGGTAGGTCGGCCCCCAGCGTTGCTGTTCTCCAGCCTTGCACCAGTATGTGCAAGCTGCGCGAATTTTTTTTACCTTTTTAGAATCCAAAAAAGACTTGTACCTTTGAAATGGTACAGTAAGAGGTGCGCATACGCATACGCCCCTTGAGCTCACACTATAACAAGCTCGAAAGCCGACTGCACTGTTTATAATACCTATCTGCGGTGGTGTACCCTTTCAGGTGCCCATTTCTTTTTCTTGTATTTTTTTGCTATGCCACCGAAAACTACCTCCTGAAGCTTAAAGCGCTTCACTGGTAATAAATTATGCCAATTCATATAGCTGTAAACATCGTGAGGTACAACCCCCCCCCCCCCGCCCGCTTGTAGAGAATGTTCAGTCCACCGTGTAAACATGTACAAAATGCCTCCAAAATTGGAGGTCTCTCCACCTTTTTCTTCGTTGGCGGTCTTTTCTTACACCCTTTTTTTTTCTTTACGCCCTTTTTCTTAGTTTCGAACACCCTAATTTGTAGCTTCACACCCTTCTGGGAAAAAGGGTGTTGAAATTATGAACACCCTTTTTGAAGGGTGTTGAGGTGGTAGGGAAGATTTGTATGGTATTTAATAAAATTCTATAAGTTACGGATAAGAAAAAATACCGCGTAATTAAAAGTTTTTTGGAAATCCGCGTGTTGATTTGTACATTCTCGTAGTAAAATCCATACTTCCAAAATTAGCGCTAAAATATCAGTTTTTTGCGACAAGCCCACCGACTCCATCTGGGGGCCCCTTCCCCCCCTTGTCCCTCCTCTTCAAAAAAATTGTCATTTCAATGCAGTCGACGCTCGATCATTCGAAGTCGTGCTTAATTGGAATTTTTGGTTAATTGAATTGGAAGGTATTATCTGGTCCGGCAATTATTATGCAATTAAATGACGGAAACCGCTCGATTATTCCAAGCTAGCACCCGTTACAGTAAAAGCTCGTTAATTCGAACTCGGTTAATTCGAACTTCCATTTATTTCGAACTTCCGGTTAATTCGAACTCACGCCCTGGTCCCGGCACAGCCCTCTACATTTAAATAACTCACGATAATTCGAACGCGTCGGTATCCAGAACGGTTAATTCGAACTATGGTCCCCTGGTTTCCATCGCTCCTGGCAGAAGAAGTCGGCCCAGACTGATGATAGTGTGTTGCACATCCAAACAAAGCAAATTTACTAGAGCTTATTTCGCGTCCTCAGAGGGCGCCGCGCCACCGGCGCCAGTGCTCCGGCGCATGCCACGATTATTTACGAAACATTATTTACAAAATCACCTCCCACAAACATGTAGTAGCGCCTAATTCGCGATAACGAGTCCAGAGGTGGCTTCTTTCTGTTCTCCCCGCGCAATGTGGCGTTATTTCCATTCATTCAAGCGCCCGCCCGCTAATTCGAACTCCGCTTAATTATGGTCCCCTTCGACTTCGAATTAACGAGCGTTTACTGTATTTCGGTTAAATGGAAGTTCTTTCGAATAAAAGCATCGAGGTGGACGTTATTTCTCAACAAAAGTTAAACTTTTTAGCACCAAAACCCCTCCGTGCTTTGCACTATGTCGGCGTCATGGCAACTGAGGCAGCGCACAGTCGATAAAGCGGCAGATCAGTTGAGACTTGCGCCAGAGTACGCATATTTCTTTGTAGGTCCTAAACCTTCTTTGTTGCCCACGCCAGTGTGCGTGGTGGACGATTCAGGCTTCAAATTTCGCGATAAGTCTTAACTACCACGGCAAAAGTGTGTCGTACACTCGAGTGGGCGACGAAAGCCAAGATTGTGAACAAAATTGATTGATTATAGAGGGTTAACGCGCCGACAACGCAGGCGATGAGGCGCGCCGTAGTGGAGGGCTCCGGATTATTTTGACCACCTGGGGATCTTAACGTGCGCCGAAATCTCGCACACACGGGCGTTTTGCTTTTCGCCTCCATCAGAAAGCGGCCCCGCGGCCGAATCGAACCCGCGACCTCGTGCTCAGCAGCGCAACGCCTAGCCACTGAGCCACCGTGGCGGGTTGTGTACAAAATCAAGACGGGAAGAGTGTTGCGGACTAACGGCGATGAGTTATTGTGCCTTACGTTTAATTGGAAGATCGGTTAGATTGAGGTTCCTTGCGGTTCCGTTGGACTTCGTATTAACAAAAGCCGATTGTATTTCACTCCTAATACATTTTCAACAGCCACGCCCCACGGCAGGAAAGCAGGTACGCTCGTACTGGCGTTACGGAAGTAATAAAGGGCATGTTTTTGCAATTGTATCGAGATAAATACGCACTTCTAGAGAACTAAACTCAGACGGACCTTTTGTGATATTCCCACTACGCTGCGTGCCAAGTACTCCGCTTCGACGGTGGTTGGGTTCAGTGTGACGAGAAGAAATTGTATGTCCGGGTAATCGGGCTCTGCGTTCCGCGTGCTCACAAAAGCCACGCCTTCCACTCCATATGCACGGGTCAGTGGTCCTGCAAGAGAACATGCGTAAAGATGCTGTTAAACTTCCCCTATCTCGCTTCAGTACTCCGAGCAGGGTTGAATTTACACAAAAGGTATACGGCTTCTTAGCGGCACCGTTTGGTGAAAAAAACTGAGGTTGATTCCTCTGTCACAGGAATCAGTAAAACACGAAAGTGAAATGTGCAGCGAAATCCGCAGCAGAGCAAGATTTACGGGTCAGCGGCTGTCTTGTGGGTGTGCTTGGGGAGCGACGTCCTGCTGGCGGGTCGCTTCGGCACAGGTGTACTAGCGTCATTTCCGTGGCGGATATGACATCAGGGAAATCTTGGGGTATCCCGGCGTAAAACACGAAAGTGAAAACACTATCCTGTTAAAATATAAAACCTCAAAACGAACAACCCTAAGAATAGCGTACTCTTTAGTACTAAAGGTTGCTTCTCCGCAAGAAGACCCTGTGTGCAGGCTGCTCCCTTTACAGGCCGCTTGTTTCATTGTACTGGCGTCAATTCCGCGACGGATATGACGTCAGCGAAATCTTCGTGTATCCGGGAATAACACACTGTCGTATTGCCGCGAACCATAAATAGTGTTTGTTTATTTGTGTTTTGCTTTTTCCGCCCGGCTGCGCCGGTCTGTGTTATCGGTGTTGTCTGTGTGCCAAGGGAGACGCGAGTTCCGTTCTTTCTGTGCCGCATGTGATATCTCTTCTGATAGGGACAGCGTTCCCAACTAACGTGAACAGCCTAGAATAATCTTCGTTGATCTACAGTGTCCTGGATACAATTCGACTATTCGGGAAACCCTAGCGCCGAGTGATAAATTCCCGCAGAGCACATGCCGTGGCATTTGACTCTCGACGCTCGCCTACGCACGTCATTTTCTTGACTGCTGTAACGCCGCCTGTGTATTTTTTTAGTGTAAGGGGATTGATTGATTAATTGTACGGTTTAACGCGCCGACGCAACGCAGGCAATGAGGCGCGCCGTAGTGGAGGGCTCCGGATTAATTTTGACCACCCGGGGATCTTTATCGTGCGCCGAAATCTCGTACACACGGGCGTTTTTCGCTTTTCTCCTCTCAGCGTCGCATCTAAAAAGATTACACAAGCGGCGACGGAGCATTCAACAACGTAACGCGCACAGGTGATTGTCGGCGAATCAAATTCCGCGGTGTTAATTTTGCCTTGCGAGCATTTATCCTTCTGCGTTAATACTTCGAGAACAATCGAATCAGACCTACAACATTAACGATCAAAGACGAACCTCTTATTATAGTGACGACAGGCGATACACTCGATCGGGGCATACGAAATAAATAAACGAGAACGCGCGCTTCACGTCTGAGATAATAGGTGGCCGCGGACGACAAAATCCACAAAAAAAACAACACAGAAGGTATATTTCGCGGCAATGTGAAATAAAAATTTGGTAATTTGGTGCGATGAGCAAAATAGGTCGCCGGAAGGCGGTCTAAACCACTTTAGGTTGCCATAGTGCCACAAAGACGGGACAAAAAAGTAATTGATCTACACGATAGCTCACGGCATTACTTGTTTTTTTTTTCTTGTTGTTTGTTTTCTTTTCTTTTTGCTTCACTGTTTGTATGCGGCTTCCCTACAGCACGTTCGGGACTGCGGGAGCTGCCGTTACAGTGACCCGTTTCACGACCTCACGAAAAGAGGACGGCTTTGATTCCTTTCTGAAGCTTTCAGGGACTTTCGGGTGTTAACGTTAGCTATGAAATAGGCGGCAGCGTCTACTTGTGGCGCTCAGAAAGAGGCCATGAAAAAGACCGACGCCAGAACATCATCGGCTTATCTTTATCTTCCGAAGCGAGGTTTTGAGTCATGAAATTTTCATCCCAATTACGGCTGCAATCATGCAACCCTCCGTCTAACGACGGCGATGCTTGTACGAGAAGCTTTCTCGTAAGGGATTCCTTGGCGGTCGTCTGAATTGGAACTGTGACTCGCAGAAGGTTCCTCCTGCTTCGGCATGTTAAGCTTTGACTTTGACTCGCGCGCAGTTTGGACATTTTTTTTATAGCAGCAGCATTGACTTTGGCCCTTCGCAGCTTGATTTCGCACGAAGAAAGCTCCGCGTTTAACTATCGTCGTCGCTATACGAACGGGTGCATTTTCCAATTTTGCAGGTCCACTCGCCCCTCTCCAAGTCCAAACTGCTTTGACCGTGTCCGTTTCACCCACGATCATCATCATCGCCAGAGAAAGCGCTCCTGGACACCATGCCTGGGACATAGCAAGCTTCGCTTTAAAAGTGGAAGGCGCCGCATTGACCTTTAAAATTCGGTGGAGGTGTGGCTTTCCTACTCTCACGGCCTTTTTCTCACGTGCTTTCTTCTTTGGGGTCACTTTCTTTTAAATGCGGATCACTTTAGGGGACCGGCTTATCGTCGTAGCTCATCCGTGGTTGCGGTATCAAGCCACCGTAGTAACACGTAACGCGGCGTCACGCACAGGGGCAACAAAATGCAAACAGCGCCCAACTTCGTGAAAGCAGAATAATTTCTACTTTGTGCAGCTGCCAGCATGAATAAACTATGAGCGGCCGGATTTTATTTCATAAGGGCTTTTGAAGAACTATTTTGAAGAACGTGCACCTCCAAGTGACTTCATGGCGGAGAAAACCCCACAAAATTCCCATGCCATGCTCCGTTTACATTTTCTCTCACTTGTACCTTAAACAGAGGCTCCGAAAAGATACCCGCTTGTTTCTTGATTCAGCCTTCCGTGCAAAAGGTAAAGGAATACTTGAACAAGAGGTTTATATAGGCAGAACCATTCGAACCTCCAGGAAATGCTGGCACTGGTCATACATGTCCCCATTATTTAACGCACATGAAACTGTAGGTACATTTGAGGCAAAATATATGTACTTAACCGGCCTTTCCCGCATTCTTTAGGTTAGTAATGTCCGATGGTATGTTTTTTACGATACTAAGCGAAAAAAATTGGCCGTAGAAGAAAAAAAGATGCGTTCAAAATGGCGCAGAAAGGCTCCAGCGTGTGCGAGATTGAAGCAAGAATAAAAAAAGCAACTAGGGTCAAGGCCAAATCTCACCGCTGAAAGTGTACGGCACGGAAAGTAAACATCCCCCTCGCGAGGGGCACGATCAAATGCAGAGCATTTCCGGGGGCGCAAGACGTTAAGTAGTTTGCGTTACGTTAATGTTGTTGCACTTGTTGCTGTTGGTTGTTGTATTGTAATTAAATGAGGAGACGTAATTACGTGGTCACGTGACATCATTTATTAGCAGGTGGGTTTGATTATTGTGCCGCAGTGGGAAGAGCACCATGTACCTCGCGTTCCGCCCACAGGTAGTGAATGCGTTGTATCAGCAGCTTCTTGACGTAGTTTGAATGAGTCAAGGATATAAGGCGCGTTCGTAGCCCTCCATTCTGTGTCGGCTTTGTGGCGCAGTGGGTAGAGCACCATGTACCTTGCGTTCCACCCGCAGGGTCGTGGGATAGAAACCAGGTAAGTATTATTTTTTATATAGTGTAGGGGGAGGGGTGCGGACTACGATGGACAACTAGAACAGTGACATCGTGAGTTAAAGAAATGCTCTGCAATTAAAAATTACACCATCTTCCCGCAGGGGAACCCTGAGTGGTATGCGAAGCAGCCATGGGATCGACTGAAGATCCCATTAGTTTTCATTTCGTCGTTTCCGTTGACGTTCAGCTTCGCATGCCTTCGTTGTATCAGTATCTTCTTGACGTGGTTTGAATGAGTGAAGGACATAAGGCGCGTTCGTAGCACGTGCTCCCGTCTCGGTTTGTAGCGCAGTAGGTAGAGCGTCATGTACCTCCCGTTGCGGCCAGAGAGTCGTGGGATCGGAACCGGGCGCCGCCTGACTATTTCCTTTTATAGTGGACTGCGCTGACGTCAGCCCAAACGCTGACGGTGCTGAAGAGACGCGCATGCGCAGTAGAGTGCGGACGGGGGACAACGACAACGAGGGAAGGAGGGACACATCCCCGAGCATGAGATGCTTCGCATCTAAAAGAACAGAACTCGTGCTCCTGCTCACGCATGCTGTTCCAGGCAGAACAAGAAACAAAAGATAAAGAAAAGGATGCTAGCTGTCTCAGGAGAAGGCGCGCGAGCACTGCAAAGGCGGGAAAATTGAATTGCGTTGAACAAACATGAGTTCAATTCATCAAGGCGGAGAGGAACAGCGAGGGGAATGGTATGAGGGGCGGTGGACAAGAGCGCAGAACAGATTACTCGCCAGCAGCGACAGACAATTATCGTCTTTCGAAGACATTTGCAGAGAAGCAAGCAAATACTCGTCCAACAGGGGCTTCGAAAAAGGTCAACGTTTCCCCTGGTCGGGATGTAACCTGGCCACTTCGCGTTAAGCAGCCGATGTCGATCCCATGGCGCCACAGAGTCACATGTTAATCAAAGTACTGGGGTGATCTTCGCGCTCCGCCGTTGCCGCACAAAGGCTGCCGTGGCTAGGCCGCAAGTGAGTACACAGTATTATAAATTTAAAAATCAGAAATTATCGCATTAATTAGCCCACATTAATCGAAGCTTAATCCAGTGTCTATTGACAGGCGTTTTCATGGGCTACGGCGGCTTCGCTCGACTACTTTCGACATCAACGACAGGCTGATACTGAAACTAGTCGAGAGAGGGCGTCACAGCCCTTTCGGCAAATCACTGCTCCGCACTTGACAGCTTCGACGTTGAGTTGAACTGCTTTAATTTTCTCGGTTTTTACTTTTAAGGGCAAAATAAGGATTTATTTTGCCTCGTCGGCAGCATTCCATTTCGGGGACTCTTCAAACCGAAAAAAAAACTCTTTTAGTGCGTATTCTAGGCGCATTTTTACGTGCGAGCTTTTATACAGGCATCCTGGTCCTTTATGGAAGTCTACGAACTTTTTTCAAAAAGAGACGCAACCATTTTTATGGATTTTTCCTGCCTTGAATATAGACCAGCTTAGCCAGACCTTCAACTGAAAAAAAGTAGTCGCCTTTTATTTAGCGTGTTTTTAGCGGAAACAACAGAGGTACTTGTAAAAATATAGTGAGCCACTCCCCTCACTTAAGGTGGATCAGCAGGGATGCTGAGATGAGACAGAGTTTCGAACAAATATGGGAACTAATTTGTTTTCTTGATCCGTGGCCACAACGACGAAATGTATGCACTCGAATTTAGTGCTTTGTCTGTCTCGCATCACACGTATATACATTCGCGTAGATGACTGGTGCCGTACCAAGGAGCCCGACCAAAATATGCACGGGTAATGTTCAACATGTTAGGGGAGGAAATGGAGGGTTGGACGGAAGCCCATGGCATTGACCACGAATGCTTATAAAATCCAAAAAAAAAGTCGTTTCGGCTCCCGTAGCGGTGCCTTGTTTACAATCTTGTGAACAAGGCACCCGTGAATTGTGACCAAGGCACCCGTACAATAGCCGAAACGTCTTTTTTTATTTTTTAAACATTCTTGGTCGGTGCCAGTTTTTATTGTTGTCATGTTCAGAGAGCATAAGATAGGAGATAGAAATCTTTGCCATTCCATCCTAAAAAAAGTTTGAAAGAAGCGTGAAAGCTTTCTGCATCAAAACTAGGTCAAAAGTCCGTTCACATTTTCGCTAAAATTGTGTACAACCTTCGCTGAAAGGGCGTCTCATCGATAGTCAAACCTCCAAAGTCCTAAATCGCAAATGAAAAACGAACCCATTCGACAATTTTTCGCGCACTAAGTAAACGCATCTATGAACGACGTAAATGTATACCTATACGCGGTTAATGAGATAACAGCGTCTATTGTACTTCTTGTTCATGGTCGATGTGTGTATTGTTTTCTCTAGAACCGTTCTTTTTTCGCGATTTTCAAGTAACCGGCGTTTCGACACAATAGAACTCCGGTATCACGCAATTGCGTGTGTCCAGAGGTCTTATCAGAGCTTTTCGGTCAACCAACTGGTCTATGTGGAAATGCGTTAGTTTTTTTGACAGGACGCCATCGGTCCCACTAAAGAAGCTTTCGCTTTAAAACGAGGCCATCCGGCTCTTCGGTCGATGACAAAGAGAGGGTGGTGCGAGCGTATAGATAATGGCTGGCACTGGTTGCAAAGCGCATATCGTTAGAAAACCTCTCGCGTTCAAGCAAGTACGAACCAAACCAAAAGCACGCAAGTAAACAGAGACGTTTCACGCTACAGAACACTTCGTGTTTTAAAGGCAGATGAAGCGCCGAGAGTTTTTGCGCACGTGCATAAATAATGCACGCAACCATAGCCATCAAGAAGTTCGCTGCAAATTGATCCATTAACTGCGAATGGTCGGCTAAAACGCGTCGAAGGCAATACTTAGAGGTGCGATGTGTTGCCGTCAAAGTTGGCTATTTACTTTTAATTTACTAAGCAATATTGGCCTACTCCAGCTAGTTTCGCCGCGTGTGCGGCATTCGAGTGCCGCTCCTTCGCCCTCCTGTATACCACGCCGTGGTGTGAAGGAAAGAGAGTGAGGGAGAGAAGAGGGCGTAAGGCAGTAAAAGGGCGAGTGCAGCCACAGGGGGAAAAGGGGAGTGAGGACACTGGTCCATTTGTGCCAATGTTGCGTTGCCTGCGCGGTTCCAGCGGCGAAAGCGACAAGCTGCGTCAGACCATCCTGCAGACACCGCTCGGCTTGCTAATGAGATAAAGCGGAAACGTAAGTACGTAAGCGGCAGCCTGAGACGAGTGAAGAACCGGCTTCGGCCAGTTAAGCGTCGGGAGAAGGATGCGGATAGCCGATAGCGACTAGCTCACAGGCGGCAATGAACGCCTCGCCTCAGACATCGATGACGGCTTGTAGCTCTTCTCCCAAGCGCCTAATCGGAAATTGTAGACACCGCGTGATAGTGATAAGTATGACCATATACTTGTACCTGTTCCGTCAATGGCGTATTGTGTAATTGTAGACAGCGAGTAATAGTTGATAATTATGTCTTCTTTTGCAGTCGCTGCAATTCCATTAACAGTAAGGTGGTCGAACATATTTTCTCCTACGGGAAGATCTGCCACGACTTTTATCTGCAAAGGCGAAAAAGAACATAACGCAGCGAGTAAAAGTTAAAAGGCAGAAATACGAAACGAACGGAAATAGTAAAACACGTTTATTTCTGAAGAAAACTAGTTACTGAGGATTAGTATCTTTATACGGTCACAGCGCCAAAGATAATTTATCGAGAAAAAAATATACTTATTAGGCTACTTATCCGTAATGCTGGAAAGGGTCGTCCTATTGGGCTTCCGTATTTTTTTAATATGTGCTCCTATCCATATTTGCCCTTTTCGTTCACATAAGCGTGTAACCAACCTAAAGAACTATTCTTATGTTTAATAAGGGTGTTTGAGAACACCAGTAAATAAGCTTGCAGCACCACCCCCCCTAGCCTCCTTTTTAAATAACCCTTTCAGAATGCCTCAAGTTGTTATTTTAACTTAATCTCACTGATGCTTACTTGTTTTCGATATTCTTTTTTCTCCCTTTTTCTTGCCACTACAAATTTACCCTAATGATATTCAACAAGATTCAATGGTGCATTAAAATAACCTTTTTATTTCAAATGACTAGCAATACCCACACGCCTTTCAACAAGATTCAATGGTGGCATTAAAATAACCTTTTTATTTCAAATGACCAGCAATTACCCACACCGCCTTTCTTAACCATCGTAAACCGTGAAAGAGAATGACGTTTAGCTGCCTTGTCTTGTCGACACACTTCTTTACGGCTTTCATCGACAAATTTGCTAGCAAGATCAGATGTTAATTCTAGCTCCCTGCTACTGTTTGGCATCACTATATACAAAGTGGTGCATCGGTAAACGGACGTCTTTAAAGGACCTCTGAGCGAACCGGCGGTCTATTCGCGCTCAAACTTTAAACGAAGGTCGCATTTTGTGATCTAGTTTGTGTAACGCCAAGAACCAGAATGGTGTTTACCTCCTTATTTAGAAAACTATTAAAAGCAGTTTTACCCTATGGAAACCTCGGGGCCGTCTTCGAAATTTTGACCGTAGTGTGGCAGCCATTTTGCGTACTCAGGCACAAAACACCCGATGCTCCGCGAACCGGCATTGGGTGTTTTGTGCTGAATACGCGGCGTGGCGCCACAGTGCGGTCAAAATTGCCAAGATGCGCCCAGGTTTCTTATCAAAAACGTCGCTTTTATTTGTTTTTTTAATGAGTAGGTGCGACGCCGTTTGTGTTCTGGACGTTCAACAAAAAAGACCTCAATATGCGACCTTCGTGTATATTTTTAGCGCGAACACAGCAGCGGTTCGTTCAGAATTTTTTTTTAAGACGCCCATGTATCGATGTACCCCCCCCCCCCCTGTATGTAAGTTAATGTCTCTATAAAATGTTACTTCTTTTTCGGGATAAAAGTATTCCAATGACCGCACCTATAAACCCGCACTCAAAATTTCCGCGCCTAAGCTTTCTGTTATGATGTTGGAAAGCGTGAGCATCACTTGTCTCTGAGTTTTCTTGCGAGTGATGTCACTGCGTTTAGTTACTTCAAATTTCGTGCAGCACAGCTTTTAGTTGTTGCCTGTACAATGCGGCGCACACGCGAGAAAGAGAAACCGACCATATTTCCACATTTTAATCATCATCGTTTTTTTTTTTTTTGCTTCTTTCCTTTGCTCGCTCCGTTAGTACGACTAAGAGTTTTGTCCACGGAACGGCCCTGGTTAGACCTATATTCAGCCCAAACATTCCGTAAACAAAACATTCAACCTGACGGCGTTCCATGCAACGTCAAACTGGTTACACGTCAAGAAGCTTTAGGCTCCGGTTAACGCTGCTATAACGTCATGGACCGAAAAGCATAAAGTTAGGCCTAACGTCATGGAGGATCATGCCCGCGTTTCCCCCCTTTGGGAGCGCTTAGCAATTGTGCTGGCTATACTTCGCCTTTTTCATCATGGCGGTTTATCCATCCGCCACATGAACTATCCCAGGCAATGGGGTCGTTAGGCCAGCGCATACCCGCGTGCACAGCCAATGGAAACTCCTCGCTCCACATTCTTCGTACGTGAATCTGGGAACGGAGCATTTCTCCCGAACTGAACCAAGTACAGCGGGAGCGAAGCCCACGCATTAAGACACTATTTCTGACATTTCAAGCCGATAAAAAACAGCTGAGGCTGGTTTAAGAAAACGCGCGTTTAGAAACGTGGGTTCACACGACTGTGTGTGCGACCCCTTTGATGCATACACGTGTTTTTCATTTTTCTGAGACGTGCAGTATGCGTTCTCTCACCCCGAAGGATTCCAGCTGCTCCCGAGGTCCAATACCAGAAAGCAGCAGAAGATGCGCTGAACCGATGGCGCCGGCACAAAGAATAACTTCCCGCTTGGCCCGAACTATGCTTGTGTTGAGGTTGCGTCTGTACTCCACTCCTACAGCCCTTTTCTCTTCGAAGACGATCTACAAAACAAGCATCATTCGGTGAATTTAAGGCAATCGTTTAAGCGTCATTGCTGCAGAGCGTTTACATCATCAGGAACGGAGCAATACGAAGACCCTAATGCGCCCGTTTTGGAACGAGTAGTCTAAAAACTTTCTATGGTACGCACTACAGATTTTATACTCATTGGCTCCCAGGGCCCTTGAATATGGGATAGCCCCCGCAGATTCCCTTTTAGATCCTCAGCTGTCCGACAGCACCTGCCGCGTCATGAACTAATTAGTTTCACGTAATTTCTTGCACGCACATTCGGGGCCACTCGGCTGGCTTTTACGTGTTCTCAAAACTGAAATACCCGAAAAATGCTTTATTGTATTTTCACAGTTATTTCAGTTGCATTGCAAGACTGCCGTCCCTCAGGGTTCAGAATAAGCCTCGCACCCGCGTTACTCATTCAGCCGTCATCTCAAACAGCAATATGGAGCCTATTCGCTTCACTTACACTTTACGCCATCCATGGGTTCCCACATAAAAACTTCCAGGCGTCCACGAGTGAGGCATGCGGATGGTGCTGCCGTTAGAGAGGTGAAGCAAAGTAGTGCATCATGAGGCTAACGAGCGCCGACAGTTGGCACCTCGATCGGGCAGGGTAACCGGTAACTCGTCTAAGAAAGCTTGCATTACGCGCCGCAAAAAGGCAATGACGCCGACGGTCGATGCCGCGAACGTGACTGATTTGGTGCGAAGAGAAACGCCAGCAGGAAGCGGAATGCGTTCGCGTGTTCACAGTCCAAGCTAGTAACTCTGCCTCTCGCGTTCCACAAGCTAAGCTCGTCGCAACGCCACCGTCTGTCGTACCCGCCACGGAGCAGGATCGAAGTTTCGGTCGCACCTTTGCGAAGACGCCGCCAGCAGGACGTCGCTCGCTAAGCACACCCACAAGACAGCCGCCTAGCCGCAAATCATGCTCCTTTCGCTGCACATTTCGCTGCACATTTCACTTTACAGTTTTGCCGATTCCTATATACCGGTTCTTCTAATTAGGCCACGCGTCACTTTGACCTTCATGGAAAGAAATCGCGCTATTTCAGTGCCCTGGTTCATCGCTTTATGATAGCGTTTCGTTTGTCCATGACTGTACATAAGGTAGTCCATCAGCCATCGTCTAAGATGTTGTAGGAAGCCGACGCGGTTGTAGGGGATGCGACTCTCTGCATTTATTTAAGCGCACGGTCGAGCAGAAGTGAGAGCACCGAGATGAGCGGCCGCCCAGGTGGTGCACTCCTGTTCCATTTCTTCCGTGGCCACAGCTGTCGCGCCCCGTCCTGGCACCGCTGATGATGATGATGCTGATGAAGATGATAGCGAAGGTGTCGCTAGAATGGTACCGCTAGTTCCTGGCGTACATGCCCTTAAAATTCCGAATCAAGGCCTTAACTACGCACAACAAAGTAAAATTCAGATAGCCAGCTACGGGTTCGCTTTGAATGAGAGTGAAATCGCTCCTCCACGTCATGTTCACGGCAATAGCATTTCATACTAATAAATAATTTACTAGAGGGAAATCTGTCGCTGCACATGCGAGCTGCCGTGGGCGGCGCCATTGCCGCTAGCGACGATCTTCGCCTACTTGGCTTAGCTAACAACATGGCTTCTTTTTGTCTCGAAGCCAAAAGCAACAAAAAAGGGTAACATTTTTTGTCTTCTTCATCCTGCATGAAGCTTCTACAAGATAACTGACAAATTAATCTTTCTGGAGGTTAATTTTTTTAATAACAAAACAAATTTGATGAACCTTCTTCACTAATATTGTTGGTTTTTGCAGCCAGAAGCAACTTTTCAGCCTGTTTATAAGCCATATGCCAAGGACAAGTGGAACGTGCCTGCCGGTACATAACAGAACGCTCGCCGAAACGCGGCTCCCCTAGACAGTGGCGCCAGATTTCCCTCTAGTTAATATTGGTATGAAACACTATGTTTCACGGGACTGTCTGGAGTAGAAACCCGACAGCCAAATTAGCTACAGCCCACTTGACTGTCTCTGACTCAGCAGATGAATACGGAAGCAGTTCATTGCCGGTGGGCGAGCGATAAATATTGCAAACATGGCCGGCAAAAAACAATAAAGTATCAACCAGTAACACTAGGTTGTTGCGCCAGGGCATATAAATTGGTAGAGCGAGGCCGTCCTTGAGCTAATTACAATAGTTAAAATTCTTGACCCCTTATGGGTTGTAAATTTAAAATCAATGACAAATCCAAAAAACTTGGCTGTTGCTTAACTCACTTATGCCTGGGTGGGCGTAGCGAGCGGTACGTACGGTTAATGTTATTGTTTAGCTTGTTTCTCTCTACGGTTACTACGCTTCTCGAGGCGTGCGGCTCGTTCTTCCTCCGTCTCTCGGCTCGCTGCCTTCTCTTGGTTTCGTTCCGACGACGAAGCCTGACGACAAATCCAACCGAGCCACCCCTTCTACAAAAACAATTTTTTTTTCTAATTTTTCTATTTTTTTGGCATTATTCTTTTATTTTTATTTTCCTATTTTTATTTTTTTACTCTTTTTTATTTTATTTCATGTTATTTTATTTTTGGAGCGGCGAGCGGCGCTGCCAGCCGGTTCCCTAGCCGCCGCAGGTTTCCTAGAAACCGCTGCCAGCTAGGGAACCGAGATGCGGCCACCGGTCACAGCGAAACGGCGAGAATACGGCCATTGTAGCTCTCGCTACAAAACTCATCGCCAACAAATTTCAGGACCATTCCAAAATTTTTTAAACAGTCTTCAAACAGGCTATGCTTTGCACCAATGAATAGGCCCAGGTCAAGGCGTACTTACTTTTGTGACGAAAGCATAAAGCGCCACATCGAGGTTCTTTCTGCTGCGAACGTCGCTAGGAATGAATGATTTGCTTGAACTCCAGCGCTCGCCATTTTTTATGTTGTTTTGAACACGAGAATAACCTGAGAGAGAAAGAGAGCAAACGAATGAACATTTTAGTAAAGCAAAAACATGCGCCGCATCAAACGTGAAAAGTGACCGGGTGTACAATCACTCAACCGACGTGGCCAACGACGGTGACAAGTTGTCAAAAGTTCACGCCCGATAAGCCAATTCTACACTGGCGGTGACCCGAAAATAAACACCCCACATCCTCAACAACCCATACGAGAGAACTGACCAGTTACGCTGACACCCGCCGTTAGCAGATCACGGCTGATTCGTGTAGAAGGATTCCTGGCGTGAAATTAACATATACGGCTTTCGTTTACCTTATCAGCCAAGTGCCTGAAATCCTTAACGCCACACCCCCTGAAAGTATGTCTCACGCCAGCCTTTCTTAAAGTTGCTAAAGTGGCATCACTGTGATTCGTTGTTTTACGTTGTCCGCTGTTGTATGCCCTACATTTATTTAGGGAATGCCTATTAGGGGCGCAGCCCCACAGGGGCTGGGGCTGTTGGCGTCTCCGGTTGTGGACCTATTCGTCGTTTCATGTAGTCACGGTACTAAAACACTGGGAAAATCGTTTACGCCTCGCGCTGAACGGAACGCGTACTAAAAAAAACCGTGAAACTCGTTTACGCCTCGCGCTGGAGCGCTTCGTAACGCGTACTAGAAAAACACCGAGACACCCTTTTACGCCTCGCGCTGGATGGCGCCGGGCTTCAAGGGCAGGAGACTTTTACAGCACAGCTGTATACCTCTACTTCCCAACGGTTTCATCTCCGTAGGTAAAGACGCCAAGACGCCGAGACCTTATAAGCTGCGTGCTTCAGCCCTCCCCAGATTTTGCGTTAGTGGAGATGGCCCGGGATTGTTTTTGCGCATCTCAACAAGTGATTGGAGTACGCCTTAAATAAACAGATTTGAGATTTGACGTAGCTTCTCCGCTGACAATTCTAGTTCAGTGCGAGAGCTCTGCCAAACCAATACGTACTATGAGAGACACTTCGGAAGCTAGGAAACAATAAAATGGCAGCATCTCCACTCCGTGGATGATGGCGAGGGTGCGGAGTACGGGGACTGGAAATGACATCCAAGTTGCGCCCCGAGTGACATCCGATTTGTGCCCCGACCGTCATTCGATTTGAGCCGTGAGTTGCACTGTGATTTTTTCCCTAAATTAAACTGCAACTCACGGCTCAAATCGAATTTCGCTTGATTTTCGCTTGATGGTGGTGTGCGCACGGATGGACGCGGACGGACATTGGGAGGTCCTAAGGTACTCCGTACAGTTACAGGCGAGAAGAGTTAGCCGTTTGACTTCCGGGTACTAACTCATGGTCGTAGCCCAATGCGTAACACGACTGACACTAAATATGTCTGGTCTACCAGACACAGGCTGGAATCCTGCCAGTGCCTGTGTGATTTTTTGCGATGGTAAATGCTATGCGCACGGACGCTGACGGACATTGTGCGGTCTTGAGGTACTCCGCACCTAAAAAAAACCCTGAATTCCTACTGAATACTTTGACGAGCCGATGCGTTTTATTTGGTTACCCAGTGTAAAAGTGAAGAAAGAAACGCACCAAGTAGGATGGTTGCGAGGCAGCCAATTTAAGTTGGCACCTATGTTATGCTCCTCAGCAAAGGTTCCGTTGTGTATTTTGGCAAATATCTTCCGTAAGGTGTTTCTCCACTCATCAGTGTTTCTGACATGGGCACACACTAACCTCTTCAGGATACTCACTTGTTTGGTTCGGGCCATTGTAGTCATTGTTGCCATAGCCGAGCTCTCGGCCTGCCTCCAGAAAAAGATCGCTAGCCTTCGTATGAAATGTCGGAAAAGTGACCGGTACTTCTCCGCTGCTCCCATGGAAACCTGCAAATTATAACAACAAAAATCCGCTCTTAAAGGGACCCTGCAGCACTTAACATCGACAGCTCGGAATGTATTTTGGGGTAAAGTCTATCGTCACAGCAATCTCCTCCCGCAAGAATTATGAAAATCCGTTCACTATCACCGAAACTACGCGGGATGAGAAATCGCGCATAATTGTTCGCGCTCAACTCGACCGCTGACAACACGACGAAAGCAGCGCGCTTTCTCCCGGAGAGGGGAACGGCTCGCGGCGTTCTCTTGGGGGCCTTCGATATATCACAGGCCGGGAAGTTCCTCCTTTTCTCCGCAGCGTGGAGGGGCCAAGTCTGGTGCCACAAAAAAGCAGGCATGGCTGCGTGCTCACAAGCGCGCGCTCAGGCTGGTAGGGCGCTTTTGAAGCAATAAATGTTTGTTGCCGAGTGGTCTCGTTAAAAGGGTAGTATTGAGTTTGTTACTCAAACTCAGCGCGCTTTCAAAACACAAAAGAAACGCCAAAACCGTGCGTACATGTTTCAGGCATATAAGAGGTTGGTACACAGAGCCGACAGCGGCGAATCGTCACAGGAAATGCGAGAAATAAGCCGCGAAGTTGACCAGCGACAGCCAATAGGACAGCCATGGTCGCAATGACGTTGTTTAGGCCATGCCAGGGGTGCATAATGGGGAAAATGAAGAGAGTGCGGTTGGTTTTTGCGCGTGGGGACTCGACACTCACTACCATTCCCTCTGCGAATGCCCCGCAGACCCGTACCCCCCCCCCCCGTTCCCTCCCCCTCACCTCGGAAGCAGATGTTGCGTGACCCGGGGGAGTCAGGCCAGGTCCTGACCACCTCCCGGGCCCTGGCGGTCGCGGCGGCCCTGTGGGCCTCCTCCACCTCCAATACCTGATCCCGATGGACAAAAAAAAACGTATTCCTTCCTTCCTTCCTTCTTCTACAGCGATTTACGCGCTCACCCGCTTCACGCACACGTGTAATATTTGGCTCAGGAATTCCTGGCAGTGTAATCTAAACATCGCGTAGGTTTACCTTGCGCTGCTCAAAGAGAGTTGCAGGGTCCCTTTAAGACCAGCTGCGCCAACTTGGTTCGCAAAGCTTCTTCGGCATTTTTAACAGCGCGAGGCAAAAACACAATGCAAAGTGCAAGAGGTGTCATCAGTAACGCTGCCCCGTCCACCCACCAGGACGAGGACAGCCAAGCGATTGTGAGCTACGTGAGCGTGAAGGACAGCCTGGCTTGGGCTGTTAACTGAATGACGACGTCTAGATGCGCAAGCCACCTAGATCAGATGAGATCACAGACACTATTCATCTATATTCTGTTTTCGACCCTTCCTGGTATTATTCGGGAAAATATTGTACTTTGCATAATTACCGAGCATTTATGCCATACTCGGCAAAGGACTCTTGGTCATAGGTGATCACTAATGTATAACCATTCAAGCGACTCGGGGGAAGCTTGGCAAGTCAATGCTAATGTGGAGGCTTCAGAGCATGTTTACAACATATGAGAAGACAGCTAGTTTGGTGGAGCCAAACATTGCGGCACGGTTCCTTAAACAAGTATAGAGGCATTGTCTGGGTTTCACCGCAAGCATCGGTCCACCGTGAGCCAATAGTTACTCCAGCTGCAGAAGAGTTTGGCAGGGATAGCTAAGCCGAAACTAAATCCATACGAAGTCCAAGCTATGAATATTACCAGAGCGTGCCCCTTCCCTCGTAAGGTCTGGGGGTGAACCACAGAATGCATGAATGCATCGCTTTATAAATGAATGGGTTTGGTCGTAGGTAAATAATTTTGGATATCCGTCTGCACGTGCGACATCGCTTCATTGTTGTGCTCCCAAATGTAATATTTAGGCTAATCAATCCTGTTTTTCTTTCAGCTTCTTAGCATCCGCCCTCTCAGGTACCCATATAACCACAGCGCCACGACTATTCACAACGTGTGCAGTATAGCATTTGAATAGCCTTTATGGTGGTGAGCTGCAGGACCAAAACAGAGGAAGGGGAAGACCTCGAGGCACCTACCAATCCTGCACATCCCCCTACCACGCCAATCACGTCATCGCTCACCTATCGTAACGCTCTCACCCCGCCTGATCCTTTCACGTTTCCTACCCTACCTCTCCCACCCACCGCCCCCCAGACAATCCCTGAGCTTTATGCCCTCATGGTCAACCTTTTGTCGCATTCCGGTAGCCACCTTGCCACCTTGACACCATTGTGGAGGCCCTTCACTACCAGACCCGTCCTAAACGCCCCCAACCCATCAAGAACAGCCCCATCCACCATGCTCCCGAGACGTCAGTTTCAGACACCGTCACGTCAGACACCGAAGATCAATTATAATGCTGTCTCATCCTCCAATTATATGGCAGTGGGACTGCCGATGCCTCCTTCGCAAACTCCCCTCTCTCAGAGCCCTCCTTTCCTCACAAACACCTTAGCCGGACTTGGTTCTTCCTCAACAAGCTTTTCACCTCCCCAAAATTTCCTGCTACGATACCTCTCACAAAGGCGTTGCTGACGATCCCACCACCCTCAGTCTCATCACGCTTATTGCCAAACGCCTCATCTACACCCCTGCAGACCTCACTTCCTACAACACCCCACATTTTCATGCCCTTGGCGTCCTGATTAAACCTGGCTCAAATTCTGCCACGCCATGAAAATGGTCAACATCTATCATCACCCAAACGAACCGCGGACTCTCCCTTTCACCCTATTTTGCCCGCTCTCCGCCCAAGGATCAAGTTACGCTGGTATTCGGGACTTCTATTCCCCCACCTTCTTCTGGGATATACGAAAGCAAAGCCCAACTTGAACAAGTACTCGGGCAACCCTGAAGAAGTACACAAGGCCGTTTTTGACTCCTGGATGATCCCTCCTTCCCGACCCGCCCCGGCAACTCAGTCGAACGTGACAACCTCCTCAGACTTGTTGTTCTTCCAAGGCACAGGCAACCCTTCGTGGTGGTAAAGTTGACGTCTGGGCTAGTTGGTTCCACATGTTAAAGTTACCACCGCAATAAAAACACACACAAGGACAAGTAAGGGACATACGCAGTGCTGACTTCCAACTGAAACTTTCTTGAAGCGAGAAACATTTGTACATGCAAAATATAGCCACACAACAGCTTAAAAGCAGATAAAACAAGATAACCAAGATATAAACTCACTGCAGTTTATCCTCCCGCCGTTACCGTCCACTGCCAACACGTGTTTCGTTTAAGTAAGCTATTTCCTTCGCAGCTAGGGAGATTGAAGGAACACTGATGCAGTCGTCCCCTAACCGCACAATCTCTTCTGGTTCAATTATTTTCCTTGTGGTTTGATTGGTACTTCTGCTCAACACTGTGCATTCTTCAAACTTCGGTACGCACTTGTGATGCCGACAATGCGCTGCCAAGTGCCCTTTCAGCCGCAATTTCACATTGCAATCATGTTCCCGCAGGCGGTCATTTAGGCACCGTCCACTCTGGCCTACGTAGCACGTTCCACATGAAAGAGGAATACGGTTACACGATACCTTCAACACACTTCACATAACAATTTCCTGATGCTTGTCTGACATCCTAGAGGTTGCTTGGTGGCTCCACTACTCACTCCGCACAGGCCTAACAATTTATGTGGCGGGGTACAGTGCCACGCGAACGTCTACCCCGCTTCTCTCTTCTCTCCGCAAAAACTTTGTGCTATGTAACAGGTGGCTACACTTGCATCTTTTGCAGTGCTCAGAAAGGTGGCCACCAGCATTATTTTGCAACTGTCCAGTGGTGCTCCCTCGCCCTCTCATTGAACCACCTTCCCGTTAGCCCTATGTACACTTTTGTCGTACACTATCGCTAATGGAAAGCTTGAGCGCGGAATGCTTGAAGCTCATTTTATCAGACAGGCAGGTGATAACTGTGTTAGTACTCCGTCCCATATCGCTGTCAGATAAAGAAGTAGCCCTTTTAGAAATGTGATGCGTTTTTGTCGTCCCAATGCTTTGAGTATTTTTAATTTTGTGTGGTTAAGCAGCGCCTTTATCAATAAAATCTAGTTGGAAGTACGGCACTGTGGTGTGTATTACGTGTTTCTTCTTCGTCCCCTGTTTTAGCGCCGAGTAATTTTTTTAGCATAATGTACAACTCGCCCACATCAAGCTTTTGTTACCCAGAAAGCTATTTGTAACATGTGCACGGATCCGCACGAACATTCTTCAGCACTACGTGGACCAAGACTTATTGCGGACCAATAAATTATTTATTGTCCACAATAAATTGATTGCGGACAATAAGTTTGTTACCACTCTCTCTCGAGCCAGATGTTCTGTGCGGCCGTTTGCTAGCCATGGTTGGTTCGTCAGCCGTTCCTCTCTTACGGGAATACATGTGTGGAACTCCGTAGCATTTACTTTCCCACAGTTGGTGACCCGGACATTCGACCACAACGCACTGTTTCTTCGGTTCATCTGAGACGACCGCACCACGTCCCGCACACTTCCGCGGTTACCTGCGGAGCCCTTTGCCAGTATCAGATGACCGACAAGCGCCATAACGTCGACAGACTCAAGCGACAAGCGATGCTTTTCTCCGCAATTTCTCTGAATCTCACTGGCCGCCTTCGGGCCAGACCAGAAACAAAAATTTCTGTGGTTTAGCCTGGTTAACCCTAGTTGATACCGAAAGCTTCACTGCCCTGGCTAGCCCCATTGTCGAGATGTGGTCTAGGTGTGGTCTCGCAATTATATACAGACATGTTCGCAATGAATGCACTGTTTATTCATCATCTTTTTTTCGCTCATGGCGTTTTTTAAGCCGCGCCGCTGTACGAGCGACCACAGCTGGATGTTCGCCTTCCTCCATCGCACACAGCTCTGCGCCTTCACGTGGCCTCCTGGCCTTCCTTTGCGGCGCACGCTTATCGCTGCGGCGGCGGCCTCCTCGGCTTCCCTCCACAAGGTGCGACACGGGTTCCGCGCATGGAGGAAGAAAAATGTTAGGAGGGAGCATGACGTCAGGCGGCCCAGCTTTGGCAAGCCAACCTCCTGTTACGGCCGCATTCTCCTCTCCTCCGGCTCCTCCCGCGCAATGCATTATGGAAAAAAGCACCACTCTCAGGCCCGCGGTAGCATTTAGTGGCTCCGGCTGGTTGCCGGTGGGGGTGGAGGCGAGTGGCGTTGCCGAAGGCGCCGTACGAGATTTTTCGCCAGCGTTGCGCTCCTCCCACCCTCTTATCGTGGACGTACTGTTGCTGTTCAAAGCGACACGATACGTAGATCCCATGCTCAGGGAGCACCTTCACGAGCAGCGAGCCGAAGTTGACGCTTACCGCTAGAACCACGACCAGATTTGCTCGAACACGCCGCTGTAAACATTCACAATCACGGAGCGGCCAGGTGTGCTTTGACGATTGCGTTTTGAATTTCGCTGGGAGTTATCGAGCCACCTTCCCTTTACATCATAGCGCTGTAACGAGTGTCCCATCAGCTGAGAGGTGGTATGAAAGCTTTGGTTTCGCTCGCGTGCGCATTTGCATACATTCGCCTTATCGGTGCTCCGGCATGGTGGCACGTTGTACGTGCCACAAGTGTCGTGACGACGTCTGTTTTGCGTTGCTGTCTCCTTCAGTGCATTAGAAAACAAAAGGTGCAGAACCACTGATGTTGGGTGCGGGATCGGTAAGAACAAATCATTTTCGCGGCCTCGCGTCGCAGGCAGAACGCGGACTGGTTGTTCGAGTACTGCTCAATCCGTGCGATAGGTATATGGGCAACGAACGCTAAATTACGCCTGGGAGGTGAAAAGATAAAATGACCAGAACCAAGGAAGTGAGTGTATTTTGTGAAATAAAATGTGAAGGCACGGATGTCGTACTCTGACATCTCCACTTTTGCACTTGAGGCGGAACATGACACTTCCACTGCGGCGCACCTTCGACGGATCCCAGAGCTCAATAAATAAAGATGTTTTCTGTCTCTCTCTCCCGTCCGAACATTTTGCCTGCACGATCAGCCCGCTGCGCGTTTAGGGTTGCAGGCAGCGCTCCGCGTAACGCCCGGACGGGGACTCGTCGCCGAAACCCGGATCCGGCAACCACACGGAACGACGCAGCATAGCGCCGGCAGGTGGGCGGCCGCGTGAGGCGCAAAGAACTACCGTTGCCTATCACGTGAGGTCATAGAGATAATATACTGACTCTAGAGGGAAAGCGCGCCGCTGAGCCAATGCATTCGAACCGTACGACACACAGTGGCAGACATGATACAACGATTTGAAGGTTGCCAGCTGAGCTTTTGCTTACTAAAAACGGCGAAAGCGATGGGTTGTAATCTGGCAACGTGCTACTGTGGCGTTTTCCGCGTCCGGCTAGCAAAGCATGCCGGGATTAATTGTAACATGGCGGACCGCTGACCAGGCTGGATTTTGTGTAGGCGGCGGTCGACAGCATTGCGTAGTTTATCTCCTGTGGGTAGGTAACCGACGTGTTTTCGGTTTAGCGTACGCGTGCCTTATATGTACTGAGACTATTTGAGCAAGATGTGGCAACGCTCACACAACAATTGCGCGCAAGCTCGAATGCGACTGATCGCATGCGCGAGGACGCGGAATCCGTGCTGGGCGCACAGAAAAATGAAATTCCGTATGATCACCTTGCATTTTTGCGCTGTGCCGCTTTATTTGCCATTCTGTGACATATTGCGAGTCGCTCAATGCTTTTCAAACGAAGTGAAGTGAACTGTGGTTTAGCTCAATGTAAACCTTTATTGACAACACACAAAAAAAATTTGCCCCCACCTCCCCGAAGGGAATCGTGAGGAAGTGCGAATGCATTTCTTGCGCCGAGAGTACACGGCGTAGTAATTCTGCCATCGCCTTGAGAGGCGCAGTACCGGCGAGGGGGAGCTGTCAGGCGAGGGGAGAGGCGCGCGCCGAGGGTGAGTGCAAACCTAACGGGGGGAGAGGCGCGCCAGCTGCAGAGCATGTGACGTCACGGCGCGAGGAGAGGGGGAGCAGACGCAAAGGCGCCAGCGCGCGGTCACGTGGGAGTGTGACGTCACGGCGCGAGGAGCGGTGCGGGAGCCGGCGCGGGCGCGCGCAGCCACGGCGCGGGAGGCGGAGCGCGCGCGGGTCACGTGGGGTGCGACGTCGCTGCGCCGTTGCTACAGACGCTCCTCTCCGCTCCTCGCGCCGTTGCTAGGGGAGAGGAGGAGGAGCAATGCGGACGGCGGATTCAGGGTCGCTTATAAAGTGCATCGCACTTAAAAAACATCGCATGGGCCAACGCTGATATTGCCGGTGAGTCGCGGCGCTTTGAAGCGCAGGAACGAAAGAGCGCGGTCGATCGCAGGCTAACGGAGTGGAAGAATGCATGCCAAGGGAGTATGCGAAATACAGTCAGCGGCGTGTACCGTTTTCCTTTCTGTCTGTATTCGTCAAGTTCTAGCTGCTTTCCACCACTTCAAAGGGAAAGCTTGCGGGACTGAATGCGCAGTATTGAATGGGCAGTAATTTGCCGCACAGAGCGCGCGAGGAGAGAAAAATTGACTTATTTATTGTTGTGACTGATTAAAAAAGAAACCGCATTTCGTTACCAATTTTTCGTTCTGCCTTCACGAACGTTTGCGCGAAAGTTCGAAGAACGAAGAGCTATGAGAAGTTCCATAAATAAAACAACTGAAACCGAACGATTATAAAAGCTCCTTTTATTTCTCTTCCAACGGGAACGATCGCTGGCTGCCACTCCGTAGCCTGTAGTGAACTTGGGGTTAGTCAAGGTCAGATCGGAATCGCTGTTCCGGCGTCAGTTCAGGGGCAATAGATAGGGTGCTTAACGTGAAGAAAGAATGACAGCCTCGCAAGCGCCCGGGGAGGCGCGCGTGCATCCGAGTTGTATAACTTGTATACGTTTTGCACGCACGCAGATCTGAGCCGGAGACTGCACACACACACACTGCGCAAGTCAGGCGCAAGGGCCTCGCCACTTTCTAGCACACTTAAAAAAAATCGAAACCAAAACTGAACTACGCACTTACTCTTTCTCCACTAATTAGAGTTTAAATTACACTAAAAGTTTTTATGAAGCATTTTTTTAATTACCGAGGCAATAATTTGTAATTATTCTGCTTCAGTTCTTTGTTTTAGTTAAATAATTACGGCAGACCTTTTTAGAAGGCTGAATACAATTGATCTGGCAACCATGGGAATTGTATCATGTCAGCGCCCACGATTCGTACGGTCTCGGTAGAGTGTACTAGAAGTTTTAGAGTGGCCCGACCGGCCGCCCGGAGAGGTGCTCGTTTCGCGCAGAAAATAGCGGCGGCGCTGTAGTCAACAACAACTGAAAGCGGCGGCTGGCCGCGCGTACGGCCGCGCGCCCAGTCGGGCCAGGAAACGCTGCTTCTTTACGCGCGGAGCGCTCGAAATTTGTTCTGCGGGACGTCCAATTGCTTCAATATACTGTAGGTACAGTGGACTGTGGGTAACGAAAGGAATAATAAACGCTGCAGCTCATTTTGCGTTAGTTTTGCCTTTCCCGCTCGACAACAACGAAAAATTACGGGTTTTTCTTAATTGAGTGCATTGTAATTGATTGAGCGGATTGTAAATAAAGTATTTTCATCGACATTTTGGCTATTCCAACTTCCCATCAAAATTTATTTTGCGTGAAATTGCCTGATATGAACCAGTTCATGATTGCTTGATGAGTGTGTCCTTATTGTGCTGCTTGATGGACATAATTGGTCGGCACAAATGACATGAAAAAATATGAGGACTGGGATGATGGCTTTTCAGAAGAATTTCTTATTTATTGTCTCGCACTTTACGCTCCGACTGCAGTTATGTGGGTTAATATCATAGGTTGTGTGTTTTTTTTTTTTATTGCGTGAGTTGTTATTTAAAGGAGCCATGAAGACAAAATGCAAGTTGGGTTTATTAGAAAGACTGCTTAGTCCCGATAACAATGATACCAATACCATCGTAATCTTCGAACAAATAACGGAGATATTAAAGAAAACGTGTGAAGCAGGCGCGACACCCTAGCCAATTTCCCGCAACTTTTCTATGACGTCACGGAACCTTGTTTGTGCGATTGGCGGCCGCCTAACTGACCTATCGCGACGACACATGACTGGACGTCTGTAATGGGGCCTCTAGTTTGACCTATTCACTTGAATGCTAACGGGCAGTCAACGCACTAAAAATTATGTTTTATTGTTGGCCCGTATGACGTCATTCTTGCTCATAACACGTCACTGTGGCGAAAAATTTTAAAATTTTCAAATACTTCTTGCTTTTTTTTTTTTAAAAAAACATCTTTTGTGGCTGTAATGGAGCTGAGTGAGATACTGAATCCTAGTTCTTTCAAATTAAACGAAGTTGTTTTTTCTCTTCATGGCTCATTTAAGCAGGGCCCACTTGTGATAATTGGGGGTCACCGTGGTGTTAATGCTGTCGCCTGTCCGAACAGAAAATTACACGCGCAAGGGAGATATTTTTTTTAAATAAAAAGGGGATAGCCCAGCGGTTAGCTCAGTTGTCCCAATCACCGTCTTTCACAGAACTATGCCCACAACATTCTATTAATCGCACCACCTTTCACCTGATTCGGTCAAGAAAGGAGTTCAATCAAATTCCCCAAATTTAATTCACAAGTATGCTGAGAGTATAATTAGACGCACATAAAACCAAAGCAAAGCATAGATCAGAAAAATATTAACCCCGAAAAAATGAAATATAACACGGGAAATCATACACAAAATCAAGAAAGCTAACATGGAGGTTAAAATAAAGGAACTAGAACAAATAAAATTGGTTTTCATTTTCATTAGCCCAGCATATAAAATGTTACCGGGAAATCATGCACAAAGTCTACACAGGTAACGGTTTAGGAATGACGCTAACAGGGGGATTTTTAAAATTTACATTTTTGGCCAACGCATTTTCATAACTCGCCTGCGATCATTAGCGGCGGCTAAATTTAAGGTGTTGCTCCTGCCTTCCCTGTAATCACGAACTTGTTTAAACCTTTTATATAGAAATGAATCCCTGTCACAATGTATAAAGAACCAACCAAATTTGCTTTCAAGGTCTCACTGTGCTGGTCGCAACCAACGCCGTTAAGGTGTTTGTTGTGAATAAGGGCTGCAGCACATCCATAACGCTGTCATGGGGAGCTCCTTTCGCTGAAGCAACCGGTAAAAACGTCCTAGAGATCGCTAATAAACTTTAAAAATGCACGGAAGGATTCAAAGTCCCCCAAAATTACAAGAGGTAGTAAACACAGCGACATCTTCCCCTGGCATGCAGGAAGCAGAGTTTCCTGCAGACTTGGCACTTCGTTTTCAGTACACACTTACTGACCAAGTGCCTGCGACATAGTAGGTTAATAAAATAAGAAAGCCCCCTAACGACAGTACAAGCACCAACGTTAGGGGTATCTCATAAGAAGGCTCTTAATATTTTCGTTCCAAATAGGAACGTAAAAAAAAAGCAAACTTTTTAAACCTATAGAATGTGCGCCCGCCGTTTTGCTTCACGCGCAGAGTCAAGAAGGGGAAGGGAAAACATTCCTGGTGCCTGTCCGTCAAATTAATCCCTCGTTAACTCGAACTCTGCTATCTCAAAATATCTTCTCGAAACTTTTTCTTACCGTGTGTTTACTTCCCATAGGCCATACGCATTTGCCCGCTTTATCTCGAAACGTTTTTTTTTTTCGGAGGACCACAGATATCTTGAAATACTGGCAGAGGACACAAGGAAAAGTCCGCTACAGGCAGCTGATAGGTCCCCATTCGAATGCTTACTCCCACTACGCACCGAACGCGGCCGTAAAGTGCAAGTTTAATTACGCGTACTACGCGTCCCCGTCACCGGAATGCTGTCTGGTGCGTGCATCATTGGGATAGCTGTGGACGACGCAGCTGAACATGCGGAGGAGGAGGATCCCCCAGAAATGACTACGACGGCAGATACAACATACAACAACGGCCGATACAACATAGATGCTGCGTCTGCTTCGTAGCAAGGTAGAATGTAGTGGTGGCGACCACCAATTCATGCGATGCATTGAGAAGCTCAGGTAGGCTTTTCTGGTATGCAGATGCGAACGCGACACAGCCGAGCACAACACAGTTCTTTCTTCTGCAATAATAAAAGTTTCTTTTTTCCTGCGAATTATTTTGGATTTATAACGAAATCTCCCCTGTGCAATATGACTTTTGTTATGAGCACTAGCTGCTATTTCAGGGACCTAGCCACAAATTCCCTGCATTTGACTTAACTCGAAACTCCGCGCATAACTCGAAATTTTCAGCTAATTTTACGACTGTGAGTTAACGAGAGATTACTATACTGTAGATCAACAACGTTTTCAGAATACGCATCAAAATATGAGAAAGTATTTGGGGGAGGGGGGTTAGAAAAATGTTGGGTCGTATTAGTTTAAAGTTTGATCAAGCGGAGTCATAACGGTCTGCGTCTACTTTCTAAATCACCAAAGTAGATTTAGCTGACCAAAGGTGCGGGTTTGATTCCCGGCCGCGGCAGCCGCTCTTGTGATGGAGGATAAAAGCGAAAAACGCTCGTGTCTTCGAGATTTCGGCGCATGCTAAAGATCCCCAAATGGTCAAAATTAATCCGGAGCCCTCCACTACCATTTCCCCTCATCGCCTGTGTAGCACCGGCGCGTTAAACCTCATAATCCAAACTAAATCAGCTGAGCAAGCGCAAAACACCGCAGCGAGCAAAGCAAATCTTGCCGCGCGCAGGTGCCGGGGAGCGTCGGCTGTTCAGTTGTCGGCGACAGCAGCGCCGCCGCTATACCGGTTTCATTTTCTGCGCGAAAGTCGACCCGGCGGAGCAATGGGAGAGGCCGCCGCTCGGGCCACTCTAAAACTTCTAGTACACTCTAGTCTCGGAGCTCGCTTTACCCCCCTGCGTGAGGTGAGGCATCTGCCATCAGTTTTTCCTTTTTTATTTTTTGACTAGGCTTCACGATAGTCACGTGGCGCTCCCTCCTAAACTTTTCTTTCCTCCATGGTTCCGCGCACGTCGCCATTCCCTCCTCCCCTCCATCGGGCCGCTGCTCCTTGCCTGCGCTCCGCCAGGTGTCAACACGGGTCCTGCGCACGTCACCTTTCCCTCCTCGCCTATCTTTCGCCAAAAAGGTTGCAGGCTGGGCTAGTTGGAAAGACACATGCTTGGATGAAACCAGCGCGAACTTAAACGAAGACAAAGGAATGGAACAGAAGTTGTATCAACGTGCGTTTGAGAGCATCAATTGTAATTAAAGAGCTCCCCATCATCCCATTTTTCTTCACATTGTACTAAGTGCCGCGGATGTAAATCTAATTTTCTTGCTTCTGACATTTTATTTAGGCACAGTGAAGAAACGCTCCGCGAAATTTTGGAAGCGTTCCACATAGCAGAAAGAGTACACAAGTGTGTCAGCCAAGCAAGCGTGCGTCTTCATACCAAAGATATTGCATATCTGCGTGGGCCTTCACTGTAGCCGGAGTCTATCTGGTTGCCTTATCACCGTGGCTTTTGTAAACTTGTTTCGCTCATGTGCAATGTTTTTTTTTTTTGGAGGGGGGGTTTAAGTGTTAATAGTTCACCCTTATTGAAATTACGCTTTTGTTTTTAGACGAGCGGCTGTCCTTGCGTTCCACTTCCTTTGTCTTTGTTCAGATTCGCGCTGGTTTCATCGAAGCACAAGCCTATCTCTCCCCTGCCGCCTAGCTCTCCCCGCCATCGGGCCGATGCTCCGCCGGGTGCTTGCGAAAGGGGTGTGGTTTGACCTCTAGCTCTCAAGGTCGAAACTGGTCACCCCGCAAGAGGCCCGAGGTAGCGTAGTGTAGCTCTTGCTACAAAATAGTTTCCACTCATGTGCTTCACTAATAGAACTCTACCAACCACCGTTCATGAATCATGCATTGATTTAAACTTAGCAATTTTTTGCAGTAATAAACTCTTTGAAGTAATAAAGGGTATTAAGTGCATTTCACTTCTCTCTGGTTTCACTCTTTGCAGAGCCACGTGTGTGAATTTAAGTGACGTCACATGGGTAATCATTCTAGGTGCCGTCTACAGCTTCACTTTCTAGCCACCTCCATAGGATGGATTGGCCCGCATTTTTTCATCCCGGAGCTGTCTATGGATAGGGTTCCGTAGTTTTCTTTTGAGATTTTTTGTGTCCATCAACGCATCTGAGGCGGCGAAAACGCCTTGAAGTGAAATGAAATTTATTGCAAATGCCCAGCAGTAATTGGCTGCAAATGTCGTTTTATCGAAACTTTCCAAAAACAATTACATGACAACTGCCCACTAAGACGACTCTGTCATTACGCCAAATTTGCTTTAGCCCTAAGGATGTTATCGCTCTATTGCACATGTGCGCCAAAATTTCTTTGCTTGTGCGCTCTCCATAGCGGCGAGTATGTCACCGGTTGACGGGCACGTCGTAATGTGACGTGTGCCTGTTTCCTCTGGCTCCTCGTGACAGCGGTAGCCGCCCACGCGAATGTATAATTAACCAAAAAGACTAGTCAACAAACGAGAGTGTGTATGTTTTGTAATGGCGACCACCGATCAGGACAAAAAATGGGTCCCTGCCTTTGTTCAAAATTCTGAACCGCTAAGGTGGCTCCGTGGCTAAAGCGTTGTACTGCTGAGCCCAAGGACGCCGGTTCGATTCCCGGCCGCGGCGGCCGCTTTTCTGATGGAGGCGAAGAGCAAAAAGGTCGCTGTGTTCGAGATTGTGGCGCAGGTTAACGATCCCCAGATGGTCGAAATTAATCCGGAGCCCCCACCTAAGGCGCGCCTCATAACCTGTATAGTTTCGGCGTGTAAACCACATAAGCAATCAAAGTTCTGTCAATTCGCTTCGCTAGTCAACCACCCTCACAGAATGAAATGGCTCATGATTATAAAAGCAAGAAAGCACGCACCACCACAAGGCGTCTCGCAGATGCATAATAAGCCCCTCACTCCACTCAGTTAGTCGGAGTGCAGTGTCTTGTGCGTAGTACGCATGCGACACTCTGTTTCTCACCGTTGTCGATTCCCAGATGAGACGTCTCTATATCTTTGAAGTCCTGCAACACCTCCTCGTAAGACCACCCCGTGGCGTTGTACTTAGTCACCCAGTTGTCGTAGTCCCGTCTGTTCCCACGGGAGTATATCACGTGGTTGATGGAACTGGAACCACCGAACACCTTGCCCCTCGGATATCGATTAACCTGCAAAACGGGGGAAACAGACGTGCCGTGCACAGGCACAATGTTCAGAAGCATACCTCACCCTTAAAGGAGTAGTGATACGAAATTTCAAAGCTGACGTGAACACATAAAAGAATTTCTTTGTAAATGGCGATATCTCCCACCAAATTTGAACAGCAACTGTTCAGTATAACATATTTTAGCGTGCACGAGAAAGCTCCAAACGCATACCACTTCGCAATCGGCATCAGCGTGATGCCATCTACTCCTCCTTGCCCCAAACAGCCGGCGTGAGGGCTCCCGTGACGTGGCCAACGCGTTGACTGCGGTTGACGCACGCTGTTCCGCCGTGTGTATCACGTCACGGTTTTGGGACAGGCGTCATGCTGCCCGGAGCGTTGAGATGGTTGAAGCTACTGCCGGTCTGTGCGCACGAGCGCGCGCGTGCGACAAGAAAGGTGACGTCACGAGAGCCCTCCTGTAATGGCGGCCGCCTTTGTGTCAGTTTAGTCGAAAGCGAAAGTGACGCAAATAAACGAGGCTGTAAATAATTATTTACGCTGGTATCGACCGTGCAATGTGTCATTCTAATATTAGTGGGCTCGTAGGCGCCCATAGCAGTGAATAAAACTTTACACGAAAATTTCGTTTCAGTACGCCTTTAAGTAGGCTGCAAAGAAGAGGACGGTTCTGGCACCTGCTCAAAAAGATGAGATGTTCCCTGCTGCTAATGCTGCAACAGCTCAAAGCAGCAAGCTATCTTTTTTTTTTTCAAATCTTCATGAAGGAATGCATGAATTCAGGCATGCGTTGCAAGGCTGAAGGCTGTACCCAAAGTTCGATACAATTTACGAGCTCAAAAGCACGCGGCTCAGATATTTAGGGGGATCATTCATGTCATGCTCGACATAAAATATCCCAGTGAATGGCCTGGAGTAAAGCTCTGTCGGAAAAAATTTAATTTACTGAAACTTCCTTTCTGTAGCGGTTCACCTTATGTGAAAATTCCATGTGTAAGTCGTTGATTAAGCGGTTGCCTTAAAAATCAACCAACCACATGTGTAGACGTTCCTTCTTGATAACTCTAATGGAAACTAAATTGGCGAAGCTTAAACTAGTGGTGCAAGGCTGGAGAAACAGCAGTGCTGGTGGCCCCCTTGCCCTGGTTGGAAACTCGGCTGTTGCAGGTCACATGGATATCCAATCTTGCTGTTGAAAGTTCTCCATCACTGGCAGGCCCGGATCGTTTTGTGTGCCGGCTTTCACATCTCTCCGAAAGCGGACACCGTAAGCAGGCGCTAGAACTTGCGTGAAGTGGCTTCGCCACGTTTGGGTCTAGGCTTCCCACTTGAGGCGCGAAAGCAGTTGGATTGGCGAGCAGATGAGCTCACGAGAGATCCCGCCACGAACGCTGGGCACAGTTTTCTTGAGGCGCACGCTGGCGTGCACTCGGTATTTTAAATGCAGAGCATTTCAGTAACTCACGATGTCACCCGCGTTGGCGTCCGTAGTCCGCACGCTCACTGCGCATACGCGTGGAGTCGAGGCGAAAGCGAACACATCTCTCGCGAGGGGCATTGGATTGGATTCGAACACTCTCTCGCGAGGGGCATTGGATTAGATTCGATTGGATTGGCTTGGATTGGATTGGCTTGGCTTGAATTGGATTTGGATTGGATTGGATTGGATTGGATTAAAATGGATTGTGTGGATTGTGTTGCGTCATAGCCGCGGCACGTTGCGTCATAGCCGCGGCAGACGCGCTTGGGCCGGCGCATGTGCAGTACTCTCTCTTCCGCGGTTTCCTCTCCTTCGGGCGCGCTGCGCATATAACCGGTGTGCCGTTCTCCGGCCCAGCAACATCCGCGGTTGGCTCAAACACCTAGAGTCCACGCCGCTTTACAAGTACGCCAACGTCGTCGACTGGGACCGGCTTACGCAGTCCCCTCAACGTATATAAGCGGCGGAGCGCGCGTTCGGAATTCAGTCAAGGGCGTCTTTGCATGGCTTACGCTTGACGTGACGCTTTCCTTGACTCGAGTAGATGCGACGCATTTACTCGAGTTCCCCCCGTGGGAAGATGCGGGCGGCTTTTTTTATTTTCTTGGTATTTTTTGCGAGCTCATCACGTGCCCACGCGCGAGCCTGGCTGTCGCCGGGAGGGTCCTGAGAGAGAGAGAGAAAAGACTTTATTCATAATTCCTGCGTGCGGGAGCACCCCAAAACCGCGCAGGGCAGGGGGTCCCTGTCTTGCTAGACCTCAAGAGATGCCGGCCGGGCTCGAACTACTAGGAGTTTCCTCCGTTCGCTCTTGCCTAGCCAAGGCCCTCTCGAGCCGCTGGATGGCTGCACGTTGCAGTTCGTGGTTACCCGAACGGAGCAAGCCCATGAAGTCCACCGGGATTTCATCCGGCACACATGGCCTCACGCCATCACTGCTGTTGCTAGTGTCACTATCACTACACTCACTCAGTAGATGTCCGAGAGTCGCGGGAACCGTCTTGCATACACTGCACAGATCACTCTTGTAGAGCCCGGGAGCGACGTGTCTCGCAAGGGCCGGGGTAACGACGGAGTCCGTCTGTAGCCGGCGTAACGTCACTTCTTCTTGCTTGGTGAGCTTCGGGTGCGGAGGGGGGAAGGTCCTCCTCTGGTCCCGGTGCCACCGCAATAGTTCACCGTAGCTGAGCACAGGGTCTTGGTCTTCTTCTGCATCTTCCTCGTCATTGGGGGAGAGGTGCCCGTCCCGTACTTGAAGATCGGGGGGTGTCGCCACTCGGTGTGCGAGCTCACGGGCGGCGACGTCCGCTTCTTCGTTCCGGTTCGGTACTCCTCCGGGAAGACGGCCCATATGGGCCGGGAACCAGCGGAGGTACACATGGCTTGGTAGTCCCCTGGGAAGAAGTCTGAGCGCCTTCGGGCCCACTCTCCCTCTTCCGTAGTTCTTGATTGCCGATTTCGAGTCGCTCAGGATCGTCCCTATCCCGTTTGCGCTCTTGAGGGCCAGAGCAATGGCGACTTCTTCCGCTTGCTCCGGCGAATCTGCTTCCACGCTGCAGGCATTAACCAGCTGTCCGCTGCTGGCCCGCACGACAGCAGTCACGTACGTCTGTCGTCTGCGAGGAACTCGAGCGACGTCCACGAAGTAAGCATGGCGGTCGTCTCCGTAGGTGTGTGCCAGCGCCTTGGCCCTGGCTGTGCGTCGTTCCACGTCGTGGGTGGGGTGCATGTTCTTCGGTAGGGGATGAACGACCAGTCCCTGAAGGAGCTGTCGGTCGATCTTCCCTTGAGGGGGGCCGTCTGCGTCTTCCGCGGTTCCTAGCGGGTTCATGCCAGCAGCCTGGAGGATGCTCCGGCCCGTCGTTGTAGTGCCCAGGCGGACGAGCTGAGAGATGCGCTGGGCCTCGCTGATCTCGTCCAAGGTGTTGTGCACCCCCAGCCCGGCTAGGGCACTATTTCTAGTGCATCCCAGCAGGCCGAGGGCAGACTTGTAGGCTTTTCTGATGGCCGCGTTGATCTTGTCTTTTTCGTGTTGCTGCCATCTGTGGAAGGCGCCCACATAGGCAACGTGGCTGACCACGAAGGATTGAAGAAGTCGGAGAAGGTTCTCTTCCCTCAACCCGGATCTCCTCGAGGTGATTTGTTTGACTAGCCGGGAGGCGATTCCGATCTTCGTGGTTATCTTGGTCAGGGCAGCGTGGTTACCCGTGCCCGTGTTGATGTGCATACCTAGGACCCGGATCTCGGATACCCGGGGGATGTCTGCGCCGTCGCTCGTTTGGACGCTGATCTTCGCAGCTTCCGCTTCGGCCGAATTGCGGTTGCGTCCCGATGGGGGGAGGATCAGTAGTTCTGACTTCTGGGGAGAGCAGTGGAGGCCGGTGCCTCGGAGACCTTCTTCTACCTGCCTTACGGCAGCTTGGAGGCACTCCTCGATGCGGCCGGTCGGACCTCCCTTGACCCAGATCGTCACATCGTCCGCGTATATCGTGTGGCGGACGTGCTCTAGTTGACTGAGGCGGCGGGCCACCGGAATCATTACTAGGTTGAACAGGAAGGGCGAGATCACCGCTCCCTGTGGTGTGCCCATGCTGCCTAGCTTGCGTTCTTCCAGCTGCAGTTCGCCGACTTGTAGCCGCGCGGTTCTGTCAGTTAGGAAGGCCCTTATGTAAGCGTACGTGCGTTTGCCCAGACCGAGCGTTTCGACTTGCTTGAGGATGGCTGAGTGGAGGACGTTGTCAAAAGCACTCTTGACATCTAATCCGAGGATGGCGCGGTTATCCACCTTGCTGGGTGCTTCCAGCAAGTCCTTGTGGATCATGAGCATCGCGTCCTGCGTGCTGAGCTTCGCTCTGAAGCCCAGCATCGTGGGGGGATATAGCTCCTTTGTTTCCATGAACTCTGTCCATCTTCGGTTCAGTACGTGCTCCAGCACTTTGCCTATACAGGAGGTGAGGGAGATTGGCCGGAGGTTGTCGATCCCCGGGGGTTTGTTCGGCTTGGGGATGAGAACCGTGAGGGCCGTGCGCCATTGCTTGGGCACGAATCCTTCTCTCCAGCAGCGGTTGTAATACCTTGTCAGCGCTGCGATCCCCGTGTCGTTGAGGTTTCGCAGCGCCTTATTACTGATTTTGTCTGGTCCGGCTGCCGATTTACAGTTGAGGTCCTGAAGCACTTGCCTCACTTCCCACTCCTGTATGTCAGCGTCCAGGTCCAGATTGTCGGGTCCTTGATATTCGGGGTGGCAGTATTGAGCCGTGGCCGGGAGATAGTTGTCGTTGAGGCGTCTGCAGACCTCGCTCTCGCCGTGTTCTTTGATGGCGGCGTGCATAATCTGCGACAGCCGGTGCTGTTGGTATGATTTGCTTTGCGTTTCGTCCCTGAGGTGTCGGAGCAACTTCCACGTCCGGCTGACGTGAAGCTGTCCGTCCATCTCATTGCAGACGGCACGCCACTGCTGCGCACATAGCTGGCGGCTGTACTTATCGATTTCTCGACCGAGCTGGGCCACTCGCTTGCGCAGGGTTCTGTTCTGCCTTTGTTTCCTCCACCTCTGCTGCAGCGAGCGGCGGGCTACTATGAGGTGTGCTAATTTGGGGTCCATGTTGGGGAGGTCCTCATCTCCTTCAATCTCTTCAGTGGCCCGTGCCACGGCTGTCGCCAGTTGGCTGGTCCATTCGTCCAAAGTCTCGATTTCCGGCGCCAGCGCTTGCGATCGGAAGGCGTTCCAGTCAGTAAGGCGCTGTTTGCGCTGCGGGATCTTCGATACCGGCATGCCCAGGGGCACGATAATTTCAATGATGTTATGGTCACTGCCGAGATTTGTGCCGGTGTTCTCCCAGGTGACGTTGCCGCCTTGCGGGAGGAGGACAAAGGCCAGGTCCGGGGTGGTATCTCTGGCGGTGGATGTGCCAATTCTTGACGGTTGTTGCGGATTTGAGAGCAAGGTGAAACCCATTGCTTCTGCTTCTTCGAGGAGTGATTTGCCCTTGGCCGTAGTGCGAGGGTACCCCAGCTCCTGATGTGGAGCATTGAAGTCCCCTGCCACGACCGCGGGCGACCCCGCTGCCTTCTGGAGTATTTTCTGGAAGATGGTGCGGAATCTTTGGCTGCGGTGTTGCGGATTGCTGTATGCGTTTACCACGAGAAGGGTGCCTTTTCTTTTCTTGCCGACAACGGTCTCGGTGGTGCACGATTCTAGGATTGATTCCTTGGCCAAGAGGTCGCCGCCCTCGACGAAGGTGATGCCTTTCTTGATGAAAGTGCACACGCCTTGCGCGGCGCCCTTGGCGGCCGGTCTCTTGCTGGGGGGTACCGCGTGAGCGCGATAACCGAGCAATTTTGGAGATTCCTCCATGTGTGTTTCCTGTATCATGATGATATCTGGAGGTGAAATCATCGATTGTATCAGTAATTGCAGTGCCGCCCGTCTGTTACGGTATCCATTTGCATTCCAGTGCCATATCTTAATGGAGCCCAGATTATGCGTAGGGGCCATTATGAGGAGACATTGTTTCTTCTTGTTGCCCGGGGCTTGCGCCGCCTAATCTCTCTACAATGAGCTGTTCCAATCTGGCGAAGCCTTTGTTCACCCTATCTTCGAGGGTGGTCATTCTTGCATCGAGGGCCCGGAACTGGCTCGCGAGCCTATCTACTTGACCCGCGAGCCTATCGACACGCTGTCCTTGTTTGCGTATCCGGGCGCCGTAATTAATGTTGTTATCTTCGCGGCCTTCGTCGATGACGTTGCCGCATTCCGACGTCATGGTGTCTTCGCTTTCTTCGTCACCTTGCTGGCTGGTGACTGCGCGTTTCCTCATTTTGGCCAGTGGTTGGAGATTGACCGGCGCAGTTGTCTTGGGAGGGGTTAGAGTTGGGGGTTGTGGGACCTGTCCCAGCTGCCAACCTCCGGATTTCGCCCCACCGAAGATTGGTTGTTGCTGCTGCTGCAGCTGCGGTGTCCTTGCAGCTTGCACGAGCTGTTCGATCATTTTCTGCTGAGTTGCGATCGTCCCCTGCAATTGGTTGACGAGCGCTTTCAGCTCGGCAACTTCTGTGTTGTTCTTCTTTCCCTCTCTCTGGAAGGAGGGATGTCTCGCCGTCTGGTGACCTTTAGCGTCGGCTGACGCAGTGCGCAGACGTTGCTTATTTGCAGCCACGGCTGCCCATGACTTTCCTGAGAGAGGAGGTCTTCTGGTGCCGCTGTGCTCTCTCTCTTTGCTCCGGCCAGGGCTCTTGCTCTTATCGCGGCCTTGACCGGGTTGTCCTTGTTGTTGCTTTCCCAGCGGTGGAAAGTTTCCGCTCGAGAAGGTGACCTTGCCTTTGCTGGCAGCCATCTTGCTCTCCTCCATCTTGCGTTCGTGTTCCCGCTTCCTCTCGATGTAAGGAGTCTTGTACTTGTTTGGGCAATTGCCCGTGCCCGAAGCGTGCGGCCCGCCACAAAGCTTGCACTTGGGCTGGCAGTGTGCTTCATGATCTTGGGGGGGGGGTTGACGATCCCGCAGGCGAAGCAGATAGTCACGTTCGGGCGCGGGCAGACATCTCTGCGGTGGCCTACTTGACCGCAAGTGCGGCAGACTTCACGGTGCTGTTTGTATAACTTGCAGCGCGACATGTAGCCGGCGAAGTTCACAAATTGGGGGACGCGCTGGCCCTCGAAGAGAACAACGACCGTTCTCGTTTCTCCAATTCGTTTGATTGCAATTGCCGTGGGGTTTGCCTCATTTATGACACACTCTTCTAATTCCGCTTGGGAATAGGATTGCGAGATGTTATAAATTAGGCCTTTCGTTGTGTTCTCCGGTGCCGCTCTGTAGGCGTAAATTTCATACTGTCTGCCTTGCAAGAAAATGGCTCTGACGTTGGCGTAGGCCACTGCTCGCTCTTGGCTGGGGGTACTGATTACCAAGATGTTCTGTCCGACGTTCGGGTATGTGGTATCCGTCTTAAATGCATTGTAGTCTACCTTGGCGGCGGCCGCCATAGCCCGGTTGAACGCAAGGGGCTCGATGTTCTTGATGACCATGCCGCCTCTAGGCCTAACCACGATTTTCTCATGTTCGGCGGGCATGCGCGGCATCCTTGCTGATCTTGCGACGGTCTTATTGACTTTCTCGGCGAATTGCACTCTCGAAAGATGGGAACGCTTACCGGTTTGCGCGGCTCGCTGCGAATTAGCCGGCGTCGATGCTGTTGTTGAGGAAGGCGGGCTTCGTTCCTTGGGACGGCTTCGTCGCGTGGCGACCGTCCACCCGGCGCAGGGACCCGACGTCGACTCGTCGCACGAAGTCCCGCGCACCCGAACCACAGTGCGGCCTGCGCCACAACTCACAAATTCGCGGTTGACGTCCGATGACAGTTCCATGTCACTCGGTGCATTCGGCGAAGACGACGAGTCGCCCTCCGCCATCGTGGAGCCCGGCATGGCGGCCGAAGTCGTCGCTAGGCCTCACGGCCTCGATAGGGTTAGCTGGCGGCCGACCGCTTCAAAACTTTAAACTGGCGTAAAATGCCGAAAAATGGTCGGAATTTTAAAATTCCTTCACCGGACGGTGCCGGAGACTTAACTGAATAAGTACTCACAAATTTAGATGCCTGGGCGAAATTCTTCCGCACCAAAAGAAAGCATTTTCACGGAGCCGAGGTGAGACGCGTTCGCACTCGTTCGGTCAAGGTCACGTCGGAGGGTCCTTGAGGCGGCAAAGATGGTGGCTGCGCGTTCTATGGCAGTGGCACTTTCTTTGTTTTTTGTAGCGTGAGCTACACTGGCCGAGGTTGAGCAGTTTCGCGTGGCTCCTGGAGAGCGTGCTGCGCATGCGCGAGGAGCAGTGACGTCTCACGGCGCACAGCTGGCGGGCCGGATCCGCCGCCGCCGCGGTTGGATTGGATTGGATTGGATTGAATGGGATTGTAAATCGTTTTAGAAGCAGTAAGCATGATTATCAGCTAATCCTAGACAACCAGAAAACCTAATAACCAGCTGAACCTTAGCTCACGCTACGTATATCCTGGCATAGCCGAGCTAAGCCACTGCTAATTTTTTTTTTCGCCCATTCGCGCTTTAGTACGCTCCGACGCTCCTTCAGTTACCGCTCTTCTTCCGCCGAGTCAGCGACACGCGTCGGTCTTATAGATGGTTTCAAGTGCACTGCCGATAACGGCCCTAGCGCCGTTATCAACCGATTGCGCAACTTTTGAAAAAGCCATCGGTGGTTGCGAGTGGTTTAAAATTCCAGAAGGAGGCTTGGGTGGTGGCGAAGAGGAGGTGAGAGGCGGAGTCGAGTAAAGCGGCTTCTCCCGAGTGAGAAGCAACGGATTGAGTTTGACTGTACAGCTTGTCTGTAAAATCATAAGGAGGGAACACGCGTGGAAATTGCTCGAATCTTATCTCAACAATCAAACTGAGTGTGTGTCAGTCTAAGACCAAATTTTGTCATTTCAGTCCACTACTTCTGGGTACCTCAGTTCATTCTATGGCTTATGATAGCGCGGTACTTATAACTGGCTCAGATTGTGGTATCTCCACCTCACAATATGCATAACCTTAGCATTGCACGAGGCGGGAACAGCGATCACGCAATGGATCGGGCGTCAGGATCCCCACGAGATATATTCAACTGAATAATACAGTGAACTCCCAGTAAGACGAGCTTTGAGTTCGTCTTAACCGAAGTCCTACTGTATTACAGTTCTGGCAAAGTTGACCGTTAAAGGGGCTTTGAATAGGTCGCGATTTCAAGTGCACTATCCCTAGATAAGCCTGCTTTTCTTTCCCTGTTTACACGTGAAGTCTTGACACCATTCAACGGAGCTTTAACGTAGCTTTTTTGCCTCTGACGTAGCCTCTATGACGCAGCTGGCGCTGAAGACTACGGCGCCGCTATTGGTGGGTTCCATCAAATTCTGCAGCCATTCGGCGTTTCCGGCTCTGGGGGAAGCCGCAGGTGGTTTCGGCAACTTGGGCAGCTAGAACCACTATATCAGGTTTCAGAGTATCGGCACTCTTTTCTGTCATTGTTGTATGCCGCCGACAGCGGCCATTGGTCGAACCGCGTCACGTGGCATTTGTTTACCCCATGGGCGCAGACATTTTGGTGCCTCTGTGTTGCCGCGCGCGCGCTCTTCGATAAGTCGTGATTTTCGGAGCGCAGTGCGGCTGTATGACACGTTGAGAGTGAGTTTTTAAGCCCCCGGAGAGAGTAGCGATGCCATGCTGCTCTGTAGTGGGCTGTTTCAACCGGCGGGAAGGTGAAAACGCCTTCATCGCTTCGCGCTGGGAAAGAACGACAGTGGCCTAGCGTAACCTACAGCCACTTAAAAAGCGTAGCTTAATTCGTGGCTTTCTTTTCTTTTTCTTTTTTTCTTTTCGTCGCAGTTTTCTTTCTTTCACTTTTATCGCAGGCCCGTTGAGATGTCTAACAGGTATTTTTTTATTTTAGGTAACCCATACAAACGTCTAAAAACTGTTTTACAGGATTTTTACATAGCATACACCTGATAGTGAGGATCAAAATTTTGAGAAATTAGCGCGTTTTTACACATTTCTCAATAACTATTCACCACGTTTATGCATTGAATTCATCCTTGCTCACATATGCCGCCCAAACAGACACTCAAAAACCAATTTCTCGATGTCGCCCTAATAAGAATATAAACAGGCCAGTAGGATTTTTAAAACTACACCCCTCAGGAAGAGAAATCAGTTCAATTTTCGCGCTTTCTATGGCGCGCGTCATATATGTAGGCTTTCTGTATCCACACGCCTGACGTAGGGGCCCGTGTTATTTATTATAAACCTGTAAGTGATGTTTATTCATCACACCTAGTGAGATAACACTTCCCATGGGTAGAGAGAGAGAGAGAAATAACTTTTAAGAACATGAGGAATTAGGGCACGTAGGGCGTCACCCTAAGGGTCACAACGACTTCAGCCACTTGAGTAACGAGCTCGTTCTGAAGCTGCGGTCGGAGCGCTCCAGTGCGTTCATTCACTGGTCAGGGGAATTAATACGAAGGAACGGGTCTTCTGCACATTCAGCCCATATTTGCTGTTGGACTGTGGCCCTTTCACCGCAGCGGCATGAGTACACAGTCGTCTGAGCACATAATTTTTGGAACAATTTGTTTCAGGATAGTTCCAATAAGACACCAGTTCCATTCGTTTCCCGTAACCGTACGACTCTGGTAGGGGCCCCCGCATTGGACAGCAGGCGGGAGTTTTAATTGTGTACAACTGCACGGTGAACTAGTTATGACAAGTAAGAAATATTTCAACACGTGTTATACCTATTAGTGTCAGTAGTGTAGTGGCCCACCCGCGCATCACCGGGTACTAACGCTAGTTGCTCACATAATCAGAAGTACACATTCCGGCGGTTGAATACACTGTACTTTCCCGAAAATCGTTCAGTAATTTTCTAGGAATCATTAGAATACGATCTAACCAGTACGAACAAAAAAATACAAACCACATCTCCGAACCGAGTGTAACGTACAGACATTATCACATATTCTTCCGGAACACAACATGCCATAAAAGAACCATAAGCCATAATAAAATGCAGCTGGGAAGGGAACACATTTTTCAAAGTTGTAAAGTAATCTTTCGTCATTGGCACGTTATCTTATTATGTCATTTTTGTTTCACTAGAACCTTACTAGTTCAGATCTAACTACATTTTATACAGTTTTATTTTTATGTTTTCATGTGCGCAATATATTTTGTTGCAATTTTTTGTCGAATATTCTAACACAGTGCGCTTCTCCCTTTGGATAATAGCTATCGAATCGATGCATACATACTACCTTCGTCTTATTTTTGTCCATGTTAATATGTCTCGTGAATGCTGATAGTTTATCCACGCTGCTTTGGTTAGGCGCAAGCTGTAAGCTCCGCCTTGTACAAGTTTACCCTGCATTCGCAAATTTTATTCAGTAAACTTTGCGGTGTGTTCTTTCAAAATAAAATTCAGTGGAATTTAACTCAAGCTTCATATGCGTACCAGGTTCGATGGCATTTTCGTGAGGTAGTAGTTGTTTGCAACTTTTTATCCCTTCCTGGGTGTATTCCTGCAAGTTTATCGGTGTGTAAAACCAAGGTATAAAAGTGCCTTAATGTTTAGCATGTCCCCTGTCTTGGCAACATATTTTCATTCTCCATAGCCACTTCAGATGCACTTGCCTCGCCATTCCTCTCTCATGTGACAATGTCTCTGGCTCACATCCTGCTTTCCGCCGGGTGACGAAAGAAATTCCAGTGCGAAGGTCGAAGTGCTCACGCTTTCAAATGACACGCCTGATAAGCGTATTGAGGTAGTACTTCGCACTTTCTTTTAATGTGACTTTTTTGGTTCGGCATTCCGATACCTTGCCGGATGCCGCGAATCGAAATCGTCGGAAACCAACTTTGCTTTGAAAAGAAAAACTTCGGTATCCGTTTCGTGCAAAATAAACTACAAATGATTTTGCGGCAGGTGGCTGGCTTAAAGTCACAGAACACATGGGACCCAAAACGTGAACATTTGTATCTTATAATTTATTGCAACTCTCCTGACACCGTCCACCGGATGCCGTGATACAATGCGGGTACCCTCTTGGAGGATGTTCCCCACCTGGCGATCTGGTATCATTGAGCCTGTTACCACTACTCGCTTTCCACACAACGCCCCCACACAACGAGCCACCAAACTTCAGCATCCTGTCTTTGGGATCGCTAACATTTCTTTTTTAACAATTTATTGCGCGCAGCTGCCGGAAACAAACTAACAAGTTACGTCGGGCTCTTTGGCTCCTCGATGACCTTGCAGCGATATTACTGCAAGCTTCCTGCTGTATCGTGCGCGAAACCTAGCCACTAGGCTTGACAAACTTCTGAAGACCAGCGTTACCGCGAGCATCAAATGTTGGTCCCAGAAATCACATTGTAATAGTTAGAGAAAAGCAACCTGTTAAGGCTCCTGCAATGATAGCGAAAAAATGCGGGCAATTTTTCATAACCCAGCCCTACGCCAGCTAGTAGAGATCCCGTAAACCCATCGCTGCCTGTGACTCTAACGTTGCCCGAGCAGAAGCAGTGACAAAACGAAGACACGTTTGTACCAGAGAGTTGGTTATATTGCGTTTATGTGATGCACAAGGAATGAGCGGAACCTCCATATATGATGTTTATAATAAATGTAAAAGACATTCTGTAAGGATGTGATAGAGGAACGGCGAAGAATTTGGCGAAAGGGGCTTGAAAATAATTGGTGTTTTCTTTCCCCCTCATGGCATTGGTTGTTATGAAATTTTTGTGGCACTGGCGCCAAGCCGACTGAACCCAGCTCACGCGAATGATCAACTAAGTTTAACCCACACTTTCACCCGGCAACTACACAAACGCCGATATTCCCAATTACACGACAGCCTTCAAGTCATGCTCTGTGACTTAGGGCCACAATGAAGACGTTAGACAGTTTTAGCATAGCGTTTTCAGCCATACGCAAAGTGTTAGCGTACGCTATTCCCTTGCTTTGGTTGCACTGCGCATGCGCAGTACGGGAAGATGGTTTTGGGTTTAGCGTTCGAAAAACGAACGCACGCTACTTTAGCAAAGTAGCGTGCGTACGCTACGGCCCTGCATCGCGTATACCTGTGTTTACAACATGCCGACAAGTAGAGCGGAGCACCTCAACGCTTTCGTTCAGCCGTGAGCAGTGATTGGCATCTTATAAAAGAAGTTTCTCACTCCATTCTTTTTAAATAGGTCCCGTAATTGCCACGTTTCACTCTTGGGGAGCGAAACTAACGTGGCATTGCTGGCTGCCTGAACAAAGCCCCTGAAGTCCGGCGTCCAAAGCTCTGTGTGAGCTGTTCACGCGTTCGCGTCAGAGTGGAAGGCGACGGTGTGCTCCTGCGGGTGGACTGTGCTTGCTATGTCCGGAATTAGTCATTCCTTCTCACCTTGCGCGAGAGTGACGCGATTTGCTGTTCCACCCTGACAGGCAGAACAGCTTCATTTGGCCTCAGTTGGGGCAATAAGGCCGCCGACGTCTTCTCCGTCGGGCAGCAGGGCATCGAAAATCGTGTGAAGTGAGTCTACGATGAGGTGGATGCAAAATATCGCGCTTTACTTTTGTGCTTCCGCCCCAACTGTACGTAGTTACATCGTTACGTCGAGATTGTTCGAAATTAATTTTTGGATTGTTTTCGAGTCTAGTAAAATGCATGCGTAATACCCGGTCCTTTGATCCTGCACGTTGCGTGCGATCGCCAAAACAAGTAACCTCGGGCTTCAGTTCGACATCTATAGAGTGTCCCTATTTAGGAGAATATTTCTATCATGCCGTGCACGTTTTGCATCATGTTGTGTACGGGAGGTATATGGTTTCACTAGTTGGGTAGTCGCGCGAAATTCCAGGTGCTTGTTCCGTCATATGAGCTAGTCTCTTCGCATTCGGTTTAACAGAAGGCATAATAAGCGCGTTAGCGTGTCACTATTGTGCTGCTGCCTATGCTCGTGATGTTGGTTTGACTTGCTCGCCCGAGAAGGCCGAGCTGCTGCGTCTCTTTCCCAACAGTCCCAAACGCACCGTGCAGCTCCAAACATTACCATCCGGCTGGATGACACCAGGGGGCAAGGCTGAGTCGCTGTTGTATTTGTAATCTCCATGAATATCGCATAACTTAAGGAAAGTGTAAAAGACAACAGGTGTTGACGTTGCCCTCTATACACCTGAGAAGCTATCAAAGTTATGCCCGCTCACCGGTCCCTATCCAAGAAGTAAAAACAGTGCAGCATCAAGCACCGGAATAAGTTTGTTAAATTCTTTCAAGTCGTTGTTTATGGTAAATAAAGCTTGGTGTTGGGCTTGTTGGTATCGAGTTGTACCATTTCGTGTTTCCTTTTTATTCTGTGGTCGTCCTGTAAAGTTCAGCGCTCTACTTTTCATGAATTTGTTTATGTACGTCTGTGACATGTTAGTTTTCCTGTGTAGGCCACACTGGAAGGTGCCTCAACGTTCGTTTGTGCGCATGTATACAAGCGCACGTTTGTCCTGTTTTTACACCGTACCTGTTCAATTTTGCGCTCAACAGGTGAAGTTGCTGCTGGATTTTGTACAGTCGATGTCATGTGTAAGCCACATTCAACCGCAGTCGATGTAGGACGGTTTCATCGCGCTTGCTAAGCCCTGGTGGCATCCTGTAAGCGCACTTGGGGTCGATCAGGTGCACTGGTGCATATTGCTGCCTTGCGTTCGTTCAGATAGACATCTGCGTTTTCCATACGCTCGGTGATGCGGCTATTGCCGCATCCTTTTTCCTCAACTTGGTCGGCAGAGCTTGTAAACGGGGGCTGTGGGCAGATGAGGCGGCTTTGTTAACTGTTACGTTGCCTGCCACTCCACAGTGTGCAGGGAGCCACTGCAGATTTCCTTGTAGGTGCAGAAGATTCATTTCCCAGGCAAGCTGTTTTTGGTAGCAATTTTAAGCTCTCGAATGCTGACTTGCAGTCTGTAAAGGCAGCCCTTTGATTTACTTGTGCTTTAGAACGCGCTGAAAAGCAGCGCACAGTCCAGCCAGCTCAGTAACTGTCTTCGATGACTTGTGGCGGAGTGGGGCGCAGATGGTAGTGAGCGACGAAGGGATCGAAATCTCTTTCGCCTGTGATGTAGCCGTCACTGAGCTATCAGTGTACGTACACGTGACTGTAGACTCCCTAGGCGACAAAAAGACGGATACCAGGGGAAACCGTATTGTCAACACTATCGACTGTTTGAACCTGTTTGTTGCGGTTTATGGGGCTCCTACGTTTTTCCAACCGCCTGCGTCGGCAAGCACTACTGATCTTACTCTCCACACAAGTGATATACAAATCCAGTGTTGCACAGCACCCGACCGCATGGGCAGCTACCACTTTCCTATGTTCATTAGCGCAGCTGGTTTTCACCACAGCGAAGTGAAAATTGCCCGTAGCTGAGGGTTGCGTCAGGTGATCTGTTCAAAGATATGTCAGAGAGCAAAGAAAAGAATGCAACAACGCTATAGCTACCGTGCCACTTCCGAGCTCCAGACTTGAAGCTGAAGAACCGGTGTGCCACCAGGCGAAAAGCAGGCCGGCAGCTTAGGCGAAGAAATGGTGGTGCAACCCTGAAGACCACCTTCAACCGACTGAATTGCGCTATCCGGTTCTGTACGATCATATTATGGCGCTCCCAATGGGCTACGTTTTGCTTTTTATTAAGGGTGTTCGCACCAGTGCCTTTTTTTTAGACCATCGTGAAATCCCTTCCTGGTGAATGGCGTCCGATAAGGCCGTTTGTGGCCCTGACATTGCGGAAGGATGTGGCGATCTCCCAATTGACTGAATATCTGCGGAGGCTTGCCCTTCGACAATGAATGGGGGACTCTCTTTCCTATTGCCTTCTTTGTCTTCAACGTTGGATGCCCCAATCTCTCTTCGGGAGTTCGAGACTGCGCCAGGTACCTTACGGAAACGCTGTGCATCAGGTGCTGACGGAATCGGCAATCAAATGCCGTACAACTTGCCGGCAGGACACACAAAATACCTCCTCTTGTACTTCAACTACCTTTGAGAGAGCGGTATCATTCCTCCTTCTTGAAAACTCGCCTGGGGTGCAGGTTCTTGAGCCTGAAATGTACCAAACGGCGGTGTCTTCATACCGGCTGTTTCCCTCTCATCCTGTGTGGCGAAATTGACGGAGAACCTTCCTTGATTGAGGTTAACCTAGTGGCTAGAGCATCATAAACTACCTTCCTGCATTACTGGCTTCCGGCGACACTTGCGTGCCCAGGATAGCGTCGTGGACCGCATCAGCCATGTCGAATAAACCGCGTGCGTAGACTGTCAAGTGCTGTCCTGTTTTTCGAAGTTTCGGAGTCGTACAATTCCGCCTGGAGACGACCGATAGTAGAGAGACTACATGCAATATGGATTTCAGGAAACATACTTCGGTTTGGTCACGACTTTGTCAAAGACCGGTACATGCAATTACGGTTGGAGAGAGCACTGTACGAAGAAAGAAGCGTCTCAATCGGTCTGCCTCGTGGTAGTCTCTTGTCCCCTATTCTTTTCAATGTGGCCATGACTGGGCTACCTGAAGCACTAATAGAAGACTGACGACTAGCTCATGTATCTCTGTACGCTGGCAATGTCTGCATAGGGGTTTCTGATTACCAATACAAGCGAATGGAAGTGATGGTTCAACGTACTGTTCACACCATGCAGAAATATTCGTCCTCCGTCGGCCTGACGCTCTCATCCGAGAATCATATTTTTTTTTTCCTGGGAAGCCAAGATGGTTTACCTGCCTTAATTTGCCATTAGGAATCCTGCCTATCCGTAAAGCCACTCGCGAGCGGTTCCTTGGGGTTGGACAGCAGACTGTATTGGCGAAGGACAGCGTATGCGACTTTTTCGACTATGATTCGCCGTGTGAACACTTCGATGAGAATAGCGGCAGCTAAGTTGGTGCCTTGATTAAACTGGCTGCCATGATTAAACTGCACTCAGCACTAATTTTAAGTGGGATTCTTTATCAGCTGCCCATGATTTTCTCTTCCGATTCCCGGTATGGGTGCCTCGAAACATTGCGCTGGAAAGGGCTGAGGCCAGCAATTGGACTTTCTCAGGGAGCGGCAAACGAGAAGGTTATACGGGAGAGCCAGTCTCCTACACTCCACTTGCTCTCGACTCAAAGGTTACTCACGCAAATAATGTGTCTAGAGTACACGAATGCTCGAAGAGCAATAATAAGGCGGCTTCTCAAAAGGACCACCTCTCATGCGCACACTGCTCTTTACACTGTGAGAACTTCGTGCCATCAGCAGCCGGGAAAAAATTATACCTCAATGTCGCCGTGGTCTTATATAAGAGCCATTAGTGTCAGCTACACGTTCCTCACATACGAATCAAGAGAGACACCCTAGTTAGAAACAGCCAGATCCTTGATGCTTGAACATCTGGAGAAAACTAACCTAAAACAGCTCGACATTTTTACGGATGGCGCAGTCTATCAGCAGAAGGGGCCTAGTGCCGCGGTGTTTGTCATTCCAGAATTGAAGGGTTCCTGGGATACACAACTGGGCCACGTAGTGTCTCCACCAAAACCGAATAAACTCTCATCGGTCTGCTTTGAGGAAAATTACGTCATACAAAAATTAAGACGCAGGTAGTCGTGAACCCGACAAATTGAAAAGCAGCACTGCAACTTTAGCAGCATAGTATCCCCACAAAAGGGGTCTGCCAGCGTTCCTTACGGCCTGTGCAAGAGCTCAGCAGCCGACGTTGCCATGAGCGGTCTCAATGGATTCAATCCGTGTTGGCGTCAAGAGAAATGAGGCCGCTGATCAGATGACACGGGATACGCTGTCATTTGCACCGACTGTTAAAGTTTTCAGCGACAACCGGATCGAATTCGGGCGGGCAGTAGTCGACCATTTCAAGTCCTTGGAATCCCCAAGGCCTACACAGCGCCCCATCAGCCTTGAGTCACAAAGGGACTTAAAATATCGGAGGCAACATTGCTGTACCGCATCCGAACGGCCTCAGCGAGGACCAAAGCTTGGCTGCTCAAAGTGATCCTCGTGCGATCACCTCTGTGCTCGTCATGTGCAGTGCTAGAGGATGTACACCACTGCGTAATGTGCGGGCCAGAGCATACTGTAGAACGGACGGCACTGCTCTTAGCGATGCGAAAGTTGTCAGCCCCACACACCACTCTGGATCACGACATGTTCCCAGGGGGCAATTGATTGATGCTAAGTTGGTGTCGTGCATTCTTGTTAGCTTCCTTCGGGAGACGGAACTGGTAGATTCGTGATGAAGTAGCAATACTACTGACTCATTTCATTAGGTGGCGCTCTGGCGGAGCAATTGTCGGCTTACGAAACCAGGCTGACACCGTTTAAGCCAACGAAACAACCACCGCCACCTTGGTAAGGCAGCTGATAGCAGCAGAAACTGCTCGAATATTGAGCAACGAGTACAAAACAATGTCGTTCGCTGTAAACTGTGTAATGTACGTCCTCTTCAGAAATTTGAAGCACCTTAGAAGACTTTATTTTACTGGTCGTCATGTTATCAGCGTCCCGGATCACGGCTTCGACTTTTTAAAACAGGCTGGCAAGCCGTCAAACTTTCTCAAGGTGTTGTTAGTCCTCAGAATCGCTGGTCACGCTACAGTGACAGCGCTTTGCGCTTGACTTCAAATTCCTCGACACAGATGACGCCAGTGGCGCCAACATGTTTCTCGTCTACACGAATGTACGTGGAGTCGAAGCTCAAGTAGGCAGTTTCTTACCGCGGAATCACCCGCTTTCATTTCTTACGCTGCTCTGCTTCGCTGTGTAAGTTTTGTTTATAGTATCATTGTACACTGCACGACAGCCCGAGGTCCAATATGTGTATGGAATCGTTCTTGTAAGAACTGATAAGCTCGCATAAGAGAACATAGTGTGACGAGCTCATTGCACGTCCTTTCCGCATCAAACATTAACAACTGACGGCGTCCTCATTGCCCTGACCGTCGCTGCGAAGCCCGAGGAGTGGCCTCACACAGATGGAGGCGCCCTCATGCGGAAGCCAAAGGTAACATGTGAAACTTTCCCATAGAGTTACGGAACAGTTTTGTGACCAGTAAAGCGTTGAAGGACTCAGGCAGTACGTTTCCTTTCGCCCGGAGTGCTTCCCTTTGCGTCGTCATGAGTCCGCTGGGTAGGACGGCACAAGGAAAACGCTGCGATGGAATGCCATCTCATTGTCAAATAGTATGAAAATCGGCGTATGCCCAGCGCATGGTTCGCAAGAAATAACAGCGTACTATGCGCAAGAAATAACAACGTACTATGCAGTATTTCCAAACTTCAGCCTTAAATGTACCCGCGAAATATTCGCCGAGTTGACCGCTGGCTAATACCGAAGAACCGAACGAATTACGGTGAACAAATGCTACGGTATCAGTTGCCATTTCATTTGAACAATGTATCTTGTATATAATCCTGTTCATGTATCATCCGTTTTATGTATGTGAATTTTATGATGTACCGTGTGTGTGAATTTTATGATGTGCTGAATGTGTGAATTTTATGAAGTACCATGACTGCTAATCAACCAGGTGTTGTAAATTTTATGCCTGTTCTGGTTGCATCTGCTTTGTATAGGGGCCGTGGACCCTGTCAAGCCCTTTCTGAGGCTTTTTGTTCACGGTCCTCAGCACTTTGTGTTGGAATAAACTGATTTGATTTGATTTGATTTGAAGGTAATTTGTCGACGTTTAAAAACCCCTCAGTACCATTTGTTAATTATTGAGAAAGTTAAAATGTTTTGAATGATTGATAAGTGTACTGACCTGGCCATCGAAAGAAAAGCTTGCGTTTCGTTGCGGCTCACTGGTGTAGTCCCAGTCCACTTCGGTGCGCTGCAGAAGCGGGGAAAAGAAGGGAACCTGCACCGCTCCGTCCTCCAGGCCACCAGCTTCCAGAAGCAGCACGCGTGCAGTGCCGTCCGCGGTCAGCCGATTGGCGAGAGCGCATCCGGCGGAGCCCGCCCCAACTGCAGGAGGAGGTAACGACATATACGTAAGCGCTGTCAGAGGTAGCCCGGGCTCTGAGAAAACTTATAGATGCGAAGCATCTCATGCTCAGGGCTGTGTCCCTCCCTCCCTCCCTCCCTCGTTGTCGTTGTCCGCCGCCCGCACTCTACTGCGCATGCGCGTGCGCGGCTCTTCAGTCCCGTCAGCGTTTGGGCTGACGTCAGCGCAGTCCACTATAAAAAGAAATAGTTAGGCGGCGCCCGGTTTCGATCCCACGACTCTCTGGCCGCAAAGGGAGGGGTACGCGGCGCTTTTCCCACTGCGCTACAAACCGAGACGGGAACAAATGCCACGAACGCACCTTATGTCCTTCACTCATTCAAACTAGGTCAAGAAGGTACTGATACAACGAAGGCACGCGAAACTGAACATCAACGGAAACGACGAACTGAAAACTAATGGGAACTTCAGTCGACCCCATGGCTCCTTCGCATACTATTCAGGGTTCCCCTACGGGAGGTAATTTTTTTTCTTAGCTCCGTATACCTACGCCGGCGGCAGCTGAATGGAGCAGACACGAGCACGCATCCGTACTTCTCAGCCAATTTCTTTCGAAGTGACTCCGAATGATGTTCGCCCAACCTTTGACTACGCTGGCGACAACGATTGTCCTGATAGCCGTATACACTTATGTGGCATCTTCCTCGAGCTTGCGCTGCGCAAAGCTGCTGAAGCAGCTGCTATATCAGCGCTATTGAAGCCATTTACTCATTTTCATCTTTGCAAGGACTCTTTTGTTTTGTTCCTTTTCAAGCGAAGCCTGTATTGACTGACTTGCGCCGTGAAATCGCGAGATGGTGTTGCAAAAAACCAACCGCCTCAAGAAAAAAACGCTTCCCTTGGTCGGCATAAAGCCTAGGTGCCTCGCGTTATGAAGCCGACGTCTATTCGATTGCGCTATTCGGACACGGTATACGTACGCAAAGCGTTAGAAGTTATCCTTGCACTGAGTCGTAGCCACGGACGCCGCCGTCGTTAGGCCGCGATGCACGGCGGGAAATAAGCGGTTAATTTGAAATGACCGCTCCAGAGACTCATGTTCCTGTGTACAGCAGCGCCGTTGGCACGGACGCTGCCATTGATAGCCGCGCTGCATGCCGGGAGATGGGCTGCCGATTTGAAAGTGCCCAAGAACTATAGCGTAACATCAGACACGCCAGGGGAAGTGAATCTGTTTGTGATGAGGTGATCCTTTATGTGACGAAAGGTGATTCGTTGTCTGGCGTGTGCGCGTGGTATGGCTTTCTTTCAGTATCAAGTCAAGCTCAGCTCAGCTGAGGTTTGGTTTGGGTTGGGTAAGGGGTCCGGTTGTGGTTGAATGTGTATTGATTTCAGTTTATTGGGAATGGTTTGGGTTTGCTTACGGGTTGGTTCGGGGGTTTTGAGCTTTGGTTTGGTTTATACTGACTGATTGCAGGCATCCCGCGCACCCCTTTTCTCTTTAAGGGGGAATTGCTAGTTTTTTGTGTTACAGTACGCAAGCATTTCGTGATAAGGCCTCCCGCCTTCCGCCGCCCGTACCGCATGCCCTTTTTTATCTTCCCCATAGTACGGTGCGTTGGAAAACTCCCGCTGTTGGTCAAGTGGAATCAGCACCACACGCTAGATGCCCCCTTCCTCTAAATTGCAAAGAACGTATTCTTCCCCTGGCTTCCGCTTTGTGACCAACTCCCTGCTTTTTTAATAACGCTTGTGTTACTCGGGACGAGCTACACTCACAGAACTCGGATACCAGCCAAGCCCTTAACCAGGTCGTTACAACCCCCATCAAGCAAGACATCTTAAAACTCATACAGGTGCCGCCCATCCCCCGGCACATGGACAAAGAAAAGAAGCCATCTCGACGTCAAATTAGAGCGGCATTTTATCCAAAGAAAGTTATGAGAGATCCCCACCAAAAACACATATTCACGGATGCCGCCAAGAAAGGACCTATCTCAGCTTGGGCGGCAATGCTGTCCGCAGTATCTGGAAATAAATAAACCGGAGCAATAGCATATACGAACCTCAAAGAGGACGAATGTTCAATACCCACGAGCTGTACCATTCTGAAAGAAGCTGAAATTCTGGCCATAGCACTCGCAATAAGCCGAATGACGACCCCCCCCCCCCCCCCCCACTTCAAAAAATCTACACGGACTTCAAGAAGGCATGTCACCTGCTTACAAGCGGAATAACCTTCCCATCTACACTGAAACTTCAAGCCGCAGTAAAAGTACAGGCCAGAATTCACTGGGTACCTGGGCACGTGGGATTACCAGAGAACGAGCGAGCAAATCTACTCGCCCGTAAAGGACTCATCCGGGCTCCCGCTGACCATGTATGTACGCTGAAATTCGCCCCCCCCCCCTCCCCCGTAATATAAAATTGAGACAGTACCTTCACAACAGGATGGAGTATCCCCCGCATCTTTTGTTGGACAGAGAAGAACAAAACTACTCAGACAAGCACAAAAAACACTACAAACACCGGCATGGTTACACCGTCTACGACATGAGATCACAAGCCCACCTCCCCTCATCCCCAAGTGCAGCCACTGCGACGCCAAACGCAACCAATAACACATATTGAGGGAATGCACAAACACCTCAACACTCAGAACACACTCATCAACGATTGGCTGGCCACCGCATACAATCAATCTCCAAGATCAACGGGACCTGATGAGCTTCATCCGAAGTGCAACCAGCAGCTGCCTCGAAGGAGGCGGCTGACAGATGCCACCCCCACCTCCGCGATAATTGAAAATAAAAAAAAAATTCTCCGATCCACGCTGTGAACGTGGTTGGAAAGCAAAGCTTTAAACGACACCCACAACAATTGCTCATGCGACGTCCCACACGTGCCTTCACAAAGCGTGAAACCAGATTCTGCCAGCCGTTACCTGGGATTCGTGGGGGCGCCGTCCCGAACGCAGCAGCAGCGTCGGCCACGGCCGTGCGTCGGCAGAAAGAAAACGGAGAGGAGCGCATTTCGAAGGATAAGGCAGTTGAACCTAGCCATCCTGGTGTGCTAGCTTGGGGCTTCCTCACCGCGCGACACAAGCGCAGGCACCGAATCCATTCGGCATGTGAGCTTGGTGATTCCCATTTATACCGATTTGAACTAGTTAGTTTAGTAAATTTGAGAATTACGAGAAAGCTGAGGGAACATTTATAATCGCTATTTATCAGAACTAGTTGCTACATTCGCCTTTTGTAATACCCAAGAGTTCACGAGCGCTCGTATCCATGCCCTGGACCCCCATCTTCAGCGCCCCCTCCCATTAGGCCTCCCACGATCTGATGCAACCATTCTTTGTCGCCTCTGGCTTGGAGTCGCATTCACAAATGCTTACTCCTATTTGATTGGAATGGCAGCCAGTGAGGCGTGCTAAGTCTGTGAAACACCTGAGACCATACGACATGTCCTCTGCGATTGTCCACGGTTTTCAACCGAACGCAGCCAGCTCTCTGCGACTCTACGAAAGTTAGACTCTCGGCGCCCGTTCTCTGAGGAGACAATCCTGGGTCACTGGCCTTCTCCGTCGTCTGCGGACAAGGCGACAAAAGCGCTCCTGTGTTTCCTCAAAACGACGGAATTGCACAAAAGACTGTAGCGCAAGACTACTCTCTACGAACTGTCTGAACTTTAGACAATGTCTATAGTGTCCTACCGCTGGGCACACCACTCCACGCTCTGTCCGTACCTTTCCCTTTCTTTGTCTATTTTCCTCTTTTTCCTCATTCTTCCCCTTTCCCCCGTGCAGGATAGCATACTAGGCCGTAGCCTGGTTAACATTCCTGCCTTTCCTTTACTTATTCTCTCTCTCTCTCTTAAAACACAACCGAAGTGGCATTCACCTATTTATAAAACGGAGTCCCATTCGTGGCAAGCAGTACGCAAAAGGTGGCATTTCTCTAGAGGCCAGATGTCTGTATGTGACCTCTACATTTTGTTTTCCCGCACTGCGAAGCTATGCTGAGCGTATATTTACCTTACGACCACTAATTCCGTCGAGTGCGGGTTACTCTGGAGGAGCAGTAAACGACTCAAAACAACCGTCGGTGAAGCAGACGACAAAGCCGTACCGCCGACGCCGACGCCGGCGAGCAGGCACTTCCGCGCGGGTAACGCTGGGTAAATTCGCCGCGCCATCTATAGTGTACTTCGTAAGTGAAACCCTCCGCCGCGTTGGGAGTTTGTTATCCCGCACTCCACGAAAGAATCGTTGGCTGGTAGACGTAGAATGCTTTGCTTTAAAATAAAGTTTTCTCTCTCCCTCTCTGCTGCACTTGGGGATGGACGGGTGTTTGTCGGCCGAGTGGCGAGTGCCTGTGAGGGTTGAAGCCCAGTGTGAGTGGCCTCGGGCTGCGGTATCTTCCGCTTCATTACCGTCTAAGGACTCGTGACCTGGTGACATACTAGAGCCCTACAGGCTATCAAAAAAAAAGACACCCGCCGCGACACCCCAAGCTAGCCAAGGAGGAAGCCCCACAACTCCGGAGACTGCAGACAAACTCATTTCCGCACGCAACACAGCTGTCCAATATATACAGCCCACGCTCTTCAGCTAAGACTACAACTTCTGCTCTGGGACGTCCAACACCCCGTACCACAAGGTGTGGGAGTGAAAAGGCATCACCGAACTACCACAAATCATCGCACCGACACCGGAGCAGTGGGAGGTCCTGCTGACAAGTCATGTCCTGGAAAACCAGCGTGGCATGGTGACCATGGCCATTCTAGCTGCAGCTGGCCATGGCATCCCGTTCTGGGGACGCCACCCACCATGTGTGACCGAGAACCGTCCCGCGCTCCTTTCTTCCCATTCAATTGGAGCAATAAACGTTTTTTCTCCTCCGCAATCGCGGTACACAGGATTTTCTCAACCGGGCCCGTTCCGGCTTCACCATAACCGCCCACATTGTCGCGGCATATTCACTTCGAGCTCCCGGGCAACGACTCCCAGCAAGGCAACAACATACCGCCGGCAGGTTCTCTGATGTCCCCCGCCAGATCTGCACCTCCGGACCAGATCTGCACCCAGTTCCTCCCCTTCTCTCACGGACCCCCTTGTTCTCTGCTATGCATGCCGTGGCACATCCAAACCTGACCCTCCGCACCTCGTCTGGTCTTGCCCGGGCCTTGTCGCACTTCTCGCCCAACACCACCCGGCGTGAGTTCACTCATACGGCGAGTGGGTTCACTCATAAGAGGAGTGGATTCGGCCCTCTTGGTACGTCAAGGATACATTAACAGCACTCTGGAGCTTCGTCTGTGTGGCCTGGATGGCTGGACATTATTAGCGTTCTTCCTACCCCCCCCCCTTTCCCTGCCGCTTCGGGCCATCCTTAATTAATAAAGTTTGCTTCCTTCGTCCCTCCTGCTCCTCCTCCTCCTCCTCTCTCTCTCTCTCTTCTCTCTCTCTCTCTCTCTCTCTCTCTCTCTCTCTCTCTCTCTCTCTCTCTCTCTATCTCTATCTCTCTCCAGCACCAAGGAGCAGCGCTAGGGTAGCATCGAGCATCCTCCTCTGTTCTCCCTGGATATTTGCGCCTAGGTTCCTGGAACCACAGCGCAGCAGCCAACTCACCAGACTCCTCCTTACCACCACCGGCCAACACGTCCTCCAGATCCTCGGATACCCGACCCCACCTGCTTCACAAGCCCTTCAACGCATTCCATCTTCAATCCGGTCCCAGAATTACTGTATCCAAATTTCCTAACAGTATGCACCCAGAATTCAACCAAGGTAGAAGACTCTCCCAGGTTAAGCATCTTCGATCACAATTCCACTTTCACCCCGATACTCGCTACACCGACGCCGTCCTCTACCCCTCACGCCAGGCTCATGCTCTGGCGGTTGTAAACTCAGAAGGCACACTTCTCACCTCCCACCGAACTCTCTCGACATCAACCACCACTGCCGAAGAAATTGCCATAGCCATCGCCGCTACAACTGGCTCCGAATACCTCACAATAGCAAGCCTGCCGTAACATTCAACGTGGACGCGTCTCACTCCCCGCAGTACGCATACTCGCATCGATTAATCCCCTCCCCGAGCTGTACATCGTCTGGACCCCTGGCCACTCGTCCCTCGGGAAATGAGGCGGCTCATGCCGCTTCCCGCGCCCTTCCACACCGGGCATTTCCCTGAGGAACAGAACCCACGGTCCAGCCTCCTCCACCTCCCGCTGTTCCATCAAGCTACCACGACATCCTGCACCATTATCGCAACCTTCGCCTCACTTTGCCTCAACCTCACCCTCAACTAACCAAGAAGGAAGCAGTCATCTGGCGTCGATTGCAAACAAAACACCCATTACAACGCACCCATCCTTCACGCTATCTCCCCTACCCAATACACCCTCCCCTGTCACTTCTGCCCCACTCTTAATACTACCTACCACATGGTGTGGGCCTGTCAAAACACCCCATCGCTTACCCCCAATCCCAGACCTTCCCCAGAGCAGTGGGAGGGCCGGGCCTGCTGACCAGCTCCCATCACGCTGACCAGATCTTTGTGGTCACCCTTGCCAGGGCTGCAACCAAGGCCCAAGGGTACCTGGGCTGAGGCGAACCCACCCCACCGAGTGACGGCTCAACCACCACCGTTTGCTCTATTAAATGTTTCTTCTCTCTCTCTCTCTCTCTCCCGGACGGCGCAGTGGCGCGTACCCGTAGAAGAGGGGCTATTCATAGCCGACTAGCCAGTTAATCGCGATACCATAATGATCTCCACACCATTTCATGATGCCGGCGAAGTAGAGCGTAGAAAAATTGGTTTCCAAACAAAATCCGGCCGTATGGATGGTCACACTGGGCGGCCCCACACGCACACCTTTTCGTGGCTTTAGTTATGGTTATTTACGATTGTTCAACAAAAACTGCACTTTTGTTGCACAGCTATTTTTATCTTCGCATTTTTCTGGTTCCTGGAACAAAAATCGTAGAACTAAGGCTTTGCTATTTTTCGCTTCTCGTTTTCGGCTGCATATATTGATAGCACGGCGAGCGCCGCCCCGTCAAATGACAAGTCATTGCCGTTGGGTAGGCCGACACTGCCGCACTGCGAATGAAGCAAACGCAACCCACCTTGAAGCATTATCGAGCCACCTGTTTTCGATTTTTTGTGTGTGCAGTAAAAGCGGCGCAGTGTCCTATTCTCATTTGGAAATGTCATGTTCACCAGGTGGGATTTCTGTGTCAAACGAGCAACGTTGTGCATCCTGTTATCCCCGGTATTGCAATGATTCTGCAACCACATCCGCAAGAGTTAACCTACCATAGCTCATTTCTTTTTACTTTCTCGGCACGGTGTTTGTTCTTTGTTTGTTGGCGCAGGTAGTGCAGTAGATCGCTTTAATGCGGCCTTGAACCAATTTTACGCCGACTGGATCTAGCAAATATAGTAGGCCAACCGCGGCTGGCGTGTAATGTTACTCATTCCTCCTGTACGCACTCCTTGTGCATCGAATTCACTGCCAGAAAGTTTTCCGCAGTATCCCATGGCTTCCGATGCTCTATAACGCAGGAAAAATTTCTGGCTGCACAAGACTGTTTCACATCTAGACTGTCCCTTCAACCGCGGATACACTACGTAAATTTTGGGGACAACCGGACGCATTCCGTCACATCACCTGGGAGTGCAAGGACAACCCAGATCTACAACCCCCCAACCCGTGCCCTACCCTCGAGCAGTGAGAGATCATGCTGTCTAGCTTGCGTCTTCCCCACCGGGCTCATCTGGTGGAGAGAGCCGCGCTGGCGAAGGCGGCACATTGACTGCACACCTCCCTCAGCAGCCACTCCCACCAAGCACCATTATCAAAACATTTACCATCCCTTCTTGAAGGGGGTTGACAAAAGCGCGAAAGAAAGGTTTCTCGCACCAAAACTGCGTCAAAAGTGCGTCAAAACCTTCGCTGAAAGTGCGTCCAATCGATCTCAAACCTTCAAAGTCCCACATCTTAAACAAAAGAACGAACCAATGCGGCGATTTTTCGTGCACTAAGTAAACTCTTCCACGGGCGATCTATATGTATACGGATACGTTGTTAATGAGGGAAAGGTATACTATTGTACAGTCACGGTCAAATGAAATGCTTATACAGGAAAACTCAAAATAATGGCACGCTCTGATATTTGGAAAGCCACAATTTCCAACTTTGTTACTGTAATAAAGCCACGCATCAAGTTGACTTGCATGAAAAGAAATCGTGATGTTCGTGTGTCCTGGTTCATATTTTCTTGTTTGCGTTTCATCTGTCCATGACTATACATCTTCTTCATATTCGATGCGTGCATTGTCTTATCTAGAACTGTTTCTTTTCCGCGATTTTCAAGTAACCGTTTTGACACAAGGAAGCCCGGTTTCACGCATGCTCCGTGTGCACAGAGATCTTATCTGAGATTTTTCGTCGACCAACTAGTCTATGGGGAAATGCATTAGTTTTTCGACACAATGCCATCTGACCCACTTAAAAAGCTGTCGCTTCAATAAATTTCTTTCCTCCTTCTCTCTCGACAAGTCGACTGGCCAATCCTTAAAAGACAAGGACCTGATCAATCGAAAGTGGCGACCGTTCCCTCAGCTGCGTTGACGGCGAAGTTACTATTTATCCAATGCCGCCCTGACAAAGCCGATGACTTTCCCTACCCCTTCCGCCCCTCATTTGGGAAGTGAAGTTACCGCTGCTTTTGTCCGGTGGCAAAAGCAGCGGTAATTGGCATTAATATTTGGCATGACTGGAATTTTTTTAATCCTGCTTCAACGAATACTAATATATTAAAGGAGTACTGACACGAAATTTCCCGCTTTCAGTTTTTATGCTGTAAAGAATACCTATTGGCCCAGTAATTACGAAAATCGAACCGAAAGCCGTCAGCCGCCAACACAGGATTAATTATAGCACGTTTATTGCAACCAATTTCAAATTTGGTCGCCGCGCGGGACAATGGCCGTTCGAAGGCCAGCCTGCAAGCGGGCCAGCCTTACGTCATGGTCTCACCCGTGACGTCAGGGACGTTTTTCTTTCCTCCATGCGTTCGCCGCACCGTCTGCTACGATTGCACAGGCATGGTCCGCCCTCGCCCGGGCAGTCGACATGTCGTCTGAATCGTCAGACTCGGATGAGTCGCTGCCACCCGACAGACAGAACAACTTTATTTGGCCAGGCGATTAGGCCGGCGATGTCTTCGCCGTCGTCCGTTTTTTAATATCACTGGGGCTCGAACCGGCGCAGACCGTGATAGCAACAGCTTTTCGCCACTCTTCTAATCAATCTGATCGCGAAAAAGAAGTTGCACATGCGAGAAAGTAGATGTTGTGTGTCGAAAAATTGTGCTAGGGGTTGTTATCAGAGCTGAATTTAAAAGTGGCGTTCAGATATTTGCCGCGATGGTAAGCCTACGCTGACCGGAAGCGGAGGTTCGGCGCTCCGACCCAGCACTGCCGGCACAGCGGTGCGGCGAGCGGCCGACAGATGGCGCCACCCTGTGCGCTAGAATCAAAACAGGCCGCGGCAGATGTCTTGGTCACCGATCACTGAAACGGAGATTATTGCCAAAATAAAGCTCCATATGCGAAAAAGGGGATGATAGTGTGGTGAAAAGTTGTGTAAGGGATGGTCATTCGCAGTTGTACAGATACCAGCGATCAAATAGTCGCCACGATACCAACGATAGCAAGCCTAAAGTTCCCAACACCCAAGGTGACCCGTGCAACCCCGAGCCTGCTGGCTTGGGCGACAGTTCTAGCGGCCGCCGCCGTGCACGTACTCAGTCCACGTTTAGCGCTGCATGTCGTCGCGTGGAAAATAATGCATCTTGGCGTCGTCGCCGATTTGCTCGGACAGGCTTCGCATACCGCGAGCTTGCCATAGCACAACTTGGGGGAGCTGGGCGACGCGCACCGCCGCGTCGCCGCGGTGCCCGTCGACATCGCGCACCTCGCGGTGCCGGCACCGCGCAGTTTTCGGCACCAGTGCAAGGGAATACCATGCGCCGGCCACGAACTGAAGAGCAAAGACGTCGAACACGCAACGTTTACAAGCATTGCTCACACAGCTACGCCCACGTCTCCTGCCCAAACGAATACCACCGACAACAGCAGCGCAGGATATCGTTTCCGGTTCTGAAAACGACTATATGACGTCACCCTGAACCGGCCAGACACGCAGGCCGATGTTTCGTCACGCCGAAAGCGATTTCGCTAGTGCTGCCGATTTGTGAAAGCTCGCGGCCTGGGCAATCAAAATCAATTTTACATGTGATTCCGGCCTCGGATCGCTGCAAAAATTTCTGTGAGGCATCTGTACAAACTACTGAAGCTAATGATATCATTTTTTGGGTGTCAAAATTTGGTGTCAGTACTCCTTTAAGAAGCAATTAAGCTTCTCTGTACAAACTCAGGTGGATGAAAGCGACGAATTCTGATGATAGCGATTAACTCACTACAGGTTATACGACTCTCCAAAACTTCCTAACAGCAGCTTACGCCCGGACGACAGAAAAAGCGGTGATACCGACGATACAATCTGCGCTCTACCCCTTCTGAAGTATGCACTCACACATATTAAGGAAACAAAATAACTGGAAAATATTGCAGCATTTTGTAAGTCTGCAGTTCCTTCAAAAGAAATATAGCACCATAAAAACGGAACAACGTAACTGGTTTTCGGAAGAATTAAATGCGGCCGAGCCACAAGTACCTCTCAGAAGAATAATTCCGATATCAGCATCCCGACTCAGCCGAGCAGGGGGAATCAGGGCATGCCGCAGTGATTGTATTATCAAAAATCACAGATTGCGAACCAGGTTTAGTGAGGCGGTGAGACGGTAACGTGGTCTTGTACGGTTTGGTTGTTTCCTTCGGCACAGGGACTGAACACCCCGCGCCCTTCCAGTTGCGAAGCGGAAAGATGTAACCATACACCTGTTGATCTTATCACGAGGTCGATATCACTACTTATAGCCCACAAAGAATGCCCAGCCTGGAAAAGGCACAAAAAATCATTGATCCAGCTTTTACATTTTCTGATGCGCGTACACAGTAATCTCTAGCATCTTCAGTTTAATTAAAGACACTTTTTTTCTCTCCCTCTTTTGCTTGGTTGCTTTGTGGCTACCTAATCAAAGTATTGGGCAGACACGCTTTTACTGTTATGAAAACATTCCAGGTATTCTTGACGATACTCTTTCATGAGCTAGTTAAACGCAGAAATTTTGATCTGTCTGTATGTTTGCCTGTCGGTCGGTCTGGGACTCGATTCAGCCACCCGGCCATAGCGACACAGAAGCTGCTCAATAGGTTTATATACCCACAGCCAAATATAAACGTTTAAAATTCCTGTGCTACACGGCTTTTTCAAAGGCCTTCGGAAGGCCGTTGAACAAATTGTCTATCTAGTGCCCCATTGGACATACACAGGACGCATTTGTGGGCGACAGTCCAATTGTCCATTGAATGTAGCACATGCATAGGTCCAGTTTCAATGTTCACACCTGTGAACATTGTTGAACAAGCTAAAACATTACGCGACTATGAGGCAGAATATCAATACATACGTGATATTTTCAGTGTTCCTCTATAAAAATTTATGGATGATTGATTTTTGCGATAGCAAGTTAAATACTGCATTCATTGTATTCACTCTGTCGCCTGCTGTCGCCCGCGCCAGCATAGCTTCTGGGGGAATTTTAAGAAATCAAACGGCAACAGTTACGAAAGGTTCCACTAGACAGGTTCCACGTTCCGCTTGGAATGCGGGTGGAGTAGGGCAACGTGGTTCTATAAACGGTGAAGTAGGGTGCCTCGATTCAAGCGCGTCCCCACCGTACGGCAGCGCTGGCATCGATGCACCCGGCCTGAGCAGGGGAACGCGGTCAATTTGAATTGACTGACGAAAACCTCTAGAGTGTTGAGGAGCGCAATGGAAGAGGAACAGCATGAGATGTGAGCGGGGAAGCGAAGGAGGTATTTACTTGGTAAATGGCGACCAAAGACTATCGTATTTTGTCGATATTTGCAACGGAAGGACCTAATACGCGGCCAATTTTTAGTGTGTCTGTGTGTAAGGGGTGTTGAAAAAGTGCTATATCTTGGGTACCCATCAACAGTGGGGCAGACACTTTACACTGCTCCCATGTAGGAAATACGAATTATAATGTTCCCGCGTGTTAAATGTCTTAGAGTAATTTTTCTCCCTATAGTAAAGTTGTTTATCCCGGTAGAGGAACCGAAGCGACTGCAACGTCAGCAGGGAGTGCGGTTGTGGTGCCGAGCAAGGTTCTCCGAATCGCTTGTAACTGCTGCGTCACAGGGTGAGGCCACGGCAGATTGAGAAGCTCGGCGGGAGGAGCCGCCACTGCGGCCGCACCCGTGGCGGTTTTATGTGGCATTTCTTTACTGCGCAGACGCTTCAGTTTGACGCACGTGTCTTCTCTCTTTTCCGCTATTGTATAAACCTTTCCATTCGTTAATCTTTCATAAGATCAGGACATGTCCTGGGCTGTGTTGCGCATGCGGAGTTACATATTCCTGTCGACTGCGCCAATTATAGGGCCGCTAGCACAACCCACTGATAAAATGGCAGCTTACAGGGCGTAGAAGTTGAAAAGGTCTATAGTTCGTTCTATCCCGTTCGGCGCTCGCGCCCCACGCTTGGTGACGTATTTGTGTGACCAACTTTCGGATACGACGCCGCCGCCTCTTTCCGCAATGCGACATACAAGTCCATCGCCTTGCTAAAGTTTCTTGTCACGAGCCTGTCGGCCTAAACAAACTCTCAGATCAACGAATCTTGAAGAATCAGTTATACAAACGAACTTGCGCGGTCTAGAACTCGTGAATCGAATGCAGCTGAGTTTGGCCTGTGTATATTTATGTTGGGGAGTGTAGTCCTTTCTAGAAGCATTCAGACACATCAAGAACATTGTTGATCAAGCTAGAAAAACCTAGGTGTGTGAGGAGTGTGTTATATTATTTAGTTATCAAAGACAGCAGGTTTCAGTAAGAACCAGGCTATGTTCCATCCTGCGCGAACCATAAACATCGGGGCACTGCAAGGCGTTGTAACAGAAAGTAACCTGTGTAGAGAGCTCGCTACATGGCAATATGTGAGCGAGGAGTACACTTCGTACAACTTTACGCGATGTTTCCGGCGCAACTGAGTTCGGACTAATATGCCCTATCAACTGTCTCCAGTACACCCTTGAACTTCCTCACATGCAAGGCGGGGCAATACGCGTTGAGCTCGAAGGCGGTGCACCAGTAAGATGGTGAGCTAGCGAATTTCCAGACATTACAATGCGCCCAGCAATAAAATGAGTTAATTTGCGAGTGCTAACAGGTGCGCCTTGCAAAAATTGTGTTCGGAGCAGAATTCGTCAAGAAATTTTGGGCTCCAGAACACGCCTTTCAATTCCTTAATATCCCCAATTTATGTTGCGTAAGTTGCTGTAGTAATGAATGCGTGCGCAAAGTAGATGGCATGGATATCAACAACCGTTGACAATATGGAGTGTGAAAGTTGGACTGCTGCATAAATTCTGAAGACTGAATGACAGTATACGAACGTGGACGACCAAGACTTGCTTGCATATATGATCGATCAGTGTATATACAAATAAACTTTTCCCAATTTTCATGAATACACTAGAGCGCTATCTGTGCTGCCTAATGTGTAGATATACATTATCTTATGAAAATGGTTGTGTGTCCAATGAGGCTAAATATTCCGCGTGGTCAATGGCGCGAGACCCCAAACCTGTACGTGCTTTCCACTAAAATATTGATTTGGGGGGTTCAAAGCGCCTAAGCTACACGCGGCCTATGAGGCGCGCAGTACTGAAGGGTTAATTTCTACCACCTGAAAATCCTTAACATGAGCACCGTCACAGGGCCGTTTTCGCTTTTTGTCGCCACCAGAAAAGCAGCCACCGTTGCTGGAATCGAACCCGCACCCTTGGGCTCGGCATCAAAACGCCTTAGCCATTCAGCCACCGCGCCGGGTTCAACAAAAATACAAAAACGACCTGGCAGAGACGAGAATCTAACAAGGGGACAAGCGCTGCCAGTCAAGTACACACTCCTGTATACAGCCACGCCACACGAAACACGGCTTTCGGGGTGCACTTAAGTATGTTTACTGGCTTTGAAAGAGAAACCGTTATGACTTCCCCGGCCGCACTGTACCGGTTTTATTTATTTATTTATTTATTTATTTATTTATTTATTTATTTATTTATTTATTTATTTATTTTTATATCTATTTATTTATTATTTGTTTATTTAGCAGGGTGGTTACAGACATAATTTTTTACAATGTTGGCGCTCTAGAATGCATGTTTGTCATGCTGGTTCCATTAAAATAGCCTAGAGCCGATACATAGCTGCTCAGAACGGAGTCATGAGTTGTCAGCAGACCTGCAACATGCCACCGAAGGAATACTGGCCATTGCATGGGACAGCTGCCGCATAATGACAGGAACCAAAACCACGGCACAGTTTATGCGTCTCGGATGTTCTCTGCAAAACGGAATGCCTTACGCTGATGCTAATGCTTGAGTTGCATAGGTTCCCGCGTCCTTCAATGGTTACCCGTGCACCTGCAACCGTCGCTGAATTCGATCTGTGCTGTTTCACTACACTGCTTACAAGCCGGCTGCAGGCGTCACATCATTTCCGTTTTGCAAAATATTTCAATTTTTTCGTATCCCTGCTGTCTTTGGAATATGCGACAACAATTCGGCGCGAGTGTCAGCTGCTTGCGTAGCTGCCGCTGGTAGCAAGAAACAGGAAAGCTGCCGCATAATATTCCACATCTGACAACAGGTCACAAGAATGATCAATTCCTTGATTTAAATGACTGAGGTTAAAATACAATCCAGTTTCTGTTCAATATACAGTACACCCCCGTTATAACAAAACCGCGTGGTTCGAAATGTCGCTTCATTCAAAGCATTTCACAACATCCACTGCAGTGCCGTGAGGGAAAATTATCTCCGCTTTTAACAAAGTACTGCTTATAACGAAGCCAGCTTCCTGTCTCGAGGACTCTATTATAACAAGGGTTTGCTGTAACAACCAATTTCCGGGCAGGAACAAGTCCCAAGATAACGGACACCACAATTTTGGCGACCATGGCCGTAGAAAACGCATGCGTCATGCAAGCAATGCACCTCCAGATTTTTCGTGACGACAGCCGACTGAAATTTTCTGCCTTACCTATGATGTAGTCGTATTCTTCGTCCACAAGGACAGTGTCGTATTCGGTCAAACTCGGAAGATCGAAGATCATTACTAAAGTTACTACATTCAAGAGACTAAGCAGCACATTTTGGACAAACGCCATGAGTGCTTTTATTTTTGTGGCCACCGGTTGCGATGAATGCGGGTGATGAGCTAGCAGCCGCGCTTTATACCCAGCAGAAGAAGGCGACTTCCGGTTCAACGTGAGCGCGCTCCTACATCTGTGCTAAAGTAATAAACCCCAAAACACACCTACAGCACTGTCGCGGATCCACGTAAACCCTCTCTCTCGAGTGAAAGCAATTGCAAAGCGCTTTAAAAGGTGCATTTCGGCCTTGATTCATAAATCTTTTGACGAAAATGCCGCTACGACGGGGTCACAATTAAAAGAAACGACGTAATATTAGAAGCAGCAGATGGTCTGTTTTTTGGAAGTTCTTTACCTCCCACCCTCGAACTCAAGCCAGCGAATAAAATCAAAACGCGCGGGCACAAGCCCATCCAAAAATACCCAATCTACCAAAGCTTCTCTGGGGGAATCGAATCTGTCTTATCGGACCAACTCTGGCGTTATTTGCTTCCTACTCTTTCTAGAGATGATTATAACACCTCATTTCAACGCCCTAAAACACGAGTGGATGAGAACCAAATGTGGAACAATTGTCGACCATAAGAGGTACTTTATCATCTGGCAGTCAAGCTAACTAAACGTAGGGATGGTGTTTCGTGACGCTACTGTACAATGAAAACATGTAACCCCTTAGCGTGTTAGTAAAAGCTATCATATGCTTATTCATACCTGCCAGACCTGCCGTGCGACGCCGCTTTCGCACCCAAAGTAATACTGGCATCCAGTGGCGTAAACGGAAATATTTTTCGGGGTGTTATACCCCGCCGATCAATAAATTTGAAAAACATAATCTGCGCATAAGCAATATTATTTTCGTTTTGCTGTCTTATTTTCGTCTTTACAGAAAAAAATTGTACATAAAGTGCGTAAGAAAATGAAGGAAGCTCACACTAACGCGTAGGACTTGAAGGTAGCGAAGCTGGACGCAACAGTAGCTTTTTCACCTCACGGCGTTCTTTAAGCGTCGACGCTGTATGAGCGACTACAGCTGGACGTTCGTCCTACTCCATCGCACACGGCTCTGCGCGCACGTCGCGACGTCGCCTTCCTTCGTCGCGCGCACTTATCGCTGCGGCGGCGGTGTCCTCGCCTTCCACCGCCAGGTGGCGGCACGGGTCCGCGCGCTTCTCTGTTCCCGCCTCGCCTATTTCCACCCCCCCCCCCCCCCAATCCGGCGCTGCTCCAACCCGGGCGCCTCCCGGAAGGGGTGTGGTTTGACCTCTAGCTCTCAAGGTCAAAACTGGTCACCCCGTGAAGACTGCGCGAGGTAGTGTACTGTAGCTTTCGCTACAAAAGCGTAGGCGGAAAAAATAATGATAAGAGGTGGGATATGCGCCTCCTATAAAATTCGGGGGGTGTTCTGACACCCAACACCCCTCCCCCTTTCTGGCTACGCCCTTGCTGGCATCGTAAGTAAAAAGAAAACAAGGGCAATGCGTACTGTAAGAAGCAGTATACGCGTACTTAAGAAAGAATTCCTGCCATGCTGCACATCGTTATAAAAATGTGAAGTACATTTGCATCAGAGTAGCCAATAATCTGTGTTGCGAGAAACTTGCGGTGAATAATTTATGCAGTTATTAAAGAAGTTAAGGGATCACCACCTTTGAAAGACGTTTTTTATAAACATACTATTTTTTTTCTTCGTTACATTTTGAGAACCCCCAAACATTCTAAAATATTCTGGAGAAAGAATCATGTTCTTATCTGAGTTAGTTCAAAATTATAGCAAAAATTCTAACAGCTCGTGAGTGGATCTTGAAACGAAACTAAAGTGGTGCGGTAACAGAAACTGATTACGCACCGAATATCAGCAGCGTATATTGAAAATTTTCTGGTACCTTCTAGTCTGTTACATAAAAGATTATTCAAAGAAGATTTTCAAGGCTTCCTTTTTCTAAACATTGCCTTATATGTCCATAACGGGGATGCATGACACCACAACCGTCTCTGTTGTTTACTTTGCGCGCGCTTTATGCTCCCGCTGTGAATACTACCGGGCTCGTCATTACTTCAGGTACTATTTGTAGTAGGAACAGTAATAACATAGGCTGGAAGTTTTAATAAACAGGCGTAGTTACATCCAGCATACAAAGGCGAAAGAAGCGAAATTTTGTGACAATCGATACGCAGTAAGCTCCAACCCAAGACCTGTATGAACGGGAACGTATCGCATACTGCTGCAAAGCTTGAGAACTTACAGAACAGCTGTGAAGTGCCACTGCGAGCACCTTTACTGCAAAGTTATAAAATTATAGCTATGCAAACCCTATAATCTATTTTGTACAACTGGCCTGGGTTGCCCAAGACATCCACATGAGCCTCTTCATTCTACTTTTGTTATATATTATGCTCTGTGACGCTTCAGCGATGGGAACAGAAGTACAGGAGATAATTTGAGGGAAGCAGGCATCAAACCTCGCCACCACACTCGCGTAGCATGTTGTACGAGTGACCAGTACCACGTGAAGAAAGGTAAGCGCCAGGAATGTGTGAGACAAACATCTCCGCAAGAAAATACAGGCAACAATAAAGGCCAAAAAAAGAGCTCCTGGCAGCTAAAGAGGGCCCGGCCTTAAATGTGAACCAGGTGAATTTTAGTTTTCCAGAGCAAGATTATCTGGTTTATACGCAGATCAAAAAAATTACACCATCTTCCCGTAGGGGAACCCTGAGTAGTATGCGAAGCAGCCATGGGGTCGACTGAAGTTCCCATTAGTTTTAGGTTCGTCGTTTCTGTTGACGTTCAGCTTCGCGAGCCTTCGTTGTATCAGTAGCTTCTTGGCGTAGTTTGAATGAGTGAAGGACATAAGGCGCGTTCGTAGCGCATGCTCCCGTCTCGGTTTGCAGCGGAGTTGGAAGAGCGCCACGTACCTCCCGTTGCGGCCAGAGAGTCGTGGGATCGAAACCGGGCACCGCCAAACTATTTCTTTTCATAGTGGACTGCGCTGACGTCAGCCTAAATTCTGACGGGGCTGAAGAGACGCGAAGCGCAGTGGGAGTGCGGACAGGCGGACAACGACAACGAGGGAGGGAGGGACACAGCCCAGAGCATGAGATGCTTCGCATCTAAAAATTTGTTCTTGTTTTTCTCAAAACGATTTTTTGCAGTTTATTCTTGCGTGAACAGTTGTAACTCCAAAATGAATGGCGATTTTTCAATGAAAAGTGGCAGGCTCGTTTCTTTATTACTGGACTGTGCGATGAACTACGATTTTTAAAAACGGATGGTAAGTTTTGATGTAGTCATGCTTTATTTCAAGGAATGCACTCAAAAATGACACATTTTTGGGTTTTCTTTGGTATTTTCACTATAACGTAATTCCTAAATATCATATGGGAAAGATCCTAGTTAGTTGCACAGTAATGTTAGTTGGCTACCTGTGTGCCAAAAAGTTTCCAATTCTTGCAACCCATTCAATAGTTATGAATTTTCCCGTAACAATCAAGTTTGGGGTGTTTTTTGCCAATAACAAGCATCAATATTATTAATTTTACTTTTTGTAACTTTCTAATGTCATAATATACAGGCCTTTATCAGGCCAATGCGAAATAAAAATTACCGGTAGAATTTTTTTTAATTTTGAAAAAGATTGTGACATACCTTACAACTGAACTTCAGGAGTTTCCAGATATTGCCCTATACGGACGCTGTAATTCAGCAAATTAGTGTCATGAGCAGTTCACTGCTTCCTAGAGATTTTTCCCATCAGCTACCTCCTTCTGCATTTCTTATTACTCCTGATAAAATAAGCATTCTAATCCTAATGCTAGCAACGAGTAAGACTACGGGCCTCTGGTGTGGTTCCTGCGATGTATTTCGATGTATAGGGGAAATAGAACAGTAACGGTAGTCACAAAATGTTGACATTCGTCAAGAAACCATAGAGGATAAAGGTAACCACTAGATACTGATTAGGCAGTACGCCCAACTATTTCCTTCACCCTCTTTGTGTCTCTCGCTTGGTGCCAGACATTAAATGTTTTAACAGTCGTACACTCTTGTCGCCAGCTCAGCAGCAAAACCTTGTTAGTGTTGTGGGTGACCACAAGAGCTGAGTTTCAGGGTTGAAGGCAGGGGCACTAGGAACGTACGCTAAGGGGAGAGTATAAAAATCCTCTTCCAGCTGATTGTTTGTTGTGCGTCAGAAATGCCTTAAAATGACAAGACCTAGTTCTGAAGTTCATTTAATTATCAAATACAATAGTTCCATTGCTGCGTATCAACCCCCTCGCCCCCCACAATATCCAGTGCGTGGTTGCGACAGTTTCGGCGAAGGATTGTGGTCCTGCTGCATCATTGACAATCTTCCCTTTGCAGTTACGTAAACAGTTGGACTGAATTTGGCCAGTCTCACTAACTTCATGAAGTAGGCCTGTAAAGGAAACGGCAATAAAAGGTAATCAACACTAAATACGGAGTATAGTGGATCGAAATCTCACGATCCCTACTGGTCATCACACCAGTCGTTTCAGGAGTCGTCTTCGTAATGCCTGCATAGAGCACGGCTGTTGAATTTTCAGGATAGATAGTACACTCGTGAAAATACCACTGGACTAATGACAAGCTATGACTTAGTGAATTGTCTGGCTGATCGGCATGCCACTGAACTTCCATTTTTGCTTCCATTCCCGCTAACTTGTGACCGGATGTAAAGGGAACTTCCGAAGCTTTCAAATTTAGCCAGCTATATCCCTAGGAACCACGCTAAGTATTGTTGAAGTACTGACTTTTACTCGCATTCAAAGTGTTTCTACTAATTTGCACTCGCAATCAACCGCTTGCAATCCACCCGCTGCTATAGACTCAACTTTGCAACACGAGTGTCCCCACAAAGCTTGAGCACTTACTACGCTCAGTTCTGCGCAGCTAAGAAAGGTGGGATGATTGCGTTTAATTTTTAATGTATTTATAAACGTGCAATACCAGAATAAAAAAGGCACATGAAGAAATTGTTTTGGACATGAGTTGAACAATCGTCAAATTTACCTTTACGCCTCCTCCACATCACAAAATTTTCCCGAGGGAACTCATGGGAGACTAGCCGAGACACGCTTACATACAAGCAGCGCAGGCTACCACCGCAAATAAATCGCGCACCGTCGTGGAGTCGAAGGCATCGTCAACATGCACTCGCGTGTACTGTACTCGCGAGTACTGCAGTGGTGAGTACTACGCGCGAATACAGTGCTCATAAATGCGGTACTCGCGAGTGCTTCACTCGCGAGTACTGCACTCACGAGTGCCATACTTACGAGTATTGTACTCACGAGTACATGTACTCATGTCTGTATTCACTCATCATAGTACTCATTTTTTTTCGTTTGGGTCTGTACTCACTCGTCGTCGTACTCACTCGAGAGTTTGAGCACAAATGATTGCACTCACGAGTGAGTGCACCGACCTATGCGCAGCACCTACTCCTGTCGGTACCGATGAAGCATGAAATACGCTGCCCCGCCGATATCCTGAACCCTAATTCTCTACTTTGACCAGTGTTCGACGGAAAAGCGTCTGGTCGGTTAAAAGAAAGTTAGCAATAAAATGGTCACTGACCAAGTCATAAAAGAAACAGATTGGATGGTTCCGTACCCTAACGGGTACCCTGTTCAGAATGCATTTTTTTTGCGTTGTTGTCGCTCCGTACTTCGAAGTTTGGCCTAATGCGCTTCTTCCCACTCTCCAATACTAACGCGTGTAGCTTGCATCCTTGAGACGCCTCGTGTTTTGCCTTCCTGCAGCGAGCCTGCTGGTTCGTTGCCAGTTTCACTCCACGGAATACATCTGCCACCATGAATTCCAGTTGTCGTCTATTGAAGAAGGCCTCATTAAGCGGATGTCGAACAGTATCTTTGCATTCTTCAATGCGTGCAGCAAAAGTAAGCGTTCAGCCTTCGCCACGACTTGGTGGCCAAATTCAGAATTTACCCGATCTTGGACTAGGTACTCTGCGCGTACCTTGTCCAAGATTGCTGCGTTTCGATCCGCAAGATTTATTCCAAGATTTCACCTTCCGGTAGCCCTACAAGTACATTCGAAACAACGTGCCCATAGGGGTAACAAAAGTCAAATCTGCTTCCTTTTTTTGGATTTGTTAGTGGGAATTTTACTGCTAATTGTCTAGTTTGTATAATTCCCACCGTTGCGTAAGCTGGGCTTCACGTCGCCGAAGCCTTCCTGGGATAGCACTGAAATCCCTTACTAAACGTTGTGTAATTTTCCGCAGAAGCAGAAACGCAGAACCTTGCTACTATCATCCCTGGTAAGCCCAATAATTATTAAACAAACATTTTAAACCCACAATCAGTCGTTATCATTATAAAAACAAAGTCGTGGGCGGTGAAACGGAGCTCTGGTGTGCGCGAAGTCGTCTGCATACGTAGCTTTCCCTGACCTCCTGCATGTTTATAGACGACTTTCAAAACATTCAGCTCCATGGGCAGCTTGCCAGGGCAATTGGACGGTATGATGGAAGGTCAAGCGGAGATTTGCCAGGCTTCAGTAAGGGGACCAGACGGCTTACTTTCCACTCCGGTGGAACGATGCCATCCATCCACGTCTTGTTAAAGATGCCAAAAGCGTTTGACGTGCTTGAGAACCAAGGTGGCACAGTGTGGAGTAGGAGACTCCATCGGGACCCGGGGATGAGCTACGCCTGCAGGATGCCAGAGCCGCCTCTAACTCTTCCATGGAAAATAGCACGTCCATGCGTTGATCGCGTGACGTGGGGACTTCCCGGGTTCATGCAGATCGATTGCCATCAGGTCTAGAGGCAACCATCGCGCAGAAAGCTTCTGCGACTTCTATCTCCGGATGGTTTTCATGTAGTGCCAAAGCCTTAAATGGGTAGCGCTGCTGCACAGGTGTCGCCAAGTCACGCACCACTCTCCATAGAGAAGACAAAGGCTTCCGAGGGTCGAGGGACTCACAAAATGATTTCCACCGTTCCCCGTCTGTATATTCAGGATCCTCTTCTTCAGCGCCGTATTCCGTATGGGCTGTCGCAACCCCAGTCAACTTTACTTTGTAGACTGTGGTTGGGAGTGGCCTTCACGAAAGCCTACTCCTTCCTCATCGGGATGGCCAGCAGCACCCACTGTGACGCCTGTGGGGCGGAAGAGACTGTAGAACATGTTCTGTGTCGCTGCCCCGAATACTCGTCGGAGAGGAGCGTGCTTGGCACCGTGCTCAGCCGATTGGACAATCGGCCATTTACAGTGGAAAATATTCTAAGTCATCGGTCTTTACCATCGACCTCGCAGAAGGCGAAGAAAGCCATTTTACGTTTCCTGAGTGAAACGAACTCGCGTGAAAGACTATAGTGCCCGAAACGGGACTAGAGTGCGCGCTTTCCCACTCCTGTCTCTTCCTCTTCTCCCGCCCGTTTATTCCCTGAGCCCCGTTCCCCCAGTGCCGGGTAGCAAACCGGGCTCTACACCTGGTTAACCTCCCGGCCTTTCCTTTCTTTCTTCTTCTTCTTCAGCAGAAAGAGTGGTAGTAGAGTGGCCTGAAATCTCCGAGAAAGCTTCACTTCATAGAACAGAGTTAAACCGGAGACCGACAGCGTTGCTTCCTACCTGAATAGGATGCCTCAGTTGAACTTTAAACTGTTAAACGTGGCGCAAACACCCAGTCGGTTTGCCAAATAGCCGTGTCAGTTGGGCTAAGTGGAGGTCTTTGCGGCGTACAGAGCTGGGCCAGAAGCCTATAGAGTTATAGGTGTGGGGTAATGCATCACCTGCGAAACAAGTCCCAGGTTTAAGTTTAATATTTTTATAAAAAGTAACGTGCGCAAAAGAAGCGGATGTTAACAAGTTTCTCGCAAATTAAAAGATTCGTTTACAAGCAATGTTCCTCCCTACTCCGTAGTTACTGTGAATTCCCATTTCCCCGAGACGTATGGGGCTAATGTGCAGCTGCTTGATGATGACGATGATTATTAGTAGCTCTCCCTTTGAATCGGGGCCTCGGTTATCAGCAACTGGCTTGCCTGTCTTATTCCACTTACTTGCCCTGCTCCTAGCTAACCTAATGGATTTGCCTTCGCCCATCTCCTCCTCCCCTGTTTTGAACTCTCATCGCTCCCAGCCCCCTTTTTTTTCTCCCCCCGCTGTTCTAAATTTTCATCCGTATGAGTACATCCGCCTGAGTACCCATCCCTTCCCTACTTTTCCTCCACCACCCTTCCAGCCGCCTCTCCGTCACCTCTATGGACCTCAAGTTGAGGCTCCCCGTCACCCCAAATCCCAAAGCCTCCGCCACAGTCGTTTCCCTCTCACACCGCGGTGGTCGTATCTCTGTGCAGCCCCTAACAATGTGGTCTATAGTTTACTGATCACTGCCGCAGTATGCACATATTTCATCCTGCTGTCTGTAGATACCCGTGTATGCCCGAGTTCTCAGGCACCCCGCCCGTGCTTCGAAGAGCAATGCACTGCCTGTCGTATTGCCATAGAATCCTTCCTTCTTAATTTCCAGATTCTCTGTCCTATAAGTCTCCAGGGTTTTTTTTCGATTCTATTCTCTGTGCCCACTTTGTCGTCTCTGCTGCCCTTAATCTTTTTAACTGTTGCGTAAACGCCACTTTCCCCTACCGACTTTCCGTACCGCTTGGTCAGCTGTCTGGTCCTCCGTCCCAACCGCGTGTCCATGCTCCTCATATGCGGGTACCTAAACACTCTCGCGGCCCATTTTTCATCATTCATGTCACGAACCGCACAGTCAGCGCCCTTTGGCAGCCACAACGGCAATTTTCGCTCGTTCGGAGCCAACTAGGCCAGCCGCCGCCAGCGGGCCAGGTGTAGCAGAATAGCGCCTTTTTGTGCGAAAAAGAAAGAAATTATGTGTACTTTTGTGTTTGCGGATGTCTTAACCGTTACAAAAAGGCGGCTGGAACATAGCTTAAGAATGAAATATGTTCGTTACCAAGCAAATGTTGTTAATGGAAGCGCGGAAGCTAGGCCTCACCTCACTTGACTTGGTCACCTGAACGCGTGGTTCCAACGTTTCTTCGTCAACAGCGTCTGTCAAGGCATACGCTGGTTCTACTCTTTTGTGGCTGCCCTCGCATGCAAGAACGTCAGAAAAACCACATCCACTATCGCGAATTTGTGCGTTTAACCTTTCCAGGACTAGAGTGTCACTGGTGCTGGCACGGCCAGGCCATTTGTACAAAAATACTTTCAAAAGCGCTCTTCGAGCTAACATTTAAATCAGTGTTTTATCTGCTCGAGGCTTTTCACGTAAACAGCCACCGTCGCCACGAGTATAGCACCAGCCGCGGCAGACAGCATCACACCAGCTTTCTCGAAAAATCCACCTTGAGTTCAGCCGATAAATACATACAGAAACAAAACAAAAGATTCTGTACGTCAAATATAAGTAAATCACACAAATTTTGAAAATTGTCTACTCTGTAAGCATTCCTACGCCGCTTCGGTTCATAGTGAGTTTTTGTAGCCAGATTGGAGCTCATCTACGTTTTCTTGGTGCTTCTGTTTCCTTTTTCGGGTTGATTTTATATTTTACTCACCAACGTGAGGTGAGACGACGAATAAGGTCATTTTTATTTTTTTAGTTCGTTTCTAACTTTGCTTATACTCTTAAATTTTCTGAGACAAGTAATCTACATTTACGCAATTATACGATGAATGTGTTAACTTCGCTAATTATTCGTTTTTGTGCAAATGCATAACGTTTAACATTTGGTGTTTTTTACGGTGTTTTTGCGTTCTTGTGTTTATATTTTCAGGTTTTTATAATGTTTGTGAATTATTCGCGTGATGGCGGTGAAAAAGGTAGACTTCTTGTTATGGCAAGTCCATTTTATCCTTTCTCAGTTTATTTCTTCTCAATTTCCTTCAGAACATGATCTACATTTACACTAGTACCACAATTAAATGTTTTAACTTTTTAAATGTTTTAACTTTTAAACTTCATGCATTACGCAATTTGTTCTGTTGGGTACTCGGTAAAAAATACTGAGACATTAAAAATTATATTCAATACTTTTCGCGTACTTTCAGCTGCACTCTTAGTCCAAATAATTCATTTTCGGCATACCGCTTGCCATTTCAGACGCCATTATTCGGGCCGATGCGGTTTCTGGCGTATACTTTTTTTCCCCGGATGAAGCAATTTTTTTTAGGTGCGGTGTACCTTAGGATCGCACAATGTCCGTCCGCGTCTGTGCGCATAGCATTTACAATTGCAAAAAATCAGACAGGCACCGGAAGGATTGGAGCCTGTGTCTGGTAGACCAGACAGATTTATTGTCAGTCGTCTTACCCATTGAGCCACGATCGTGTGATAGTACCCGAGAATCAAACGGCTTACTCCCTCGCCCGTAGCAGTGCGTAGTACCTCAGTACCTCCCAATGTCCGTCCGCGTGCATCCGTGCGCACACCCCCATCAAGCGAAAATCAAGCGAAATTTGATTTGAGCCGTGAGTTGCAGTTTCATTTAGGGAATAATCAACTCACGGCTCAAATTGAATGACGGTCGGGGCGCAAATGGGATGTCACTCGGGGCGCAACTTGGATGTCGTTTCGAGTCCCCGTACTCCGAACCCTCGCCATCATCCACGGAGTGAAGATGCTGCGATTTTAGATGCGACTGCATCTCATTCACTCGCCTTGTCCCTCCATACGGCGTTGTTGTTGTCCGTCCACAACCCTCCCCCATTCTCCACGCCGCGCGAGCTGCGCTCTCCCCCGCTCACGTACCCCCTCTCCTCTCCGATAGCGAACACTCTCTCGCGAGGGGCATTGGACTGGATTGGATTGGATTGGATTGGATTGGATTGGATTGGATTGGCTTGGCTTGGCTTGGCTTGGATTGGATTAAAGTGGATTGTGTTGGATTGTGTTGCGTCATAGCTGGAGAAATTTTTAGTATTCCTCTGAGTTTTCTATTTGGAAACCCTATTTCAATTTCAAAACCTTTCTATATGAAACCGCTGCACAGTACTACGCGCGGCCTGCCCCACGCTGCCGTGCTTGCCCTGCGCACGCGATACGCGAACAGGTTCAGCGCGAAACAAGCAAAAGATGCGCAGCGGCGCGACAGCAGCATACGAGCGCACGGGGGCTACAAAAGGAAGAAGGAAGCGTGGCGCAAACTAGACATATATGTCTTACCTGTATATGTCTGTATAAGTCTGTGTATGTCTTACCTTGTTTTGGCGCCTGTATGCGTCTTACCTTGTTTTCTTCGCCCATGTCTAGTTTGCGCCACGTTTTCTTCTTTCTTTAAGTATCTACCAACTAGCTCAGCAACAAGTTTTGTCGAGGCCTATAGTTTTCCGCTTTGCAGGTGAGCTTGATAGCAGTTCAACAGCGAAGCCGTATATGTCTTGGTTTCCCCATTTAGTGCCCGTGCACAAAGTCGCGTCGACAAAGAACTCTGAATTTTGCGGCAAAACCGACTGTCTAGTGAATGCTCTTCTTTTCTTAATCTAATGCACTTATCTTCAAAACAATCATACTGCAAGCTTCCGCTAAGTAGACTTTATCATTGCGCCTAGTTTCAGTTACTTGATACAAATATTTAGTTCACAGTGGAGCTCCAAACGCTACAGAATAGCCGTCTGCTGTCCACACACGTCCACCTACGGAGGGAGTATGGGGACAGAAAATGACTGCAACTCTCGGTCTATCTACACTATCTGAAAACACATTATCTGCTAATTATCTGCTAAGGCAACTCAAACATTACACCGAGCTTCGTCTACTTTTAGTGATTACTTAGTTCACAATAAATTTATAAACAAAACAGAATTTCCGTCTGATATATACATGCGCTTTTAATGGACGGAAAGGAATAACCCCATGTTTGTCCTCTTAAAGGAGTACTGACACGAAATTTTCATGTTACGTTTTTTTCGCTGCTATGCGTGCCTACCAGCCCACTAATCATAGAATGACACATTAGACGGTCGAGCGCAGCGTAAACATTCATTTACGGCGTCGTTTATTCGTGCCAGTTTCGGTTTCGACAAAAAAACGCCGGGCGGCCGCCATGACAGCATGTATCACATGGCGTCACCATTCTTGCCATATCGCTGCCTCTCTGGAAGCGCGAGCGAGCGAGCGCACGCGCGCGCCCAGACCGGCCGAGGTCTTCGCCGTCCCCACAGGCCCGGGCAGCATGACGTCAGTCCCAAAACCATGACGTGTACACACGCCCGAGCAGTGCGCGCCAACCACAGCCAGCGCGTCGGCTTCGTCACGGGAGCCCCGACGTCGGCAGTTTGGGGCATGTAGCAGATGATGTCACGTCGGCCCGCTCTGGGCTTTCTCGTGCGGGTGCAGATTAAAATGGATTTTAAATATGTTCCGCTAAACGATTGCTGTTGAAACTTGCTGGGAGATATCTCCTGATAAAAAGGAAGCGTTTTACATAGTTATCTCAGCTTTGAAATTTCGTGTCAGTACTCCTTTAAGAAAAAAACCGCAGTCTTTCCAAGTTTCATTCGGCTAGAGATTAACAAAGCAATGTGCTCTGTTTCGCGCACTCATTCGACTGCTCCCAGCTTTGTTGGTCATCCCTCTTCAGGGCACTGAACTTTTCAAAATTTGCACAATGCGTTGACCGAGCGACGTCTTGTCGCGCCTGTCGCAAGAGTCGATTGTCGCTCTTACCACTTTCAGGGTGAAAACCAACCCACGTGGGCTGGTTTGCAGCCTGAAAGACAGGTAAACGTGTATATGCTGAACAGACGACCAATATCTCAGATGCGAGGGTTGCTTTACGACATGTATTCATTGCCATGATGGCGCGCTTAATCGTAATAAATATTCAACTTGAGTGGCCATACAGCTATGAAAATGTTATCAGTGGGCGTAGTTTTTTGTTCTGTTTGTAATGGGGGTCGCTCAGCAGACAGTATAGCTGGAACCCCACGTGTAGTTTGCTAGCCTCAAAAAGAACCATACGTGTATATTTCCAAACACGCATGGAATATCTCAGATGCGGCGGTACTTTACGAGCATGCATTCATTGCCATGTGGACTAGTTTACACGTAATAAATATTCCACTCCCAATGCGGAGCGTGCTTCATCGAACCATGCACCCAGAAAATGTAATCATTACCCTTGACTTTTTTTCGTATAGTAGCCTGCTAGCCTGCTCCACAAAAGACCGAGCAGCGGAAGCGGCCGCAAGAGGCGCCCCTGTGTCCCAGGCCCACGACTTCCGGCGCCCACTGTGGCATACGTAATCACCCCATCTGTCTCAGCGTGAGGTTTGTGAAGCGTAAATTTCGTTGAGGCCATGGCGTGCGTAACTATATCATCTACGTCAGTGAGGGGCTTGGAAGTTTTTTACTACCTTCTATCGAATGGAAACTGCTGAAATGAATTTCTTGAACATTGCTTGGTGCCGATTTTCTTTTTCTTTTGGTTTCCCGGTGCACTGAACGTTTTGTGCGTTTTGTGCACAGGAAAGAGACGCTATCGGTCTTCAATAGACGAAAGCGTGCCAATAGTTCAAATCAATCAAATATTTATAGATATAAAGGAAGGAAGCAATATGCTGATTTTTCTCATCAGGAAATTTTTTTTTTTTTCGTACGAACGCGTCATAAAGCCGTGATGATGAATAAAGTTTTTTTATAGAACAAGCTGATGTTGTTAGGGGCACCCGCCTGGTGAAAGGGGTCCTCAGTTCAGCACTTGCAGTCTACCGGGGTTCTTCGCTCTAACGAACACTGAACATTTTGTGCGTTTTGTGCGTTTTGTGCACAGAACAGAAACGCTATCGGTCTTCAAGAGCCGAAAGCATGCCAATATTTCAAATCACTAAAATATTTTTACAGATGTTCAGGATAGAAACAATATGATAATTTTTCTCATCAAGAAAATGTCTTTTGAACAAATGCGCCATAAAGCCATGATGACAAATAAAGTTTTATTCAACAACAGGCTCCTGGTGTTAATGGCACCCGCTTGGTGAAAGGAATCCTCTGTTCAGCATTTCTTGCTGTCTACCGGTCTTCTTCGCTCAAACGGGAGTGGACACCACATGTTGTTCTTGGATATTTTAAATATTTTGGTGATAATATTTATTATTGGTTTTTAATGGCGCAAGGCCAACTGGGGCAAAGTGCGCCAAAAAAATGCTGGAATGTAGAAATGTACCCTGGTCCAGAAAGTGATTGTGAAGATCTTGAACACCAGGCGATGCCGCTAGCCGTTGACAGTGATGCCATACTGACCATTCTGCGTTACCTCAAAGAAAAGTTGTCTAAAATATAACAGGGTTAAGCACATCTAATCGATGCTGTTAACAGCATTACATCAAATCAAGAAGAGTTAAAGGCTACCGTGACTACTATTTCCACGAGGCTTGAAGGAGGTTGAAAGCAAGCTGACAATGCTGGATTCATGGCGTGCGTAATTGTCGACGGTCACTCTAGCCACTCAAAAGCCGACAGAAGAAAATGAAATGTTAATAGACTGGTTGAACGAACTTGAAGACAGGTCCCGTAAAAAAAACCTTGTGTTTTTGGTATTCCTGACTCGCTGGGCGATTCTTGGCAACAATCAGAAGAAAAAATCTTCGAAGTACTTGTGAACAAGATGTCATTAAATATCCCCACGCATAGTTTAGCAAGCGGGCATAGAATTTGGGCACCTGATGGAGATAAAACTAGGCCTATCATTGTAAAATTTACAAATGACAGTACTAATGAACACGTATTGAGCGCTAAATCAACACTAAAAGGAACGGACATTACAGTTACTGATGACCTCTGTCCATCAACCCGACATGCAAGAAAGAAACTGGTAGAATTTGCTAAAGAAACCACCCCCAAAGAATCGTTCATGCTTCACTACAATAAGCTCATTCTAAACAAAAAATTCTATAAGTAATTCCCAGTCGAAGATACTGTGTCTGAGCAACGCCGCCTGGTCTGAGTTGTCCAATTCACGTGCCTCCTTTGAACGTCGGGGGGATAAGACTGGCCCCTCTTCATCCACAGCATAGCTAATAACGGATGGCAGTGCGCGTGCGCAAGCAAGAACATATCAATTCTTTTCACTAATATGCGCAGCGCAGTCCAGAATCGGGACGATTCGTCTTCTGCTGCTGATACTACTGTAGAGGATATTATAGTACTCACCGAAACGTGGATGTGCGAGTATGTGCAAAACGCAGAGTTATTTGTTACTGAACGGCAGTATTCGGTATTTCGGTGCGACCGCTGCTCAAGACAGGGTGGAAGCGTATTGATAGCTGTGGCTAAAAAAATTGGAATGCTTTCGATTAGATGTTGTAAGATCCCTGGAATTTGTTTGCATTCAGACTACTGTTACCTACCAAAAGATCGGATTTTGTGTCTGCTATCGTTCACCATCTACGCCCGCCGGATTTCGTAATGCCCTTCATGATGCTTTAAATGCTGTTCGTGCACATTCACCAACGTTCCTTTTTTTTATTTGGATATTTTAACTTCCCTGGCATCGACTGGCATTCCGTCACAATTAACACAGATGTCAGGTTATCTGAATCCTCCCAGTTTTCTTCACTTTTCTCGGAATTTTCTTTAACTCAGGTTGTTACCCAGCCGACAAGACTTACTCGGACCACTTCAAGTATATTAGACCTTTTACTAACAGATGCCCCGACCTTGTTTCAATGATTAATTATTTGGAAGGCATTAGTGATCACCATTTACTGCAAATCACGTTAAATGTACCTGCCCGGACGTCACCAAACAAAAGAAAAGCGATTTTTAACTATGGCAAAGCAAATTTTACTGCTATTAATGAGGGACTTCAAAAACTTTTGGATAAATTCGTCATTGGCTTTGAATTGCGTTCGGTAGATACAAACTGGGGCATGTTCAGGAATAAAATACAAGCACTATTCAACCTACACGTTCCCCGCAAAAACACAAGAACAAAGCACAGGTGTCCATGGTATAACCAGACATTATTTCGAATGGCGAAAAAAAAGAAAAGGAATTTCCGAAAAGCCGAATCATATGGCAAACTCGAACATTGGTACGAGCTTAGAGAAATCGTTTCCAAGTACAAGAAAGAAATAAAACAAGTAAAATGTAATTTCTTTACCAGCTCATTACCTTCAGTGTTAACAAATAATCCGAAGAAATTTTGAAGCATTGTTAATGAATAGGAACACTCTGACATATCCCTTTTCGATTCCCATTCAAATCAAATCCTTACGCGTGGCTGTGATAACGCTTTAAACCAAGCCTTTGGCACTACGTTTTCGGATGTTTCGGGCTCACCATATCCTGTTTATAACTGCTTCTTAAACTTTCCAATAAATGCGGTCATGATTGACTACACAGGTATTGTCGCCATCATTGAACGCCTAAAACTATCGTCATCTTGTGGCCCCGATAATACTACTACAAAGGTTCTCAAGAATACTACAATATATAGTTCTGTCATATTATCCAAAATCATTGAACGGGACTTGACCAGAGGACTGGAAAGTTGGTAAGGTGGTTCCACTTCATAAGTCCGGAGGCAAGCACTCACATCCAATTATCGCCCCATATAATTAACTAGTGTTTGCTGTAAAATCATGGAACATGTCATACATACTCAGCTAGTTAATTTTTCTGAGTCCTCGTCTTTATTTTCCCCCTCGCCACACGGGTTTAGAAAATTATATTCCTGTGAAACACAACTACTAATTCTGACTGATGATGTTTATTCTGTTCTTGATAGCGGTTCTGAAGTAGACTGTGTGTACTTAGGTTTTTGTAAGGCATTCCATAAAGTTCCGCACAACTTGCTTCTTCTAAAACTAATTAGACTTAACATTAACCTGAATTTTCTTACATGGAGAAAATCTTTCTTAAACGATCGCTCACATTTGTACATGACGATGGCTATAACTATTCTTTAATTCCAGAAACTTCTTGAGTACCTTAAGGATCAGTCCTCGGTCCCTTACTCTTTTTGTTTATATTAATGATTTTACAAGCAACTTAACCTCCACTGTAAAACTTTTTGCCGATGATTGTGCTGTTTACCGAGAGATTAAAAACGCTAATGACACCGTGTTACTCCAAGCAGATCTGGACGCGGTTTCGGAATGGTGCTCCAAATGGAAAATGACACTAAACACTAAGAAATGTAAACTAATGCACTTGTCACGTCGTAAAATTACTGGCCATTCTTTCGACACCCTTAACGACACGCTATTATAAACAGTAACATCGTACAAATGCTGGGGTGTCTTACTCACTTCCGGTCTTTCTTGCAACAGTCACGTCAGCCGCGTAATCGCCAACGCCAAACCAATTCTTAACGTATGCTTGCCGTAAGGCCACTTAATTCCGTCGGGTGCGGGTAACCCTGGAGGTGCTGTCGAACAAGTTAAGCCGTGCGAAGGCAGTGCGCAATGGACGTGAAGCTGCGCCAAAACGGGCCCAAAACAACCGTCGCTAAAGCAGACGACAAGGCCGTACCACCGACGCCGCCACCGGAGACAAGGCACTTCCGCGCGGGGAGCGCTGGTTAAAGTCGCCACGCCATCTACCGTGTGCTCCGGGAATAAAATCCTCCGCGCCCTCCCCCCCGCCGCCGCCTCCGACGCGTTGGGAGCTTGTTGTCCCGCATGCCACGAAAGAACGGTTGGCTGGTAGAGGTAGAAAGTTTTGCTTTAAAATATCGTGGGGCTGTCGGCTAAATATAACGATGGGTGGAGTGGAAGGTGCAGTTTCTAAAGCTGTGGAATGTGTTTGCGGCGTGTTGTGCCGAGTACCTTACATTGAATTATACAACATGCTTCTGTTAAGACAAACTCCAAGGGACCGGGAACATTTGTTCGTATTATCACAAATTTGTGGACGTTACAAGAGAGCAAAAGTGTTCGTCTTAACCATGGAGTTCGTTCTAACCTGAGTCTACTGTCGTGTGAATTAGGCGTAGATGTTGTCCACATCTGCTACTCAGAGGCCTCGAAGAGCTAGTGATTAGGTGGGGGTGTGGCGCATGTTTGTGGCCTCTCCACAATCTAGCTAAGGGAGCTTCGGTGAATCGGTTGCGTGAATCAGTAGAATTATTACGTGGTTTGTTCTTTCTTTGGCACATTCTGGCTGCCATAACTGGCGTCGCGTCTGTCTTGTATATGGTTTTACGCCCTCATGTGAAACTTGGGGTCATGTATATCGTGCGGAGTGCGGGCTCAGCGGCATTATGGTCTGCAATTTTGTTTCCGAAAATGTCGCTGTGTCCAGGTGCAGGACAAACTATTACTGTAAGGGATTTACTACTGGTCAGCACTATCACTTTAATAAGGTAATTTATTAGGGTGTTGTATTACATTTCGCCTATTTAAGGCCAGAAAATACTTAAATAATATGTAAAAATAATTGTTTTTGTGTTATAATTTCTGTTAGATCTTCAACAGTAGTTCAAACTGCATTATCCTCTGCTGTAAAACCACTCGTAAATCTGTTCAAGGTTTTTGTGCTATTAAAATCCGGGCCATGCACAGCATATGCCACCGCGGATTTCGACTTAGAGGCATCAGTGTAGAATGCAGTGCATGGGTATTTGTTAGTACAAAACATGTTGTAAGTCCTCTTGGCGCGTTTCGCTTGCCGATTTCGCGGAAAGATGTATTGTGAGTGGCGACGCGGGTCAGCGAGTTCCCGAGACGCAACGAAGGCACTCGAATGCATACAAGTAACTTATTAGCAATGCAAGGCGCCTCAAGGAGCATCCGAACTACCACTGCCGCGCGCCGCACACACTCCTCAGACTCCCTCGGCTTAGGCGCTAACTTCTGACGTAGCTGAAGGTGTCGCTAGCAGTCGGTGCGCTGGTTCACAGTATAGCAGCCGACAGTAGACAACTCCCAAGGGGCAACAAAGCTAGATGTGCGCTTTCACAGTAAGAGGAAGTAAGACCACTCCCAAGGCCGCTGTTCTCTTGTGTGGTTAGCCACTCGTGTTCCTGTTAGCAACACGCAAAAAAGCCATATAAATTTATCGACGATTTAAAATAAATTAAAGCCCGATATGCACTTCACAATTACCTTACAAGGATTATTGGGCAGGGATGTTGACTTCACAGTATACATCAAATCCGTATATAGCATTGATGTTCCAAGCTCCACTGATCAGCCTCGGCGTACAAGCTTTGAGTGGGGCCTGTTCCGAAAGATGCAGTCGCAAGGCGAAGCCCCAGGTGTAAGACTGCATCCAACATTTTGAAAGCCGTCTTCGAAGCTGAGCTGTATACAACGCCCCCTAGTCCATTCATGATCTCACTAAAATATTTAAAAAAAAACAAAGGGCGTGTTTTATCGGCCACATATTATTGGTGCGAGAGGAATTTGAGTACGTTCGTAGTCATTAAAGATTTCATTTTGAATAGTTTTATGTGGGAGATAAATGTGAGCTTTTCATCAAGCACTATACGCAAAAAATTGCTCTTTTCTGACCAGAATGACTACCCCAGGAAAAGTTATGCCAGGGCCCGGCCGGATTCAACGCCTTTGGGTAATACAACACAAAAATACGTTTAAACCCGTTTTTTTTCAGCCCAGACAGCAAGCTTTTAACACCAAGCTGAAACTGGCGAGAGCTCACAAATCGACAAATTTAACAATTTAGAAGATATTTGGACTCCGCCCCCGTCCACGTACATAGAATGGGAAATTGGTAGCTTTACGAATAGAGTTTATCTAGATTAAACAGCGCGCAGTTTAAATCCCGCCTGCAGGCACTCCGTTGTCATGGACGGGAACTGAAAGTGTTGTACTTACCTTAAAAAGAAATCTTCTCTCGCGCAAGTAAGTTCAAAGTGTGTTTAACATGTTACCCGATATGACAAAAGATTTGAGGTGACTAAGAATGCAGTAGCGCCACGCAGTGTCCTATGCTCTTGCGAGATCAAAAAATGCCACAACACCATATTATTTCTGGGCGAAGGCATCCCTGATGTATTTATTATCTCATATCAACAAGTTGGTCCCTTGTGGATCTCCTGGCCCTGAAGCCTGTCTGGCTTCTCCAGGGAAGACCATTGTACTGTAAGCTGTATACAAGCTTCTTGTTTGTCATCTTCTCGAGAAGCTTGCACAGGCAGCTTGTTAGTGGGATGGTACGATAACTGCCGGGAGAAGATGTGTCCTTCCCCTCCTTCAAAAACGCTACTACCATGGCCTCCATCCAAGATCTGGGAAGGTGCCCCGAAAGCCATATTCTATTGAATAAGTGGAGGAGTGTTTCAACAGTGTCGGCGAGTAAGCATTGTACCAGAGATGTATGAACCATCGTAAGTCCGAAAGGCGGCTCCGAAGACCGCAAGCGTTCCATTGAAACACAGTGGCCTTGCTGCGTATTTCCACAGTTTTTGGTGCCGAGGAAGTTCTCATAGCCCCTATCGTCATTGTGTGAGGAGAGGTACTACAAGGTGTCCGTGATGCTGTCTGCGCATGAGCTGAAGGCCTAAATGCGCTCACCACAGCCCTCAGCTCATGAAGTTGAAACTTAGAGAGAAACTCTCAAAACTCATGAAATCAAGACGGGTTTCATTCGTTGTTGTCACGTAGACACTTTTTTTCGGAAGCATGTTATGTATTGCATGAAAGTGTTTTAGTAAGGTATAGAACTGTACACGTGTTCAAAGCGTTTCGGTTGTGCGTCGGCCTGGTTATCTAGCATTTCGCCTGTTTTGCTAACAATTAAGGGGCAAGCTTTCTGTTTGTTGTCGCGGATGCGACACCAAAACGGGAGCCAAGCAGCCGGTCACCCGTTCGCTGCGCTGATCAGTCCAACTTCCACGAGGGCGAGAAGCAAACTATGCCCGTGCGTGTCCGTGCGAGCCGCCTCTTTAATAGCATCAACACACTACCCCATCGCCTCCAAAGTTAAAAGTTTATTTCAAGAATACAATTATGAGTGATTACATAATGTACATATGCAAGAAGCAGGTATGCAATGTAGGTATAATGTAGGTATACAATGTGCGATTCCATAACGTAGATATAAAAGAGGTAGGTATACAAGCCAGGCCCAGCAGGTATACATGGTAGGTGTAATGTAGGTATACAAGGTCCAGCACGAGGAATGCAGTAGGCAGCAGGCGGTCGTAATAAATGTGACCATGCAGGATAGACGGAAATACGCAGCGCTATGACGGCCACGAAAATGCAGCAGCCAAAGACAAGAGAACGCCTATAGAACTGTCATCAGCGTGAATACACAGAGTCCGCCCTCAGGATTGAGAATTCCAAAATTTAGGAAACAGGCACAATGTTCTCCCGAATATCAGGCAGGATTATCTCGACCGACAACACGTTCGAGATATCGAGCACAGTGGTGTTTTTCGCGCTAGGCGATGACTTTCAGTTCAACTCGGACGCCGCGGACATACACAGCATAGTGCTCATTGATATATATCCGTCGGCTGGCTTACGTTTTAGGCTGCGTAATAGGCGCAAGGGGCAGTCACACTCACAGTGGTGGCCTCAGAGCCCAAGATACGAAGAAACGCTCCACCAAGACAGACAGACAGACAGACAGACAGACAGACAGACAGACAGACAGACAGACAGACAGACAGACAGGCAGACAGGCAGACAGACAGACAGACAGACAGAGCAGACAGACAGACAGACAGACAGACAGACAGACAGACAGACAGACAGAGACTTTTATTTTTGGTCCGGAGGAAACTACGTTGGGATTGTAGTTGCGGGCCATTCCCACGTACGGACAGGAAGGCCGTGGCCCGCCGCCCATCGCAGGCCTCTGGGACGGCCAGGAGTTGGACAGAGAAGTCGACGCTTTTGAGGGCTTCCTCCCAATCGTCTTTGTACTTAAACATGGCGTTGCGTATTGCAGGGCACTGCCAGAGCATGTGATCTAATGAGCAATACGCCTCTCCGCAGTCCGGATAGTGCGGTTTAGTCATTTTGCGCCCAACATTGACCAAGAGAAGGTGAACAGATAGCTTTTTCAGTTAATTATGTCTTGAACGCCGCAATTTCCGAGTGCGTCTGAGATGGCGACGATCCGAGACGTGATCGCTGCTGCAATGTAATCGCCATGCTCCCCGAAAGTCGTATTACTACAACTGACCACCCGTTTTGTCTATAGGACATGAGCGTATTTACAGTGATCGGCTACCACCTACAAGTTGCTTCCTCGCACTTCACCTTCGGATCTTGGCGGCGGGGTGAGTGTGTTGATAAAAAATTACACCATCTTCCCGTAGGGGAACCCTGAGTAGTATGCGAAGCAGCCATGGGGTCGATTCAAGTGCCCATTAGTTTTCAGTTCGTCGTTTCCGTTAGGCTGAGGTACGTAGCTACCGTTATATTTACCGTTTGGTTTCCATGGTAACTACCAAACTTTTCACTTACCGGAACTACGAAATGGTAAATTGCGTTGACCCCATGGCTTCTTCGCATACTACTCAGGGTTCCCCTACGGGAAGATGGTGTAATTTTATTGGAGGGGGGGGGGTGGAGTGGAGAGGCATTAAAGAGAGAGAAAGAAAGACGTTGTACGTGGTATGAGTTTGTCTTTATTTAGGCATTATCATCATCATGTTCAATGTAGGTGACGTCGACCTGTGGTTGGCGTTCCACTTTGATTATGACCGCCTTATGGTCTGTGAAATGTAAAGTCAAGCGCTGTTGTAGTGGATGAACCCTAAAGTTGCTGAAGATGAGGTCGATGCACGTTCCCCGGATGTTTGTGGGCTGCTTGTGATCCCGGCCCGACGACGATGAAACGTTGAAGGCGCGTGAAGCGTGCTCGTTTCTCGTGCCGGCCCAGGAAGACACCGGCAACACTGTCGCTCCTGGAGCCATTAAAGGAGTACTCACACAAAATTTTGACGCCTAAAAAATGATATAATTGGCTTCAGTAGGTTGTACAGATGCCTCACAGAAATTTTTGCAGCGATCCGAGGCCGGAATCACATCTAAAATCGATTTTGATTGTCCCTGCCGTGAGCTTCCACAAATCGGCAGCATTAGCGAAATCGCTCTCGGCGCGACGAAACATTGGCCGGCGTGTCTGGCCGGTTCAGGGTGACGTCATATAGTCGTTTACGGGACCGGAAACGATATCCTGCGCTGCTGCTGTCAGTGGTATTCGTTTGGGCAGGAGACGTGGGTGTACCCCTGTGAGCAATGCTTGTAAACTTTGCGCACTTTGCGTGTTCGACGTCTTTGCTCTTCAGTTCGTGGCCGCCGCATGGTGTTCCCTGCACTGGTGCCGAAAACTGCGCGGTGCGCGATGTCGACGCGCACCGCGGCGACGCGGCGGTGCTATGGCAAGCTCGCGGAATGCGAAGTACTGGTCGTGGAAGCCTGTCCGAGCAAATCGACGATGACGCCAAGATGCATTATTTTCCACGCGAACGACATGCAGCGCTAAGCGTGGACTGAGTTCGTGCGCGGCGGCGACCGCAAGAACTGTCGCCCAAGCCAGCGGGCTCAGCGTTGCTCGGGTCAGCTTGGGTGTTGGGAACTTTAGGCTTAGTATCGTGGCGAATATTTGATCGCCGGTATCTGTACAACTGCGAATGACCATCCCTTACACAACTTTTCACCACACTATCATCCCCTTTTCACATATAGAGCTTTATTTTGGCGATAATTGCCGTTTCAGCGATCGGTGACCAAGACATCTGCCGTGGCCTGTTTTGATTCTAGCGCGCAGGTGGCGCCATCTTTCGGCCGCTCGCCGCACCGTGGTGCCGGTAGTGCTGGGTCGGAGCGCCGAACCTCCGCTTCCGGTTAGCGTAGGCTAACCCTCGCGGCAAATATCTTAATGCCGCTTTTGAATTCAGCGCTGATAACAGCCCCTAGCACAATTTTTCACCACACTAACATCTACTTTCTCGCATGTGGAACTTTTACGCAATCAGATTGATTAGAAGAGTGGCGACAAGCTGTTGCTATCACGGTCTGCGCCGGTTCGAGCCGCAGTGATATTAAAAAATAGACGAGGGTGGAGAGATCGCCGGCCTAATCGCCTGGCCAAATAAAGTTGTTCTGTCTGTCTGCCTGTCGGGTGGCAGCTACTCATCCGAGTCTAACGATTCAGAGGACATGTCGACTGCGCGGGCGAGTGCGGACCATGTGAAATCGCAGCAGACGATGCGGCAAACGTCCCTGACGTCACGGGTGATACCGTGACGTAAGACTGGCCCGCTTGCAGGCTGGCCTTCAAACGGCCATTTTCCCGCGCGGCGACCGATTTTGAAACTGGTTGCAATAAACGTGCTATAATTAATTCTCTAATGGCGGCTGAAGGCTTTCGGTTCGATTTTCGTAATTACTGGGCCAATAGGTATTCTTTACAGCATAAAAACTGAAAGCGAGAAATTTAGTGTCAGTACTCCTTTAAAGGGTAAGACACCACCGGGCGTTCAGCAAGCCGAGCATGCGCTTGGGGGTGTGGACGCCGCACGGCGGAGGGAGAGACATAGCCCCGACCATGAGATGCTTCGCTTTTAATTAAAGAGGCGGCTCGCACGGGCACGGGGGACGGGCATGGCTCGCTCCTCGCGCTCGGGGCAGTTGACCTTGATCAGCGTAGGGAATGGGCGACCGGAAGTGCGGCTCCCTTTCTAAGTCGCTTTTCGGGAAATCCTGTTCCCGCTAAACCCGGAAGACTGAGGCCACAAGCAGACGTGACCTCATGCGGCGCAGACGTCGAGGACGCCAGGCCTGGGATCCCCTGGAAGCAACCCGATTCTGCGGTCCTCGCCATCGAACGCTGTCAACCGCTTGTGCTCGTGCCGAGGCCATGTGCACCGGTCGCCTGCCTTCGCACCGCTTGCCATGAAGGAGCTACGCCGCCACCGTGGCATTGTGATTGAGGCCGTCACAAGGGGTGTGGCTGCAATTCAATCACAGCTGCAGGTCCACTGACACTGACCGGCCAGATCCGCTCGCACCCGCGCGCCGTCAATATCAAGTACGACGAAACGAAGTCCCTCGACAAGTGCGTCCGGGAGATTATCAGCTTGGGCGAATTAGAAGCCGACGTCTTCGCCAGTGACAAAAAGGAAATCGAAATCCGCTCGCAGGTCTACCTCGCCAGACCCTCCAGGGTTCCTGCGTTTGCCGCTTCTTGGAATCCAAGAGCGGCGTTGCGCTGCTGAGCACGAGGTCGCCGGTTCGATTCCTGGCCGCGGCGACCGCTTTTCTGATGGAGGCAAAAAGCAAAAACGCCCCTGTCTACATTTCGGCACACGTTAAAGATCCCCAGGTGGTCAAAACTAATCCGGAGCCCTCCACTACGGCGCGCCGTATCGCCTTCGTTGCGTCGGCGCGTTAAACCCTACAATCAATCAATCCAAGAGCGCTAAGCCATTACTACACCGCCATCCGGCACGGAAAGAGTACACCGTCCTCCGGTGTCAGCAAGGTAACCGCGAAGGCTGAAAAGGTGGCGAACGAGCACGCTGGGTGTAAGCAGTTCGTTTCCGACTCCGCCCATCCTGGCCTGGCGCGGAATTCTGATTTTGTCCGTTTTAAAAATGCCCATTCACGTCCGTTTTAGTTGTGACGTAGGTACACTTGCGAGACGCCTGGCCAATGACGTGCGCAGGAACCGACGCCTCGCCTTGCTTGTGCTGCGTCTCGCCTGATCGTCTGCTTTGACCCAATCACGGCTCGCTCGAAACGGACACTTTGAAGCAGACATGAAGTTGACAAAACTGAGAATTCCACCCCGGACCTCTCTGATTACCAGTACCAGAACTACAGCCAAGAGAGAGAGAGAGAGAGAGTCAACTTGTACTGAGCCCTTTAAAGAAGGTGTGTGCGCGCAGGCACCAGATGGGGTGGTTCCCTAGTCACTGGACCCATATGTGTCCAGCAGCTGCGCCTGGCCACCAGTCCGTACTGAGTGGCGAGGTCGGGGCTGGACAGCAAGGTCTCCCATCGCTCGAGGGGGTTGGGGATAGGGGTGGGCGGAAGGGAAGTTGGGGGGGGGGAGGTCTTGAGTTTCGTGCGCTCCCCTATGATGTGCACTAGAGTGCCTCTCGTCTCCTTGCGCCCAAGGCCCATGGGTACTTGGACAGAGGATTCATTCAAATCACTGACGGATCAAAAACACCGTTTGCTACAAAACACGTTACACAAACTAAAACAGGGAAAAAAATCTGCGTCTTTTAAACGCCAAGCTGTATACGGCTAGGGTTCCGCGTCTTGAATAACCCTGCGCGTGCTTTCTTTGTCCGCTTTTCAATCCCCTGCGAGGCTGATTTCCTCTAGAACCTCAAAGCTAGCTGCAGCGGTCTACGCCGGAGCACAGTCACGAGGCAATGCGTCTCTTTCAAGTGCGATCGGCGTTTCATAGCGCGAGACGCTTCCATGAGTGCGTTTGTTCGTTTGTTTGCGTGCTTGCTTGCTTTCTGCCGAAGAAGACGTCTGCGGAAGAAGACGTCTGCCGAAACGGCGTCAGCGACAATGGCGCCGCACCGTCGGCGTTGTCGTCGACGCTAATTTTCACACTGGTACGGTCCGCGTGCTGCGGTAAGGGTCGTCGTTGTTCCACGACCTTCAACTCCAGTAGCAGAAGAAAAAAATCTACTGTCACTCCAAATTCGTACCTTCGCTCGAAATTCTGTTCCACCTCAGCATCGCTGGTCATCCACCTTACGGGAGTGGAATGGATTGTGAATTTTTTCTCTTGTTCCCTTTATTCTGGTGCAGGCGCGAAGATGGGGACAGGGCTCGCTGCAATTTCAAAAGGGTAAATGAAATGCCATCATGGTAACACGGTACAAACGAGCAAGCTGGGTATAAACTCATCTTGAACACACGAAGAAGTTAGTTGCGCTTACAACTTTGTCCCCGCTTAGGCTATTACTGAACTTATTCTTTTACTCTTCCCCCAAGCACGATACACTTTACTACCAGTGCAGAAAAAATAGCCACTGCATTTTTCGCCTACCACAAATTCCCGTAAAAACAGGCAGATATGGAAAAAACAATTACGCTCTCCAAATGTGGTAAAAGCGAATGGACAATAACTGGCAAGCATTATTTGTGTTTTTATTTTTTTTTTAAGAATGCTTTGAGCGCTTAATATGCTGCGGTAAAAAGTCAGTGCCTGTCCGCCGCTATAGCTCAGTACGGCAGAGCACTGGTCTCGTAAACCAGGGGTCGTGAGTTCGATTCTCACTGGCGGCAGTTCTTTTTTTTTTTTTATCGAAACGTCTGTTTCCTTTCTGGTCATATTTTGTTTACGTAATTTCCGTCACCAAAGCCCGCAGTACAATTGCTCTACCAATGACTCACTACAAGGCCTGGTAATGGAGAACAACTATTCTTTTTTGAAATGGCCAATGAATTTGTGATGAGATTCTGTGGTCGTCTCGGTAGCTAGAACACGCAATAAAGGCCCACGAATTTACCGATTTACTAGCTGACTTCTGAATCAATCGCGCCAGTTCTTACTGGTCGCCGAGAAATCGCAGAACAGCTGACCGACCGACCGACCCCGGCATATTCTTTCTGAACAAAAAAATAAGATACAATATTAACACAGCATAATGATTAGTTTACATCCAGGTACGCCATAAAGGCAAAGCACAAGCCAAGGTTATAAACGACAAACACGATCTCAGATCCACATTGCCGTTTAGAGACTGCTCAAATATACCAACTGAGGGTAGCATGAATTAGCATGTTAAAAAAACTGCGAAGACATCTGGGGCGGTATTCTCGTAACTGTCCCTTTTGAAAACGTCCCTTTTGCGTCCCTTTCATCGTGACGTACTTCCGGTTAAGCAGTGGGCATTTGATTTAAATACCGTAACTGTTCTTGCAAACGCATTTTAAGGAACTGAAACCGTATCAGAGTATCTTTTATGTGTTTACTGTTCCGCGAGCGAACCAACAATAAGGCACCGAAAAATCGTCTGCTCCAAATCGTCTGCTCCGAGTAGCCACGGCTCATAGCCCCGCCGTGCTTGCATGGCGTCACATCCGGGTGTTCCCTTTTAGCCAATCAGTGCTCGCTTCAAAAGGGACACTTTTGAAAGGGACACAAAAGGGACAAAACACGGGAATACCGCCCCTGAGCACATCTTACGAAATGTAAATTCGAAAGCTTTAATTTACACTTGAACGCCGCTCGCTCAGTGCTTTCTGTGCAGGGTGCGCATGTGCCTTATGCCGCTGCTCCGCAAAGTGAACAGGACGCGGGATTCATATATCGTTAAACGCCACACTCTTCGTTCTCTGCTCTTGACGGGGCGCTGCCTATAGCTCGTCCTTTGCTTGTGTGTTTTCTTATTGATGCAAACTGAGCTCGTGCGATGCGTGGCGCAGTCGCGTGGGAGTCGTTCTCGGCTTCCGACGACGTGGCCGAGGCCGACGCTGACGTGGGCTTTTAACGCTTCGCGCATTGGTGAACGTTTTCCCACTCAAATTATGCAAGTGCTTAGCAAGCAATAGAAGAATTACTCAATGACACGTTATCGTAAGAAAAATCCCCGCAGTAACGTACTCACACGAAGGAGCGTAAACGTTGCCATTGTGTAGTAGTAGGGTAACTTTATTTTACGTTGGGTGCCGGAGCGACGTCCAGTGCTCTGTCCGTGACGGTTTCTTGCGTTGCAAGGTCAGAGCTCCCCAGAGCGTGCTCCCGATGAGAGGTGGGGGGGAGGGGGGATGAGGAAAAAGAGAAAAAAAATAGATGTTCCTGAAGAATAAAAACAACCTAAATAAAAAACGGGAACACAGCTGCACCAGCAGAGCTATCATAGGTTACAGCCACTTAGAAAAATAAATGAAAAGGGAGCCAGCCAGAAGATCATAAATCCTCTAAAGTCGCACTCTATCGACACCACAGCTGTATTGTGCGGATCAGGATGGGACAAGGGCATATCGATTTCTGACTTCTTACTGGGACATAGTGACAGAAAACATAAAAACAGTCGAACCCAGCATGAAAGCTGTAGAAACACGACTGAGCTGGACAGTTCAAGGACGTGTTCAGACTACACCGAAAACAGTCCACAGTGAGAACGTCGTGGTTCTAAACGCGAGACTGCCTGGTGTACCTTTCGCCTTCGGACGATTTGGAGAATCGGAGGCCACAGTCAGTAAAGATCCGGTACATGCTTCGACAAACGATCATGTCTCAGTAGACGCAAAGAACAAGACACGGTTTGTAGACTCAAGATACGAACTCGCTCTTCCTCGGAAGCAGGACATCGACCTATCCGACAACTTCGATGTAGAAGAGCGAAGACGTGACCAGTTGGTTAAGATCCCAGATAAGGGGCAGTGTTGCTCAGGAAGCGAGAACCTGACTGAGACCCTAGCAAAAGAGATAGGAGCCCAGTCGCTGATACAGTCCCCGTCGTGGTGGGAAGAACCTGCATGGATCTCTTCGCATCGGGGTCTCCTGGAACCAAAGAGTCCTCTCATGCTGCCGCAGAAAACAGCGGAGGACGCTAGTGCACAGAACTTCACCCTTCAGCTATTGACTTCGTATTCGATGAGCATTACCCGACTGAACCAGGCTGACCGCTCAACGTCTCTACCCTTTACAAGCATGCTAGCTCCACGTCCTTGGCGGCCGGGAAGATGTAGAATCTCTTTGAAGGGGCCACAGCCGCATCATCATCGACCGCCATAGGCCTGGTGCGGACAGCCATTGTCTTAAAAGAACAGTAAAATATGCTAGACTGTTTCCGGTGGACCGCAGTTTAGGCCAAGGCGATACCGGTAGGTATTTGTGAGCGCTACGTTGAGACGTAATCGATGGAGCAAAGTCTCTAGCCGACGTGGAATAACCACAGTGTAACCACAGTGCCAAAGTAGGGTCGGCATGATGCAGGAATGGGTCTGGTTTTCCAGGAGAGACCAGAAGGTGATTCTTTCCCTGAAAACAAGCTCCTTTGCTAGTCTAGAGGCATCGTGCTTCGTGAAGAAAATGTTCCTCACGTTCCACAGTCGTAATCCTCTCTTGGCAGCCTCATCTGCTTTTTCGTTGCCTACGATGCCGCAGTGTGCAGGGATCCGCTGCAGTATCACGCGGTGCCCGGCGACGCAGACTAGATGATCTAGGTAGGATAGATCACGGTATATATGTTTGTGAAAGCTTAATCTGCTGGCACGCCGAAGAGTTTGTAGCGCTGTCTTCGAATCTGTAAAGATAACCAACTGTGGTGGCTGCTGGCGGGGAATGGAGCGAAGTGCTTGTTTAATGGCATGAAGCTCGGCAGATGGGGACGACGTTGAGCTCTCAAGACAGTATGAGAGCGCTTGGCCGGTCCATGGAATAAAGAGTCCAGAAGAACTGCAGTCAGGCGTAGATGAGCCATCAGTCAAAATATGGGACATATGAGAGAATTGGCTACTTATATGAGCATGTGTTAATAGAGCGAGGCAAATTTGAGGCACAACTATTTTTAGGTGAGTCTGCACGCATGTTAAATTTTACGAATTGTGGTGATGAGTCCAAGGCGGGAAATCAGATGTCAGATTTGTCGTCGTTGGCTAGGTACAGATATGTTTTTAGTATTTATAGTTTCTGCGAAGCTTGAATTCTTGTTGCATTGAACAATGCCTGCCAATAACTTGGATTCTGCGTGCAGAGTATGCCTCAAGTATATTGGAAATGTTTCCTGCAATCTAAGAATATCCAAATGCAAGCAACCAGCCTCTTCAACAGTGCCAACACATGGTGAGCCCTTAGGCAGGCCGAGACAGGTACGCAGACAGTTATTCCGCATTCAGCTGGTTTTTACATGTTTACGACAGCCATTGCAGAACAGGCAGGCTGTAGCGCAGCAAGTGTTGCTGTGGCGTCTCATTACAACCTACACCGGTGTGGGCCGGAGTCCACAGCAGCATCACAGAGTGACCATGGGGATTCTGAAAACTTTTGAGAACAGCTACGGAAATGACGCCATTTGTGTAATTTCCTATGGCAGTTTGGGAGTCAGATAAAACGATCTGAGGCGTAGGTAATTGAGTAAGGGCAAGGGCAATGGCCGCCTCTTCCGCAGTTACCGAAGAGGTGGTGGCGACTGTAGCTGAGATCTGAGGGATTGTTGGAGAGGCGCCTACTACAGCGAGTGAGAAGGCAGGACGGGTGGAGTAGGCCGCTTCGTCTATGTAGAGTGTGTGCTCAGAGGGAGGGTAGCGGGAAAGGTGTGCTTGGGCTCGGGCAAGACGTCATCCGCGGTGGTAGGCTAGATGCATGTCTCGCGGGGTCGGCTTAGATGTGGAGACGTGCGCGGAGAAGCTTGGGAATGTGAGCTGGAGAATCCAGTAGAAGCGGCAGTTGCCATGAATCCGATCGAAGATTTGCGGACCAGCCGGGGTCTGGGAAAGGCACGTGAGCTGGGCCAGGCGATGGGCTTCGAATAGTTCGTCTATGGTATTATGTATACCGAGCGCGAGAAGTCGTTGGGTGGATGCGTGGGGGGGGCAGTAGCAGCACGGAAGCGGATAGGCCTCCGAAAGTAAGGCATCGAGGGAGGTGCGTTGAGAGGGGGTGAGCTCTGCGTAAGGGAGGTGATAGCAAAAACAGCTCACCAGGAAGCACTGCCAAAGTCGCAGCCGTTCTAATTCTGTTAGTTAGACGCGATACGTTTAATGAGACCAATAGTTTGGATGGTGTGAGTGTGCAAGAGAGGTATAGTGTCTGTGCTTCTCCTATTGGCTTGGAGATGCATGCCGAGAAGGCGAAGCTGGAGACCCTGGGGGAATGGTTGTCCGTCCAGCATTACCTGAATGGAGGTCCAGGGAGTAGGTCTAACCCTCGGTGGAGGAAGGAGCAGGAGTGCTGATTTTGTGGCCGAGCAAGTCAAGCCTGCTTGTGCAGCAAGTCGGGAGACTGCGGCAGCCCCTGTTGAGAGTGTGGCCTCTATGTGGGAATCGCTCCCTTTATTGACCCAAAGTGTAATGTCATCCGCGTATATGGTGGAGTGTAGGGACGGTGTATTTTCTAGAGCATTCGCGACAGAGAGCATGGCGAGATTGAATAGTAGAAGCGAAAGAATGGTCCTTTGGGGGGTGCCTCTGTTGGGCATGTCGAAAGTGTTTGATTTGACGGTGCCCAGTCGGAGAGTGGCGGTGCAATCGGAGAGAAAACTACGTATGTAGGTGTATGTGCGAGCGCCTAGGCGTAGTGTGTTGATGGAGTTAAGAATGGCGGAGTGCCCTACCTGATAAAATGCTTTATGTAGATCTCAGGCGAGGATTGCCGCATAGTCTCTGGCGGGAAGGTGTTTAAGAATGTCATGGTGGATTTGCAGAAGGGCGTCCTGTGTGGACAGTCCGGAGCGCAAGCCTCTGAGGTTGGGGGAAAGAGGGAATGTTCTTCAAGGTGTGCGGATAGTCGATTGTGGATGACATGTTCGAGAAGTTTTCCGACACAGGAGGTGAGCGAGATTGGTCGGAGATCGGGCAGTGCGAGAGGGTTGGCTGGCTTGGTAATTAGTGATATCGTAGTGTGTCCAACTCCGAGGTAGTGTACCAGCGTTAAAGTGCGTATTGAAGAGCTGGGTGAGGTGGTCTATAGATGTGTCATGGAGATGGCGAAGAATTTTATTCGAGATTTTGTCCGGGCCGGGAGCCGTTTGCCGGCGAAGGGCGCGTAATGCTCCCTCTGCCTCTTCTCGCGTACTTTCAGCATCTAGGTCCGAATTGGGGGTGCCATCGTAGAAAAGAGTGGTGGAGTCAGAAGGAGATGGCTTCGGAATGTATGTAGTGTGGAGTTGACGAAGGCTGGCCTCTTGGGAAAGGAGAAGCTGGGTTATACGAGTGTTTTGGTGCGTTCGAGATTTTGTGGGATCGAGGATATGGCGGAGTAGTGCCTATGTGCTACGCGTGGAAGCTTGCCCCTCATATCGTCGCACAGTTGGATCCAGCAGATTCTGGCACATAGGTGCATGTTTGGTGATTGCCTGCTGAAGTAAATTTAACTTGCGGCGGAGGCGATGGCGGTGTTTGTGACACTTCCCCCGTCGCTCGAGACTACCATATGCTTCCCAAAGGTGGAGCATTTTGGAGTTCACATACTCCGCAGGAATGTCCGGATCGATTGGGTGATCGTGCTCTTGTATTGTACGCAGAATGTTAGAGACCCACTCCTCTAAGTCATCCTCTGTGCTGCCCTGTGGGGGTGGTATGTGGTGGCTGTCTAATGGGAAGGCATCCCAATCTGTGATCGTAGTGTGAGTGGGATGTTCATGGGGGGATAGCTGTAGTGAGGTGTTGAGCTCGGTAATATGAGGAGTAAATTGCCAAGTGGCCGGACGGAGACAGTGACAGAGTGTAAGGTCAGGTGCCGTGTATGTTGAAAGCCCTGAAAGATATATCACGACCAACTGAGCCTTCAGTTTTTACCAAAAGATAGCGAACATGCATGTACGCCTCAATGCAGTAAACTGAATTCAGCGTTGCTTGAACAAGCTGCCTCAACAGAATAATTATTACGTAAAAAGGAACAAAAAAACATCCACTTTTTCTCATCACCTGTGCGTTCATGAAGCAGTCTTACAAAAATGTGAAGCAAGAATTCTCGTGCCGCGGAATTCAATGAATTGAATTCCCCGCTTTGAGAACTATCTAGTGCAGTTGGCGCTATTGGTGTAACAATTTCAATAACCATAAAAGCCGCGTGAATTTAAATATCACTAGAATGGACGTCCGAAATGGCACAATATTCCCAAAAATGCCACGAGCTGCTCGACCCCCCCAAACCCCCTTTATTACCCCTCAACCCTACCTACAATACAATTCTGTCAAGCTCACTATACTTGTACTCCAGAAGGATCTATCCCCCGCCCCACCCTACTCTCAGTAATCACCAGGCTCATATCTGGCGCGGGCTACTGACCGGTGTTTACTTTCCACCACGCTGTTCTCTCCCACATTTCTCCATCTTTCTTCCCACACGACTACCACAGTTTCAACGTCCCTCTAACTACCTACCACTTGTTGCAATCATGCTCAGACAACCACAAAACCCTCCCCGAATCATCGCCCGGACAGTGGGACGTCTGCGCTGACCAGCTCACCTCCGGAGCCACGAAAAACTACACCATTTTCCCACGTGGGAACCCTGAGGGATGCAAAGCCGTGGAGTAGTAGCGTGTTAATTGGTTGTTAGAGTAAAGACACGTGTAGTAGCGTATTAAATGTCTTCTTTATTTATCGAGTAGTGGGGAACGTTTTCGCGGCTTCTCGTTCTCGAAGCGAGGAATCCGCTGTTCGACGCTGGCGTTTCGAAGCGTTGTCACCGTTGCCGAACGCCATCTGGATCAGCTTACTCACCGCTGGCGTTTAAAAGTGGCTTCTCGTTCTCGAAGCGAGGAGTCCGCTGCTCGACGCTGCCGTTTACGTTCGGCGTCGCGAGCTCTCATCTGTGCACCATTGTCTTCGGAGGTGCTCGCGGTTCTGCCAGTGTGCTGGCTGGCGCTAGTTGAAGGTGTGCCAGCCAGTTCGCTGACGGAATCGTTGGCGTCCATTTCCAGTCATCGGACGGCGCAGTACCGAAGAAGCAACTGAGCGGAGCGCTGGACCGGATTTATTTGCAGAGCAGATGGAGTGGAGAGGAGGAAGCACGCGCGCATGCGCGTGATTGGACAGCTGGTGTGGGCGGGTAGAGGAGGAGCAGCGCGCGTAGCGCAAGGTGGTGTGGCACGCGTAGGAGCGCGAGCAGGTGGTGTGGAGAGGAGGAGGGGAGAGAGTGGTGTTATCACAGGTGGTGTGGAGAGGAGAGCTACGGACGCCGACGGACGACGGAGGGTCGACTAAGAGATGCTTTGCATCTAAAACTCTGCTAGACCGGGAGGCCGCGAGCCCGTGGCCTTACTCCACCCTTACTTTCACCCTTACACCTTTCCCTTTTAAGATCAATAAATGTTTATTACTACTACTTCCCCCAAGACTGTGCGCAATCCGCTGCTAACTCACCACTAGATCACTCAGTATGGGAAGCTCGAGCACATTACTTATCGCCTCAGCCACAAACTCCTAACGAAAGCCCCGTACCACTTGCGTAGGCTGCTTCGGAAAAATACATTTCCCTGATCGACTAAACTGCACCTGCTATGTCCCACTCAGTACTCCGCTCTGTACCAGTTTTAGCAGTGAAAGAAGTTCCGTTCAGTTCCAGTCCGTACGATGAGCTTCTGTTCATAGAAACGGCCCTGCATCTGGCACCACCAATAGGGTCCCCAAACGAGGATGTCACTCGGCCAATGTACTCTTAATAAAAGATATTACTCTCTCTCTCTCTCCAACAAGTTCCTCAGTAAAGATGAGATGTTCTTTTCCTCGAAGTACGGTGTCGGCCAGGAACCAAACCACGCGGGATCTGGTTAATTTGGCAGGAGGCACAAGGAGGTGGTGTTGAAGTTCGCAAGGCTGGTGGCCGAATTGACTAACTCGAGACCTTCTTATTTGATGAATGGAATCGAAGACTTTATATATAACCATTTACATTAAGTTAACTTGGTACACGACAAAAAGGACAAACTTCAAACTGCAGTTTCAATCATGCTTCAAGCGCGTAAAGATCAGTTGAGTGACTCAAACTGGGTGATGTTCCGCGCGGGGAATTTTCCCTTTTAAATGCGGAGCATTTCTTAGGCTCGCCAACTCCTCCGTCCATAGGCGTCCGCAGCTCATGACGTCACGTCGAGGCGCAGGTGCGCGCCTCTCCCCCGTACCCTCCTCGCTCTCAACAACAGCTGCGGCGGTGCGGCAGGAGCGCGTCTGCGCGCGCATGCGCTGTAGCTGCGCCGTGCGCCTCGTCGCTCTCAACAACAGCTGCGGCGGTGCGGGGGGAACGCGTCTGCGCGCGCATGCGCAGTAGTTACCCCGTGCGCTCCGTCGCGCTCAGCAGCAACAGCGGCAGGTGTACACGTGATAGCGGCGTGCTAGCGGCGTGACAGCTGCGTGACAACAGCGTGGTGGGGGGCGTGGAAAGGTCGCGCGCTTGTATACGGAAGTGCGCGCATGCGCGTCTCTCCCCCATACTCCTCTCCCTCGACAGCGCGCGCAGTGTATATAAGCGGCGGAGCGCGCGTTCGAACTTCAGTCAAGTGCGTCTTTGCTTGCCTTTCGTTTGGCTCCAGATGAAGTATAAGCGATGGAAGCAACAGTACCGTCAACAAGTTAAGCATTCCAAACCCTCCCCACATCCAAACGGTAACCACAAACTACCCAATTACGCAACTTTCACGCAATACAACCACCCCTATGCGACGCATTTACTCGAGTTCCCCCCGTGGGAAGATGCGGGCGGGCGGCTTTCTTCGCCTTCTGTCGCCCCACCGGAAATTACCTCTTCAAGTCGTGCATATCATAGACACCCCAGATAAACATCGCTTTCTTCCATTATAAAAAGGGAAAAAATTGAATAGGCTGGTTTGGCGAGAGCTGAGACAGTCGTCTTCATGCGAAAAACAAGTGACACACCCCTCTCTTTACCAAGGGGGCTGGTAGATGAATAGGAGAAAGCCTGAAAATTACCAATAAATATAGTATTATGAAATGAACTAGAAATGTGCTCGGATTGCGATTTTTTTCGGGGACTTTTCGTCTGTAATTTCGTCCAAAAGGGAAATAGGGAGTCTATAATAGATGGAGGGAATTTTAGAAGTCGCGTAGTAAAAAAAAATAATGTCAGCAACCGGACTTCGGATCATTTATAACTTTGTTTTCTTTTAAGAAGTTTTCCTAACACTTCGTCAGATTTTTTTTCAAATATCCGCCTTCGTGTGCCCGCAAGCCACAAGCATCCAAGACCGCTTCTAATACAGTTCATAAAACAGAAGTTAGCATAGAGGAAAGAACACTCCATGTGGAAGAGCTAGTAAAGCGTGAAGCGGCGGTGGCTGAAGGGCTGCGCAATATACAAAAAAAACGCTGCCCTTCCACTCTGTGAAGAAGGATGACCTGCACAGCTGGACGCAGTCCACGGATTGCACGAAACAAAACACGTTTATAATAATTTCGGTGGCGCATATTTCTTAGCCCATTAGCTGAATGAATCTCTGACGAATCAAAGCTTGGTTCTTGCCGATGAACATGCAACTGTCTGTGTCCCTCCCGCCTCGTAAGCATCTCACTGTATAAGGCCGGGTTCAGACTGTTGCCGCAGCTATCGTAATAAGTTTAAAGAATGACACCATTTCACGACTTAGCCAACCGAACTGCGTGACATGGCATTCTTTTTACGTTCATAGATCACGCTACGGGCAACCTGTGATGGTGCATACTTACGCGTGAAAGACACCAGCGAAAATGTCGCTCGGAAGGCCTTCCAAGCTCATAACGAAATGTTGCCGGAGTTCCAACTGGGGAAGTTTCTCTTCTACAAGGATGGATTCGCAGCTACTTGGCAAAGTGAATTAGAGTGGAAACGGCGACGGAGGATTTTGGTTGTTTTAGGGGGCAGCCCTTTGGCAGCCGTTACCTGGGCGTCGCGGGAGCGGCGTCTGTTTATGTCCGCGTAACCGAGGGAACGAACGCAGCAGCGACGAAAGATAGAAAATGGAGAGGAGCGTCTAGCGAAGGGTGAAGTGGAGTACGACACATGCGGCTACAACGTCATGTCTCTCACTGCCTTTCCCGCACACGTCTCATGCGTTGCCACCAAGGAGCGCCCTCCCCCTGACACTTTCCTCAGACGCTTTTCCATTCTCCGATAATCCAAACCACGTCACCTTTGCGCGGGAGGTTCAAACACGATATGCAACAACATGCTCGCTGCTGCCTTGTGCGGGACTAATCTGAACCACGTAATATTTGCGTGGGAGGTTAAAACATGATTTTCAACATGCTGCCCGGCGGCGGCGGCGGCGCATTGTGAGGTAGCAGCAGATTCGCGCACGCCGCGTACGTTCGCTGATCACGCGAACACTTCCTGAGACGCAGAAGAAATGCGCTGTGACCGAAAAGACAGCAGCTCGCGCTGCGCACAAATTTCATATTAGGGAGTGTAGTATCGTCAGTGCATTTTTTTCATGCCCATCCGTGCTTCTGTTTATTTTTCGCAATCATCTAATAACCGACCTACCGCCGCTAGCTGCCGACTGCGCAACTTGCCAAAGCAAGTTGCGCAGTCGGCAGCTTTATTCGCTAACTTACAATTTTTTTACTTGGGAAATTATCGCGTCTTTAGGTTAGACCGCAATAGTAAAGGAGGTGGTTTACTAACCTTAGTTTCTTCAAAACTTTGTCACAGAGCATTTGCCTCGTTGGAACTGATGTCACCCAGTGGCGAAGTACTCGCGGTAGACTTGGATCTCTCTGGGAGTCCTCCGATCTCCCGCGTCAATGTGTATTTTCCGGTAGGCTTCCGTAGAGTAGATAAACTGGACAGTTTTATATCCAGTAAATGGAGATATATTGTTGCCGGTGACTTCAACGCTCACCACGTTTCTTGGTGCTTCAGAACGGATTCTCGTGGTTTAGGGCTCTGGCACTCGGTGGAGGAAAATGGTCTTTGACGCCATAATTCCCGAACAATTGCATTTTTGCGTGCGGGATCTCGATCAGTCTTGGACTTGACCTTCCCCTCAGACAATGTACAAGTCGCGTCCTGGGGCACATTACCCTGCGGTTCAAGCAGTGATCATTTTCCTCTTGAGTTTACAGTAGGTATCCCCCTGATTAGAATTGAGGTCAGAAAGAAAAAATTTATTAATGCTCGAGTTTATCAGGGGGCATTGCGGGATTGCTTTACATCAATGCAGACCGCTGATTCCGTTGTAGATGCTCAGCGAACGATGGAGTCTTTGCAAGCAGCAGCAAAAAGCGCTGAGCTCACAGTCAATTGTTCCGCACAGAAAAAAGTCTTTAACTGGTGGAACACTTATTGTAGCCGAGATTATCGCCGTAGAAAAGCAGCTCTGAGGTCTCTCTTGCACAATCACTGTCCCGTAAATTTGATAAACTATAAGTACATGGCAGCAGTGTTCAAACGTACAGTTGCTAAAGCTAAAATGGATCACATTTAAAAACTCAATGACTTTCTTTCTAATTCTAAAAATGAAGCAGCGCTTTATAACTTCATGGCAAGCAACCGGGCGGTTTCTTTCAAGCAGTTACAGCCAGAGGCCCGGATTCTTGAGCGCTCCGCTAGAAGACTTGCGGTTCCGTTTTCTTCTCGTTCTAGTAACTATCGTCTTATCAGTCCTACAGAAACGGATGATCTTATGCCAGTCTCATCTTTTGATCTGACGGAGGCCTTGTCCATCACACGATCTGCGGCGCCGGGGCTTGACGGCGTGACTGTTGGTGCTATTAAATTTTTGGCTGAGGAATTCAAACCGGTTCTATTGAATGTAATAAATTCATCCCTCGAGTTTTGTTGGATTCAACTCAACTGGAAAAATTCCAAAATAGTATTGCTCCAAAAAAGCCAGGTCAGAGTTTCGATTTAGACAACTTAAGGCCGATTTCTCTGACCTCTAACATGATAAACTTAATAGATGCAATAGTTTTTAAATGGATAGCTTCTTTCGTGCCGGATAGACAAGTACTTGGTCCTGCGCAGATTGGTTTTAGGTGGGGATGTTCTATTCGGAACCCTCATGTGGACTTAGAGGCGAGGATTCGCTTAGCACAAAAAGGAAAAATGGTGTCGGCATTAGTGACCTTAGATGCAGCTAAAGCTTATGACAGTGTCGAGCATAGTATCTTACTCAGCAAACCTGCCTGCATACCTTTTTGCTTGGATTAAAGAGTTTTTGGCTGATTGGGAATTTTTTTGTACGAACGGAAGGCTATTTCCAAGAAGATTTCCACAAACTATAGAGGTGTGCCTCAAGGATCGGTTTTATCGCCTTTACTTTTTAACATCCTTATGAGTGACATTCCTCTACTCCCAGATGTAAAAACCTGCGTTTATGCGAACGATATAGCTTTCTTTGCGGCCGCAGTCGACATTCATTCGTTATATGAACGTTTGCAGGCCTATTTATCTCTGTTGGAGAGATGGCTTGACAGCATTCATTTAACGTTAATTGTGTCGAATAGTGCTTTACTTGTCTTCCCGGTTGCAGGACCAGTTTCAATTTCGCTCGCTTGCAAAAAACAAGTCATTCCGCATGTGAATTCGCTGAAGTACCTTGGTATTACATACACTTCTGCTCTTTGTTGGCATACACATATTAACGCATCAGTCACAAAAGCGGAGAGAGCATTTGGTCGCATGAAAAATGCGCCGGGACACACTTTTGCTGTTATACCGATCCTACGTCCGGCCAGTCATGGAGTTTGGCTGCGTTTTGTTTTGCCCTATCTGCAAACTGCGACCGTTATACCTGTAGGCCGAGGCAAAATCCTTCGATTTTGCCTTGTCCCACCCCGGTTTGTCTTGAACCTGGTTTTGTACTTAGAAGCACACGTTCCTGAGCTCAGGGTCCCATTTCTCTTGCTGACGGTTCAAACCTACCTCCGCATTTACGAAGCCCCCTCTGGAGCTGCCAAGCCTGTATTTATTTGTGATCCAAGTTTATTTTTACATCCCCGTGGCCAAAGCGCATTTCCTGCCAAGTGCAATTCGTTCAAACATGCCTGGATCGTATTTCCGTTAAACTATATGAAGTTATTCCAGTATCCACTATTGAGCGAGAAACAGTTTTTCTTTCAAGACCCCTTCCCTTCGGCTGCAAAACTTCTCCCAGGCTCTCTATTAACCCTTAAACGCCGCAGGGAAGCTAATTCCCACTTTCTTCAAATTCCTCTCTAGCCCGCTGGGTTGCATATTCCCTCACAGTATTGTGGCGCCATCTAGCGTGATGCCTTCCTACCACGACAGGAAAAAATCGTTCTTTTATCTTTAATCCCCAGTCCATTTCTTTTCCTTTCCATCGAACCACTTACTACTACTACTCTTCATTCCACTAGCTTCCGCTGCAAGTCTTGTGATCATATGCCGCAATTTTCTGTCAGTCTTGACTTGCGCACATTGAGCACCATAAGGGCTACGAGATATGGATTACTAAGTAATCCACTACGGGCAAAGTAAGTAAATGCTATTGATATCATAATTTGATGTCTTATCCAGCGTACTAGCGTGTTTTTGAGCCCACTTTTTGCTTTTATGTACTATGAGTAAGGATTGGATCAAATCTACCACATGGGAACATTTTTCCCTACAGGCTTTCAGCGCATTCCAATATTTTTGCGCTACCTTCTTTTTTGTTTTGTATGGCTCGGCATCTAACGGCAGAAGAGGTTTACAACCTTTTTATTCCCTTCCTGACGATGCAGACCAGTGCACAGATAGTGGAAGATTACGTGTATGAGGCATCAGCTGTTTTTACCCATTCAATAGATGCAGAAATTGATAGCATTGCAGACATGGCCAGCTTGTCAAATGCGAATGCGAGCAGGGACATGTTTTGAAGAACATGAATGTAATTATGACCGCTGGTACATACACTGCCTTCAGCACAAAAAAATCATCCCGAAGTTTTGTTTACAGCCACGAGCTTTATTGAAGCTTACCGCGTATTACACGTACACCTTGATTTTTGACTTTTGACGCATTGTTTGTGATAGAGTGAAAAGTCTTGTAGAGCAAGTAAACCTTTTGCGAAGCACGGAAACCTGTTTCCGAAGCAAGGAAAGATGAAGGGCTGGCACAATGCAGGAGATAAAAAGATCCAAGCCTTTATTCTTAGGATGATGAAGATGTGCTTTCATAAGCCACGCCCCTTTTCTCACAGGCGGCAGTGCCCTACGTGCCGTTCAGATATTGTTCAAGGGCAAAAAGCCACAATCGGTCCAAGATAACTTGCACAACATACAAGGTTCGCCTCTGCGCGGCTCTGGCTTCGCGAAGTTTCCTATAAAGTAGGACACCCTTGAACGCCCACAGGGAAGAATATTCCCATAGCAGTATTTTTGTTCCTTGCAACTGCAGGGGTTTTCTCGGTTGTAGTTGTGTTCACAGCATAATAAATAGTGTTTCTGGAAGAATTCACTCATATATCTTCAATAGAAACCTTATGGGCCTTTAAGGGTTAACCGCTATTTTGAATGAAAATTTATCCAAGTATCCTGCTCCTTCTGTGATTTATACTGATGCATCTCAAAATGGCGAGAAAGCTGAAATTGGTATTTTTCAAAATCTCTAGATTGGAGTTTTCGCTACGAATCCCGGACTACACACCCATTTTTATGGCAGAATTTTTAGCCATAGCTCTCGCTCTATGTAAATGCCGCAGCAAGTATCAGAAGTCATCATATTACCCGATTCGATGTCAACACCTCTGGTGTTGGCTATACAGGAGTGGAACGTTCTTCCTCAAAATATTGTCTCTCTCACTAACACTTCTGCTTTCCAATCTGCGTTGGGTGCGTTTTTAAAAATAGAAGATATTTTCACATCTATTAGATGTACAAACGTCACTTTTGTCAGCCCTTTGATTTCTGTGCTTTGTTTTTTTGTTATTGGTGGTGGTGGTGTGTTTTGAACAGTGAATTTTCTCTAAAACTGACCCCCGCGAGTGCCTGGTTCAGTGGTGTCATGCACTGAAGATGTTAATTGCCATCTTTCTCTCTCTTTCTCTAATTGTTTTTGTAAATTGAACCTTTTACAAGATAGTGTCTGACTGCCGTTAGTAGTTTGTATTCATATGTGTTGAGTTGCGTTGTTTGAATTGCATCCCCCCCTATGTAATGCCCTTTTGGGCCTTTAGGGTATTCAAAATAAATAAATAAATAAATAAATTTATATCGGCATTAACTTCCTCTTCCGACTCTCCATTGTACCGCACACTATTGTTTTTTGTTCCAAGGCACGTGAAGGAGATACGTTTGGCTTGGGTCCCTGGCCATACGGACATCAGGGGCAACGAGCTAGCGGACCAATTAGCTAATCTCGCTGTCACAGCTCCCATTCAATTCGGCATACCTAATCTGCCTCTTTTTGTATCTTCTTTTAAGACGATATTGGCATTTAGACGCTACTCGTTCAGATTTACTCCTATCATTCGGAAGCGTATCAAGATTTAAAGTTCGGGTGGAATGTTCATTTTTGTGGTTTTCGGCAATGCGAAGTGACCTTCACCGAGCTGCGCTGCAGAATACCAAGGCTAAATTTCTATATGTTCAGAACAGGGCTTTGACCTACGGAGCTACGTGTGTGGTGCCAGGTCTCTGAAACAATCGAACATTTTTTTCTCGCCTGTCGCCTTTTCTCGCCGCTAGACAACTGTTTTTGAAGGACGAAATTGAACGTTTGGGGTTGACTTTATCGATTCCATTATATTATCTATTGGTGCAACAAATTTGGGGTATGCAAAAAGGGATATATTTAAATGTATTCAAGATTTTGTTTCTGCTTCAGGTCGTTTGAATTGCTGAAGGGTGCTAATGAATGAATATTCGGGTTTTAATCATAATGAATTTCATTTTATGGCCTCTGTCTTTCTGGAAATAAATTAGTATTTTGAGGTCCCCACGAATTTCAACAACCGAGTTAGCCCTGGCCAATCTCCCCTTGTGGGTACGCGCTAAAAATTGAGGGCATCATCATCATCAGCAGCAGCAGCAGCATTGAGTCTCGTTGCCATTTACCGAGGAACATCATCATCATCTCGGGAATCGCCATGGCTTTTGCGACCCTCCCAGACGAACTGGTTCTCAAGATATTCTCTTATCTTTCACAGCGCTATCTCCCGCGATAGCAGAAGTTGTCTTACCGATGGAGGCAGCTGGCCTTCGATCCTCTGCTGTGGACCGAAATCACCATCACGCCGAGGGGACCCAACAGCGCGGAACGCGTCACCGACATCCTCGGCCGGGCGTCCCTGCTTCGCAAGCTGGACATTTCAGAAGCGCCGTCGACCTGGACGCTTGTCTGTAGCACTGGCTTCACACCGCTTCAGGCTCCTGAACGAGTTGGGGATCCAGAACGTTGCCGTTGGTCACATCGCGCCATGCCGCGAATCCTGCAAGGCTGCGAGTCTGTCACACAGTGGTGCTTCGAGGACGCGGCGTGCTCTTGAAAAGCAAGTGACAGTCCTGGAGACGCTGTCCACTTTGAAATCGCTTTTAGTGTGCCACAAGCTACAAGTTTACGACCACGTGTTCAGAGAAGTTTGCCTCACCTGCCCCGGACTGGAGCAGCTCAAGATAAACTCGGATTCCTTATTCCAAAGCCGCTCCTGGAGCTTCCTCAGATGCCTGCCAAAGCTCACCAGCCTGTCTGTGACGAAACTTACCACGGATGCATTGCTGGAGCTGTGCAGATGCGCAAATCTTGAGTCGCTGAAGACGCATTGCCTGTGGAATATCGATGAAGTGCTAACTGCGCGGGCCCTTCAGGGGTTTGCAAAGTTAAAGAGCCTCAAGGTTAAGGGCTACTGGACGTCCGATTGGTTTAACTCAAGATTCTGCATGCCACCTTCACTCCAATGCTTAGACGTTTCTGGGGCACCCATAGGAAAACCCGAACTAGAGCTTGTCATTCGAAGCTGCCGGTTGTCACTGCAGGACCTCACGATTGACATCAGGAAGATGGCCAATTCCACTCTAAAGGCACTTTCCGCCTTCGAAAATCTTGAGAGCATATGTATCTACGGAGTGCACGGGGACCACTCGATACTTCCAATGCTCTGCAAGTGTCCCAAGCTGGTTCGCGCCAAGCTACACGTCGAAGACGACGCGGCTGGCATCATTTTCGAGCTTCGGTCCATTGTGGATGTCTCCGGTACATCCCCTAGAGGTAACATGCGCGCCATCATCAACTTCGACTGTTCGAAACAAGACTCTCATGACCAAATTACATACGCCTTGGGCAGATTCAAAACCTTTCTGGCTGTGTACACGCACCTTTCCCGGGAACATATCTGCGAACTGGAAAAACAGATCAACTGTCACAAGGATGAGCCTCAGCGCGCTGTTAATACTTCGTTCTCTGTCGAAAGCAAAACTCTCAAGAACCTGGTGCTGTACCTGTTTGATTAGTCGAAACTCGCGGCCTTTCACCCTCACTCGGAAGCTTTGTACCCGCGTGAGGGGTTCCCAAGTGACTAATTAAAAAAAGCAAAAATGATAAATGGGCGCACAAAACTACCTTTAAGTATTTTTAGCTTTGCTGGTGAAACACCACTGCTTTTCAGTGTAAAAACACAAACGGCTGAGGTCCACCTGATTAAGGGGAACGTTTTCGCGGAAACTTACTCCACCTCGGGGTAAGTCGACCTGGTCGATAAAGGTACCCATCCCTTACTTAGAGTTGTTGATCAATTTGTTTTCGCGCTACCAACGGACAGGAACCCAGGCCTAGCAAGCGTAGCAAAACTTAGCAATACCGGAAGAACTAGGTCGAACCCCAGCTCCGCTGTTCTTCTTTTTTTTTTTTGCAACTGAACATCTATTTCACACCGTTTCAACAACCTACAGAAAGCCAAGCGTGTTGCAGTCGGTGAAAACCCTTTTTGTCACACAACTATACATTCTTTTTTTAATTTTAAAGGTTCAAATTTATGTTTCACGTGACAAAGCTAAACTTGGGGCGTGAGGCGCAGGGTATATGAAAAGGAGAGATCATTTCAGACTTTTTTTTTTGCTTTTGAACCTTTCTTACGAGTTGAAGGGGGTACGAGGGATGCCTTGTTCTTTACAGTGCAATTATACATGCATGCATGTCCTTATTCGACGAAGAGCTGAACACCTTTTTCACACCCTAAGAAAAACCAAGGGTGTTGAAGTTGATCAACACCATTTTTTTCCCACAAAAAGGGTGTAGAGCTAGGAAAAGGGTGTTGAGATTCAAGACAAAGGGTGTAACTGGCTCCCAACACCCTTTTTCCGCTTATGCTACACCCTTTTTGCCAAAAAAGGTGTAACCAGGACAATTTTTTTCTTCTTTTAACTGCGGAGTTTCTGAGGAAGCTGTATAGCTTTCCTTTGTAGCCGTACGGCTGCATTCCAGGTGGGTGAAAATTTTTCTTTGCAGAAACAGCTCAAATGAAAGAACAGCACGCTTTGTCATAAACAGCATTTTTTTCATATTTTTGCTATTTACGCTCGCTTTTTATCTGCAAACGTGAAAGGTCCGAGCCGAGGCAGCCGAGGTCTTCGGTAGCGGCGGTTGGTTACTGTGCCGAAGTTGCCGCTGCCTCTATCTGGAAAGAACTGTGTTTGGAGTCGGATCTCACACAACTGCGGAATTTAGACGATTCGTTTCCTTTCACTACATACTCACAATTAGTAATGGTCTGAAGTTGTGCACGTGCAACCTATTCCAGAGTATATGGTCTCTCTCTTTACCTCACATATGTGCACACACACAACACACGTACACACTCACACACATGTGAAAGGTGTGTGAAATCTCTTGATGTTATGTAAAATGCATGGGTGGAGTTTCATTTTTTGGAGTGTGGGAGGAGGGGGCGGGGGGGGAGCGGGGGCTGGCTTCTCAAGAGCAAGTGCGCCCGTGCACTGCTTTCAGAAACCCGGTTATACACTCCCCTGATGTTGTCCATCGTAGATTTCGGTTCTCTAGAAGCGTGACGTGCGTTGATCTCGCAAAAATCACGACCTGTGAGGCTCTATTTTGCTGTGCTGGCTTTTTCGGGTCGATTGATGTCGTCGATTTTCCCGTACCCAAGGAATTATAGCTCTGCGCTCGCCCTTCTCGCGTTGCCGCCCTGCAACAGAAGCGGAGCGTTGATTCTTGCTGGTCTTGCGTCCATGAAATGAACACAGCTAACTTGAAGGGAACCGAAGTTTGCGGTAGACAACGTCACGGGATTCAATAACCAGGCTCTAAAAGCGGCGTAGGGCCGCAATAGTTCTTGCAAAGCTGCTCGATTACAGGTATTTTCGGTTCAGAATGACGACCCATTAGGGGCAGTGTTCTGGGACCCCAGAAGATTATTAGGTGATTAAACTTATCACGTGCATTCGCCTATTTCATCGCGATATTTCTCGCATCAGGATCCTGCGTTTGCGTTGGTTCACAGTGCAGTAAACGACGGCGCAGTGATGGTAGCTCGAACGGGTAGCTTCCATACATCGCTAATTTCACGCAGGGCACGGTGACCTGCACGCGGGATTTAAGAAAAAAACCGAGTGACTGTAAAACCCAGAACTGGGACGCAAGAAGCCTCGCACGGCAAAGTAGAGCCACAAAGGTCGTGATTTCGGCGAGAACACGCGCGGCACGCTGCATTCGCGATCCGTGTGCAGCATCGTCAAACTTCGCATACAATTAGTTCTCGCTCGCCTTTAATTCGCTCTCCTATGAACGGTTAAGCTGCATCGTGCAGACATGTCAATTAAAAGGCAGTAATCAATTTTTTAGCCAGATTAGACACCCGAATAGGCAGCACGATACGCCGTTCAACGCGAACGGCGACATGCGACTAGGGTGGCAGCCAGCTGCTCTTCCCGCAGTCCCCGAGAAAGCACCCGCATGGCGGCGCACCGAATCGCAGAAAAATGGCGGTGCCTTGGAGCGGCGGAAAATTCTGGTTTATATATATGCATATATACCTATAATTATATACACCGCCGACCCTATGGCCGAGCGTGGGCTAGCGTGGTACGTAGTTTCAGATGCCAGCACCTCTAGCGGCAGTTTCCGCCCAAAAAGAGAAACAGGAGAGGGTGTGACAGGGCGGGAGCCACTATTGTGACAGGCAACTTTTTATGGGAACAATTAAAAACTGGCACCGACCATGAATGTTTATAAAAACCAAGAAAAACGTATCGGCTCCCGTACGGGAGCCTTGTTCGGGTAATCTTTTTCAGCCGAATTTTTATAGGAGGCGATATCCTAGGTAAGGTAGCCAAGCTGGCCACTCTGAACTCTCGCCGTGCTCATGCGCGCGCCTTCAGCAGTGGTGCCACAGGAAAAAAAAATTGGCCATGGCTTAACTCAGTTATGCCTGAGTGTGCGTAGCGAGAGGTGCGGTTAATGTTAGTAGAGAGTTTTTAAGCAGTCCGTCTGTTCCGTCCATGTACGAGTTACTGGTTGACCGGGACGCGACTGCGCCTGCGCGAAGAAGGGTGATGAAGAATGAAAGAGGAGGCGCCGCCCACCGTGGCGAATGGCGCGGACATGGCGAAGGCCGGCCCGCGGAACTAATCCCCCTAACCACGACGAATGCCCAAGTGCCCCAGACGGGTCCCGCTCAACACGGTAACTACGTACACGACGGAACGGACGGTCTGCTAAAACTCGTTAGCTTGGTTCTCTGTACGGTTACTACGCCTCTCGAGGCGTGCGGATTCGTTCTTCGAGCTCCGTCTCCTCGGCTCGCTGGCCTCCTCTTGGTTTGTTCCGACGACAAAGCCTGACGTCGAATCACACCGAGCCGCCCTTTCTGTTCTATATTTGTTCTATTTTTTTCATTTCTTTACTTTTATTTATTTTGATTTTTTTTTTTCTTTCTTTTTTTGGCACGGCGAGCGGCTAGGGAATCGCTAGGTTCCCCTAGCTGCCGCAGGTCTCCCTAGAATCGCTGCCAGCTAGGGAACCGAGGTGCGGCCACCGCTCACAGGGGAAACGGGCGAGAATGCGTCCATTGCAGCTTCGCTACAAAAGCTTGCGGGAGCTCTGCCTGAAGTCACGCGCTGTGCGCGTGTCTTAATCCAGTTTTTTTTCTGGTGGGCGGTATTCTAGCAACTCGGGTGTCCGGCAGACTTGCCTTCAATGGAGCGAATGCAGGGGGGAGAAGGGAGATATCCGTTGCGTACCACCAGCACCTTCCTCGTCTGCGTGATAACCTCGTGGCGATCCCTGGTCTGTGCACATGAAAATTCAGTGGCCGTTGCCAGTCTATAGTGATCCGAGTTGCAAGGTCTTGGGGAATGACATTATTCGTCTAACTCAAGTTGTCTTAATTTCTAGGCTGCAGCTGCAGTCACCTCACAAATACAAATAGCTACATGCCACTTATACCCTGCTTTAAAAAAATGCGCTCAGCCGATTCTTGCGGACTTTCCTTAAACCGTCTTTAAGCTTGTCAGTAAACGCCACATTTACCACTCTTGCTACAGCCATTCAGTACTGCTGCCAAACTTGCACAAGAAACCAACTGCCACTTTTTTGCCACAGCGATCCATGCATGCATGCCCAGTACAAGCCAAAATTTAGCCCGTACATAACTGACAGCATCCCAACCCCCACTCCAACCTTGGTAACTGGCAGCATTAAATCTCTACAAGCGGCTGGTGCTCCTAAAATCACAATCCCGCTCATTGTGAGACGAAGCGCAGTGTCTGCGTCTTGCACACCTGGGTTACAAGGCAGAACGTAGACAGCTATGATTAATTTGGCCCCCCTGGGGATTCATGTCGTGCATTGAAGCCTGGCGACTTCATTTTTCACCTATACTCGGGAACAAGTTAAATAGCTCATCTACGGTATCACTCCGCCGAAGCGACGGACCCACATGTCAACGGGCGCACACATCTTGAAAGGAGATTGCTATGAATGCATGATATCGTCTGCCTTTTCCATGCAGTTGTTCGTCGTCGCTGCATAAGTTTACAAGCATATGAAGTCCAAAAAATTACGGAAACGGCTCAAAATATTCCAAAATGCGGAGTAACATACGGTTGCAATCACAGCGGCAACCTCCGTTGCCTTTCAAGTTGTACCCAAGTATAGTTGAAATCGAATCCACCTCATACTGGTCACCACAGCAAGTTGGTCAGTACAGAAAGTGATGCCCGCCTCCACACCCAGAGTGGAATCGCGATCAATCTTCACAACGCCGACAATGCAATCCCACTTGGCAACAAAGGCAGCAGATGGAAGAGTATGCTTCTGTGTGAATATGTCTCGTGCACTCTATATTTTTAAGAGTTCTAACCCTGAACTCCTTTCCCTTCCACGATGCCTTCCCTCTGGCCACGAGACCCAGCACACAATTTCAGTGTTTGGACCGGTGGTCGAATGCTGCGAGACATTACAGAGAACAAGCAGTGGGATTACTCATTTTTTATTTCAATAATATATTGCAACCTAAACGCGCCATCGCAGCACTTCTGTAACAATGCAAGAAAAAGGGGGAAAAAGAGGGCAAACAATGACAAGAACAGTCAAGGGTCAATCAACTGTGGCCGCTGCGCACAGCGTTCGTAGAAACCAGCAGGCTGTTAAATAAAACCTTCCAAGCTTCTTCTTTGTATACAGGTGTAAAACAAGAAAAATTGAGTAACACAACTATACTACAACGCAGTGCGATCATCTGAAATATATTAATGGCTGGCCCGCACCGGCACACTGGTTCGCTGCGCACAAGTTTGCATCAAGGAAGGCTTCCAGACACTCGCGACATATCCAGGAAGCTGACAACCGGCTCCATTTTCGCAAGCTTGGTGCGGCAGTGTTGAGACTGCACCAGAGCTTCCCGCGAGGATCACAGATGTTATGCAATTGGAAAGTGGCCCAGACGTTTCGAGAACGTTGCTCAACTTTCCTGGCAACACTTCAACCGGTTTCACTCTCTCTTTGCCGACAGCCAAAGAGAGGCACGTGCTCCGTTGCGCAAATGGGGATTCGTTGTCACGTTGCTAGCAGCTGTCCCCCCCTTGTTCGTTGGTCTTTGTCAAGTGGGTCTGCTTAGCAACATGTACTGTCTTTGACCCGGCGAAATGTAGTCGTCTTGCATAAAACTGCAAAAACTCAAAATATCTCAACCTTTTTCTTAAGCCCCCGAGTATGCTGAGCCCTGCCCAAGATATGCGCACCTTGTTGGCCCCGAAACTTCCGAACAGGCCCCGAATGAGACGCTTCACAGCTTTGACCGGGACATTAACTCTCATCTCTAAATGCAGCCAGGATGTTCTTCAACAGTTATCGGCTGTGGTGGCTCCAGAGGTTTTCTTTTTTTTTTTTAATAAGGAGGGAGGAGACAGATTGGCAGTACAAACCACACGAGTTAATACACGAGCATTAGGAATGTTCTCTATTGCTTATTTTTGTTTTTACTTGTACAAAGCTCCATCTGCCAAGACGTGCTAATCAATAGGCTCTCTCTCCACTCCTGACTTCACGATTTCCAGAATTTCCAACCACGCCGTAACAACACCAGTAACGGCGATGCAACGAAAGCCTCCCCAAAAGCAATGAGACATTTTTTTGACAATCTCGGAGTGACATTTTCTTCCAACCAAATGACTCAACAAGAAGTTGACAAAAAATGCACAAGGAGTGAGCCTCACCTAAAGCACTCAAATTGGCCCTTCCTGGTACTTTCAGAAAAAGCCATCCACAATTTGACAGTAGAACATCTTTCTGTTACACACTGCGCGCACATGGCCTGACCCTTAGAAATAGTTGCCATTATCTTTCAATAATACTACGGCAAATAAAACCTGTTTCTCTTCTTGCACAATTCAATGTTCTCCTAAGCACACACTGCTAAGTCTCGTTCTTTGAGGCCACCCTTAATTTAAAGTGTCCGAGTGAACAGCAAGTTCTTCAAGACAGTCCACTCACGGGAACAAGACCACTTTTCGCTGCGATGTTCTAGCAGTTCCCCATCACACTGGCCAGCACAGAAGCATCAACAGCACTTGCACAATGCTACGTCCTGGCACCACCATCCAAACACAAACTGTCCGCTTGCTCGCCAGTTTACATTCAAACCAGCAGCAAACACCGACAGGTCAAATGAGGAAGCACACGTCCGGCATGATATGAGTGTGGTTGACAGCACCTTTCACAACGACGTGCAGAAAAAACGCTTGGCGTCACTTTTCTTCTACAATACTGATCGGCACGCTAAGGTTGCACCCATTGTAACAGTCCTCGATTCGCTGCGATGTTTTTCACTGCTGCGCGTCCATCGATCCTTAGATTAAAAGTTACTCTACCTTCGATGATGCTTGTTCTAAGAGAGCACCACCTGGGAAAACCTGAGTGAGATCCTACGACATTCGCGTTTCGCACTCCCTGCCACCTGCCTTGTCTATGACAGGCAGCGTGTGCAGGCGTTGTGTCATTTTGCACAGCTCCCCAAAAGCGCACAAAAATCTGCGAACCTTTAAAACAAAACAAAAAAAAAAAGTTTAAGCAGAGTCTAGCTGCTGGAGAGCCTAGTATAGATGTCCTGTCTGACTGAGTGTTTGTTCGCCAGCTCCCAGTCTGATTGCCCTTGCACGCTGAAATTTAGGCTTAACAAATCTGAAATACCGGGAAGCCTAGAAGTTTGCACGCAGCATCACATTTGAATTGCTGTACAGATTCCAAAGGGGAGTCGATTCTGACAGCGATTGTAGTCGGTTAGGCAGGCGCTTGCCGCAACACTTGCGATACTTCGTAGCGAAACAGTGCAATTGTGGGGTCAGAAACTTCGCTGGCAGTGTCTTAACGCCGAGTAACGATGCTTTTTGGCTCCCGACAAGCATCTCCCGAGGCCTAGCCTACCATATTCACAGTGGCGTCAGAGCAGCACAGGCAGCCTTCACTAAAAGACATCCACTTTTCGCAACATAAAAGGCAAGATAAATGAGAAGAAAGATGTCGTGCGCGCTGGAGGTATTCGAATGCACGACACCCGTTCAAGCTGCCAGACAGACATCGAGGAAGCAGCCGTGATCATCAAGAATGCGATGAATCATCCTTCATTTGTAAAGCACATGGCAGTCATCAGCCAGAAAATAAGCCAAAGTTTTAGAAAACATAAACAGAGCTGGATCATGAATCGAGTTCAAAGAAACGAAACTGATGAACCCAATAATCTAAGGGAGGAACAAAAAAAAGAAGGAAAAAGATCAGCAGGTGCGATCAACTTGTAACAGACTTGCAGGGCCACAGTGCAATGCTGCAAAGCACATCAACACACATTTTATGCCTCCGTCATCACAACGCACACTTCTCTCGAGCATCTTGTACAAAAGAACACCACATCGCGCAGATTCCAGTTTCTTGCCACTGCTGCCGCTTTCTGCACCTTCCACAACAACCGCATTACACAACAAAGCCAGAGTTGACACACGTTTGCAATGGGCCAGTCACACCATCCTCCCACTCTCTCAAAGCATGGCCAGCTCTACTGCCGGCACGACTAGCTGCACGGCACCGACAAAGACAACCCCGAAGATACAATGAGCTAACCAGTGAATCTGTTGGCACGTAATGGGAGTGTCCTTGCTACCAGTGTGCCTTTCACATCGAAGGTCCATCACAAAACTCCCAGTCTTTACAGGGTGGGGGAAAAAAAATTAAAATAAAGTTCTAGGGTGGATCGGCAGAGGGGGCAAGATGGGACGCAACAAGGCGTTCCACCAAGAAGGAGATCGTACAGTTCTGCCTTGCGGTTGTCTCTAAAAGTTCTCATAGAACTCAGCTGATTCGGACAAGGCAGGCCCGCGGTGTTCAGTTCTTAAGGCATGAGGTGGATAGGTGCGAACAGGCTTCGTGCAGGCAAGCTTGCTCAACCTCTTTCGTCCGACCAAAACGGAGCATTCAAATGCCCCCTTGAGCAACAGTTGGAATACCACAGCACTCAACGTCCTCTCCCGGTTGAGTGTTCAAACTTCACAGCCTTTGTTGACTAACTGCACGGCAAGTCCTTTGCAATACCACATAAGTCCCTCGTAAACAGAGTTGCACCTTAGCTGTGGCAAATTATATGTACGCTGCCTTGCAATTAGCTTTGCAGAAATGGGGAGTCCCTAGTAACTTCCATTTCAGTACACTTGTTCAGTTCAGACATAACCTCTGTGGACAGGGAGCAACATCCCTTGTCCCCGCGAGCATGAATCATTTTGTGCCAACTGTTGCAACTGGACAAAATCATTTCACTGAAATGCCCTCCGTGCAAATAGACAAATGGTGCCTCTTCAATGCAGAATTCTAGAAGTGGCCTCACAAGTGGCATCGCCTCACAACAAAAACAATTTGATTGCAAAGTGAGAGGCTGCTTTTGAAATAAAAAGACCCTCGCAGAGAAGTTGGCAACAGAGTAATGGCCGATAGCAATACAGAACCCCGCCTGTCATCGAATGGCGAGTTTTCATCAAATCAGCTGAGCGCAGTCTGAAGCAATTTCTTTTTAAGAAAATAAGTGTTTGCACAGCAAAACGGTGTTACTTGGCGCATCGACAACAATAACGTACACAGCCCCAATTTTACACTGCACAGTCCTTTTGCAACATGACACTGCCTCCAAACCTCATTTTGTTAACAGCCACGCAGCTGAAATCCGTCTAGCCACAAACAGGCCACCTTGTTTCTGAACACAGGCTGCCGAATTTTCAAGTAAATAGCAGCTTCCTACCCTCCAAAAAAGTAAATTGTGAGGCTCAGTGGTATTGCAAAAATGTCCGGTAGCATCTACCACAATCTCCCTGCCATGATCTCGAATGCTGCATTCCTTCATGCCGTACAATTAATACTTCCAAGTTTGGATTTCGCTCTTGGGCAAAAAAAAAAAGTCGGAACACGGAAAAAGAATGCAAGAGCAATGCAGACTGGATGGAGCGGCGTTCCAAACACGTTAATCGCATGAAACAGGCAGGAGAGTTAAGCAGTGACATATTTATGTCACCCTCAGGAGCACTTTTAAACAATTGAGCCAAAAAAAGAGAAATAGTACCACATTCGTCAAGCATTGACAGCACCAACACCGTTGTTGCCCTTTGACAAACAGTAATGTATGCAAATAGCGCATCGAACAAATTAGACTAACAAAACAAAAGTGCAGATGCTCACGATGAAACTCCTACAGTGTACAATAGACAAATCCAGTGACAGCCAGAGCCGGTATAACAAAACAAGGTGAACCACGCAATGCTCCTGGTACGAAGGGGCAACTAGCATGATGTGAGGGCCTTTCCTTCTACCGCTAATCGCTTACACTCACTTCACGCACTGTACACATAACATTCCCAGTTTCGGTGGCAACACAGGCGACACCGCCAAACTAAGAACATTCAAGGATTACACCAGTTAGCGCCAAGAGTGGAAGTACCACATCTATTGGTTGAGGGCGGCAAGAATCGCGTCGAACCCGTTGGAAGAAAACTATAACCGAAGTCGTACATGCAATAACATCGTGGGTGAGACTAGCAGTGACTGTTTGGCTAGCATGCCCGTAGCAGTGTCTGGATAGTTGCGCTTCTTTGGCAGCTGGTTTTACCCGACGCAGAGAGATTGGGGCCACGGCCGCTTCAATAAGGCACCTTTGTTTGACGAAGACAAGATCCTTCTCTTGCGTCTTCAACTTCGTCGGCCTGCAATTCTCCACCCATCAGCTGCATAGGCTGTTTTTCTACCTCCGGATCGGAGAGCACTACAAAGTCCTCGCCAAGTCGCATTTCTTCTTCTTTTTCCTTCGAGCTTCCTCTAGAAGTGTCGGCAAAGTCATATTCGCCTTGAACGCAAAAAACAACAACAACAAAAAAAAAGAAGGCGGAAAGAAATACAATACAGCAGAACCCGGACGCCTGGGACACTTTTCTACAGTTAAGCACGCTCCGTGACGAAAGCCCTTTATTGCGGCAAGCACGTAGAAAAATACGAATGCAGGCACACTGCTGATTTTTGTCAACACTTGCGAAAGTTAGACGACTGCATTACAATTTTTGTCCACTATTAGACAGAGCACCATTGTTTCTTTTTTCTCTCTCTCTCTCTCTCTCTCCAAGTACTGCAGCTTTCAGCGCTGACACGGAGTGAAGAAGGTTGTTGCGGTGGTGGTACCCACTGAAAGTGGCGAAGTACTTTTTTTTTTTTTTTCCACTGCTCTACCAAGTCTGCGGCAGACAGATACGCAGCGTTTTGGCTGAAGCCCCGCACCGGGCTGCACTAAACACTATTTAAACAGCGAACAAATTTCGGCACCACCATTCAGTCCGAGGTTATCGGACAAGCGCAGTCAGCCAGCCAGCACAGCAAGATGGCCCCACGAATTGTACAGATGCGCATAGGCGAGGCATTGCCATTTCTTCCTCGCCCCGACAAGCACTGCGCTTCTGGGCAACGTCTGCTACGCAGATTTCGTACTTTTACATATACACACACACGCACACAACACAGAAGTGGCTAGGGAACGCATGCAAGCATAAAAAAAAAAAGAAGCTCGCTACGAGATAACAGATACACCTCGAGAGAAAAAAAATATCAACCATCAAAACTCTGAGCGGCAAGCATTATTTAGTGCCCCGCTTGAATTTCAATCAACTGACGGCACGTACAGCGCGCCAAGACAGATGTACACGCGAGCACACCCTGTACAGATTGTTCGGAACCGAAATGTACATCAGCGACTGCCAGCACAGCGCTTGTATCGCGAGGAAAGCGGCCTTTTTTTTTCTTCTCACACGCGCACCCATCGCTTCGCAATGCAGCCGGCACGCCATATTGCCCTCCCAGAGTGCGGTGGGTGGGAGGAGGGAAGGTGTGGAAACGGGAACTATCACCGCCCCCGTTCGTTCCTCGCTGTATCGGTTTCTTCTTTTCTGGCGGGGCACAGCCGGAAGTGGCGGCTGCCCCACCATGAGGGGCCTTGGCACGTGACACAACTAGAAGACGACTTGGGAAGCCAGGAGAAGCCAGGAGAAGCCGGCCGGCCGGCTGGCTGCGCAGGGGCCGTTACGGCTGCAAGCGGAAAAGAAAGAGCGACGCCAGCTCCAAGCAGGATCCTGCGAACCACGCTCTAAGCAACGACACTTTCTGTGATGGTTCCACGCCTACTTGACCCTTTCAGCCCCGATTTTTTTTATTTCAAGCAAAACAATGTTTTCTGTGTGTTTTCCTAAATTATAGGTTCCCACAATACCACTTAACAAAAAATAGAGCTGAAAGCGCAAATATTAACAGATTTATTAATGAGGCAATTGATTAGGACATCTGGCAATTAAAAATTTCGTGTTGAGCAGAGACATCACTTTTTCATATTTTCCTAAACCTTATGATTACATGAACCTACAAACAAGAAATGAGCTTTGTAGTGCACATATTTATAGATTTACAAGCTTGGGAAGAAAACTGAGACCGCCATTTTTTTTTTCAGTCTCAATGCCGTAATTTCGTCTTCACCGAAGCTTGGTAGCGTCCAGCTCTACTAAAATGAAACAGCAGGATATCTATCGCAATAGGCATCGTTGAAGAACAATTCCCCAGAAAACTAGCAGTTTTGGTTTCGTTCTCTATGCTCTAGAGGAACTTTTAGACGATGGCGTCAATTGACACCACCAGGGCCGCAAGGGTTCACAGCTATGTCCCGTCATGGGTGCTAGGACACACAAGGTACGCGACCTAAAAGATGAGTCCATGCACTGCTTCCATGGCTCCAGTGTGACTTTCACAGCAGCTTAGCAGTGTTTAGGGTATTTTGCACCTTCGTACAGACCATTTAACTTTGGCTGCATCTCGATTGATTGTAGGGTTTAACGCGCCGACACAACTCAGGCGATGAGGCGCGCCGTAGTGGAGGGCTCCGGATTAATTTTTACCACCTGGGGATCTTTAACGTGCGCCAAAATGTCGTACACGGGCATTTTTGCTTTTTGCCTCCATCAGAAAAGCGGCCGTCGCGGCTGGGAATCGAACCCGCGACCTCGTGCTCAGCAGCGCAACGCCTTAGCCACTGAGCCACCGCGGCGGGTGCGTCTCGAAGTTCTCAATTACAGTAGAATCCACCCATAGCAATACGAGTTAATTCAAGATATCGTATACAGTCAGAACTCAATGTCATGAAAGCCGATATTATGAATTTCCCAATCTGGAGAACGAATTCAGATTCCCCCACAGGTGCCTATACGGCTCAATGCTTTCATTAACTCAAACTAACGAAATATTCAGCGCCATTCCCCATTTAACGAAGTATGTCGGGAATCAGACATATTTAAAAAAAATTACGCCCACCTTCCCTCGCGGGAACCCTGGTGTGATGCGACACTGAGGGGGGTTCAAGCGCAAGCGGAGAGCAACCGTCGACCGAAAGGCCGCCGGAGAGCGGCACATCGGTTATATGCGCAGCGCGCCCGAAGGAGAGGAGACCGCGGAGAGAGTGCCGCGGCTATGACGCAACACAATCCAACACAATCCACTTTAATCCAATCCAAGCCAATCCAATCGAATTCAATCCAATGCCCCTCGCGAGAGAGTGTTCGCTATCGGAGAGGAGAGGAGGAGAGTGGCTGCGGACAACAACGGACGAGAGTGGCTGCGGACAACAACGGACGCACGCGGACAACAACGGACACACGCAGGAAGGACAGGGCCGCCGACAAGAGATGCTCTGAGCGTCGCATCTAAAAGGAGAAATTTCGAAAATCTCAGTATCCTTGACTATCTCACTGTCGACGCAGACGCCGGCACGACGGAGGTTTCGAACGATTAAGAAATCCTACAGTTAGTTTCTGGCGCACAAGAGGTGTCAGAGGATGCTCACGACCCAGAAGCACCTGAAGCTCCCGTGCCCGCTTTGACCAAATGTTCGACGCAATTGACTTGCTCAGGCGCTTTGCTGGGGCTTCTTAGAAAGGAACCAAGGACTCATTAAACGCGCCTGCCTGCCTGCTACGAAAGGTCTGTCCGCTTAATGCTAACGAAGCATGCGGAGGCAGAAGTCACAGTCTTTTTTTTTGCCCAGGAAATAAATTGGTTCACCCAAACCCCATGCGCGGCCGCCACGTACGGAATTTATTCCATACATAAGTTGCACCGGTGGATAAGACGCACCAACAAAAATTTCAGAAAAAAAAAAAACGCGACTTACACACCGAAAAATACGGTACATGCGTGGGTGCATGCAACTTGTTTAGAATCAGTGACCAGGGGCGGTATTCTCGTAACTGTCCCTTTTGAAAATGTCCCTTTTGCGCCCCTTCCATCATGGCGTACTTCCGGTTAAAGGGACACTGAAGTCAATTTGTCAAGCTCCCGTTTTTGCTTGCACTGTGTAGACTGGCTCAAATTAGCTCACTTTTCATCGTTTATACGGTTGACAAATCGGTAATTATTTTACAAAGTGCGAAAGAAGAAAAACTACCGTGCGCGGTTTGCGGCAGCTGCACCAACTAAGCTGTGACGTTGGGAGGAGGGGGCACCGTGATTGGACGATGCCCAAGGTTAGCAATCAAACAAGTTTCGGTTTTCGGTTTCTGTAAACAACATGTTCGACATCCGATGGCATCGTTGGATGGGCATTCTCAATATTCCAGTAATCGTAGTACCGCGCTTCTGCCATGTTGTCGGCTGTAAAATGCATAAAATAAGCCTCCCAGGACGGCTTGGAATCGTAGCATTCACTAGCCGAGGCCTACGCAGTGCATGAACGCCCTCCGCGTCCCCGCAGACGCACAAATGCATGCGCTTTTCCCCCATATTTGGAGCTTGCCTCACTCATGCCTGGTATCGTAAAAGGTGTTCCGCCACCAGGCCAAGGGTTTTGGGTTGTTGATTCTGGGCCTGTGCCCACTTCCGCAAGCAGTCGGTGCTTATGGCAACAGCACGCCGAGAACGCGCTAGCGCGCCAGTGCCAGTCCTGCGCGCGCCTTTCTGCGGAATAGTTCGTGGAGCAGTGAACGATGCGGCCCAAAAAAGGTGAACTCAGTATAGAAAACATCAGTGAAAAACGAAAAAGTTACATTAAAAAAAAAAAAAAGATTGTACCCGCGGAAATTCGAACTTGTGACGGGCAAAACACTTGCGGTGATAAACCTAACGCTCCAAACCACACTGCCACGGGCGAAAGCGCTGCCGAGAATATAAATATAATGTATATAATGTATAACCAGTTTACCCTTTTATTTAGTTTTAGTATTTCACGCAGCTTAGGTGACTATTTGTTGTAGTGCGCTCATGCAGTAAGCGTCCCCCGAGTTTCCACAATAGCTCACGACTAGGAATTGCATTTCTTAGATGGAAAAGCGTTCGCAGATGCGTAGTCGTGCTGCTGACCGCTCTGCTTGTTCGCCCAGCGCAAAGAAGTGCTTCCCGCACCCTAGTTTTACGTTGTACGGTAAGAATATCAGTTGATTTTATTTCCTTAGTACCTATATTGACTTCGCTGACTCTTCTACCCCTTCAAGTGGCCTTATATTTTCCTACTGGCGTACCAGTGAGCGAAGCGTCGCATGTGCGCTTGTGCAGCGCTTGTGTGAAGCGACCTTGACTTGGAGCTAGATACAGAGTACAAACTAACGAAGTAAAGAAAAGCACATTCTTCCATTCACAAACGTGTTGTGGCTTAGTTTCAACTGATCGAGCGAATTGCGACGACCCGTCGGCGGCCAGCGGACTAAACGTTGGGCCGACTGACTCAGTCGCGGAAGGTCGGCGAGCCGTGCAGTAGCGCAGCCAATTGCCAGCTCCTCTCCTGCTGACGTCACACGAAAACGCCACAGAAAATGGGTGAGGGTGCAGAGAGGAGGACAGCATTTTCGAATTGATTTTTCTACTAAATAAATTTGCGTAAACGCGCTCAGAGTGGTCGAAACAGGGCCTAGGGACTCCGGACTACAATTTGCGCTCGTAATCCCGCATTGTTTACAAATCACTTCAGTGTCCCTTTAAGCAATGGGCCTTTCTCAAACGCATTTTAAATAACTAAAACCATCGCAGACAATCTTTAATATGTTTATTGGAACGTATTTCGAAAATCTAAACACGATGAGATTTTTTTGATACGACGTTAAAAATTTTCATCGCAAGGGGACCAACGTGCAAAAATGCAAGCTGCATCCAGCTGTTTCCTGTGACTGTGAAGTGTAAACAATGCTACGGCTGGTCACTTTCTTGCCCTTGAACTCCGTTTTGGGGTCGGTGACAATGCCCGTGCATCAAGAGAAACCCTCCCGTTACATGTTTTGGCATCGACACTCTTGCGGCATGCTGACAGGGGCTGTTCTAAAAACCTTCAATGGTGCTTTACGTCGTTGACATTTTTGTGGTGCTCTACGCGTGAAAAAATGTGTAAGAGGGGGGATTTTCGTTTCTTAACGGCATACCTGGTGCACGAGAAGTCTACGAATGTTAGGCTGGTATGTGTATGCGTGAAGTGCCAATAAAAAGTTATAAATGTCATGCGCAGTGCTTGTGTAATTTTGGTCGTCTGCTCGACAGCTATCAAGCTCGTAGACGATTGTTTATTCCATTGCACCTGCTGACCGTTAGCTATAGCTCGCAGACGATCCTTTATTTCACCGTGTGGTGGCGGCGTGTGATGCAGAGGCTCACGGAGGGCTGCAACAGCGACATCGTTTCTTCGTTACCGGCCGCTGACTGAAAGCCACCGGTATCGAAGAGACGAAGGGCGCATAATACTTGCTCTTCGACGCTGCGCCCACGCGTCCGCCGACCAAGTTCGTCCCAGAGCTCGTCGCACAGCCACCACACGGTCCTCTTCGAGAGGCGGAAATGCTGGCGGAATGCTTCTCGGGGCATATGTAACGCGTCCACATTGCTTTTCGACCGCTTGTTCCGCCGGCGGGCCAACAACAAGGTGGTAGTTGGCGCATTCATGACTGCTTCCAGAAACCGTCTGTTTGAAATTGAAATCGCCTGTTCGAAGAAGCCGCGGTCAAACGCAGTAGGTCCACCGCACTTGCGTTACGTCACATCCGGTTGCTTGCTTTTAGCCAACCAGGGCTCGCTCAAAAGTGACACTTTTGAAAGGGACACAAAAGGGACAAAACACGAGAATACCGCCCCAGGTGTGTTTTCTGGCAATTGACCATGCTAGTTCTCAATCCATTTGTAGTGGACATCATCATTCATATAGGTTGTGTCCTGAGCAATGGCAATACGAACCTGGTGGTCATTCCCAGTGCCCTGACGTAAGTACCATAATTTTTAGATGTTTAGGGGAGGGGGCACGGAGACAAAACGCAAGCTTGGTTCATTAAAAAGACTGCTGTGTCCCAATTACAATGGCGCCAATTTTGGCGCAAACGTCAAACAAGTAAGCGAGACATCAAGAAAACATGCAAGGATGGGGCCACTCCTCAGCCACAATCTGGCGATTTCTTCCAGATATCACAGAATCTTGTTTGTGCGATTGGCGGCTGCTAACCTAAGCCACTTCCAAGGAACACGACTGCACTCTTTTAGTGGGGCCTTTAGTCCTGTTCCATCTTTGAATGTTATCGTGCAGTCAATCCAATCACAACCATGTTTTTAGTTTTCAGTGCTTGCCCAAAATATGTCCCTCCTGCCCATAACGTGTTACTGCAGACCGAAATTTGAACGTTTCTCGGCATTCCTTGCGTTTTTTTTTTTTTCAATTAAAAGAGAAAACATCTTTCGTTGCTTTCAAGGACAGCCTTTTCAAGGATAGCCCTTTCAAGGATAGCCCTTTCAAGGATAGCATATGCATATTCTACGGTGAATGGATGACGGGTGACACTCCCCAAACACATGCCAACTGCCTGCAGCTTTTGACTGCTTGTGGTTGGATGTCGTCACCGTGGAAGTCAATCCCTGGTAAAATAGTGCACAGACCGCTTCACAAGTGCAGTGGGAGCAATGCCGTGGACAGCATGGAAGACAACGTACTGTGGTATGTGGGTAGCAAGAACCACTGGTTCACCGGGGTTGAGTTCCGGGCGCTTAGAATAATGTCTACACACCGTTTTTTGGGTATTCGCAAAGCAAGGGAAAGCGGCACTTTTGATGCGAATAAAAGTAAATGTTTGCCCACAACGCAAAATTAATTTAATTAATTAAGGTGCGTTTCGTTGTGCCATTGTCACTTTTCGTTTTTCAGACTGCAAGATTAGAGGCCAACCTTTATTTCAATCCGACCTCTGTTCCTGTTTTTACAGCACTAGTTCTAGGCATTGAATTTTTGCTGGACTTCGGAATTTAATGTTTCACCGTGCACCACTACAACTAAGCACACAGGGCACACGACGTCCCAGAAGTTTCATAGTTTACGACTTCGACAAAGACTGCTAAATATAGAAGAAAATACCGGAGATTTGCTTACAGAAAGTCACCATCATGGCACCTCTTTGAGAGAACTGCCATTAGGGGGCACCTGGATACCCGGGAAAAAAAAAAAATATTCGTCACAAAAATTCCTGCACTGTGCCGATTTAAATGATTTTTTTTTTTGCATTGAACTTGAAATTATGCAAATTTTTCCGGTAAAAGTTTTTCCAAGCTCTTACAAAAAAAATATTCGTCATAAAAATTCCTGCACTGTGCCGATTCAAAATAAGATATATTTTTTTTTTGCATTGAACAAATAGCTTGAAAAGTATGCAACTTTTTCCGGTAAAAGTTTTTTCAAGTTCTTACAAAAAAAAAAACTGCTGAATGGGCACTTATAATTTTTATTCAACTAATGTCTTAGGGAAACCAAGGAGTGCAGTAAGGGTTGTTTCAAAAGTCGGGCAACTTCGAAGTTCCAGTTCCCAGACGAATGACATTAGGTTTTAGTTTCAATTTTTAGGAGGTGCGCAAATATTCGAATCCTTTAAATCAACCATCATCAACAACATCCTATCTAGGTCCACTGCTGGATGAAGAAGGCCTCTCCCATTGACCACCAACTGTCCCTGCCCGGCACTGTTTGAGTCCACAGTTTACCCCTGAACTTCTTTATTTCATCCCTCCATTGAATTAATGGTCTTCTCCTTCTTCTAGACCTGTCTCTTGGTATCCACTCTGTTATATTAATTGTCCACCCGTTGCTGGTTCGTCTCACTACATGGCCAGCCCAAGTCCATTTCTTTTTCTTCACTTGAACAATGATATCATCTACTCTAGTTCGGTATCTCATCCAAGTAGCTCGTTTCCTGTCCCTGAGTGGTACTCCTAACATATATTCGTTTCGTGGCCCGTTGAGCCGACCTAAGTTTGCTTTCCAGTTGTTTAGTAAGGCGCCAAGTTTCCACTCCATATGCCATCATCAATATTACGCATTAGTTGTAGATTTTTCTTTTGAATGAGAGAAATAGCTTATTTTTTAATAGTTGGGGGTGCTTGCCGAGTGCTCCACAACTCATACCTATTCTGCACCGGATTTCTTTCTCGTGTTTAGGGTCAGCAGTAACCATCTGTCTGAGGTAGTTATATTCTGTTACTTCTTCTGGCGTCTCATTTCCTAAGCTGAAGAGGACGTTTTTGGCATGCTTATTCATAAATACATTAAGATTTATTCATAATTATGTAGCCCCCTGGCGAAACTTTCTGAGTTCAGTTCAATCGCTTCTTACAGCTGCTCTGCTGACTCACTGAGCAAGACAATGTCGTCTGCAAACCTCAAATGGCTCGAGCATTCCCTGATTATCCATAATCCTGCGTTGTCCGAGTCAAGTTTCCCAAATGCCCCCCTCCAGACACGATGTGCAAACAGTTTTGGCAAGATGGTATTTCCCTGTCGCGCTCCCATTCTGATCGGGAACTTTTTGCTTTTCTTGTGAAGAATTATCCTGCCTGTACATCCTTTATAAATGTTGTCTAGGAGTTTTATGTGGGTCTCTGTTTCCAGGACTTTCAATGCTTCCAGCACTGCTGCGGTGCTTACTGAATCAAACGCTTTTTCGTCATCTATAAATGCCGTGAGAAGAGGTTCATTATGCTCCACAAATTTTTCCATTACTTGATTGATAACCCCAATGTGATCTGTACTAGAGTATCCTTTTATAAACCCGCCTGTGCGGAAGTGTTGGAAGGTCACGGCTGTCACTTATGCAGTTCATTATTACCTCAGTGAACAGCTATCAAAACAAACAAAATATTTTATTTGCTTTTGAATCAAATACAATTGGCCAGAACCTTCCGATATTTTCAAAGGCTTTCAAACGCAAGATATGTAAACAGACCGTTATCTCAATCAGTGATGTGATTGGGTCGAGTCATTTTGGAGCAGCTTTTGGAGCAGCCAAAAGTAGGTATTAGTATCAGCAAATCGGCTGTTGGAGCAGCCAGAACTATTGTCTCAGGAATCTCCTCCCGCAAGAATTATTAAAATCCGTTCAGTATCACCGTAGATACGCGCGATGAAAAATCGCGCATAATCGTTCCCTCTCAACTCAGCGTGGACTACACGGCCAAGGCTGCGCGCTCTCTCTCGGAGAGGGGGGAGCCTCGTGTTCTCTTTGGGAGCCTTCGATATGTCATGGGCCGGCAGGTTTTCTCTTTATCTGGGCAACGCGGAGTCGCTCGTTCCGGTGCGGAAGGAGCGGTGCGGCAATTCAGGCATAGTTGCCTTCATGTGGGTTATCCGACTGTTGTGTTTTCGGATACCTGCTTTCGCTACCATGCGTTTCGTCGTGCAATGGACCCAGCTCTGCGAGCGCGGCTCGAAGCGGCGAGCGCAGACATGGGTTTCGACCCGTATGCGGACATTCCTCGCCACAAAGTCGGGAAAAGTGCCGGAGGCGGTCGCCCGGAGCCACCCCACCAGGCCGACGACGACATGCGGTGGTGCTTCGTTGGCGAAGTGGCGCCCACAAACATAAATGTATCGCCGAGCATCCGACGGCGTTAGTCCGATGCAAATTTGCCGCGGCTCTGGTTCTTGGGGCACCGAATGCTTGCTCCGGTCTCTATCGTTGTCTCCACAGCCAACGACGGAACACCGTTTGCGCCTATCCTTTTCACTGCTCATTGCAAGCGCACTCACGGTGTACAGTGTACTCACGGCACAACCGCGGGAACGTTCACAGCTATGTACGCGCCGTCGACGGAACTCCGTTTGCTCGAAACAGGGCAACTCATACGCTCGCAAGCGCTCGCGCAGACTCGCTGTACGCCATTTTTCGAACCACAAACACCAAGCAGGTTGCCAGAGGTTGCGGCCTAGATGAGTTTAGTGCACAGCGCCACCGACGGCAGCGGATTGCACGGAAACACGAAGGGAAAAGATCTTTTTTCCATTTGATCATTTTAACTACGTCAACAGCACAGCCCGAAGCGTCTTAGGCGCTCCTTTTCTAGCCTGTTCTTGGATCCACTCTGTTATATTAATGTCCACCCGTTGAGGTTCGTCTCACTACATGGCCAGCCCAAGTCCATTTGTTTTCTTTTGAACAATGATATCATCTACTCTCTCCGGTATTATCCAATATCCGTTTCTGTCCCGAGTGTACTCCTAAAATTGGGTTATGGCCCTTCCGACCTAAGTTTGCTTCCAGTTGTTTATAAGGCCCAAGTTTCCAGCGAGCCTCATATATTAGGATGTTGAAATTTCATTGGAGAGAGAAATAGCTTATTTTTGAAAGTGGGGTGCTTGCCGGTGCGGAAGACGATGGCAATTCTGGCCGGTTCTTTCTGGGTGTTAGTCAGCACTCTTGGGTGTTTTTCGGTTACTTCTTTCGCTCTCGTTTCTAGCTGAAGGACGTTTTTGGCATGCTTATTCATAAATACTTTAAGATTTATTCATAATTATGTAGCCCCCTGGCGAAACTTTCGAGTTCAGTTCAATCGCTTCTTACAGCTGCTCTGCTGACTCACTGAGCAAGACAATGTCGTCTGCAAACCTCAAATGGCTCGAGCATTCCCTGATTATCCATAATCCTGCGTTGTCCGAGTCAAGTTTCCCAAAATGCCCCCCTCCAGACACGATGTGAACAATTTTGGCAAGATGGTATTTCCCTGTCGCGCTCCCATTCTGATCGGGAACTTTTTGCTTTTCTTGTGAAGAATTATCCTGCCTGTACATCCTTTATAAATGTTGTCTAGGAGTTTTATGTGGTCTCTGTTTCCAGGACTTCAATGCTTCCAGCCTGCTGCGGTGCTTACTGAATCAAACGCTTTTTCGTCATCTATAAATGCCGTGAGAAGAGGTTCATTATGCTCCACAAATTTTTCCATTACTTGATTGATAACCCCAATGTGATCTGTACTAGAGTATCCTTTTATAAACCCAGCCTGTTCCGGAAGTTGTTGGAAGTCAAGGCTGTCACTTATGCAGTTCACTATTACCTCAGTGAACAGCTATCAAAACAAATAAACAAAATATTTTATTTGCTTTTGAATCAAATACAATTGGCCAGAACCTTCCGATATTTTCAAAGGCTTTCAAACGCAAGATATGTAAACAGACCGTTATCTCAATCAGTGATGTGATTGGGTCGAGTCATTTTGGAGCAGCCAAAAGTAGGTATTGGATCAGCAAAATCGGCTTTTGGAGCAGCCAGAACGAGTATTAAGATTTGAGAAATACTGCTAGAAGGGGAGCAAAACAACCGAGGGGAGCCCCAAAAGCAGCATCCTGGGCACACAGAAATGTTTAAACAAGTAAAATGCCTTCGGTGCAGACGAGTTTCTGTCGCACGGATGTCTTTTAGCAGTGATTATGAAATGCCTCAAGACTTAAGCACTGAAAGAGTTCGTGCGAGTGTGTACATGCATTCACTGCATGAGCCAACAGATGAAAGAATTTTAAGTTTTATTTAAAAAATGACTTAGGGGTAGCATTCCAATCGCTAGGCTACAGAACGTTTCATAAAACCATAATGAACGGAACACAGCGACACGCGACAGAATGTACTGAGTGCATTATATGTAAAAGCTTCTAGCGCCCAGCCCAAATGTCTGTTTCTCTCCGGATTCCCAAGACGAAATCGCATGCTACATGTCCTCTCCGACTTCTACACTCGCTTTCCAATTTGCAGGTTTGCAACAACGGCAACTCTCTGGCTTTTTTGAGCGGTAAGACTGTCTTCATGAAGCGCCCACCCAGCTTGTGAAAGAGGGTCAACTATGATGATCATTGAGTAGGTGGACCAACGGCTAACTTATTTGAAACGAAGACAAAAAAAATCAGTGAAAACATCGACTACATTCTTCACGAAGGTAGCTTTGCAAAGAAAGTTTTATCATAAAATGCTTTCCTGAAGCGCTCCTGTAGCGTTCCTCCTGAACGACATGTTGAGTCTGGCAAGATTACTTTCATCGAGCTCAAAACTGTTCAATAAACCGGTCCCAAATTAAGCCATCTTGAACTTTCGTCCCTTTCCCAGCTAGCTGCCCTTGCAATGCCCTCTCCATCTCGACCCCTCGGAGTTAGTCTTGTGAACTCCTGCCGAGCCTTCATCATCATCATCATCATCACAGCCTATCTATGCCCACTGCAGGGCAAAGGCCTCTCCCATTAATCTCCAATTATCCCGGTTCTGTGCTAACTCGCCAAGCTTTATTGCAAAGCAGATAGTAAAGCGCGAACCACATTGCGCGTTTTTACACGCAATTCGTGCGCGTCGGCGTTGCGAGCGTGATATTTTCACGCCCGCATCGACGATATCGCACCTGCGGCACCTTCTACCTCGGTCAGAAACTGACGCGCGACGCGCGCGACAGTGGGAGGAGCTTGCCAACTTGCCCCAATGAGGAGGCGCGCGCCTCACGGCGGAAGTTTCGAAGAGCTCGAGACAGTCAGCTGGCTCAGACAGATATTTAGGCTTACTAAGTAACCCCGGCAGATATTGCATGGGCGCTTTCACTAGCGGCACGGATGCTGGTTTATAGTACCGTTTTCACCCCCATTATAAGCTCCTTTACCGCACAAGCAACTTCGTGTGTGCCTTGAGCAGCATTTTAGAGAGCTGTTAGACGCAGTCGCTCGAGATCCCAACACCACTTCGCGGCCGAAGCCGCGCCATGTTGCCTTCATCGGCCGCGCCGCCGCAGCGTGCGGGTGAGCGCGCCTGTGGCGTGCGCAGCGCGTTTTCGCATGCAGAAAACACTCCCAAGGTTCCCTCCTCTTCAACGCTCGTGGCGTAAAGCGCACGCCACATCAAGGAAGCCTGGCGAAACGAGGCTTCGGCGCAAGACTGGCGCAGATTGCTTGAAATCAGAGTCCTTGTAGCAGGATGTAGCAGGAGTTACCTCTCGGCGCAGTTAGGCGCAATTGGCGCAGCTATCACATCACTGCTCAATGAACTGGGCAGGGGTGGAAGCGGGCTTGGGCCTTTCAGAGCAACTCAGGGAGCACGAATAATGCTGTTTTGGAGCAGCTTCGGAGCACTAAAAGGCAAGTACTGATGCAATGCAAGCCTGTTTGGGAGCAGATTTCTAGAGTGTAACATCATTTATTAACAATTTTTCATTTCTGGTAATCCCCCCCCCCCTTCAAGAAAACAAAAATTTTTTGATTGTAGGGTTTTAACGCGCCGATGCAACACAGACGATGAGGCGCGCCGTAGTGGAGGGCTCCGGATTAATTTTGACCACCTGGGGATTTTAACGTGCGCCGAAATCTCGTACACACGGGCGTTTTTGCTTTTCGCCTCCATCAGAAAAGCGGCCGCCGCGGCCGGGAATCGAACCCGCGACCTCGTGCTCAGCAGCGCAACGCCTTAGCCACTGAGCCACCGCGGCGGGTAGAAAACAAAAATTCAAATTGTTCTTACTCAACATTTTATCAATGCTGAGAAGACTTTTCCAATGAGTTGAAAAATATAAGTTCCCATAGTTAAAATAGAACACTTGACAGAAAAATGACTAAGAGAAAACTAGGTATAAGCGATGCTTTGAATAGTTGCATTTACGGGGGCACACCAGTCTTCGAAACTTTTTTTGCTTTCCAATTCATTTTGATGAAACTTTATGGGCTTGTTCAGCTTTTTTTAGTTTATTTCAAATATTCAATTAGTTTTGATGTAAGGCATTTAGTTTCAGAGATAATTAAATATATTTTCTGATTGTTCTTGAGAACAATGGAAAGACAACTAATCAACAAAAAATTACCATCCAGGCATGAACAGAAGCCAGAAGTTGTGGAGAATGGAATGTGGGAAGCAGTTTTCTTGTTTTGCAATCACATACAAGTTTACATGAATTCGAACTTTAGGTTTGAACTACTCCTGCTAACCAATTAAAAATAACGCTAATTAGACAACTACTGAAACACAAAATGAAAAACTGCTTCCCTTATTGGATGGTCTCTAAACATTCACCTTTACGCTGCAAAAGAAATGATCTTCCTTGACGCTCTACATGCTGGGATGTACCTCTCGAGAATTACCTATGGCTGCAATACTGCTCGTGGTGAAAAAGAAAATTATGCAAAACTTGTTTCTTTCATCAAAATCGAACCATACGGCTTTTATAAGTTCCTGGTACTGCTCAAGAACTAACTTTTCAGAGGAAAAACTTTGTGAACTAAGGAAAAAGTGATACCTACAAAAATGCTTTTTTTGGGGGGGCAGTTTTTTGGTCCCAAATACCCATTTTCTCCCTTAACCAAATTAGAAATAAATGTTCGTGATATATTACTACATGACAAGCAACCCAGAAAAGTCTAAAGACAGGCAAACTGGTCCCTTGTGCACCTACGCTGTTAAACGTTTCACTCCATTCTGCACCAACCAAGATTCCAGAAAATTAAAAAAAAATCTAGGAGAAACTAAGGAAGAAATTAAGAGAAAAAGAAACTGAGAGGAAACGACATCATCTGATGCATTGCATAACTGGACCGGACCAGACTCCAATGAAGTTAAAAATAAATGCTGATGTCCACTACACACAAGAGAAAAAAATAACCTATCATATTGCTCGTTCTATCAACCAAGTAATGCATGCTCCTACCTACGTAAAAAATACCCTGAAACTGTGTCGTGTTTTTCTAAATAACTGAAGCACCAGTGTTTAAAACACAGTTACGTTACTTATTTAGATAAGTGTTTGTTAGTTATTTAGATAAGATTTTTAGATAATAATTTAGATAAGATTTATATAAGTTATTTAGTGTTTAAAAAACACTCCTTTCCAGTTTTTTAGAAAGCTTTTTAACAGACTCTGCCCTCGCTTGTACCAGGGTTGCGCCGGTTATCTCATCCTGTTCAAACTGGCACGGCAACGAGGCATCTAAACTTAGCGCACTTGCGATACGACTAGGTGATGAGGGTTCAACTGAACAGAAAAACCATTTAATTTTTTTCCATTTAACAATAAGCGAAAAGATTGCAACCACCGGTGACGACACGTGCACCACGGCACAGCACATGGTGCAGCTGCATTTAGGGACTTCAAGCTCGCTCCCGCGTCCCGAGAAACTGCACAGCCTCTTGGAGATTCGGAAATTGCGACGAGTTACCCCGAGCATTAGCCCTCTAGAAAGTCCGCGACAGCGCGCCACGTCGTGAATGACACCGCAGCGAGTCTCTACTGCCCCCTGCGCAATGCCCCTGGCATTGAACATCATCTCGCAGCTGCCCGACATTTTACGGCCCGCTCTGGAGCAGTTCTGGCGGAATAGCGCTTCCCTTTGGAGCAGGATGGCGCAGCACTTCCACCCCTGACTATGATACATATAACTATGCCAAGTTGAAAATGGGCAGCACCTCTCTAAAAACGCACGCAAAATGTATCTTTTGCAACGAGTTGCAACAAGCTGGACACGTAATGCATGCGCTTAAAGCACTTGCGACATCAACCATTGTAAAAATGGACCAGCTTCTTTTGTCCGTGGCATTACGCCTGACCCCAGTGGACTCACCAGTAGGGTGGAGGAGCAAAAGAAAGAGGACTTTGGCCCACCTATGATATCCGTGGCATTAGGCCAACTCCACCTCCATGCTCCTTTGTTCCCGCCCTGATAATGTGGTCCCGCTCAAGCCGTCCGGGTTAACACTGCCTAGACAACAGCCTAGCTGCGCACTGCCACAGTCCCCATTTTTCCAATATAATTAATTTCCTGTTCCTTTTATCGTCATCCCGTAATGCTCCTTTTAATTAGGACATAACGGAGAATGAAAAAAATTGCCTAGCTTCCTACTCCTAGCAACTGAGATGGAGCTGCAATCACAAGAAGTTGAGACAACGGTGGACGTAAGGCTCCTTTGCTGACTCTGCATGTTTATCACACCAAATTCAATTGTACGTTCAACTTTTGATAGATTTATATTGGGCACAAAATGCCCCGAGCAGAACCCATGATTCTGGTGCGTGCGGGGACATCTTCAGCACAAATGTTGCGCAGTGCAGAGTTGTGAAACTCCCCATAGGCCCCATGCATCGAAAACCGATCCGCAATTAACCCCCTGCATTGGAGGCAGACAGGGACAAGCTGACCAGCCTGCCAGCTGTCGACAGAAAGTTGAAGTAGCAATTGTACTTAATTTAAGTGCTTGCAGCTGCTGCTTTAGAAGTCATAAAAGATAAACAATGGAAACATAAGTGAACATTCCCTGATTTTACCTTTTCTAATTTAAAAAGCAAACTCTATTTTATGAAGTTGCGTTATCAAATGAATGTTGACCAAAGTTCAGTTTTTGTTCTTGAGGTGCTGTGCCAATACATTTGCTCGCACGGCTTGGATTCTAAAGTGGAGTTTCGCAACCAGTGTATGTTGAAGAACTCTGGCGCAGTGGACATGCAATGCAACGAACACACCAACATCGCGAATTTAGTTTTGATTACACACCGGGGAGGTGTCGCTAGTACAGAGGTGATCATTTTTCAAAGATGGCCGCCAGCTATCCCGTGGGCAAAGATTGTTTTTGCTCGATTTTTAAATAAGCCGAAAAGTTCTGCCACCATTCTTCGTGTTATACAAAATAGACCACAAAACTCCACCTTATCATAAAGTTTGAGCCTAGGAAGCCATCCACTGGGACAAGTTTTTGAAGACATTCATTAACTGTTATAACAACCCGTATGTTCGACTATGCTTGGCTACGTATGTGAAAGCGTGTATGTATGTGCTGGCCTGACGTTAGCGGCACCACCATGCAGGATCCACTAACACCTGCAATCAAACCGGTGCCGACCCAACTTATGGCATGCGAGCAGTGCAACTGCAGGTATGTCTGGCTGGAAGTTAGGCCCAACGTTACGCTCTTTGCTCCAATTTAATCTTTATCTGGTACCCGCAGCTTTACTTACGAGTTATAACCCTGCACCGACAATTTGATGTCATTCCCATTGAATGTCATTCACTTCAAATGACATTCGTTTGATGCCACACGAGAAAATGTAATGACATTCGATCAAAATGACATTAGGGGCCGAATGAGTTTACGGAAGCCATTCGACTGTGTTCTGCCACCTAATGTATTACCTCGACACCAGAAACTCGGTGGGGATGCCCACCCAAAACACATTACTAAAGCGTCAGTAACATATTTTTACATGTGTATAATTTCTTGTTAATTTATTCATTCATATGAAACAAGTTGAACACAGTTGTAAAAAAGAAAGCTGCTAGTCGTGCTACCATGCCAGCCTCAGCCAGCGGCCATGTTTGTTTACGTGCTACATGCTGGTGCAACGGCAGTGGGCAAAACACTGATGTGCTGCAGTGCCACTTGTCGGAGTTGCTGTTCGTAAATGTTTTCTTTTTTGTGTAAATTTCGAATTTGCGATGGCTGAAGGAGAGCCCAAAAATCAGTCACAGTGGACAGAAGGGCTGTGATTACTTTGCGCTGCCACTTCGCGCATTGCACCATCAATCTAAGGGCCCGCTATACACATGCCGCTCAAGTGCTAGCTTGACTTGGCTTGGCTCATGATGTTTATTCGTATATAATAAGCTGCTGCAACTGTACTTAGAGCACATTCAAAAGTGCAGTAAAGGTGGTTAAGCTGTTTTCCCTCAGTTCTCGCAAATATTGAAGCGCTTACTTAAATAATTCCTCTACGCAAGTTTTACCCATCGCAACTGCCATTAATTGCAAGTGACATTAATTTTGGCCGTGTAGCAACGCGTCAAGAAAACGGCATTAAGTCGAACGAATGACATTCGATGGGAATGACATTAAATTTGCAGGGGCATTTGACATTGTTTGGCAAGTCTCAAGGCTCATCGTTACGGCTACATAACGTTAAGCCTAACATATAGGCCTAACAAACGTGTTATGCCTAACGTTATAGGCCTAACAAACGTGTTAGGCCTAACAAACGTGTTAGGCCTAACATTATAGGCATAACAAAGGCGATTGGCCAAGGCTTTCAGTCACTGTAGCAGAGAGGGAAGGTGCAAAAGGAAAATGGTGGTGGTGGTGATAACGAGCGGGCACATCCAGCAATCAGACACTAATGCCTTTGCATTCAGTGCATCGCAAGGAGTGCTCAGGTGTCCTCGTTGCTTGCACCGTGCATTAACTCCGCAAAGCAGGGACCCCAAGCGATCAGTATGCAGGCAGTCTGACCAAGCCGACCCTCTACAGTAGTCCAAGAACAGCCCCACTACCGTGCTTTCTGTCAAGCTAGCATAGTGTGTTCGGTGCTGATGGTGAAAAACTGCGGTCATGTGTTCACCGCTGCTTCTAAACCCTTTCAGGTGTGCTGTAAAGTCGTTCCGTCCGCTCTCTTGGACTCCGGTACGAGCTCAGCAAATGAACAACTCTGTCAGAAAAACCAAGCTCCTTTATTTACAGGCTGCAGTCGTACAAGCCATCTTCGCTTTGTGACTTTTTTTAAGAGTTTGCAGCTTCGGATCAAGGCACTCAACTGCGATCCTCTCTCTTCCTCCGACTAATTCTGCCTTTTCCATCTCCTCCGGACATCCTTCTGCATATCGTAACGAAGCAACCACAGTTATTCACACGTGCTAAACAGACAATGTCCACTTCGGCTGCCACCAAAGTTGTGGTCCCTTCTCTTAGATGCCACCCGTTTTCTGCCCCAGAGAGAACCCCGCCTGCAACGCAGCCCACAATAGAATACGCCTGAGTCATTTGTACAAAGAAGACAATAGCGGACCGTCCATTGCATACGTAATAGGACCATCGTTCCTAAAGCCACCTGGAATTCCATCGCTCCGTTACATTCACTAGCGATATAAGCTCACAGGGACCAGTTCGTTTGAATGTTCATTTTGACACAAGAGCCAAACGAACATTATAAGACAAGTAGGGTGCAGGAAGGGTTGATACGGAAAGACACCGATGCACATCCTCAAGTGCAACCTGCCTACGAGAAACCAAGAAAAGAACAGCAGCTGCCTGTGCAAAATGCCAGCCAGGACAACAACAAAAAAAGCACAAAGATGGACAGCTTCAACGAGGATGCGAATTCCGCCGGATGCTCGGTGGCCACACTTCCAAAATAGGAATGAGGCTATAGGAAGACGAGAGCTTGCACCCTTACAATTCTTTACTGCACTTAGAGCAGCAAGCACTGACACCAGACAAGGTTGGTGTGGAAGCCTCAAAGTTTGGCTTCGGTATCAAAGTGCTGCACAAAAGCACATCCGCACGACGAAAAGGCAGTGGATAGAGGCCAACTCTGACGGAACGCGTTCAGGCATGGCAGAGTGCATCCTCCAAGTACAAATAATTGTGGTAGTTGGCACCGATAACCTGATGCGCACAGGAACACAAGACAATGTCACAAAAACATGCAAATTGCGTAAAACTAAACCCCCCCCCCCCCCCCAAAAAAAGAAGGAGTTCTGGATGGAAACACAAAGTCAAAGTGAGGAGTGGCAGTATGGCTTCAGGGCAAAGGCAGGTTACTTGACAACTGTAATCCTAGCCAAAGCCAAGACTGTTGTTGCCTATACGCAGACCACAGACCAAAATACAGGGATCTTGCAGCATTGGTTTGAACTCGAAAGGATGGTTTGGAGTTCTCATTGTAGCCCTGACGAATCTGTGTCGTCGCAGCGCACTTAAATGGCAGGCCATTTTCACTAGAAGGTTGCACAAAACCAGGCAGCCGTGAGGAGCTTCTCGATTATACACAAGGCAACCAAGTGCCCGGCTAGCCATTCCGGCCACAGTGGAGCTAACATGATCCGCAGTGAAAAAACTGCAGTTCTTGCGATAGGCAGTTCTCGTGGACCTTCCCCTCCCACCACACTAGCTAAGCTAATTCGCAAGGCACTCCTGCAACAACTAAGTGGGTACGGGCGCTGCATTTGTTCATCGCGCTCATCAGTCTTTGGGCTGTCGCCTACTGGCAGTGAGATTGATTGTCATCCGAGCACCCCAGCCTGCCCACTTAGCAGCCAGCTTTGCGATGGCCCTGTTTAACATGCACAAACAAAAAGTAAAGACCGATGCTGGCCGACAAATGAGATAAAAGACGGCTAAAGCAAATATATGTGGCCGTCGTTCTTATATACTCGCAAATTGGGTCCTTTCCGGGCAGCAATACCCTCTGCCGGAACTCCCGTACGAGCTGCACAACTTAACCCCACATGGCTCATATGGCAGAACGAATGCAGCGGCCTCCTACGTATCGCTCGCCCACTGAGGACACACAGCTGCATTGGCAGAGTTCATCTTGGAATGAGCGACTACCCACAGTGTCGGCCGCTCCTCCTCCTCCTCTGCTGGAGAATGAACTCCAGCAACAAACTCCGCACTGCTCATAATGCAGAACGAATGTAGCAGCCATTTCTCGCCCATCCCATGTGCACCCCTCCCATCAGCAGAGATCAGCTTGGAATGAGCGACTATTGCCAATGCAGGCGGTTGAAAAGTGGCTCCCTCCAGGAAGCCACTACCCTTCGACGGAGTACGAACTCCACAACTAAACCCCAGATTGTTCATGAAGTAGGACCAACGTAGCTGCACATCTCTTGCCCATTTGGGACGTACCGCTTCATCGTCCTAGACCAGCCTGGAATGAGCGACTACCGACCGACCCCCCGTGACGGACTCAGTGGAAGGGTCCGCCCAGGTACGCGAGGAGGCGTCGCGAGAGGGAAGGGGCGGCAGTAGCTGTGCCACGTGCCTTGGGGCGGGTGGCCGTCGACTGGGGCGGGCCCTTGCTGCGCGTCGGGATGGCCGGCGACCGGGGAGGGTGCTGCTCCAGCCCGGCCGTGGGGGCAGCAGCCTGCTGGGGGGGCGCCGTGTCCATCTGCTCGTCCAGGGAGGAAGGCAGCAGCGCGGCGCTCCCGTTGGGCCGCCCACCGGTCACCAGGGGCGAGGGGCTGAAGCCAAAGTGGGGAGGCGGCCGCTTCGACACCGGGCTGCAAGGGGGGAGAGAGAAGGCACACCACCGTGAGCTGTGCTTCCGACAAGCTGCACCTCCTGAGTTATACGAGAAGCGCCACTGTGGAATGCCACTGGTCAACGCCGAGGACGGTTACTGCTACAGCAAATCCCTTCCCTCTGCCGGTGAAATCTGCTATTTGGTTTTTTTAAGTTTTCTACAGCAAATTGTTCATACCACCAAAGTGACCATCCCAGCACTGAAGTGCCCATTCAGCTGCTCATTTTACCATTGCTCACCCAATATTTTAAGAAGATTTTGTATGACCAAAGCTCAAAAGGGAACACAACTGTGGGCTCCTTTTTTCGTACTCTCTAGCTCCCTAACTAGGCTAGAAAGCACCCTAAATCACCAACAAAGTTTCATTCATTCATATCTCTCCCTGCCTAAAAAAAATCACACTTTCAAGGCACACTGATGCCGGGACATCAACAGTGGCATTGTATCAGCTGTTCTTTATTTCTGAAGAAATGTTTTGAAACCTAGCAAGCTATTTTAGTAATTCTCTGGAAGGGAGATTTTTAAAACCATCCACATGGTAAAATTTCAGAATTTTTTTATTAAAAGCTCGCAAAAAAATAGGTTTTTAAAAGCCTTCTTCATGTGTTTAAATTCTGTGTTTTGTATACTGTGTCAATGCTCCTGGAAGAGCGCTGCAACTCAATGGCAGTTGCTCTTTTGCACCCCCCTCGTCATTGTGCCTGTGTATGTGGCTCTCCCCAGCGGCTTGTTTCCTTTTGCAGGGGTGAGACAGTTGAATCAGATTTGGGAAGCAGTTTCTGGAGCAGCAAAATCTCCATTTTGAAGGCAGAACCTTGATTTGGAGCAGGCAACGATATTCATTATGTCACCTTGGGAGCCTAAAAAATCAAATTTTTGGTCAACTCGATGGGCAGGGGGGGGGGGGGGGGGGGGGGGGGTTTAATCGGTGTTTTGAACGTACATACCACTGAAACAGCCTTCCAGAAAAGTTGTTTCTACCAGAGTACCACAAGGTACGAACTACACTACCTTTTTACAAACCATTTTTAAATTCTTAGGCTCTATGCATAGATAGCGTGGAGTGCCATTGGAAAAACTGAGCAATTGTAAGGCATTTTTATTACCACGAGAATGCCGAAATTATTTTGTAATCCCAGATTCGGCTTTACGCACAAGTGTAGAGCCACGGCAAAAGTTGCGCAATGTGAGGTGACAGTCGTCACACCCCACCAGCCCTCCCATTTCGATCCCCAAGGTGCACGCTCGCTACGATCGTAATTTGAGTAACGTTGGTATGTTTAGCCACCTCCCTTTTGGCATTAAATTTCACTTGAGATAGATGAACCATTATTACTAGCGTGAAATAATAAATAGCCTGTCCCGCTATCAGACACTGCTTCAACATTTTGCGGTCATGTAGCCTCCACCCCCCACTTCTGCAGGGTCGATCGTCCCATTCCTGCCGCTCACAAGCTCGCTGTCAAAAGCAGCAATAGCTTAGCTTTTTATACAACCACAATGAGTCTGAAATTTCACTTCTAGCACGAACCGCGCCTCACACTCAATGCCAAAACACGGCGAATTCGCGGGCACCACGTTCTTTTAGTTGAACTCCGTCATTCGAGTCACACAACTTCCCACAACAGATCAAACAACTAAATGCAAACCCAGCCACCCCCATAACCAAAACCATGGTAGAAATCGGTGAAGAGCTTTCTGCCTGAACCACAAGCAACTGCTCCGCCCGGCGGCCGTGTCTTCCAATCTTCGGAGCACCGACAAGTGGGCAAGTTGGTATGGAGACATGCTAAATAAAAGCGCAGAAAAACGCGGGACAAAGAGAAGAACTACACAGGATGAGCGCTTATCCTGTGTAGCTCGTCCTGTGTAGTTCTTCTCTTTGTCCCGCGTTTTTCTGTGCTTTTCTTGAGCATGCTTCCAATCTTCACCCCAACAAGATGGCGGCGTCCGGTAATGCCGTTCTGGAGATAGAGCGCTCCGAAAATGGCAGTTTTTTTCAAGTTTCACGGGTAGTTTGTCACCTCAGTACACATACGGGCCGCATTTATTTGATTATAAGGCAAGAGTGCAGTTCAACGGAGAATTAAAAAAATCGACATGCACACGCACAGAGAGGGAGAGAGAGAGGGAGAGAGGGGGGAAAGAGAGAGATAGAGATACTGAGCTTCGAATATAAGGCGGGGTATGACTTTCAGACTACGGATTTTAATAATCCCTGATTGGATTTTAATAATCCCTGATTAATAAAGAACTTTAATAATCCCTGAAATTGGCTGAAAATGTCAAGCCTTATGTCACTGCTCACGAGTCTCGATTGCTGCACCCACTTCTATCGACCTTCTGGTTTTACTCGGAAGCGAGAAACTGTATAACGTTTCGGTTTTGTTATGTTCTTAAAAATCGCTCCTTCCCCCATTTTTGTTCCAGTAACCTGCTTAGAGCTGTAGTGAGTGGATAAATTAATTTACAGTAGACGAGACCATCACTACACCTTCGGAGTAGAAGCACTATTCTTCAAACAAAGAGATGTACTGCAATGAGTCGGATACTAATGTCCACCGTAAGTGCCATTGGTGATATAGTTTAGGGATTCTGCATTAGCTGCCGCAGGAAACCAATGCCAGCGGAGCGCAGAACTGAGAATGATATGTGGTAAATGACTTCGACTAATACCATGAAAGCGCAGGGTTGCACGACTTTTTCTATTTGCTTACCAGTTTTAGTTTTACGTAGTTTCTAGGTTCGTATTTTATTTCATTCTGATTTACTTTTTCTGCACGTGCATGAATGCAGCTCTTATAACAGTCAAGGCAGAACGAGCAATGTCACTCGATTGATACGCACGCATTATACAGTGGAATCTCAATGATACGGTTCTGGGTGATACGAATTTCGGGATGATACGAATTTCTGAGAAGTCCTGGCGAAATTGCTTTGTTTGCAATGGGAAAATTTTCGGCTGCTAAGAACGGGCGTGCGCGGCCTGGCGGATGGTACGAACGAGCCGGCGAGGCGCCCGACTGCCGAGCGGGCAAGCAACGGCGACATACGGGCTCTCGCTCCCCGCTTTGTTGCTCTTTTTCCAGGAACAGCCGGAGTGTTGTTTCCTGCTCGCGAAAACGCGGCACGCACGCTTTAGGTGCGCTGACCCCGTCGCGGAACCACCCGCACGCCGCGCACAGCTTGACCAGCGGCGGCAACATGACGGCTTCGGCTGCGAAGTGGTGCGGGGCGCTCGAGCGACAGCCTCTAACCGTTCTTTAAAGTGCCGCTCAAGGCACACGCTAAGTTGCTTGTGCGGTAAAGGAGCTTATAATGTGGGCGAAAACGGTACTATAAAACACCATCCGCAACGCTAGTGAAAGCGCCGATGAAATATCTGCCGGGGTGCTAAGCCTAAACATCTACGGCGGAGCCAGCCGGCTATCTCGAGTGCTTCGAAACTTCCGCCATGAGGTGCGCGCCTCCCCATTGGCACGAGTCGCCAGGCGACTCCCACTGTCGCGCATCATTTTCTGACCCGCATCATTTTCTGACAGAGCCGGAGGCTGCCACGGGCGCAGAATTGTCGACACGGGCGTGAAAAAAATAGCACGCGCAACACCGACGCGCACGAATCGCGTGCAAAACCGCACCATGCGGTTCACGCCTGGACTGTTGCGGCGTGTGGTGATCTTGGGCACCGCGAGAAAGTCCAGAAAGGACTGCTCGGCGACATGGAGGTTAAAAAAAAAAAAAAGCAGAAAAACATCACGGACTTCTTCACACGAAAAGAAATAATAGAAAACTTTTTTTAGTGCTCAATCTTTTGGTCTGTGTCGGTTCATACGACTTTCAGATGATACGAATATTTTTCGCAGTCCCGCGAGATTTGTATCATCGAGATTTTACTGTAGAGACCCGATGGATACAAAACTATACCCGATGTTATAGCGCTGCTCATTAAACTACATAAATGCCCGAATACGCTCTGCAGAGCCTTATTACTAAACGCAGAGTGCCTAAACACCGACCTATAACGTGTAACACAAATGCGTCGACCGTTTTCTTGCTCCCTGTTTTCTCGAAGGGCTTCATATTCTTGCCGCTTGACACCTGTTTGCTTCGCGATGAGGCTGTTTGCTTCTGCGGTACGGGCAGTAGTAGTAATAGCATTTTTAATACGGAACAGGAGCACTGGCGTAGGTAGAAGTATTTTTCAGGGTGTATACGCCAGCAAAAAAAAAAAAAAAAAACGAAAAAGAAGGAGAACCTGCAGGCAAACATCATGTCAATTCATTTTCTTATATAGTTTTCTTTTCTTTTTGCACATTAACATGCCTTTGCGGACTGCAAACAGCGTGGAAAAATTAACGCCGAAATGTGGAGCAGACAAAGGGGGGAATGCGCCACTCAGAAAATTTCATGGCCCGTACATCCAAGTAGGTAAGCGCGCAAAGCCGGCATCACAGCATGTGGCACAAGTGGTTTTGCGTCCGCCTTGGCGCAGGCAGTTTTATCAGCGCCAGACCAAGACAGACATGCATGGGGATAAAGAAGAAGGTGTAGGAGCGCCACCTGGGTAAGGATAGACAAACTCAACTATTCTTAATAGTTTAGTTTCCGAGAAGCGGTGCTGGCTCATGGACATGAAAGCACGCAGGAAGGCTACGGAGCGGGAAAGAGTAGGAGAGAGTAACAGGAGAGTGGCTGTTTAGCCATTTTTCACTCGCACATTAGGCAATGTTTATACAGGCAGCGTTGGCTAAGCCTACCTCCGTCCAGGCAGGGTTTTTCGCGATATGTTGCCACCAGACACGGAGAAAAACGTATTCCAGGCACTTTGATACTTCTCATTCTTCCTTTCGGTTATCGATAGACATGTTTATTTATTTTTACGCTGCGTGGGGCTTTTGCCAGACCTCGCAAGAACGAGTACGTGTGCCGTTGCACTATGATCAGAGTGCCAAGCAGACGACCCACGACGCCCAGCCAATCAGATTGCGCCCTGCGGTCACGTTCAGTGAGTAGCCAATTGGGTGGTGCGATCCGCTTTTTCTCAACCTCGGTTTTACTTGCAACCAATGGACAAAACAAAGTGGTCCTGGTGAGGAATCTAAAACGGAAAGACGCACTTTTAAATGAGACCAAGTTGGACGCCGTAGTGCGTGTAGAACCATAGTGGTGAGTAGCCTAAAAATACTATTTTCCCGTCAAACCTTCGTCGATTTTAGCGGTCGTGGGTGATATAAATTGATATTATGGCTCAGATACGTACCCCTGGGTCTCGTTAGTTGGCTGGCCGGAAGAAATATAGCTCTGCTTTCCGAAAATGGCGATTTTAGATCGACTTTTTGGCCAAATTTGGGTATTCAAAGACCCACGTCCACCGTTAAGGGGGCAGTTGGGTCTTTGGGGCCGAAAAACGGTCAAAAAAAGCGTTTTCTGAAAAATGGCATTTTCAGCCTCCACGGCCATTTTTCGATCAGTCTGTAAATTTCCTCATTAAAAGGCACCATATTTTGTTGTTATTATATTATAATAGCATTTTAAAGTGCACTCTACAGCTCAGTTAGTGCAGAATGCGATGGTGAAATGGCACGTTTCTTGCAATGCAAAGCTAGCATTTCATCCTCAGATATCTTGGCACCCAGAGCAGATACAACTTTAATTCTTTTTTGCTTCTGATACCGAAATGTGTGGAGAATACAATGTTGGACACAAATTTTTCAAATGGCGGCTTTGGAAAATTATTATTGTCTTCAACTGGCACCACCTGCGAGCCATTTCTGGCAGAGCACAGGAGAAGCAAAGTTCCCTGTGTTGTAAAACAACCAAAAATAGCTGAATCGAAAAAGTTCTTCCTATGTTGCATTCTTTAGTCATTTGTCTGCCTAGCCACGTGGTAATTGCCATTCTGTATGGAGGGGTTATTTTATAACTGTGACCCAAAATAACGGCAATTAATCATTAATTAACTAAAAATACAGTAGAATCTCGATGATACGATTCTGGGTGATACGAATTTCGGGATGATACGAATTTCTGAAAAGTCCTGGCAAAATTGCATTGTTTGCAATGGAAAAAATTTCGGCTGTTACGAACGGACCTACGCGGCCCGGCGGATGATACGAACGAGCCGACGAGGGGCCCGACTGCAGAACAAGCAAGTGACTGCTCTCTCTCCCCATTTGTCACTCTTTTTTCTCCAGGAACGGCCGGGCTGTTGTTTTCTGCTCGCGAAAACGCGCCCCGCACGCCCCACGCGCGTGCGGGGGGTTTATTTTGGTTAAGGCGAAAGCTTTTGGTTTCGCGCGCCGCGAAACCTCCCGCACGCTGCGCGCGCCGCGGCCGGCGGCGGCTTCGACCGCGAAGTGGCACGGCCGCTTGAGCGACTGCTTCTAGCCGCTCTTTAAAATGCCGCTCAAGGCAGACACGAAGTTTCTTGTGCAGTAAAGGAGCTGATAACGTTGGCGAAAACGGTACTATAAAACACCATCCGCGCCGCTAGTGAAAGCACCTATAAAATATCTGCCGGAGTGCTAAGCCTAAACATCTCGGGCGGAACCAGCGGTCTGTCTCGAGCGTTTCGCAAGTCGTCAGCGTCTTTTTCTGACCGAGGTAGGAGATACCGCGGGCGTGAAATCGTCAATGTGGCCGTGAAAATACAGCGCGCGCAAAGCCGAGGCGTGCGAATCGCGTGCAAATTCACGCTTGACTGTTGCGGCGTGTAGCGAGCTTGGACACCGAGAGTGAGGAGACAAGCGCGAAGCTAGGCGAAGCGTTACGCGCGCCAGAAAGGACTGCTTTGTGACGTGGGGGTTTAAAAAAAGCAGAAAAAATCACGGATTTGTTCACGCGAAAGTAAGAAAAGAAATAAACGAAAACTTTTTTCAGCGCTCAATTTTTTGGTCTGTGTTGGTTCATACGAATTTTGGATGATACGAATATTTTTCGCGGTCCCGCGAGATTCGTATCATCGAGATTCTACTGTATAATCAACTTACAAAAAATCTAATGGCAGATTTGAAATCAGCTCAAAAAACTCGATAACACAGTGCAGTTTCATTAAAATTGGTTGGTAAATAAAAAAAATAGCTCTAAGACCAGTCTGCCCCCTTAAAGGAAATCATCGTGAAGTGCACCCAAAGTTGAAATAAGATTCCGTCCTTCATTCACGAGTTACGTGCAAGATACTCGCCAAACTGGAGTTCCACCCACAGCAAGGCGATTTCCTTGAGTGCCAATGATTGTGAAGGGAATTTACAGGTTCTTAGTCTTGGGGGGTACCATCGTATGAAGCGCGTGTTTCGTCCCTCGAGGAAAGTTTTGACAATTATATGACTGGTGAACTTGAGCCGACAGGGGTGTGATGGCTGACGAGGACCGGAAATAAAACGACATTTTTGGCAAGCTCTGGCAAGCATGCTTCTTTTTGTCAGCTTTTTCACCTCAAGGAAAGGGGTCAACCTATAGAGAGCTGGCCTATTACACGGCACATGCCAAGCCCAAAGAGGTGAGAACGACAACAGACGCAGGAAGTGCTGCCCACCTGAAGGGAGTCCTGGGGCTGTTGGTGAGCTTCCGGGGTGACCGAGCCTTGATCACCATGGGCCGATGGAGCTCCTCCAGCACCGATGGGGCCACGTACGTGAAACCCTGCAAGCAGAAGTCCGCCTTGGTCCACACTTGACTCCACTCCCCAGGGAATTTCATAGCACTGTAGGAAACTCTGGTAATACATCGCAAGCTCCACTACTCCCATTTCACTGTCACTTCACAAACTCGAGTGCACGAAAACTGCCTGGGGCGGCGATGCACAGCTTGCAAGTTTTTTAGATTCTGCATGCTATTAGGTGCTGAACAAGCGCTATATCCGTATTTAGGGTGCTGTAATGTACTTGAAGCTTGTTTTTGCACTTTGTCTTGTTTTGAGTGTGTGCTACTTTCCCTCCCAACCCCCCAAACAAGCTTTGTCTCAATGGGTTGCCCCCTGACTTACCACAAAGACCTGGTTGACGCTGTCACTGAGCATGCTGCCATCGTCGGGGCTGTCAATGGGCGTCTGCTTGGTGAACTTGGTGTCGAACTGGGACACGTCCTCATCATTCAGCTGCGACGAGGGGGAAAGAAATCGATCGATCACAACGGGCCACTACAAAAAGACAACACCTACTATTTATTCACACCGTCAACGTATCGCAACTATTCAAATCTGGGCCAATACAGTAAAATCTCGATGATACGAATCTCGTGGGACCGCGAAAAATAAAAAAATTGAGCACTAAAATAAGTTTATTTCTTTTCTTACTTTCGCTTGAAGAAATTTCTGCTTTTTTTTTTAACCTCCATGTCGCCGAGAAGTCTTTTTGGAGCTCACAAAACTTCGCATACGTCTTATCACTCGCGGTGCCCAAGCTCACTACACACCGCAAGAGTCAAGGCATGAACCGCATGGCGTGTTTTTTCGCGCAATTCGTCCGCGTCGGCGTTGCGCGTGCGAATTTTTTCCCGTCCACGTCGACGATCCTGCGCCCGCGGCAGCTTCTGCCTTGGTCAGAAAATGACGCGCGACGCGCACGGCAGTAGAAGGAGCTTTGAAGCACTCGAAACAGCCACCTGGCTCCACCGGATATGTTAGGCTTACCACTCCGGCAGATGTCTCATCGGCGCTTTCACTAGCAGCGAGGTAACATTTTCTAGTACCATTTTTGCCTGCATTATCAGCTCCTTTGATAATGCAGTGTTTGAAGATGACAGTGATAAAGAAAGCGACGAGGCTAGCAGGAATGATGACTCAGAATGAGCACCACATCTTCATGTTAAACGTGTTTTATTTTTGTGAACGCTGACCTCCCCTTTTTGTTCGGCCTACATTCGAGGTAAGTCTTTTTTTTTTTTTTTTCCATGGCTTTGGACTTTCGGGGGTCGGCTTAGAATCGGGGCCGGCCTGGATTCGAATACAGTATTACCAGCGGCATCGCACTGCCGGCGACCTGTTGGGCCGTGCGATGCGAAAAAGAGGAAGAAAAGGAAAGCGAACGTGCATCTTCACTGGACCATTGCCAAAATGTTGATTGTATGATTTTGTTGTGTATTCAAACGCAACAATAATCAAGCACTCCCGCTACGCTCTGCGAAACAGACTGCATTTGGTGTCCAGTTTGGTCTGGCGAGTCGTCCTACATGGCCTAAGTTGAGACAAACTGCACTACCCTTGCCAAGGCTGCACAAGTTCTTTTCGTAACACGTGCGAGCTCTTCTGGTTCTTTCCAACTCTCCGACCCTTTATTATTGCATTGTTTTATAAAGTTTCGTGGCTTTTGTTCTAAGGCATCGTCAGTGTGGACATATTCAATGATGCACAGCCTTGCACTACGCCCAATATTTTTGTGCAGCCCGTACTGACACAAAAAGCACAGGTGGTTGTCAGGTATTGTGTAAACACATCCCCGCCACTTTTTTTTTTACTATGGTGTACATATTCTAGATGAGGCTGCAATTGACTACACCAGATACACGTTGCAAGACGAGACCAACCTGCCACCTTACCAGCATCCCCACTAAACAAGTCGACAATGCAATTCACTTGTGCCCAACGTGGCCAGTGGCGACAGTGGTGATAGAGACTATGGTTCTGTCGTCAACGATCTTCACAAGGGAAGCCACGACGTGCGCAGAACAGAGTCCCCAGGTAGCCTTTGCTGTTGTTCGACCTTCCTACCAAGAGGGGACATTTTTCGAAGCAGCGTACAGTTATTTGTGTGTAGGTGTAACCACACAGTTTTTTTTATGGCATGGAAAAGCAAAAAAAAGGGGGGGAACTGAAAACGGGAAGCGAAAAGCAAAAGAGCCAAACCACTGTATGTACCCATATTAGTCACGCAGTGCTTCCCCTGTATACGTCACCTGTGGCAAGAGATTTAAAACACACGGATAAAGTGCAGCAAACCATATGCATTGAATGTCTTCTCCAATCTTTCTACAGCATCATCCCCTCCATCTTTTCCTCCAACTTCTTGTGGTGTCGCTAAGGTACGAACTAAGGGGGGACATGGCTCTTAAAACTATTTCTTTTAATTTTTAAGTAAACTCTGTGAAACTTGTCAGTCTTGCTGCTTTTTTTTCCACCGATTTCAAATATGGCATTATTTTTTTCAGATGGCCAATTGGTTCCTGAGATAATTAGAGGTAATTAACCATTTTTGGAGGTACAATAGACAGAACAGTGTTGGTCATAAAACTGTAATCTTTACATTTTCCGACACTATGAGCCCCAATGAGTGCACTATGACAATCAGTTTTTTGATGCATCGCTTGGAACTAGTTTCACAGCTCACTAAACTTCGGTGTTTGAAATGGGCACTCAAAATGGTTCCTTGCCACTGGTGCCACCAACGTTTGATGAGCTGTAAAACTAGTTCCAAGCGATGCATCAAAAACCCGATTCTCTTATTCCCAGGCCAAGGCCAAGGGGCGACTTTCCGGCAAATTTTCCGGTAAAAACTCTCGACCTATAGTATTCCGCCTTACATGGCACTATTGCCCCCGGAGAACTGTGATCCATCAACAGCTGTCCAAGCAGATGCGTCCACTCACCAACTGCGGCCGAATGGGCGGCTCGTTGCGCCTGGCCAGGACGTCCTCCCAGACGACGTTCTTGAAGAAGGGGTGGCCCTTGATGTCGCGCGCGTCCCCGGGCCCACTGCCCAGCCGCTGGAGGACATTGCGCCGCAGCAGCTGCGCGGCACAGCGACAGCACCCACCATTAGCAAGCTGCTCAGACAGGCCCCCTCTGCCCTCGAGCATACTCAATGGACATCGAAAGTACAAGTATCAACCCCAAAAGTGCACTGACGACAGCCACCCAAGAAAGAAAAATCTCCAATCCCGGCATCTTTACAAGTGCAAAAAAGAGAAAAATAAGATGGCGTGAACTCGAAACACACAAAGCAGCTTGGGCAAAACATGAGAAAAGAACACAGCGACTGCCAACAGGCACAATCACTGGTGTCCTGGCCCAGAGGAAGAGACACTAAACGGTGGAACGAACTTCAAGGCCAAAAAGAAACACCGCGCAAGCTGTGGCAAATGTCTTCAAAGGGCAGAGGTCGTTTTAAGCGCACCACATGAAAAGGCGCAACACCTTCCCTGCTTCCGTCTCGCTCCAGTTCCTAAACTCACAAAAAGTGAACCCCTCATATTTGCCTTCATATATCCACGAAATGTGCATTTACACTTACACACCATATAGCCGAAATGAGTGCTGCAAAGCAAGCTGCGCACTGCCAGTGATGACTTATGGAGCAGGAACTTGGGGACCTAGTAAACTCCTTGAGAGAAAACGTAGGTCAGGCACACGAAGCACGGAAACAAGAACGATAGGAACAATGCTTAGGGACAGGAAACAAGCACTGCGGATTAGGAATTAGGAAACAAACTCAAAGAGGAAGACACGCTACCTCAAATAAAAATTAAAAAAAAAAAAAAGAGAACTGGAGTTGGCTAGGCATGTGATGCATACAACTGATAACCAAAGGTACATGCGGGTAACAGAACAGATAACAAGGGACGTGACTAGAAGTAGGGCAAGGCAACTCGGTGGAGGAGCGATTAGATAAGAGAATTCGACGGTGAAAAATGGATTCCAACACCGAACGAAAGGAGCCACTCGAAGCAAATGGGAGAGGGCCGATGATGGCACAGGAGGGTGCACTCACCGCAAACCCAGAAATGTCAAATTAACGGAAACAGCAAACACGCTTGAATTTCTCCTTATAGTTGACACACACAAACACAATTAGTTCAATACAACACCAGTGTGAACACACTAATTTGCAAGGCCCACCAAAGGCACAACGATACAGCGAAGTAACAATTAGTCCAGGAAAGTAAATATTAAAGCCGTTCCACTCAATGTGAAAGCTGTCGGAAGTGCAGAGCAGTGATTCGCCATAATGGGCTGTGGCGCCGTTATCTGCTCACTGCTGCCACCCAATGCAATTCGAATTTCCCGCCTTCGCAGTGCTCGCACGCCCCCTGCTTGATACTGCGCCAGCGGAGGTCTGTCCTTTTTGCGCTTGCTTTACCTTCGTATGCTGGAGCTGTCTTGTGTCATTTCGAATGCGTATTTTTTTTTTTTTTTTTTCTCGCGCGACTGGAGCCTTTCTGCGTTACTTCAAACGCGCCATTTCTTTCTTGCGCGGCCGCTCTTTTTTCGCTTACTACCATAAAAACCAACCCAACGAGCGTTCCTAACTAAATGAACGTGGGGGCTGCCGGTTATATTCACAGATTTTGCCTCAAATGTACTTGCAGTTTTCTTTGAGCTAAACAACGGGGAGATGTATGAAAAGCACCAGTAGTTCACGAGTTTCGAACACTTATGACTATATAAACCTCTTGGCTTTCAAAGCCTCAGCGTGACTCCGACACTGGTACAGAAGGTTCTACTTGGGTCAGTTATCTCGCTTCACCGCCCGATTCCGGCAGTCACATCAACCATTAGTGAGCTACGACAACATGGCGGCCCATCAAGTGCTCTGCACTTAAAAACACCAAGCACAGCAACAGGCATGATGTCGTCGGCACAAGATGCAGCAAGCAAACACGCCCAATGGTTTAGGATACCGCACTGCTCACCACGTTCATCTCACGTGTGTACGCATTATTGGCAACACAGCACGAAAACCCAGAATTCACAGCACACGCGTATCAAATATTGCGATGCATAAACTCATTCCCTTTTTTATTTTGTCGCGGTTTTAACATGCCAGTATGCTTGTGTTTCCGCTTTCACTTGCGAGCACATTTGCACTTCCAAGGCCACTTTTGTCCTTGGCTGACTCAAGTGCGATTCTGGCACAGTTGTAGCATAGACATTCTCTCTCTACCCTCGCTCCCTCCCACCACTCCGACCACCAAAGACCAACGGAAACCTGGCTTAGCCGACGTATTTGATCACTAATGCTCCCTTTATGATAGCGTTTCCCTCCCCCTCACAAAAGTCAATGCTGGGGAACACTATGAAGCAACTTCTCTGTTCTGCACAGGCCAGTCTGTAGCCGCACAACACCACAGCAGCTCCCTGACTAAGCCAAAAAAAAAAACTCACCTTGCGCAGCATGTCGCGCGCATCCGGCGTCAAATAAGGGGGCAGATTTAGCCGGCACCGCAGGATCTGCAAAGAAGGCCAAGGCGAGGGCAGTCACGGTCAAACACACCTCAACATCCACGGCAACAACACCACTTGAACAATGCGTAGGCCACAGAAATAGGTCATACAACTTTAGCCGGCACTCTATACTGCGCCCAATAGAAGGGGGTGGCTTCTTAAAAGCAAGGATGACCTGCTTTCTCGTGAGACTTTTCCAGGGCGAAAGCGACTTCCACTGTTTGCATCACATGCATCACAACACATCATGCTAAAACAAACAAACAAAAAAATTCACGCCCGTAGTGAAAATGGGTTACATACACGTTCGTATAAATGCTTACGAACTCTGCGGCTGCGTCTCTGAAAAACAACGCAGGCAGCGAGCCCACAATGCATGAAGCAGGTACAAACAAGGTGAACGAGGAGGGAAATGTGACCAAGTCAGACTTGGAAAGGTGTTAAAAAGGCTATGAAGACTTCGTTCAATACAAAAGGGCCAGCCTTCGGTAGCTCACTCAACTCCATTCTAGCCTTTAACGATGTGCTTTACGAAAAAAATGCAAGGAATAGATGAACAACTTTAGAACTCTGCGCTACAGAGACATAATACAGGCAGGAGTAAACTACAGGCTAGTCCACTTATAACAATATCAAAGTGCCAAGAAAATCCCATCGTTGTAACCGATAATTGTTACGAGCGGGTTGCAAAAAAAGAAAAGAAGACGAAACAGCACTGAAAACATTTTATTCGCATGTAAGCAAGGTCGTACTACTATTTCCAGTAAAATCTCGATGATACGAGTCTCGCGGGACCGCGAAAAATATTCGTATCATCCGAAATTCATATAAACCAACACATACCAAAAAAGTGAGCACTAAAAAAATTGTTTGTTTATTTCTTTTGTTACTTCCGTGTGAAGGAATTTCTGCTCTTTTTTGACCTCCATGTCGCCAAGAAGTCCTTCCTGGAGCGCGCAAAACCAGCAAAACTTCGCATTCGTCTCCTCACTTGTGGTGCCAAGCTCACTACACGCCGCAACAGTCAAGGCATCAACCACAAGGCGCGTTTTTTCGAGCGATTCGAGCGATTTCGAGAGTACGGTTTTTTTTACGGCCACGTTGACAATTCCCCGCCCACCGCAGCTTCTCACGCGTGGCAGCGGAATGAGCTTTGAAGCGCTCGAAACAGCCAGCTGGCTCCGCCGGAAATGTTAGGCTTAGCACTCCGGCAGATATTTCGTCAGCGCTGTCACTAGCAGCGCGGGTAACGTATTATAGTACTGTTTTTGCCTGCATTATCAGCACCTTTACCGCGCAAGCAACTTCGTGCGTGCCTTGAGCGGCATTTTAACGAACAGTTAGAAGTGGTTGCTGGGGCGCCTCGATTACTTCACGGCCGAAGCCACCGCCACGTTGCCACCAGTGATCGCGCCGCGCGCAGCATGTGGGTGGTTCCGTGGCGGTGTCAGCGTGCCTGTGGCGTGCGCGGAACTTTTTCGCGAGCAGAAAACAACAGCCCCGCTGTTCCTCGAGGAAGTGTGACAACGAGGGGAGAGAGAGCCTGTATGTCGCCGTCGCTTGCTCACTCGGCAGTCGGGCACCTCGCCGGCTCATTCGCATCATCCGCCAGGTCATGCAGGTCTGTTCATAACAACCGAAATTTTGCCCATTGCAAACAATGCAATTTTGCCGGGACTGCACAGAAATTCGTATCATCCCGAAATTCGTATCACCCAGAACGGTATCATCGAGATTTCACTGCATTTGCAAAAAAAGACGCCATGGTCATTCAGCTTTGTTTGCCGCTTGGGAGGCTGGCGCACATTTTTTTCAAGAGAATCTATAGGTGCTTCACCTAGCTGAGCAAAAGGTTCTTGGTGGAAATGAAGTCCCTGAGGGACTGTATGATGCGTTGGGACTTCTGCGAAGACACTACCTCAGTGGGCTGCTCTACCACGTCATCAGAGTCATCACTGTCCGCAGCACATATCCGTGCAACGATCGCCTCTTCAGTGAGCCACTCGGACGTTTCTAAAACATCAGCCCTGACATCCCTTCCACAAAAAAATGGAGGCAGCTGAAGAGGCGCCCAGCCAAATCCAAACAGGTGCACATGTGACACAACAGGCGAACATAGGCGCGAGCGAGCGAGTGGCGCTAGCACTAGCAGCCGGTAGCGCAAGTTCACGGGCGGGCGCAGGGATGATGCCAAAGCGGCGGCTCCGGGACGGGGGTTCGGAAGGAAAACTGATCCCCTCTTCACGGCCGCTGAATGAAAGGCACACTCGCTCTGCTCCAGTTATATGTTGTTATACACGGTATCGTTATAAGTGGACTCGACTGCAATATGGGCAAGCACTAGAAACAGTGTCACTGGTGTTTAACAGCACATTCGCATTCAAGTAGTACGATAAAACAATACTGGAAGCCCCACTGCAAGCGCCCAGTTGCGTTTTATGGCGGTGACTTCATCGGTGGCCACCAATCGCACAAACAAGATACTGGACCTCATATATTTCTCTGGACAGCTCCTGGCACGTCGCCACTGCTCTGTTTTCTTTAATATCTCCATTTTTTGTGGGCAGTTAGCGCAATAAAACTGGCATAAGTGTTATCAAGGCAAAGCAGTAGTCCTTTTAATGAAACAAACTAGTACTGTGTCTTTATGGCCCCTTTAAGGGGAGAAAAGCATGATGCAAGCGAACACAGCTTGTGCCAACGGAAGAAAGCACACAATAACCGGGGGATAAGGCGCCTGCAATTGCTTTAAAAACGATTTCCACCATCTTCCGTGAAAAGCCCCCCCTGCAAATGATTTCTCAAACGATGGGCGAGCAGCCCAAGCCACAGCATCCCTGCTCACTGTTCCCAGCATCCAGTCTCTCCCCATTTCAAACATTGGGACACACTCGATCAAGTTCACCTGTCCTGTATTCAGCCGCCGCGGTGCCTGCCCTCAGGTTTTTCTTTGTCAGCTAAGCTAAGCCTACTCGGACAAAAAGGGAATGCGGTACTCACTTTTTCTATCGTCTTCTTCCTGTTCTCTGCCGTGTACGGAGGCTGAAAGCAAGAAGAATGCAGACGTTGAAAGTGTGAGCGCGCAAATTAGCGACTTCAAGAGAACCATGCAAGTCAAAAAGAAAGAAAGCAAACCAGTACAGTAGTTGGCCAGTTTTAAAAGAAAGCTCCCCCCAAAACACAATCGTGAATCATGCTTATGCTACTGTTTATAACTTGAAGGAGCTTCACAAAAGAGAGAGAGAGAGAGAGAGAGAGAGAGAGAGAGAGAGAGAGAGAGAGAGAGAGAGAGAGAGAGAGAGAGGAGAGAGAGAGAGAGGAGAGAGATGAGAGAGAGAGAGAGAGAGAGAGAGAGAGAACTTTTATAAAGTACAGATATTAGCTGCTGTCCCAAAGTGGGACTGTAGCGGGCTTTTGAGAGGTTCGACCGAGTAACTGCAAACCATGACAGCAAGGAGTCTATGCCGCAAATAAACGTATAAAACGTTTGGACAGTTGGCAATTCACTGTACTGAAGCTAAGCGTATAACCTGTAGAAAGAACTATGGTGACCAGACCAATAACAGAGGCCCGGGATGTGCATTCCTGCATGGCAATAAGATGTGAGAGTCAAAACAAAAGAGAGAAATTGCCTACGGTGCACTAAAGTCATTATACACATCACAGCATGCTTAAACCTGTCCCAACAACTACAGCCAAGCTCGTCAGGATTTGTGCAAGTCAGTGATGTTCCGTACTGGAGAGAAAAATTCCCATTTCTAGATTTCGAAATTCCCTCTTTTTAGCACTTTTCGCCACAGGTTTCTGAAGAATTCCCTATAAATTTCCCTGCATGCTCTTTTTGCAGTTGATAGAGAGAGAGACATGGATTCCTGTGCGGTTTTGGGCGTTAGCCAGGGCCACTGAAGTCTACTTTACGTAGCCTTCCGGACACAGAATGCTGTTCAGAGAATCGGCGTTTCAGCGTGAATTAAATTTACATGGCATCCGCTGCTCAGCAGCATTCGACAACGCATTGGCAACAGCATGCTTATGTTGCGTGCTAAAGCTCTGTTAAAAGCGCCCGTATGAAAAAGAACAAGATATTGTTAGGCAATTGAGGCATTTCATTGACTTAGATTAAGTACTATGCCGACAAAGTACCGGATTAAATTGTACCGGATTAAATCAACTGTGCATTTAACCTACTGGGGTGTTCTCCTGTGTGTGAAGAGCGATGTTCTTCGGCATAACTTGGAAGCACTTGCAGCAAGTCCCTTTGGAGTTGAATCTGGAGCCCACTACTACAACATCATTCAGAGTCTCGCTGGCCATCCTATTGTGCTTACGCGCCTTAACGTCGCCAATTCACGAGAAAATTCGCTCTGCACCCGCGTTTGATGCGAGGTCCGGTTTTTACTGACAATATTCTCCGTTTTACTCCCCGACTACTAAAATTCCCTGCACCTATTAAAGATTCCATTTTTTCACTTCGGGCAAAAATTACAGCCGAGAATTCCGAAAAAAGAAAAATTCCCAAGACGGAACACCACTGGCGCCAACCGTGGAAAACTGTTTCGAAAATGTCATCCTGTCTCCTGGCCACTTCATTCCCAAGCGCAGCCTCGACGAAACTCTCCGACTGCCTGGTGCTGATACCGGCATCCCAACCAATCGCCGTTCTGTCTTCAATGACAGCAAGCTCACAACAACTTCCTCGTGAATTCCTCGAAATCGAAAGCCCACACTATATGCAATTACATTACAAATGCTCTGCACTGACACACTTGTACAACTCGTTGCACCAGCAAACATTTCAACTATCGCATGACAAGCAAACGTTACGGATACCTTTGCAACCAACAAGCAGCCGCCACACGCTTACTGCTACAACCGGATGTTGTACCCCTAGGTAAAGCGTGCCCCCTAGGGTACAACTGCACGTTGTACTAGGGTGTACTAGGGTGCAGTTGTACCCCCTCGGTGGTACAAGTGCACGCTGTACAGCCACGAACAAGGTCCGGGGGAGGCACAGCAGAGGGCGCCACTCACCGCTCCCGTGAGCATGTCATACATGAGCGCTCCCAGGCTCCACCAGTCGACTGCCTTGGCGTGGCCCGTCCGCGTCAGGATCTCGGGAGCCCTGCAGGGAACAACACAGGAAGCCCACTCTAAGCACCACGCCAACCGTCATTACCAAGCCAACCACCGCTGCTGCCGTACTCAATACTTCCAGCATACCCCAACACGAACGCTGCTGCAGTGTCACCCTAGCATGCCAGCTACATTGCAATTCAGGGGAGGACCGACAGAGTGGGAAACTCTCGCACGGTGGGATGTCTTAAAGGGGCCGTGAAGACCAAATACAGGTTAGTTCAACCTGAAAGAACTAGCCTTCGGTAACTCACTCAGCACCATTACAGCCATGAAACACTCCCTAGCCCTTCAGCAAACTATGCGCTTGTTCAGCTAATTGCTAGATACACAAATTGCGGGTGACTAAAATACCTCCCACTACCCGCGAGACTCGTATCAACTCGAATCACTACACTGCACTCATGTAAGTGGCTACACCAATGGCAACCTCCAGATATGCTCCCCATTTTGACAATCAAAAATTCAGGCGAACCTAAACCAACGATAGTAGGAAGAAGAAACAACGACACTAAGAGGGAGCAAGCACTCACATGTACTCGATCGTCCCGCAGAACGTGTGCGTCATGGCGCCGTCCTGAATGGACTCCTTGCACAGCCCAAAGTCCGTCAGTTTCACGTGGCCTGCAGCAGGAGGAATAAGGAAAAGATGTCAACCTTGGGGGATCGTTGTTTTCGTCACACACACAGCTTTCAAATGCATTTTTCGCACTAGGAATTGTTATTAACACTGTCACACTGTGCTCGCACAGTTTCTACACTCTAAAAATAGACAGTCTGCAACGAAACTTGGCACTCCTCTAAGTATGTAGAGTGCGAGTACAGTGGAACCACATTAATACGATTCTGCACAACACGTTTTCCATCCTAATATGTTTTTCTTTTCATTCCTGGCCGACATCCCTTACAAATAATGCGCTTTCGTGCGTTTAATTCGGCCAAACCTTTGCCAAAAATTGAATAATACGATCATGAAAGTGAATCTTGACCAGCATATTTAGAAATCTTGCTTTTATTCTTTGGTATACCAGCCCAAATCGCACACCAACAACCCACGATCTGCACAGCAGCAGCGGTTTTGCGGCGAAAACATTGCTGCCAGGTGTCGGAGCTCTGTCCAACGACGACGATACGTCACGCGAGGCACCGTGCCATCAAGCAAAACGTATCATAATCATACAGTTTCTCACTGATACAATCGAGGAAGAAGGTTCTCAATGCTCTTGTGGCAGGCAACAACTGTCCTTCCCAACTTCTCGCCACGCTCCGTGCTTCCTGTGCTGTTCTTCATTCTCTTTCCGCACTGTTGCTGTGCGCAGTGGTGCTGCCAGGCTTGCGACAATGTCGAGGGAAACGCATGGCGCTGAGTTTAAAATAAAAGTGGAAATTGTACGCAAATTTAAGAAGAACCCAAAGAGGAAACATGTGGATTTGGCACGCGAGCTCGGTTTGCCAGTGCCACCGCTCAAGACTATTGCCGGTCAGCAAGAGGAACTTTGAAAGAAGCTGCAAGTTTTCCGCCCCAATTTGAAACAAACGTGAGGTGCTAAGCATGATTAAATGGAAGACGGACATCATGCTTGCACGATTGATGGAAGTTAGAGTGGCAGGATTGAAAGCCGACAGCTCAGCTCTACGTGGAAAAGTTGACAACACTGCGCTCTCCTTGGGTATTGGAGACTTCCAGGCGTCCGGCGGGCTGGCTTCACACATTTAAGGCACGCAATGAAGAGTCATACAAAACAGCGTCCGCCAAAGCGAAAAATGCTGGCAGCTTCTTTTTTTTTAATGTTTCAGGAGAATTTACTCCTCGAAGTTGAATAGTAGAAAGTGCAGCAAAAATTTACCAGCTACGTCAATGTTGATCAAAAGTGAGTTGCTGACGGAGTAACACAGATTTTTCAATTTTTCAACCTCTTTGGATAATGAGATTTTCAGCATAATACGTTTTATTTCATGGCTCCTGTGAAAAGCGTGTCAACAAGGTTTCACTGTACACATTTTAAAGTATCTACTCGTGTACATTACAGAATATACAATATATTATTTGAAGGGCCAATGAAGAATACAGCATGTAAGGATTTTTACACATTTTGTTCTCATAGCTTTAGGTGCCTGTTTGCACAATAAGGTCAACAACCAGCATAAGGAGAAACACAGATGCTGTACATGAAAACCTTGATGGCAAGAAAAATGAAACATGCCCTTTGCTTTTCCATTACACGTATAATAATTAAACAAGTCACGAGGCTACATAAAATCTAATAACAGTTCTGGAAACTGCAAGAAAACATTGCCTGTGGGGAAAATTTTAAAGCTCTCTGCGTCATTCTTGTCTACGTGACAATACGAATGGATCAACCGGACAACGCGCAACATCCCGTTTGTTCACTCTTGTAAAAGTCGTATTATGCAACAATTAAGCAGGTAAGCTCAGAATCAAAAAAATTAAAGCCGTTCTACTCAATGTGAACGTTGTCAGAAGTACAAAACAGTGATTCGCCATAATGGGCTGTAGCACCGTTATCCGCTCACTGCTACCACCCAATGCAATTCAAACTTCCCGCCTTCGCAGTGCTCATGTGCCCCCTGCCTAAAACTGCGCCAGCGGGAATTCTGTTCTTTTTGTGCTTGCTTTTCCTCCCGCACGTGCCGGCGTTGCTTACTATCGCTTACTATCGCAAAAACCAACCCAACGAGCGTTCCTAACGAAATGAACACGTGCGCTGCCAGTGAATTACATATATTTTACCTCAAATGTATCCGCGGTTTTCTTTACGCTAAACAACGGCGAGATGTGTGACAAGCGCCAGCGGTTCACGAGTTTCGAACGTTCATGACTATATAACCCGCTTGGCTTTCGAAGCCTCCGGGTTACGCCGCGACGACGGAACGCCGTGTGGCTCTACTTGGGTCCAGCGAGCAAGCTACGACGACACAGGCGAGCCCCTAAAGTGCTCTGCACTTAAAAAGCCTTGAAGTCTCGTCAGACAGAGTTGTTCACCCACCCTGTGCGTCAAGCAGGATGTTCTCCGGCTTGAGGTCCCGGTAGATAATGCCTTCCTGGTGTAGATGCTCCAGGGCCAGCACAATCTCCGACAGGTAGAAGCTGCAACCAGACGACAGGACCCCGTGCCTATCAGTACACCACCCACCAACACGGGCCCCCTCTTCATCCCACGCGACCCTGACCCCGACACCAGAGACAAACAAGGTGTACGGTTGGGCGAGTTGGTAATTCATTTTAAAAATAGCTACAGTGCGAATATAAGCACGACACAGAAAGACAACAGGACGAGACAACAGGACCAGCGCCCATCCTGTCGTCTTTCTGGGTACTTGTTTATATTCGCGCTGAAGCTATTTCTGTAGCTATATCCACCACCTCCTTTTGAACATGCAATTTACACGGCTCAACTTACGTGGCATCGAAGGGCCAACTGACATGGAACACACAGGAGTTTGTTCACCAGTACCCCCACCCCCTTCTATGCGGCCGCTTTAGAGACAGGTATGCATTACTGAATGCAATAAACACCCTTGGCTCTTCCAAAAAAAAAACTGTTTTCTGAGTTTCTTCTATCCTTTCTTAAAGGGGCCATGCAGACAACACACAAGTTTTGTTCATTCGAAGCATTGCTTCGTTAGAATCATAGTAACCCCAGTTTTAACGTAAACTTCACTCAGATAACCTACATAATTAGGAAACAGGGAAATGGATTTCGGCGCACGATAAAGATCCCCAGGTGGTCAAAATTAATCCGGAGCCCTCCACTACGGCGCGCCTCATCGCCTGCGTTGCGTCAGCGCGTCAAACCCCACAATCAATCGAAACAGGGAAATGGCCATGCGACCCACTAGCTCATTTCCCACAACAGAACCTATGATGACATATTGCCAGTTCTGCGATTGGCTGAGGCCGACAAAAGCAAGCGCAAATTAGCAGGGCTTATAAGCTTGCCGAACGAGCTATTTGTGCTTACATTTGGGGCCCATTCGTTTTACAGCAGTAAGAATGGTGGGGTAAACAGTGGAAGTTATAGTACCAATGCACACTGCTGTTGGCGCTGCGCGCACTATGCTTGTTTTAGCTGCACAGCGGTGTGGCGCTTTGGAGTTGTCTCAGGCGACACTGGCCGATCGGCGTAAGCAATGGTGTCTTACGTCAGCCAGTTTGTCGAGCGAACCCCAGTTTCATGAAACGATTACTTTCTACTGAAACAAAAACAAGCGAAATGCAAATATGGTCAAAAGCAAAGGCAGAAAACGGCCCGTGGCACGCGGTATGGTGGTGCCATCTAGGTTGACTAAAGGTAAACAAGACTCCCCAGCACATATGATGTCATTGCAGACATCATGAAAACACTCGATATGGTGGGAGAATCAAAATTTTCCCTTAAACTGATTAATTTGTCAGTGAACCTGCATGGCCCCTTCAATTAAGATGTGTTGGGAACGCCCCTCACCATGGCAGTGCCACCATTACGGACAACACTGAGTTCGGCGGCTGCATTCCTATAGAAGTTTATGCTGAACCCAACTCCTTTCCCTGAACGGCACACAACACCCTGCAATGCCACTCTGCAAGACTACAGAAACACCTCCACAAATTCGTTTTTTGTTAACTGCCGCCCAATTTTCCCAAAAGTGCAAGCTCCAGCTTCTCTATAGGATCAGTGGGTGGACAGTCAGTTCTCCCCTAAACCACTGAAATTAATACAATGTATGTGCAATCCTATCCTCCGATCAGCTGCACTACAGACTCGTCCAGCAATACATTTTCCTCCTGTGCCCCAACAAAGCACAACAAAAGCAGAGAAGAGCTAGCAGGCTACAACTCCATCCAGGCAATGCCAGTATGTGTCAGCTCAACAACTAGCTTCACAGCATTTATCACTGCCCACCTCTCCTCCTCCATAGCGGTCCTCAAGTTTCACCGGCAGTGCCTTTTGTTCACACATTCCACAGCCCTGTAACAAGAACCTAGACACAACTTCCAACGACCCTTTTCACTTCTCTAGTGCACAGTTCTGTGATCCGCACCACTCTAGCTGACACTGGTGCTCTTGTGAAGTTCCACCACTACAGCCCAGGAGAGGTGGACAAACGAGGAAAGCAGCGACTGCCGCCCTGACCTGGCCGTGTCCTCGAGGAAGATGCCCTCGCGCTCAAGGTGCATGAAGAGCTCCCCTCCGCTCAGGTACTCCAGGATCAGGTACAGCTTGCCGCCCGTCTGGAACGCGTACATCAGGTCCACGATGAACGGGTGCTGCGTGGACAGGCGGACGTGTGGGTAAGTTGGCGAGCCGACGTTCGCTTGCAAAGGCCCTTCCCGTCCAGACGGTGCAGACATCTGCCCAATCAAGGCCTCTCATTGGCCACCCTCACCTTGACCACCTCCAGGATGTTCCGTTCGGCCTTGGTGTGTGCCGTGTCCTTCTGGTTGCGGACAATGGTGGCCTGCAAGCAGAAGCAGGGGGTCACTGGCATCACCCTCTCACGCTTGTCACACACAAAGATTCAACGTGTTAAGAAAAAAAACCCGCCCGCATCTTCCCACGGGGGGAACTCGAGTAAATGCGTTGCAGAGTGGTGGGGGTATCGCGTGAATGTTGCGTAATTGGGTATGGTTTGGGAATGCTTAATTGTTATTTCGTCTTTATTATTCTTATTTATTGAATGAAGGAGAAGCGAAGGCAAGGAGTGTAAAGTTAAAGTCTGTCTTTATTGCTTGGTGCCGTCAAGCAAAGCGTCAAGTCAAGCGAAAGCCAAGCAAAGACGCCCTTGACTGAATTCCCTAAACGCGCGCTCCGCCGCTTATATACACACCGCCCGCGTTCGAGGGAGAGGGAGTACGGGGGGAGAGACGCGCATGCGCACACTTCCGTACACAACGCTCGCGAACTTTCCACGCACCCCCACGCCGTTATCACGTGTACACGCCCTGCCGCCGTTACTCGTTGAGCGCGACGCACGCGCAAGGTAGCTACGACTGCATGCCGTGCACGAGACGCGCTCCCCACCGCACCGCCGCAGCTGTTGTTGAAGCGACGGAGCGCACGGGGTTACACGCGCTCCTCCCGCACCGCCGCACCTGTTGTTGAGAGCGAGGAGGGTACGGGGAGAGACGCGACACCTGCGCCTCAAGGACACGCATGCGCAGGAACGTGTGGACGGCCCCGCAGACAACATCGACGAGTGACATCGCGAGCCTAAGAAATGCTCCACATTTAAAATTCCTCGGGTCACTTAAAGGGACACTGAAGCGATTTATAAACATTGCGGGGTTACTTGCGGAAATTGTAGTCTGGAGTCCCTAGGCCATGTTTTGACCACAATCGCTGCGTTTACACGAGTTTATTCAATAGAAAAATCAGTTCGAAAATGCTGTCCTCTCCCTCTGCATCCTCCTTGCCGACTTCCTATGACGTTTTGTACGACCGCCAAACGAGAAGGCTTGGCCTGACTGCACTACTGCATGGCTTGTGGACCCTCCGAGAGATTAAGTTGGTTCAGTGTTATGTCCACCGGTCGCCGACAGGTCGTTGCAATTCGTTCGCTCATTTGAAACTAAGCCATGACACGTTTATGAATGGAAGAATGCGCCTTTAGTTTGTTAGTTTGTACACTGTATCAAGCTCTAAGTCCAGGTCACTCCCACAAACGCGCATGCAACGCTTCGTTGACTGGTACGCTAGTAGGAAAATCTAGGGCCACTTGAAAGCAAGAGAAAAGAGAAGAATCGGTGAAGTTAATATAGGTACTAAGGAAATAAAATCAACCGAAGCTTTTACCATACAGCGTAAAACTAGGGTGCAGGAAGCACTTTTCGCCCTGGGTAAACTAGCACAGCGGTCAGAAGCACGACCACACATTTGCGATTGCTTTTCTGTCTAAGGAATGCAGTTGCTAGATATGCGATATTTGTGGGACTTTGTGAACGCTTACTGCACGAGCATTATTTTAAAAATAGTCATCTAAGCTACTTGGAATGCTAGAACTAAATAAAAGTGTAAAGAGGCTACGCAATATACAGTTTGCAGTTCTGCTCCAGAGAGCACTGGTTTATGGCCTAGTGGTCTGAAGCCTTAGGTGCATTGTTTTGCAATTCACAAGTTCGAATCTCAAATAGTACGTTTTTTTTTTTTTTTTTAACTTGATTTATTGTTTTTTCTGGCACTGTTTTCTAGTACTGAATTCGCCATTTTTGGGCCATAACGTTCACTGCTCCACGAGCGAGTTCGCAGAACGCGCACAGACTGACACTGACGTGCTAGCGAGTTCTCGTTGGCGTGCTGTTGCCATAAGCACCAACAGCTTGCGGGCAGTGGGCACAGACCAGAATCAGCAGACCCTTGGCCTGGTGTGAACACACCTGTTACGATACAGGCACGAGCCAGGCAAGCTCCAAATATGGGGAAAAAGCGTATCGCATTTGAGCGTCTGCAGTGACGTGGAGGGCATTCATCCACTGCGTAGGCCTCGGCTAGTGATTGCTACGATTCTAAGCCATGCTGGCAGGCTCATCCAACGCATTTTACAGCCGAAAAATGGCAGAGAGGGGTGATGCCGACCACTGAGATATCGAGAATGCCCATCCAACAAAGTCAGATGTCAAGCATGCTGTTTCACAGAGCCGACACCGAAACTGGTTTGAATTCTAATCTTGGACATCGTCCAATCAACACCGCATCTCGTATGTGCGTCACTGCTGTAAGTTGTTGCAGCCACCGCAAATCTTGCATGGCATTATTTCTTCTTTCAGGTTTTATAAATTAAACACTGCTTTGTCGACCGGATAACCAATGCAAAGTGTGTATATTTGAGCCAATCTACCGTACTTACCAGATTCTGACGCGCACCTTTACCTTTTTTCCGCAAAAATAGGCCGAAAAATTGCATGCGCGTTAGAATCGGATACGAAACCGAAACTGCCGAAACAGCTAAAATTTCATTCCACCCATCGTCATCACCATCTCAAGATGGCGCCAAAGCTTTTAGCAACAATTTTTGGGATCTAGGCGCCTAGGCTTTTCTTTTGGCATTCACACAAATCATCAAATTATTCCACTTGCGTGCTTGATAACAGCAATGGCAGCAGCGGCAACGAAGGTGCGCCGCTTCCGCGGCTTACGAGCGGCTCCCACGCATTCACAACGAGCGGTTGGCTGAAGCGTGCGCCTCTGGAGAAGCTCGCGGAATGGGCGTGCGAGGTGTGGGCCAAGATCCCACCGAACATGGTTGAACGTTTGCTCAGAAGTGTGGCATCGCGAACGCGCTTGACGGCACCGATGACGAGATGTTGCGGTCAGCGGAAGGCGACAAGGAGCTCTCGGAGAGCGACGAGGAGTGAGATGAGTGAGATTGCTTCGGGAAATAAATCGCCCGTTTCTCTCGCATTCATTTTTCTTGCTCACAAAGTTCCTTGCGCGTTACAATCGGAGGTGCAAGTTTTTTCGGTTTTTTGCCTGGAAAATCAGGTGCGCGTTAGAATTGGGGGCACGTTAGAATCAGGTAATTACGGTATGCAATGCAAACAAGAACAGAAGCTTGGCAAATTCACTTCAGTGTTCTTTTAAGTCTGCTCACATGCTTTGAAGGCGAAAGCCCAGCAATAATTATGAACCTTTTTACTACCACATCATATTTGCATCTCTTTCTTCGATTTCATGTCTGTCTTATAATGCGAGTTAGTTCAACCCGCTTCTTTTTCGCTACACTATGTACGCATCTGTTCCTTCGCTTTCGTTTCTTCGTCTTACGGCACTAATTACATCAGCAAGCAGTATGGCACAAGCCGCAGCTCCCTAGAATCAGGGTTCTGCGCAGCAGGTGCGCACCTGTTCGACCCGCGTGCCACCACATCCGGGCGTCACACGTCATGCACTACCCCACATCTTTTTTACATTTCCCATTCGTAGTATTGTGAGCCTGCGAAATCAGCCAAGGTAGGCGGGGGCTTTCAGGTGAATAAGAAAAAAATCACCACAGGGTGGAGGCTCACCTTCTTAAGCACCTTCATGGCGAAAATACGGCCGCTGTCTTTTCCAGTCAGCTTCCGCACCTGGAACACCTGCAAACGGAGGCGAGAGAAAGAAAGTTAAACAGCTTACAGTGCACCTCAGGGACCGTGATGCAGAGTCAGACAACACAAGAATGTGAAATTCTAAGCGAAACTACAAAGTGAGAGGCCGGCACACAACTTCCTAAAAGAAAATAATCCCCTTTTGAGATGACAATAGTTCTTTTTTCCCCCGCTTAGGAGATCCTCAAAACAAATAGAGGCACATCAAAACAGAGCAGCACAGCTGGCTGTTAGCATTAGTAAAACTGCTGAAGAGTTTTTCAAAAAAAAGTTTGTTGGGGGTATTAATTTGTAGTTTTCTTAACGCTGAATTCGAAAAACATGTTTATGTCATGTATGAATACACCCAAATCACCTTTTTTCGCTGAAACAAACGACCCCTGCCCAAGAACGTGGCCAGAGCCCTGGCTGCCTTTTGCGATTGGCCAGCGGTAGATGACTTCAAATTCGGAAGTGCCGACGCTGCGGTGACCACTCTGCCTGAAGAGCTCATTGTGTTCCTGTTCAGATACAAGCCAGAAAGTATTCTGGGGAATGGAAGACGCACACAATCTTTCCTTAGGATAGGAGAGCCTGAGGGAAGCATAACTGCGACAAGTTCGCTCGCAGCGAGCCTTAGAATGGGGATTTCCCCCAACTACTCACGGCCTACTTTGGTTTCTCGGATGCAGGGAACTTGTTCAGATATTGGATCATCGCTTCCACTACCAGCGCTAACCACAGTTCCTAGAACAATTTTTCAACACACCATCGCCTTTCTCACATGTGTAACTTTGTTTTTACATTCAGAAGGGCAGCAACAATCGCCGCGTCTCGCAGGGGTGCTGGTGCCAGGTAACTTCATGGCCAGTGAGCAAGATGTTAGGCTTGAAATTGTGGCACATAAGCAGTTTTAGAATAGTGGAACCAAGCGTTGAGGGCCCCCGATAGGTTAGGAGAGCCCAAAAGCAAAACTCTCATGTACGACGAGTTGTACAAGAGCATCTTCCCCAATAGCTGGGATGTTGGGAACTTTAGGCTTAGCATTGAGGCAGATATTTAATCACTGCCATCACTACAATCGCGAATGAGGATCTGTAACACAGTTTTTCACCACACCATCATCCCCTTCCTTGCATGTGGAACTTTATTTTCACGGTGATTGCCATTTTAGCAGTAGGTGCTGTGTGCATTCTTGCGCACAGGTGGTGCTATCCTTTGGCCCCTCACCGCATCGCATGCTCGGGCAGGAGCTGTTGCCACCATCGCTCACCATCTTTTGCGGTCGGTCGGAATAGAGGAGCGTAGGCTTTACATTGCAGCACAAATTCGATCACCGCTATCGAAATTAGCTCGGATGCCAGTCCCTAGCACAATTTTTCACCACACTATGCTCCACTTGTTGCATGGCCACCTTTTTTTCTCACGTTTGCTTTGATTCTTGACAGTAGCTACGTGCGGTTGCTGCCACGGCCTTCGCCCGTTCATGCCTCTTCGTGGTCCGTACGGGCTCGAACGGCCAGCGTGTGTGAGGGGCGCTTCCAAAATGCTTCATGCTTTCCAGCTTCCTTGATTTTTTGCTAAAGACGTGTGATATCAACATACTCAGCTAAGCTGCCTTCATAGCCCACAATGTTGTCCGGGAAAATGAGCAAGATGTTTGGGAAACCCACAGTGCTGCGGTTGCCTAAATTTTCCAAGCCCCTCATAATAATGGATCAAAACCTCAATATTTGTTTGAGCCCGTCGCTTTCCGTATGAAGCACTGAGCACCCGACAACACGGCATGGCTAAAAATCCACGCAAAGGCAACTCACGGCAATAAAGCTTAATAAAGTTTAAATTACACGCCCGCTTTATTCAAAACTTGGCCCGCAAAACTGGGAAGCAGCAAAGAGCACGTTGCCAGCAGTCTTCAAATATAACGCGATTTCGGGCCACTGCCTTATTTTCTCGCTCCTCCTGTGGTGTGGGAGTGAGCAGTGGGCGGGGCATAGGGTCAACTTTATTGATGAATACCGCTGTCCTCAAGCTAAAAATGCAGGAAGAAAAAGTTTGCAGGCATAAATTGACCAATGTATTAATTGTAAAAAAATTGACTTTTACCTTACTTTAAAAGCACTCCAGAACCCCTTAAAAAAAACCTACAAGGAAAAAGCAGGAACCTAGAACACGAAAACAAAGCCTGCATCAACCAAAAAAACACTGATCGCCGTAACGCCAAACTCGGAAACAACAGAATCGTAAGAAACTGCCACTGAAATTGTGTGCAACGCAAAATTATAAGCATGCACAAACAGAACTATACGGTAGGCACTCATTTGCAGCAGCTTCGAAAATAAACTGCGGCCTTTTTTTTTTTGTGCCTGATTCATTCATACCTAAGAAGTGTCATCGCACTACATTCGAACAAATAGAAACTAGCTTTTGTCCATTGCCACATATGCAGAAACTACTGACAATTTAAATTTACACTGCGCTTTTGCCTAGTTGTCACTCCAACCATTTTACCAGCGAAAAAAGGCAGAGACATAGAAAGTAGCAAACAGACAATCGCTAGCAGTTGTCCTGTAGAGAGAAGCAAACAGGACAATAGCGATTGTCCTCTTTTCCTCTCTCTAGGTCCCTGTCTTTTTCCGCTGGTAAACTGGTTCTAGTCAACACCAACAGCCCAACTTTCAGCCTTAATTGTCGCTCCAATTTTCAAAAGATAACTCAACTACCCACTCTTAATACGGGGCATTTATTGCCCCCCCCACCCCCCACCTCCCCCACCCCCAAAAAAACGCAGCTGCAGCACTGTACAGACTTAGTTTTCCCCAATTCCCTACAAGTTATCTACACAAGCTAGCTAGCAAAAAAGGTTGCAGGCCTACACAATACCGTGCGTACGATCTCTGCACTGATCAGACGTCGTCGCCGCTGGCTGATAACAAATGCTGCTGTTCTGCTCCTGACGCGGACAACAGCGGTTGAGTCAGTACCATGCAATGTCTCCTTTTTGCCGGTACAGGAATCACGATAGACAGGATGTTTAAGATCTGGGCTAGTTGGTACGTTGTTCGGGTGCATCATGCCAGCCTGAATGCGAGACTCCAACAAAAGAAAAAAGGTCGTACCCACCACTAACAAATTACATTTTCTCTTTAAGGCACACAACACACACACACACATACTTTCGTCGTGCGGTCCTACCTAGCATCTATTAAAGGGACTGACAACCGATTTTTGTTGAGTATATGTTCTCTATCCCAAATGAAAGGGCATCCCTTAAAGCACCTTAAAGAGGAACGGCTTTGCTGATAATGCCCTAGAACATTTTAAATTGAAATTTTTAAATCTACGAGCCGAATGCGTCCACCCAAAAATCATGCTGGCAACCAGTAGCGCGGCAACATACTTTTGCCTGTATGCGAGATAAAAAGCGATATTTAAAAACTTGTCCCCAGCTAAAAAAAAGTGTGAATCGCAGGCTTTCTCATTCCTTTATGTGTTTTTTTTTTTTAATTCACTAGTCTATTTTGCACGAAGGTGCGATATGTTGGGATGGACGATAGGTAGAATCTGGCTTCACGTTGTGGAGGTCAGAAGTTCGATTCTCTCCGGGGACGTCCTGTTGTTTTTTCTTCTTCCTTTAAGCCGCCGTTGGCGTATTTGGAAACTGAAATCGAATGTTTCGGCAGAAAGAAACGCCCCTGACTAAGGCAGAATCGTCCAAGCTCCTTCACTGGGTCTGTTTACTGAACGCGCTGTTGATTCTGCGCATGGAGGCTCAGTTAGCCACACTGACAGCAACCCAGCAGCGGCAGGCGGCTGTCTTGAAAAAAGTTAAAAAATACATATACAATTTAAACTTATACAAATACTTGTGTTCAAAGGTATTCAATACGTGAATAAACGTTTCAGCAGTCACAGTAGCTGCTAAGTTTGCAGGTCACGTGACCGGGACACATATTGTAGTGTCAAGTTTCTACACTACGAACCGCTACTTTTCCGATTCTCAGAAAGTTAGGTGCCAAATTAAAATTATTTCCGCCAATTTGTTTATAAACTGCTCGTGGTTACTGGGCTATACAAAAGGTTGGCTTCCATTTGGAATAGAGAACGTATACTCGACAAAAATCGGTTGTCTGTCCCTTTAAGAGCTCAATCAAGCAGAGTACATGACCTATGCAATGCCATTCTCAACAGTCATTTTTCAAAATACAAGATGTCATGACAGATTAGAGGCCGTAGTGCAACAGACACAACACATGCCTGCCGACCCCAGCCAGATGTGCAGAAATGTAATAAATAACAGGCCTGGCATTTCACTCAATGTAGCCTGTCAGGGATCGGAAAAATGTACGATGGGGGTTGCTCACGGAGGCAACCTTTACGACGCAATAAGAGCGTTACCCAACTGAACAGACAATGACACGTGCCATTTAAAGTTCGGCCACCCTTTCAGCTCGGCAATAATTTGCGCAGCCTGAAAAAGATCCCAACGAGATTGCCTCCGCAAGTTGTTTGAAGCGCGCAAGTCTACGCATTGGCTCTGGTTTTGAAAGAAAGCTAGGACACTTATGAAAGCACCATTCTTGTGGGTAGGTAGGTAGCTTTTCCAACCAGGCGAGCACTATTTGGTGTTGAAAAAAAAATGTCACTACTTAGATTTGGAGCAATTTTTGGCGCAGAAAAATGCAATTTTGGAGCAGGTTACGACAAAAATATACGTTAATTTTGGAGCACCATATCCCAAATTTGGAGCAGTTCAATACAAACAATGTGCCAACGATTTAAAGTCAGTTCGTACATGCTTTAGCTTCAGTTGGCAAGGTCCTGCAACTGTGACCAACAAATTCTGCAGAAAGTCAACAAAATCCGCACAACAGGTTTATCAATATCACCAAGGAAAGAAAACAAAACAAAAGAGAATGCCATAAAAGCTGCCAACAATACTTTTAGTTGAACTCAAAAGTACGTGCCCTTTTAAATGACCAGCCCTAACCTAATTAATTGCATAATAGCTCTTCCATCCAAGCACCATCTGGCTACGCTACATACAAATAAGGAAAAACTTTTTCAATGCCACCAGAAGCCATCAGCAGACACACGTGACTAGTACAGACATCATTAGTTTGACATCAATGCTTTCGCTTGGGCATTTTTGAGTTCGCAAGGCTACTGAAGAGTCTTTTCAAAGCTTCCATATCACTTGCTAGTTTCGTGCAATGTGTCGCCTAGAAAGCTCACGCTGTCAACGCAAGGGGGCATGCTGTGTGTGTCTACAGCCCCAGTGCGCTCACCATGGGAGAATTACTCGCCCCCGCTCGGGTCGCAATCGCGTGCACGGACGCACCGAGCTGCTTTTGCTACTGCAAGCGACCCGCACTCCACGTCTCCGTGGTCCGCTTGACGGTGATGCACAAAGAGGCAGCAGCGACCTCCACGTTTTGGATTTCCCCTATTATCCGCTAGCAGTACGCTTTCAGCAGCGCCAACAGCACAATGTCACACGCCCTTCCGAGCCGACAGCTGAAGATGCGCTACTCTCGCTCCCAGCAACCGATCCGCCATTATTGGGGGGAAAAACGTAAACAAAACAACGCCATATTGAATTAGCCTGTAGCGAACGCCGAGCCATCTAAGTGCTGCTCCGTTTTCCGAGCCCTGAAAGCGGCCGACATCGAAAAATTTATCTGCCCCCAAAACCCCGTGTGGAGCCTGGGATGGCTTCCTCAACTGCGCAGGGCAGGTGTAAAAAAAAGGGGCCTGTTCTATAATCCCCCAAGTATAGTTTGGGCGACCGCCGCAAGAGGGCTACGCTACTGGAAAAAGGTCTATTGGGCTGTCGGCGACAAGCCGCATTGGCGCGCTCGTTGGTGCCCGCTATCACGCCTCGGCCCTCTTCCTGTGCCTAAGAGTACAGGGGTACCTGTGCCGAAACTAGCCACCCCACGCTTTAAAGCAAGTTTAGCTTCGGCATAAGTACAGTGAACTAGAAGAGGCATAGCCGGCATAGGCTATGGACTGGGTATGAAGGCGTCGGCTGTCTGTTTGGCTGTCTGCGCAACTGGATTGGATTGAAGTGCGTACAAACCTCAGGTTGCCAAAGTGTTTATTCATCGCTAGAGTTAGCGAAACTGAGAAATTTCGCGCCTAGTCTGGCATTTTGGCACAGCGTGGCACAATTTAAACGAATTTCATGCTTTTGGCAGCTTGGCTCAAAAATATGAAATTGTATAAAAATGGCGCAAATGGCACAGCTGTTGCACCCCTGAAAAAGCCCACAGTCCACCCTCATATACATTGGTGCGATGACAATGGGTGCATGGTAGGGCATAAAAACAAACGTGTTTAAGGGCGAACTTCGGGGAGGCAAACCTCGCACCACAAGCCACAATCAGATTTCTTTTTTGTTTTTTTTAACAGCAAAGCTGTTTAGCAAATCGTGATTTTTCCAGTCCACAGCTTAAAATACCAAGAAAATGCCGAGCACACGCAGCTGAGTGCGTGCCTCGTGGCAAACGCCCGGCAGTTAAAAAAAAAAAGACAATGCCGAGCGCTCGTGCGTGCGTGCTTCACGACAACCGTTCAGCACGTTTGGCATGTTTGTCAAGCCAAGTATACCGACTCAGGGATACTGGCCGGGATTGCAGTGACCGCCCTGCAGTTAAAAAAAAAAACAAAACAAGAAAATGCCAAGCACCCGTGTGTGCATGCCTCGCGACGACCACCCAGCGTCCCCAGCACCTATTTGTCAAGCCAAGCATATTCACTTAGCGAGACTGGCCAGTACTGACCAAAAAAAAAAAAAAATTCTCCAGCGCTCGTAATCGTGGCAACACTTTTGCTCGGGACGAGAAAGACACATCATAGTGTACGCCCCTCCAAGGTTCTGCCCAATGATTTTCACTTCCAACAAAATGAAAGAAGCTCACACTCACACCAACAAAGATGGAGTAAAGGTCGTTGCGGCAGCGAGGAAGAAGCAAATCGGCTGCAACCGTGGACTGAAACCATCGTGATGGTCGCGAAGGCTGCGTACAGCTTCGCTACTTTCAAGTCTTACGTGCTGGTGCGAGCTTCCTTGCATTTTTTTCGTGGGATAGCTTTTGTTATTAGTTCCCCCATTTCACTAAAACGCAACAATCGGCCCTGAAACCGGTAATACAAAGTTTATTTTTCGTAACTTATCGTGGAAGATACTTTTTAAATCGCAAATAACGTCCACCTGGTCCTAAAACCTACATGCAAAAACACTATGTAACTGTAATTTCTTTTTAACGCTTAGCTAGTGCCTGGATGACATAAAACGTTCTGTGCACTCTCATCCGCAGACAGCGTTTGCAGAAGCATTTTTGCGCATGTTCCCTTTCCCGCAAAACTGGCTTCCCGAATGCAGCGTCAAAGAGCGATGGGCAAAAAAAAAAAAAAACCCTGCTCGGGTTTCTCAAGGTTCTCGCAAAAGTCTAAAATGCTTGCTTTATTGCCCCAAACAATAAAGCATCTATTCAGCTTCAGTTGATTACTTTTGTCATTTTTATTCACCCCATCTAAACACACAACACTTTTACAATCTAGAACAGCTGATGCCCCCACAAAGGCAATCTTTGCTACAACAAAACTAATCTTGTTAAACAGTATTTTGTACTCCCCCCTACACCAAGTTGTTTCTATTACAGTAGAAAATGCTTTGCTGCAGTTCTAACGCTCCTGAGCTGCACATTAGCAGAACGTTTTTGTTTTTTATTTCAAATATAAGTAATATCCTTTCCCTTCGACAGCACTGACTAAACACAATCTCGCATCCAAATACAGTGATCCCTGTTAACTCGAAGTGATAAAATCCACTGGAAATTTTGAGATAAGCGGAGTTTCGAGTTAAGCGAAATGCCGAAAATGCGCGGCCAGGACAATGAAGGGCTAGTGCTGGTAACAAGAGCTCCACTGCTAAGGGACAGCTTTCTTCATAGGGAAAAGTAATTTGCAGGAAAAACACATTTGTATTATCGCGGAAGAAAGAACTGCGCGACGCTCGCCTGTTTCACGTTTTATCTTGTCCCAGAAAAGCGTTCTAGCAATTATCGATGCACTGCAGCCGTTATTGGTTGCCACCACTACAATCTACCTTGCGAAGCAGGCATCACGTTTCTTGTTCCTACAATTGTAGGCGCTTCTGAAGGCTCCTCGTCGCCCGCGTGATCAGCTGCGCCGTCCACAGCTACCTCAATGATGCAGGCGTCGAACAGCATTCCGGTAACGGGGACATCAGCCTCATACAGCATGTACTACGCGCAAATTTGCCGTTAATGACTGCATTCGGAGCGTTCGAACGGAGACATTATCAGCTGCCTGTAACGGACTTTGCCCTGTGTCCTCTCGGTCCACAATTTCAAGATATCCGTGATATCCCGGAACAACGTTTTCGAGTCAAACGGGGGAAATACATAGCGCCCTATGGGGGTAGATGCACGGCGAGAAAAAGTTAAAAGTTTTGACTCAACAGATATTTCGAGATTTCCGAGTCGGGGTTGAGTAGTGATTACTGTACAAGCAGTCCGGAGATTAGACAATAAAAGTTCTCGCTTCGCATAACCTTTGACGACATTTGTGGAAATATAGTGTAGTCCACTTATAACAATATCCAAATGCCAAAGAAATCCCGTCGTTATAACCGATAATTGTTATAAGCAGGTTGCAAAAAAAAAAAAGATTAAACAGCACTCAAAACATTTTATTCGCATGCAAGGTCATCCTACTATTTACTTGCAAAAAAGAAGCCATACGCAGTCAGCTTTTTTTGCCGCTTAGGAAGCTGGCACACTTTTTTTTTTTTTTTCAAGAGAATTTGTAGGTGCTTGACCTAGCTGAGTGAAAGGTCCTTGGCAGAAACGAAATACCTGAGGGACTGTGTCATGCGTTGGGCCTCCTGTGAAGCCCCTACCCGAGTAGGCTGCGCAACCGCGTCATCAGAGTCATCACTGTCAGTGCTGTCGACAGCACGTATCCGCACAACGATCACCTCTTCAGTGAGGCACTTCAAAACATCGGCCCCAACATCCCCTCCGCGGAAAAACGGAGACAGCTGAAGAGGCACCCAGTCAAATACAAAAAGCAGTGCCCATGTGACACTACAAGCTAACGCGCGACTCAAGAGCAAGCAGTGCCGCGATCTCGCGAGCGGGCACAAGGAGGAGGGCAAAGCGGCGGCACCAAGGGGGGGTTAGGAAGAAAAACTGCTCTCCTCTCTTCGCTTCCTCGTAAGCAGCCCAGTCGACTCGTTTTCTGAGGGGTGGAAGAGATGCGAGGCGCATCGCAGCTCGCGGCACATGCCATCGGCGAAGTGAGCCGGCATCAGCTCGCATTTTTGGCACACGCTAGAACCACTCAATCGTTATATCCAATATCATGGCACTGGAGCGTTGTAATAAGCGGTATCTTTTACCATAGAACTCGTACAAAAGTGGACGGTGTCATAGCTGTTCACCACTATATCCGAAATATTGTTATAAATGGTATCGTAAGTGGACTCGACTGTACAGCGTACAGTGTGCGGCATAGAAACCTCAGGACTATTCCTTTTCCCTCTAACAAACCACAGCTCCTGAACGTATTTTAGAAAGTAGAAATGTTGACATGAACTTGACCACTGAGAAATAGAAGAGTATGTTGTTGGGATGTTTAGTTCATTTTCACTTTGCACAAGATTTCCGTAGCTAATAAAGTTTATTGGAGCAAACATGTGCTCCTAAACAACCTGTCAAAAGAAGGGACATCAGAGACAAAGCAAAACAAAATGACACGCACAGATGAGAGTCGCCGAAGTTTTAAAATGGCGTGCCGTTTGGTTGACGTGCATTTATATCAAAGTGCAGTAGTCCCTTATGAACCCGTGCAATCAGATTGTTGCCAATCAAGCCGAGATAACCCTGGTGAGTGACCAGTGGCGTCACACCCCGTCCTTATCGCGCAAGATTGCCACACGCGGCCTGACGCCAGCAAGAACAAGCAGGCGATCCCCTTTCGTCACACGATAAGATACCAGTGCGTGGCTAGGTGCTCGCAACCAAGCACAAACAAACCGTTGACAGAGCACGCTTTGTGGCATCACCCCCTTCTGCAGTCGCATAGCTGCGACGCTACAACTAAATGGCCGACAAAACCAGATTAATCTAGCAAGTGCAGGTTGACATGAACCATGTGACCAACCTCAGGCCAGGTGCACACACCTGTGCGATTCGCTGTAGTAAACGTCAAAGACAAGCTGGCCAAAGTGCTGTTGAAGCAAGAAGGAGCAAATGCTATGCTTTCATTGGAGAAGACCGCTGTGCACCGTAGCGCTGGCTTCCGCTGGTTCACTAGAAAGACTGCTTTGTCCTAATAACAATGACACCAATTTTACTGCAAACTTCTAACAAACTATCAAGACAATGGAGATATTCAAGAAACCATGTGAAGTAGCGGCAACTCCCCGGCCACTTTTCGGCCATTCCTCTAGGATGTCACAGAATCTTGTTTGTGCGATTAGCGGCCGCAGACCTAAGCCGCTGCCAAGAAACATGCATACTGGGAAACTGTAGTGGGGCCACTAGTTCCGTTTGGTCGTATGCTAATGTGCAGCTAAGGGCAGGTTCAAACTATTGCCGCAACTGTTGTAATAACTTTAGAGAATGACGACATTTCACGTCTCAGCCAACCGCACTGCGTGACACGCCGTTATTCTACGTCCCTAGATCACGATACGACTTTTGCGTCAGCAGTCCGAACATAGCCTAATGCACCCATAGCTATGCTTTCTGTGCTGGCTCATACGGTGCCCCCGCAGCGCAAAACTTGAAACTCTTTCCCTACTTCTTGTGTTCTTTTCGGTTTGAAAAGGTTTTGGAGCTGGGCGAGTCACTAAGTACCAGTTCTTTCAAACACAACAATGTTGTATTTGGTCTTTATGGCCTATGGAATAGAGAGCAAACTTCGCAACATTTTTTTCTGCGGTACAAAATCCCGATGATTTGCCCCCTGTGTTCGGAGAAGAGCGATGGGAGGGGGGAGACGCACCTTTCCGTATCCGCCCTTGCCGAGCACCTTGAGCAGCTCGAAGTCCTTGGGGCCCGTCTTCTCCTGGTCCGGGTTGACCGTGTGCTCCGACAGCTGAATCTTCTCCACATCCTGCAGTCTAAAGGGGTTGAGTGAGGGAGGGTCACACACCACAACACAGGGGTCAACAGACCCCCCCCCGACACCTTTGACGCTCCCACCAACACTGCTTACGTCATAGGGAACGCCCTCCGAATGAAAAGACCACGCGAGTGTGCTGGCATCCTTGTTTTCGAGTGTGCTTGTGCTAACTTGTGGCTTGCGCTATGATGACTGCAGCTTTAGTCCGCCTTTTAAGCCTACATTCTACCTCTCTCAGCCCACTTACAATGGCCCCATCGTTAGTGTGACAATATTCTACCAGTATTGAGTATGCCGCGATGACCAGACTGTGTGGTTCGGGAGTCTGCACCAAAGATAATGGTACGTTGCCGCTTGCAAATCGCAGACATCGCGCAATGAGTTGGCTGCCGCTTTTCGCCACTTTGTGATGGCACGGCCGATCGCTCTCAGACCAAATTCTCCAGTCGCACGATGGCATCGCAGACCAGTTAGCTAATCATGGCTGCAGAGCCCACTCGCATTGCTGGACACCGAACGCTTGTTCACTTCCAGCATTACAAATGGCACCAAGCTGCCGCCAGCAAGCGACTTTTTGTGCGCTTCGGTTCTTTGGTCAGTGGTTCAGCGTACACACATATGGATAAACAAACGGCATGGGGACTCATCAGTACACAGAAACATACTTGAATTGTAAAAGCAACTAAGCTTCGCAGAAAGCTAGATAAAACTGCATTGCATCTTAGAGCAAGTAATCGTTCAAGATAGCTAGATGAATGGTGGGATAAACACCGTGGAGTTCCAAGGCGCCAGAACTTTCGCGTCTACAAAAGAAGCCACCTTTACAGACTCCGACATGAGCGTTGTGGCTGTGAAAGTAAACGTGTGTATTTCTACCTGCAATAATATGGTGAAAAGTGCCCAAAAAATGTAATTAATTTACGCCCCACCCAATCTTCCATGCTTACAGCACTGTTTCTAATCAGTAGTACGCACTTTACACGAATTTTTACCTGTTCTTGTCGCACTAGTGCAGTTTATTTTTACCTTCAAGCGCAACTGTTTGATGAAAGCGGGAAAAAGTTGTACAGAACGGGAAACAACCCCACTACGCACAGCCACACAAGCGCCCGTCGCAAGTGTGAGCACCGCCTCATAGCACGACATGCGTCGCCTACCGCTGTGTGATGTGCGCGAGTAGGAACGTACCTTGACTTCTCATTGGCATTACCGCTGAAGGTGTTCAACTACGCAACTTGCAATTGCTACTTCAAATGTTGCATTTTTTTCTCGCTGTGCCAAGGTCAACACAAATGGTTATTATTTTTCCTCCACAGTCCCAGCGACTTCGCATAGCAGAGCTTTACCGTATAAATTCTGATATCCCAATGTGCAAGAATCATTTTTTCTTCACATCATAGGAAGCAACACAATTAAAAGTGCACTTGAGCAAAGTTGCTACATGCAAAGCAAGTCAATTTGACTCCCCTCCCTCCCACGGTTTGCGGCACATTTTGTCAATCCCATTTGATGAGGACACTTATTCGCATTCGAGTAGCCATTTTTCACGCACCTGGATGAATAATCAAGCGCTAAAAAAAAGGCACTTGATATGTTACTGGACAGTCTTAAAAATTGGCATAAAAAAAGGCCAGTTCAGGTTCACTGACTTAGTCACGAATGCTGATATTAACAGTGAACAGTGAAACTGCTTGGCACTCCCCAATCGCAAGGCTAAGCTTCATAGAACTTCTCAAAGCCACCATCACCATCAACACGCTTTTGTATGTACGCAAGATGAAAAGTGGTATTTAGAAACCTTTTACAAGCTAAAAATAATAAATTGCAGGCTTTCTTATTCTTTTATGAATTCTTTTTTTTTTTCCAATAACGCATTGCAAGTTCTTTTTTTACGTTATAAACAGCTGCAACGCCAACAGCCAATCGAGGTTCCCGGAACCAAAACTGAGCAGTTCGTTGCACGCGATTACAGTTTTGCAGCGCTCCTTGAAATGGGAAACAGAAGTTAATCTAAACTTATACACATACTCGTGCTAAAAAGTTTTTAATAAGTGAGTAATAAGTTCTTAACAGTAGTTAAAAATAAAATAAGTTTGTAACAGTAGTTGAAGTCGCTCGTGCCTAAACATTTTCTTTTTGCCTCACGGCGATACACTCTACCAAGTGAATTACAAGCTTCCATGCTTAACAACCGCCGATATCTGCAACTCTTTCACCAATCCTCGCAGGGATCACTTTGATCTTTCTGCCTACGTGTCGCTAGCATACGTCATCTTACATCAAAACAGGACCACTCAGATACCAATGAAGAGGGGAGGGGGGTCATGGTGGAATGAACTACAATGCCAAAGCTATGCTGAGCATAGCTTTTACCCAGCTCAAGTTTGGTTAACCGGGTTAGTTTCGTAACTAATTTGACCACTCTCGGCCCCACTCCCACTACCAAAACACACGGCTGGAACAGCTAGTAAATCCCCAGGAACAGTTAGTTAAATAACGACTTCATTCTGCAATGTTAGAGTTTAGCCAGTTGACAACAGTTAAATGCACGTCGCGCTACGTAAAATTGCCCAAAACTGACAAAACTTTCATTCATGATTATATTCGAGAGACGAAATTCCAAACACTACGGTACACAAACAAAGTCAAATACAGATGCAACGTTGCAAGCAATGTGTAACATTGTTCTTGAACACAATAAAGTGAAAAGGCAAGAAATTGGCTTACTCAAGTATGGAATTTATATTAGGCTCCACCGACAGGCTCTGGAAAGGAAAGAAATGGCGGAAAAACACGTTAGTTTCACTATCACTGAAGTTTGTGTGCAGACAGGTTTTGCTACTACTCATGCTCCTAGACAGACACGTTAGTTTTGTTATCAGTGATGTTTGTACACAGACCCGTTTCGTTATCAATGAAAGTTTGTATACGCCGCCGCCGTCACGGGCGACCGCTGAGGGTCGCTTTCATAACGATCCTTCTCAATAGCGCCGCCAGGCCCTCGGACGGAGCGATACGCGTGCATTTCGGGTTAATAAACGGCCGTACAGTCCCTCGCCCACACAAACAAAAAAGCCGCCGACGCGGACAGATGTTGGAGCCGTGCGCGTGCACGTGGCGTCTCACGTCACATCACATGGCGACCTTGCGCGAGGGTGAAAGGCTACCGGCGCCGCTTTGCAATCTGCGTTTCGAGGTCAAGTTTATTCCAGACTCGTATTGCGCATCGCATCGCATGCTTTCACGTCCGCCCGCTCTTTCTTTCCTTCTAGCCATCCGCCACTGCGCGCTTTTCTTTTTTTTTTTTTTTTTCGCGCCTTTATTTCCCCCCTCCGCTGCAATCCGTACGTAGTGCGTCACCGCGCGTCGTACTTTTCTTTTCCCTTTTACATCTGAGTCAGCGACGACCCAACCAACCCGCAATACCGATCGGCGAACGGCTAGGAGTTAGCGCGCCTTTACATTTCCGCTAAGCACACAGACACACGCACAAGACGCGGTGGTATTCCCACGGGACGCCACCTGAGCCCGCCCGCGGTCCCGTGAGTGCGAGTGAGCGGCGCACGAGGTGGTGGTGGGGGAAAGGTTCACGAAGCAGGCGGGGCTAGCGCGACTCGAAATGCGCACACACACCTGCGGTTGCGCGAACTACGCCTCCCAAGCAGTGACTCCCCCACCCGCGACATGTCAGTTCGCCGGCACGCTGTACTAAAAAGTACGACACTCTCGTTTGAAACCCAAAACCGCGAGAGTTGCGCCGCGCCGAGCACGTGTCAACACAAACACGCAAGGGACTCCCTCCCGGAGTCCCGGAAGGCGACACACGAGCCAACCTCCTAGAAAGATTCACGGAAGGCGAAGGAATTTCTCGCGCTGTCCGAGCGCGGAATGCCAGCGGCCTAAATGGGCTAGTGGAGCAGCACCAAGGCCAAACGCTGAACGGCCATACGGTATGTTTTGCAGGCTGACTGACGGGCGGGCCAAGTGTGGGAGGGAGCACGGCACGTTAGCGAGCACGGCGGTCGCCCGTCAAGCCGTGCACGGTAGCGCGGCAGAGGTGCGGTGCGTGCACGGCACGGAGACGCCGCGCGGTCGTGGCCATGTGCCTCCCAGCGCTGCCCGCTCACCTGCTCGTCCACTTCAATGGCGTCGTCGCTGGACTCGTCGTTCCTGTCATTCTCGGCGTCGTGGAGCTCCAAGTCGAACACTCCGGCCATCATAGCGAAGCCAGCCTGCGAGCGCGTCCGCTACGACAGGCCCATGGCAGACAACCACGCAGAACCACACGCGGTGAATTTCACCGCGCACGTAACGCTCCTCGGTGTAGTAAGGGCAGTGGGCGCGTGTAGTCGGTCACAACGTGCGCACGGTTTACAAATACACCATGACACTCGCCGCCGCCGCCGATGTTCGCCTCCTCAACGGTAACGGATGGAGTTTCAAAGTGAAGAGGAAAATAACTGCAAGCAAGTGGCTTTTTCACGGGGCTCAATCTATGCAGGGCTTGTCAAAGATAACAAAATGTCTGCCCTCTTCTTGTTCAGGCCTGGCCTGTCTTACTATTACCCGAGGCCTGCTGGTGGCGCCACCAGTAAGCTATTTTTCGTACAAGCTGCCGCGAAATTTAAACACGACGAGGTTCAGCAGCAAGTTCCTTGCCTCGGGCGTTTAACTTGGTGGAACAACGCCACAGCAAAATCAAGCCTGTTACTGAGAGAGTTTTGGGTCTTTCGATATACGTCTACAGTAGCATAATTACTTTGCTGTTGCTTCGCGTTCCTTTGTGTCTGATTTGTTACCGCCTTCTAATTTGAACCATAGGCGCCGACTACGGGGAGGCTCGGAAGCCCGAGCCCCCTCCGAGATTTCCGGGGGGGGGGGGGGGGGGGGGGGATACTGACCTCCCCCCCCCCCTCTAGTATACGAAGTTCTATTGCCGGTGTCATTACCAGTTTAGGTTTTATTTTACTTGCCTCTACCTTTAAAATTCCATTGTAGCTAAAAGGTTACTGCATCATTGCTGGCGAAGATGTACACGGATTGCTTTCATACTTTCCATTTATTCCTTCAAATCCTTACCCCAGAAGGACCAACGCCATATATGCACCAGCGGCGGTTGCGTTATCCGTATTTTGCTTTCATTTTTCTTAACTTTTGACTGTGAACGCCATGTACACACAAAAGGCATTTGAATATACACACAGGAATAAACTATATTTTTAAAGAGAAAAACTGAGACTATTAACCACCATTGTCTAATGTTAGGGATATCCTATACTCAGGGAATGCTGTATGTTCACCTCGCTTGAAGTTGATTTCCGTGCTTTTTCCAGCGTGAAAAAAGGCTGCAGTCTTCAGTGACCCCTTTGGTAGATATTTTATCAACGGCTCGTCAAATGCACATGAGTGTTCTGTGCTTCAGTATTGCTACTCTTTTTTTCCAGTAGGCAATCCTGACGACTCATAGAAAAAGAAGCTGTTCTAACAATTTACATTACTTAGGGATGAAGACATCGCCACTTGCATGCAGAGGTCATATATATAAGTAACTCATTCAAAACTGACGATTAGGCTAAGCCGCATTCACAGAGAATCAGATTCAGATTGGGGCGTTTAATTCGCCCTATTCTAATCCCAGGCTTGATGCGCGCCGTAGCTGAGGTCGCCGGATAAATGATCACGTGGATCTAAGGCGCCGAATCCGTCATATATATATATATATATATATATATTATTATATATATATATAATAATATATATATTTTTAATATAAACACAGAAATAAGGGTTGGCAGTCAAGAAAACCTCGGAAAGCAAAGGGGAGGTTGTGGTAGGTCATTGAACAGATAAAGATTTGGAAAGAAAGAAAGAAGCGGGAAAAAATGCCCGCCAGGTGGGATCCGAACCCATGACCTCCAGAATACCGGTCTGGTGCGATAACCACTACGCTACCGGCGGGGCTATTTCCCCACCACTTTCGCGGGTATTTATGTTAAGATATTTTTGTTTCCTGCCCTTGGGGGTGGTAGCCAGCGCCCCTCGGACTACTCGGGGTGAAGAGGACCTTCTTTTTAATCCCCGCGCCGTGACTAGAGTGTCTACGACATGTCGAGAGTGGTCAACCAGCGTTAAACCCTCTTAAGCTCCCTATGGCACCAAGACTGCCAGAACAGAGGCCCTCGCTATGCATGTAGCGAATCAGAATAGGAAATGAGGGGCTCGTAGAAATAGGGGTTCGGATCCCACCTGGCGGGCATTTTTTCTCCGCTTTCTTTCTTTCTTTCCAAATTCTGTATCTGTTTCAATGACCTACCACAACCTCCCCTTTGCTTTCCGAGGTTTCTTGACTGCCAACCTGTGTTATTTCTACGAGCCCCTCATTTCCTATTCTGATTGCGCTATATAATAATATATATTAATATATATATATATTATATAATTATCATATATATATATATATATATATATAGTAGTAATCCCTCGTTATAACAAAGTCAGCGGGACGGCGAAAAATTTTGTTATAAGCGGTATTTCGATATAAGCGTCCAGTCAAGAAAAACTACAGCAGTTGAGCTTTCATTGCGCCACAACTGCGAGGAATAAAAACATAATGTATTCAGAGAAGCAAAACTTTAATTCGGGTGCAAAAAAGTCAGTGAGCTTTGACTGTTTCAAGTTCTGGCCGGGCGCGACCCAACTCCTGCTCCAATTTGACGACACCTTGCATGAGGCTCTGGATCGCCGTGATTGGGCGCCGTGAAGAGCTGTGACTGGCGTCCGACGTCTCGCAGACTGGAGAGCGAATGAGGAGGAAAGGTAGTGGCAAAATTTATAGGGGCGCGCGGGCGTCACGGACCGCTACGAGATTTGCGTTCTGGGAAAGGCCGCAAGTGCCGTGGCTTGAGTCTGAGGTTGTTATTGTGAGCTCAAAAAAACGACTACCCGCTCATTCTGGGTCAGAGCTGCAATCATGAAAACAGACCCGGTTTTGCACTAGGGGCTTTCGCGTGATCACTGGACAATTTTTTTTTTTCCGAGGTGTGCAGGCCGTGATGTTTGCGAAAACAAGAGCTTTTGCATGTGTTTGGGTTGGGACCAGAAGAAATTTCGAGTAAACCCGATTTCCGTTATAACTCCCAAGATTTACTGCATTATATAAATTTATTTTCAGAAAAAATGATGGCTGCCGAAGCTTCGCGAGTCGTTGCTGCAAGGAATGAAACCCCAAGTTTATTGAGGTGCTTGACACGACTCCTAAAAAAAGGCACACGATTGAGCACAGTCGCACGAGGTTTGGGCGCTAAAAGTTTATTTCCAGGGAAAGCAGTTCATGCTGAAAAGTTTCCGATTTTATCCATCCCAAGGAATGAAGATCCCAAGCTGACTTGAGGTGTTCTTCAGCAGGTTAGAAGGGAGTCCCAAAATGGATCTAAAACGACTCCCGGATCACAGGCTACCGTAAATGGCTGGTCGCAAAAAACGGCGCCAATGATAGAATAGTGAAAAAATTACACCATCTTCCCGTGGGGAACCCTGAGTAGTATGCGAAGCAGCCATGGGGTCGACTGAAGTTTCCATTAGTTGTCAGTTCGCCGTTTCCGTTGACGTTCAGCTTCGCGTGCCTTCGTTGTATCAGTAGCTTCTTGACGTAGTTTGAATGAGTGAAGGACATCAGGCGCGCAGTCTCGGTTTGTAGCGCAGTGGGAAGAGCGCCACGTACCTCCCGTTGCGGCCAGAGAGTCGTGGGATCGAAACCGGGCACCGCCTAACTATTTCTTCTTATAGTGGACTGCGCTGACGTCAGCCCAAACGCTGACGGGGCTGAAGAGACGCGCATGAGCAGTAGAGTGCGGACGGCGGACAACGACAACGAGGGAGCGAGGGACACAGGCCCGAGTATGAGATGCTTCGAATCTAAAAAAAGAACAATTGGCAATCTTCGTAAACTTGTGACGATCCCTTAGCTCAACTCTGTGGGAGTACATGCTGCAAGGGACGGCATTATGATGGTGGCCTTTTTTGGTGGGGACCCTATTACGTGTTTTTCCTCGTTCAACAAAGCGTTGGGAGGAATTAAAAGACGCGGTGCCTATTGTTGTCAAGTCAGAGCCATAGACCAGATAGGTGCAAGGGCCGACGCGGTGAAGCCAACCAGAAGGGACCTTGAGAAGATACCTGAAGTTCTCTACGGAATTACGACGAAGTAACGACGGAAACGAGAAGTTCTACCCCATTCTTGCACACGCGGATATTAAGTTGTGATGCGTCGATTTCGCTCGAACAAGATATTGGTTTGCACAGATCGTGTTCAAAAAAGGTTAAAAGATTCTAAGATGAACTTTCGCGAGGCTGCCTTACACATTAAGGCTCTCAAAGATAACTTTGACGCTGGTGAGGGAGCCACTCCATATGCGAACTGTGAGTTGTGGGATATCGATGGTGAAAAGTGTCCGAGAGGGGGGAAAGCAGATGCCTGGTGAAAAACACGGAATGAAGAGGATCACGAACTCCACACTCTACCATCTTCATTATCAAATCGACGGGAGGTTTACTCGCCCGTAGGACACCCATGCCAAGTTTGTCTTTCTCCTGGACATTGGCAAGCTGCGCAAAGGCGACGGCAAGAACGAACTAAAAAGAAAGAGCGACACATTTGGCGAGTTTACCGTTGGAACGTGACGTGCAGGACCTCCATGGAGAGTTTTAGATTGCGGAGTGCTGCTTTCACGGCGAGTTGACCAGAGTTTGAAAAACTCTGATGACAATTATAGAGGAGTTTCTTCATCGAAGGAATAAGGTGCTGATGTAGTTTATAAGAACTGTCCCAGCGTCTATTCTTCTTCATATTGTGTTGTAAGTAACCAAACTGTAAATAAGCGTTTAAGACATAGGGATTGCGTTTTCATCGGCAAAATGTTCACGACGAGCATCAGCGCCGGCATTACAAGATGCAATGACATGCGACCAACAGAGACAACGGGATTGTCAGGTCGAATTTCTGAACGCATCGTTAGAATTGATAAAAAAAATGAAGTATGCAAAAAAAAACATGAACAATGTATTCATGGTAACCCTGCGAGAGAAAAAAATCAGGGAAGCTTGCATTCACGCGCAAGACTTGAATGGCGAAGCTGTTGTAGGTGAGCATTGAAGGACACATAGTTAAGTTTTAGTATCATTTTTTTTGCATAGTCGCGGTGGTAGTAATCGCCGTCATATGCATCCAAGAGGTCGTCGTCTTCCTCGTGGTGAGTGGTGGATACAAAGTCATCCTCAGCATTGCAGACTTCCACCATCTCAACTGGCAAAGCTTGCACTAAGGCGCGCAAGGCTTGAACCACAGCGGAACTGAAATTTGTCACTGAAGGACACATCATCACGCATTTGTTCACGTTTTAAATTGTCATTTCCATGTTCCATCGTTGCTTTTGCACTGTGCTAGTAGTAGTCATCGTCATATGCATCCATATCGTCGTGCTCCTCATTCCAAGCATTACGTACTACATGCGCGGTATAGCGCTTGAGACGGTGCTGGAGCTTTTTTTTTTTTTTTTTTTGCTAGAGCCATTGCGCGAGCCGGGACTTGGCGGTCGCCGCGAGGCACACGCTCACAAGCACTCAGAATTTTCTCGCTCCTCGTGGTTTTTTCCAGTTTGTTGTTGTTGTTGTTGTTGTTGTTGTTGTTGAAGCCACTGCGCGTGCCACGAACGCTCGGCGGTTGGCGCGAGGCACGCGTTCGCGAGCGCTCCGCATTTTCTTGATATGTTTTCCTGCAACGCCGAACTTGCGGCTTGTGCAACAGCTCCGCTGTTAAGATCCAAGCCCCATTCTTAAGAGAAAGTCGGTTAAAACGCGACGCTTTCTCCCATGTAACCTGACTCAAAGTCAAAGTTCAAAGGAGGAAACGCTATCATAAGAACGGCTTACAAGATCTCCCTCGGCTTACCCATCTACACCTCCAGCGAGAAGTTCTATAACCTGGGCATCTGCAATACCTTCCAAGAAGTCCGAGAAGCCACCCTCGAAACACAAGAAGGGAGGCTATTGAAAACAAGAACCGGCAGGGAAATCCTAAGAAGAACGGGACACACCATTCACACCGAGTTCGTACGAAAGAACAACCGAGCTGCAACCAGAACAACGTAATTCCTAAAATTTCACCCAGTCCAAAGAAATGAGCCCCCTCTACAACAAAGGTAGAAGACAAGCAAGAATTAACTATATAAGAAGCACATACGGGAAAAATCCAGATGCAGTATACACGGATGCCGCCACCAAGCATCACGGAATATCATCAACTGTATTGTGGATGCACTCGGCAAACTCCTCGACTTTCTCATGAGCAGAAAACAAACATCTCAAGAGGCTGAAACCACAGCCATACTACTCGCTGTAAGATGGGGAGAATATAACAACAAAAACCTCATCATCATCACGGACTCTACAAGAGCCATTATAAATCTAATATGCGGCCTTATTTCTTTAGAAACCAGGAAGATTCTACCAGCCCAACCAAAAGGACAGCATAGAATATTATGGAGCCCAGCACACGAAGGTCCTTGAAGGAAATGAGAGAGCCGACTCCCTAGCGAGGCAAATCAACAAGCCGCAGGGAAACGGACCACCTCTTACACCCTCCCCTCCCTTCAGTCACTTACTGAAAGTCTTTACACTAAAGGCAAGCGAGAAAAGACCATGCCCGCACCGCATCACATGTTTGATGCCGAAGAAGCACGAAACATAAGAAAACTACAGACCAACGTTTTCCCACACAAATCCAGACTGTCTCTCATGTTCCCAGAGAGATATAACAAAGAATGCTGGAACTGCCCTATAATTTGGCAACAGAACACCTACCAAACCTCTAGAGAGTCCTGGAATTTAGCATTGTCCAGCTAGGACCTTTCGACACAGCGTGAGCTGCTAGAGAGAGCCAAGCTGGGAGCCTTTTGCTATACTGGAGTCCTGAAATAAGATTCACCCAACTCTTCCCACATTCCCTTCTCCCTATTTTCAAATAATGTTTACTCTCTCTCTCTCTCTTCCTCTCTCTCTCTCTCTCTCTCTCTCTCCTCTCTCTCTCTCTCTCTCTCTCTCTCTCTCTAATCGGGCATCGATTGAAGCATAGGAAATTTCGCTATAAAACGGTAACAACTGTTAACATGCCTGTTCGTCGTTCTCTTCTGCGTTGTTGTACGTAATTTATGAACCTCGCCAATTTCGCGTCGGGATGAAGGGAGCAGACAACACGCGGCTGGGAAGGCCCCTTTTTTTAAGGGACTCTAACACTTGCGATAAGCGCTTTCACTCTTTGCTTTGCGTCTGAAAACATTGCAAATTATATACTTATCGCCAGCCCGGAGCGACACTGCGTGATTTGCTCGTCGCAGCATCTACGTTTTCCATTGCTGCTTTGCTTTTGTGGTATTCTTTTTAAAAAGTGGCTACCAGTTTTTTAAAAGCGGCTTTGGGAGGTCCCCCTGTCGGATTTTTTTCCACGGGACCTTCTTGTGTAAAACTCTGTTTCTGTAAAAACTGTACCGAACTACTACTACTTAATAAAACAATGTCAAATGGCTTATTGCTGCAACTGAAAGAAATCCGGACAATAGCCGCTGCATCGCTCTAATGACGTAATTAGAGCGCTCGAAGAACACCGAGACTCGGAAAGAGAGAAAATTTTTTGAGCCAGTTTCTAAATTATCTGATGGGCATAGAGCAGTAATTTTTGGCTGATGTACTTTTTGACCCCTATTTTAAGTACTGATTTTAAGTACTGAGTGTGTTTGTTGACTACGTTCTGACAGCATTTAGGATATAAAAAAAGCAAAAAAAAGTGTTGCAGGGTGCCTTTATTTTTTGAGATTTTCGTACATCTTTCAGTGGAATTATTGATTGTTTTACAAAACTGTGGTTTTGACGGAACCACGTGCCAAGCGAACCTGTCCAGTACCTGCGTCTTTTCTACGCTATGCAGGGTTATCGAAGAGAGAGAAAAAAAATAGAACCGCACATTATCATCATTGAATGCGGAGAGATACCACCCAGTGTGTGGTGGGTCAACGGACCGCCTCTTTGGGGTTATCTGCAGGAAACACTGCGATATCTTGGCAGATTATAGGACAATATGCAACCTCGACTTTCTTGTTATAGATAGTCCAGTTCGGGGAATATTACTTTCAGACCGAACGCTCCCTAGGCGTATAGGGGGAAATCGAGCGCGGGATTCCGCATTGGGCAGTGAGTGAGTGAGTGAAAAGACTTTATTTGGTCATCCGGCGGACGACTATCCTAGACCCACGAGGGGAAGGTCATCCCGGTGCAGCCACACATCATCTCGGCAGTCAGTCAGCGCTAGACCGGCACTGATAATCGAGGGGGCATTATGTTCCATGGTTTTGGGAGCGCCGCAGAGGCGATAACATACACATGGTTAAAAAGGCGCCATTTTTTGTACTGGCAACCTTTGAGGGCAGCCGCGTTTCGTGCAGTCTAAGAGGGAAATTTTATTGATGGCGGGACACGCATTATACACGTCATGACCAGGCTGCCAAAATAAACAAAAGTACCAAATGGTGAAGGGAGTGTATTGCTAAACCCTTTTAGTATGTTCACTCGAGTCACAGCGTCGGCGTCGATGTGGGCTAGTTAGTTACGGTTATGAAACAGTATTAGCCAGCGCACAAGAGAACAGGACGGAAAAACGCACAGCCTATTGCTTGTTCTGTAACCTTATCCGGTCCTGTTATCTCGTGCACTAAGTAATATTTATTCACTCGAGGCACGGCGGACATGCAATCCTGAGAGAAACTACGTACATAACCCCCCGTCCGAAGGATGTTGGTAGGAACACAGAATGTATAATGACAACTTTATTCAAAATATCGAAAAGTTTTGAGGAAAGAAGCTACCACGGACTTCCGTTAATTTTCAATTGGTTCGTGGGTCTTGAGGAGTTTTGCGGGTGGATCTGGCATTCCCTTACAGTGTACGGTGCGGTAGTAACGTTCGCGCAGTACTTGCAGTTTCCTACATTGACACTCAGGCATGTAGCATATATATCGCAACGTGCCGCGGGGACCGATTCCCGTTTGCAGACTTCTCCAAATGAGCTTCTATAGTATATGACATCGCTCTTACAGGGACCCATGTAGTATTTTCTTGCAGCTCCGTAGTACTCCAAAATATATACCTATATTAAAGCGAAAGCTCTATCACGTCAAGTCTAGCAAAAAACATTCATCGCGTCGCAATGACCTTGAGCCACCTGAGCACAAGTGTGGCAGGTGTGACGTCACGTCACGTGATCTTCTGTGGAGAGGCGTGGCAGCTGAGCTCGCTCAGACTCGCCGGGCGGTACCACGTGACTAGGCAAAACTGTTTTCGCCTGCGCTTGGCCACCCACCCAGTCTCGCTATGGATAGAGTACCGCCTGGGGCGTCTGTGCGTCCTCTTCAACGGAATTGATTGATTGATTGATTGATTGATTGATTGATTGATTGATTGATTGATTGATTGATTGATTGATTGATTGATTGATTGATTGATTGATTGATTGATTGATTGATTGATTGATTGATTGATTGATTGTAATTTTTAACGCACCGACGCAAAACAGGCGATGAGGCGCGCGGTAGATGGAGGGCTACGGATTAATTTTGACCACCCATGAATCTTTAACGTGCGCCGAAATCTCGAACACACACGCGTTTTTGCTTCCCGCCTCCATCAGGAAAGCGGCCGGGAATCGAACCCGCGTGCTTCAACGAAATCAACATCCTGAATTCATTCAAAACCGAACGAAAGAGACACTTCGCTCGTAATAACTAAATTTAAAAGCGTTAAACCTGACGCATGTTTCTTTTTCGTGGCACGACTTCCCCTTCATCCCTAGAAAGGAGGGGGTGTTGTGATCCTGTGGGAGCTCCCGGTGTGTATACATGTTCTTGAGTTGCAACGCGTTCAGCGAGGTTCCCTTGCGGGCTTGCGTTGCCCACCGTCAACAGCGGTGTCCAGTATGGGCTTGCTTTGCTTCAAGGCCCGGCGGCTGGTTTTACCTTCCTGTAATCTTCCACAAGCCTTGTCTCGTGAGTCACTCATGATAGTACACGCCCAGGGTGATTGCCATGGCTATCGCCATTTTTTTTTTGTCCCGTTGACGTCTCGAGATGTCAGTGTTGCGTTCGTTATCAGCCTTTCCTTCGTCAATCACACTTCCTGCCGCACCTTGCCGCACCCGTTCCATTTGACGCTTTAACTCTGTTTTCTTTTTACCAGCACTGTTTTACTGCCACAGCCAGATATTAAATTAATATTAAGCCCTTCGCTTAGTCAAGAAAGACTGCAGTATTCAGAAATTGTCGACAGTGTCAGCGATAGCGTTTCATGGTGCCGCGCCGTTTATACAATACCGTGAAATTTCATTAATCAAAACCCAGCCCGTGCAGATTTTTTTCTTTTTGCGAAGATTGCATGTGCTGGCAAAATTAACGCCAATGTTAAAAACGAAGGTCATCAAAAGCGAGTGCCTAGAATCTCACCTGTATACCAACCAGATTCCGAAGTGCCATTCATGATGAGCTCGTCACGATTACATTCCTTATTTGAAGTCCGGCCGTCTAAACCCTATACAAACACAATAAAAGGTCGTTAATCCGAACCGCAAGGGGACTTCATGTTTCTTCGAATTAATGAAAGTAAACAATAACAACAGTACACTGCAACTGGAAAGCAGTAGGGCTTGCCAACACTTCGATGCCCCAAAAATCCCGTGATTGTGGCCTGCCTTTTTGGCCCTTAAGGTGACAGTCGGCACTTCTTGCTCTATGAAATGAATGTACCAGTAGGCATCCCGTTCTCCTTCATCGAAACTGAGCAAGAGACCGGATGCATTTCATCCCGCCCTCATTTCTGAGTGGATAGCTGTACTATACTTTCGACCTCGTCCTCCTTGTAGTCATTGGCAGCGACAGCTTCTGCGATTAAGGCCAAAGATATAATGTGGGCAGGGCATGTAATGCGGAGGTAAGATAACCGTCGAGGTAAGATAAGATTAACATCTAACATAACATCTTTCCTCTGCCCATCTAACTTTCTGCTGCCCCCTGCCACGCTTGCCTTCTCTAGGGATCCATTCTGTTACCCTTGATGACCAACGGTTATCTTACCTTCGCATTACGTGCCCTGTCCACTCCCATTTCTTCTTACGCATACGCATGTACGCATATACGCGAATATAAGTGACGTCGCGCGTATACCCATATACGCAATAGAGTGGTCGAGCTGGGCGAGTTGGTATGGCGTCATGTTGGTATGTTGTCATTGGTCCCCGTCTTTTTCGCGCTGTTTTTGAGATGATATATACACGCTCCGTTCCTTAGACGGACTGTCTTCGGCGAACACCGCTTAGTAGCCCCAAAATCTGGTCCCGGTAGGATGCGTAGAAGCCGACTGCGCATGCGCGCAGGATTGAATAGTCGAGTGTGCGCGCGACCTTCGTGTGCTCGCTAGTGCAGGATACGTGCCGTGGTCTGGTCTTTTTGTTCCTCACGTAGACACCATTTTACCTTACCCTCCCGTTTCCTCACCCATGCCTTAGGCCACCCTCACTTTAGCAAAGTTAATTCAATTCAAATTCAACCCCACGACTCTCAATATGCCGGCGCAGAAAATGATTCATGTGCACATATTAGCGTGGGTATAATAAAGTACAGGGATGAATTTTCCCCCCAATTTAAGTCATGTGCACAGCGTGGGTATAATAAAGTACAGGGAGGAATTCCCCCCCCCCCACACACACATTTTAATTCATGTGCACATATTAGCGTGGGTATAATAAAGTACAGGGATGAATTTTCCCCCCATTTTAATTCATGTGCACATATTAGCGTGGGTATAATACAGCAAACGGATGAATTTTCCCCCCATTTTAATTCATGTGCACATATTAGCGTGGGTATAATAAAGTTCAGGGATGAATTTTCCCCCCATTTTAATTCATGTGCACATATTAGCGTGGTTATAATAAAGTACAGGGATGAATTTTCCCCACTTTTTAAGGGGTAACAACTCGGCCGTGCCGGTGAGCCTCCGCACAGTGACACGTGCTTTATTCTTTCACATACGCGTTACAAGGCATACCAGCAAAAAAAGGAAAAAGAGAGCGCCCTCCACCTTCGCGGAAATTTTCGCTTTCCCCCTCCCGCCGATAGCCCCGCAGCGAGTCCCGCTCGCACTTGTGAAGTGAGTCCGCGTGTGAGTGCAGCGAACGCCCGATGAGCGCGCGTTGCTGATACGGCATACCGCTCACTCGCCAGCACCTTCGTCGCGCTGGGCAGTAGTAGTGCGCCAGTGGTTGCAATCGGCTGGCGCTCAGACGGCGCTGGTGTAGATGATGAGCGTGCTACTGGTGGACTTTGGGGGCGACTCCTTGGACGGCGAGTTCGGCAGCTCAGCAGCCGAGTCTGGCTTGTCCGACAGCTCTTCGGGGACGGTGGCGGGAACGACATCCATTTCCGGAGGCTCCTCGACAACGACGGCGCTGCAAGCGAGGCACGCGCGGTCGGGAAGCGCTGTTAACAAGAAATTGATGTTGCTGAACTCGGTTAAACAAAGTTTGTCGCGCGGTAGTTTGTTTTTGCTTGTTTTGGGAAAGGGCGGTACCACTGGTCTCTAAAGTTTAAAGGGACCCTGCAACACTTTTTTTCAACTTTTTTTGAAATCATAAAGGCTTGCAGAACGTAGTCACCCAACACAACCAGTAATTAGATTAGCGGGTCGCAAAGTATCTCGGCCAAAAATTACTGCTCTATGCCCATCCGATAACTTGGAAACTCGCTTAATTTCTCTTTCCCGGTCTTGCCGTTGTTCGATGGCTCGAATTACGTCACCACGGCCATATAGCGGCTGTTGGTCGGTTTTCCTTAAGTTGCAGCAATGAACGCTTTTCGATAGCAATTTTAAAAACAAAGCCACAGAAGAAAGCAGAAGCGGAAGGCGTGATCTGGTGCGACGAGTAAATCCCGCAGTGCCGCTCCGTGCTGGCGATAACTATAGTTTTCGCACTGCTTCCAGGCACGAAGGAAAGAGTGAAAGCGTTTATAAAAAGTGTTGCAGGGTCCCTTTAAGGGGCTCTGCAACACTTCCGATAAACGCTTTTCCTCTTTCCTCATCGTCTGGAAGCATTGTGAAAGCTACAGTTATCCACAGCATGGAGCGACAAGGCTGATTTGCTTGTCGCTGCAGATACGCCTTCCGTTTCTGCTTTTCTTTTGTGGCTTTGTTTTCTGAAGTGACTATCACAAGCGTTTATTTCTGCAACTGAAGGAAAACCGGCCAACAGCCGCTACATGGCCTCACTGACGTAATTCAAGCCGTCGAAGAACGGCAAGACCGGGATAGAGAAAAATCTTTTGAGCGAGTTTACAAGTTATCTGAAGGGCATAGAACAATAATTTTTGGCTGAGGTAGTTCGCGACCCCCTAATCTTGCATTTTCTTTCATAAAAAAACAACGTTTTTCCTGGCTGGATAGGGCTAAGCGAATTACCAAAGGTTACGTCTTTAAAACTGGTTGTATTTTGTCTACATGGTGCCTTCAAAAGGGAAAAACTGTCGCCTGGAGCTACGCCCGATGAGAAAATAAGATTTATTTAATTCATGAAAGCCGCAACAATGTATTTTATCAGCGGTTTAAGTTTGTGCGATCCTCTAAGTTAAGCAGCGGCTGTGAAATCTAAAGAGAGTACTTCCTGTTTGTTTGTTTTTTAAACAAACTTCACAGATGCAGAAGGACAGGGGGCGAGAATTTTGGCGTAGAGCGCATTCGCTACGCTAGCAGCACGTTGTGAACTCACTTGCGCTGCACACAATGTCACTCGTACACATGCACGTTTGTACGCTTTCTTCACTCAGTTTTTTTAATGCACTGAACCTTCTCACTTTGCGTAGTAGTGATGCCACGAAGCGAACCTACTGGTTTGTGCTGTGGGTTTATGTGGAGACGGATATTCTTTGCATCGCTGGCCACGAATAATAGACCATATATGCTCTATTATGGCTCTATGTAGGTTCGATTTTTTTTAATTTTTTTTATTTACCAACAAGTTGTACAAAATTTACAACAAGTTGTACAAGTTGTACAATGTTTAAAGAAAAGAATAAATGTCTCTAACGCAGTCAGCTCTGGGGAAGAGTTCTTATTCCAGGGCCTCTTGAGTCCGTCCGGCTTCTTTTGTCTCTCTTCACCAGCCAAAGCTGGTCGTCAGGGTCCGAGCTGGACAGTGCTTTCTACCACTGCTCAGGGAGGGGTAAGGCAGGGGGTAAGGGGGGATTCTTATCACAGCCCAACATAATGTGGTAAAGGGTGCCCTGAGCCTCAAAGAAGCGACATCGCGAGGGGTAGAGGATGGGGCCCGGGATTTCGGTTCTAGTGGGGTTGGGAAATGTGTTTGTTTGGATGCCTCGGAGGTGGCGCTCTTGTTCTTTAGTGAGGCTTTTGTGCGCAGAGGGATATAGTGTTTGTTCCAGAGGGTCATGCTGGGTGATTTCGTGGAACGACTACAGGGGGCAGACCTGCTACTGCTCGCCGAACTCCTGGCTTGCCCGGTGGGTCAACTCTCGGACACGCTGATGGGCAGCTTCGTTACCAGACACGGTGGAGTGGGCTCGAGCCCAAATAATCGTTATGGGATGTCGAGGAGGATGCTGGAGAAGAATTGTTCTGGTAGGTCGTGATAAGAAATCGCTGGATTTAGGTGTAGTAATTTTTTTGCGCTTCAGGTTGGGCGATCATATACTGTCCTCTGGCCCTTCTCTGTATTTTCCCGATTTGAGAGGCTGTTCACGGTGGCACCCTTTAAACCCACATGAGGCAACATTGGACGATCCTCTTCAGTGACTTGCTCGAAAAGCCCTGCTGGAAGTCTTTCGGATCCTTCGTTTCGCCATAGTCTGAACGGGCTCTGTGGCCCCGGCAGGATAGAAGAGGCAGTGTGGACATCGCACACAGACAATTGAGGGGTTGTCTCCGGTGGCTCTACTATAAGCGATTCTTCGGCTTGGACTACTGGTTCATGACAGGAAACTGAGATGTCATTAGCGGGCTTCGTGACGTTTGGAACAAGGCAACTTTAGGAGCGGTCTCATGAGTTCTTCATGAAGAGTTCCCTTTCCTGTCATGCGGGTTCGTAGTCGCTGTGCTGGACATGGCCCACGTTTTGATAATTTCTCGCGAAACAGCAAATTAGACCGAATAACTACTCCGAGATGTGAGTCCGATTCTTAATATTTCTTTGAGTAGTCTTCCAAGTCAAATACACTTCTGATCTGATTGTCCAGCTGCACGAAGCTGATCTGGGTTTGCTGTGCAGCTTCATAAAGGGGTTTCAGCATACTTGGTTCCGAAGGTGGTTGCTCCAAGGCGCACAGTCTGCCGCATTGGCTAGGTCCGAAATATGTACCCGGAGGGTGTCTGTGAGACGTAGCAGTTGGCCCACGTCCTCGATGCCGTTTCTGGGTTCCATATGGTTGGTGTGGACCGTCGAGCAGCTGGCCATGACGGGCGCTGCCCAAGGGCAGGGCCTCCAGGATTAGGGGATCAAGACGCTTCCCAGGCAGGAGATTCCCAGGCCTCGCGTGCCTTGAAGATGCGCTGCGCCGTCATGCCATCCACTGGGCCGTTCCTCCCGGGTTTTACAGCCCCAAATGTTGAACTGGACCCGGGGCCATGACACAGCTCAGAACGCCGTTAATCATACTTTGTCTTCTAATCCAGCCAATGATGCTGATAGTGTACTGTACAGGCCCGTCGTCTCCGTCTTTCCTCAATAAGGAGTGCTCGCGAAGCCGCGAAATCTCGCAGCGCGTTTTCAAGAAGGTAAACAAGTGAATAAAAAACAATAAAAAAGGCAGTGGGAATTTGGCGGTATTTTTTCCTGTGCAAGAAATTGCTCAGAATACGCTGCAGAACGCGATGGTTTTGTTAAAGATCCTTCTCCTGAAGCTTTTTACACATACCAGAGGCATAGGCGGGTTTAATGAATTTGCCGAACAGCGGTGGCATTCCATCTCACGGAAAGGTACACTGTATACCAAAGCACGTATTCTTTCATTTCGTCCACCTTCCCCTCACGGGGCTTGCTGCTCTCGCGGAGTTTATCTTCCTTGATAAGGTCTACTGTTCAACCACACCCGTCTTGCCCCTATTAAATAACTCCGTTGGTTCTGCTGCGACGCACATAGGCGACGCTAAGTGCCAGCAGCGTCTCCCTGTCAGCTTATCAGTGAGTACAGAGAATCGGGCCCTCCGCCCACACTTGCCTACGGCGTTTTAAGCAAATACTGAAACACGTCACCGTTTGGATCGCTGCCCCCTGACGTCGTCCAAAGGACGTAGGAGCGTTATCAGGTGACGACACGACGGGCTGACATTGGGGGAAACGTGTTATCGGGAGAGAACAAAGACGCGTGCGAAGGAGGAAAAAATCCTAAGGGTATCGTTGTCCGGACCGTTCAAGAGTTCGAAGCATATTGGTTTTCGCCGAATGAAGAGCGTAGTGGCAACGATCAGAAAAGATAAAATGTGACGAGAAAACACGATGCGACGCGAAACGACAGCGCACCTGTGGCGGGCAGGGAGGGGGGGGGGGGGGGGGGGGGCACAATTTTACGGCCGAGATTTATCTTGAGGTTTAAAGAGTCCCTGAAGATGAAATACAGGTTTGGTTCATTAAAGAAACCGCTTTATCCGGATAACAACAACCCCAATTTTATCGCGAACTCAATCGGTATTAGAGAAAACATATCAAGCAAAGGCAACTCCTCAGCCAGTTTCGCGGCGACGTAATCATGACGTCACAGACTGTTTTGCGCGACTGGCGGCCGAAGACAAAAGTTACCGCCACGAAAGATTACTGGGCGATTGTTGTGGGTCTCTGTTTCGTCGTATCAACTAGATGATAGCGCGCAGATAACAAACACACTGATAACTATGTTTTCAGTACTGGCTCGTATGACGTCACTCCTGCTTATATTACGTCATAGTAGCGCAACACTTCAAGGCTTTTCTATATTTCTTTTTTTACATTTTCTGGGAGTAAACAACGTCTTCTCGTTGCTCGAATGGACCTTGGTGAGTTGCTAAAGGCTAGTTATTCCAAATTGGACAAAGCTGTATTTTGTGTTCATGTCCCCGTTGCGTATTTCCAAACGCTTCGCTGCACAGAGCACCCACGTGACATGTGTGTTCGCGCGATAGAGAACGGTAATTAAACGTGGTCATTGGCTGCGCCCCAAACCTGAACGATCTAAAACATACCAAATTACCATTACTAACAAAAAAAAAACGCGTCGATCTGAGTTTAGAAGAACTAAGAGATACACCTGCTGGGGCTCGAACCTAAGATGTTAGCGCCCGTACTCAGTACTCTACATCGAGGCTACAGAGCCCTAACTGTGCGCTCTTTTTAGCAGGCGCTCAAAAGAATAGCGCGCACAGTGACATCACGCATGTCACATGGGTGCTCTGTGCAGCGAAGCGTACGGAAACACGCGTCCCCTGTTTACGGCCGTTCGAAATACGACAGAAAATGAGCTGCGATTCTGCGGTCATGCGTTTTAGATGCGACTGCATCTCATCCACTCGCCTTGTCCCTCCATACGGCGTTGTCCGCACCCCTCCCCCCTACACTATTAAAAACTATAATAGTTAGCGGCGCCCGGTTTCGATCCACGACCCTGTGGGCGCAAACGCGAGGTACATGGTGCTCTTCCCACTGCGCCACAAAACCGAGACAGAATCTAAATGCTACGAACGCGCCTTATATCCTTGACTCCTTCAAACTACGTCAAGAAGCTACTGATACAAACGCATGATGGGGCAATGATTAGACACTGCAATAAAAGAAAAGAAGCTCCCACTTACAGCAACAATGATGGAGTAAAGGTTCGTTGCGACAGCGAAGCCCCCAAGCATACCACTTACAGAGATTGACCAAGATTGTCCAATAAAACATAATAATACGCGTTCCCGACACGCTTCACGCGATTTCAGAATCAATCCAACGGAAACACCAAGTGAACCCCACGATGCGTCGCATCTACAAAGGATTCCCCTCGCGGGGAGGTGGGCGCAATTTTTTTTTAAGACCGATGTTGAATTGCCAGCCAGAATGACAACGGTGGTTTGCGCATGAGCCCGGAGACGTTCTTCAGCTAGAGCAGTTTCCGCAGTGCGCACCGCTAAATCCGCACGGTAAAGTCAGTTCTTCGCGGCGCACACCGTTACCCCGCTCCCGCACATTACATTGGTCGGCGGTTTTCGCTGCCGCGAGCTCATGGGCGCCCCCAGAGCGGCTTTTCTTGTTCAAAAATCACCTCCCGTCGTCCGTTTTGTTACGAAGAAAATGTAATGCGGACATCTACCGCCACTGCGGCGACCGCACCTCTTCTAAAGGCGCAGGTGAGAGCTAGCTGACTACTAACTGGCTGATTCCTTTATTGTCGCAATAAATCATGCGCGAGAAAACGCACGTGAACACCAAAAATAAGAGGCATAAAATCGCATACAACCTCCGAACAACCTCGATTCAAACAACTGTCCACGAAATGTCCCCGTACGGCCATCCAATACACCCATCGTTTTCAGGTGCACGACCACTTTCTGCGTTGAACTAACGGACGGAGGCCCAGTACAGCCTTTCCACATATGCTCCCTCCTCCAAAGATTAGTTTGCCAGGGCGTTAATCAGAGCTCGTGCGTATACGTCTATCTGCCTTCTGTGCCGCGATTGCTGTGCCGGCGATGTCAGCGCGTTGTTTATTGGTCAGAATGAGTGCACTGTCCGATATTAGCGTACTCAGTGACGGGGCGCACCTGCATACAACGCAGAACCGAACCGCTGCGTGTTCTAGATAGCTCGAGGCTTGTCTGATTGTTCCCGACCCGAACGCCACACCATCTCTTCCGTCCATACTGACGGCCAAGCTATGGTCGGCCGTTCTCCAAGATAACGCCTCTGTGGTTGCACAACGGGGGCCTGGCTAAGGCACACGTTTACATTCTCGGTATACGACGCCCAATTCCTCCCACACATTTAGCTGCCAAAAAAGGGTTTCTCTGCAGGGGTTCAATCCATTGTGGTGCCAGAAAACTTCCGGCAGGGTTTATTTCTCCCTCGTTCTTGGGTGATTGGCTGCACGTGCAAAGATGCCAATCACGTGATACCGAGCGAGGAATCACCCGCCGCGGTGGCTCAGTGGCTAAGGCGTCGCGCTGCTGAGCCCGAGGTTGCGGGTCCGATTCCCGGCCGCTGCGGCCGCTTTTATGATGGAGGCGCAAAGCAAAAACGCCCGTGTGTACGAGATTCCGGCGCACGTGAAAGATCCCCGGGTGGTCAATATTAATCCGGAGCCCTCCACTACGGCGCGCTTCATTGCCTGCGTTGCGTCGGCGCGTTAAACCCTAAATCAATCTACCACCACATTAGATTCAGCCCCTGGTCAGCATTGCATCGCGCAACAGTGGCGGGAACGGGGACGCACCTCGGGGCCTCCAGGTCGATGTCTCCGCCCATGGCGGCCGGCTCGTCGCCCGAAGTCACGTTTGCCTTGATCAGAAGGTTCACGTGGAAGTTGTGTGACCGCCACTGCTTCCAGATTGTGTAGTGATACCTGCGCGGACCACACGCGTCCAGCCGTCACCGTCCGCAGAGGATGCTCGCGGAGTGTATTTTTGCTCCAGGCCTAAAGGAACAGACAGTGCATGTCCCCTAGCTCATATCAAAGCCAGTGTTTTACGGGGTAACCGCAAGTAATTTCCAAATCAACAGGCGGAAATAATTAATTTAATTTAGCGCAGAACTTTCTGAAGTCCGAAAGGTGACGCCAAGTAGCGTCAAAACGTAACACTAACGCACGTGCCCGACAACTCCGTCAGTTTCAACGCCGATTCCAAAACCTCATAAAGGAATGGGAAAGACTGCACATTATTGTTTTAGCGGGGTGCAGGGTTTTAAATACCGCTTTTCATCTCACGTACGTTTAAAAGTATGTTGCCGCACGGCTCGCTGTCGTGGTTACCAGCTGGCCACGCATGGCTGGTAGATCTAAAAAATCCGATTTCGAAAGTAATAGGGCGCTATCAGCAAAAACGTTTTGGTTTGAAGTGTTTTAAGTGACCCCTTTCATTCCGGATAAAGGAAAATATACTCCACAAAAATCGTTTGTATGTCCCCTTACTAATGCTTCCAGCGAGCTGCCCCCTACATTCTGTTTACGAGGCGAGGATGCGGTAGAGAAAATGTGTTTACAGTATTTAGGCCAGTTAAAGGACAAAAAGGCACGGCTTCTGCTAATATTCAGGATGGATCCCCCAACCCCGCCCTCTTCTTTCACCAGAACACTTTTCCCTCTGCGGTAAGGATGCGAAGGGGTGAGGGTGGTAAGAGGGACCGTTGGGACCGTTGATGATTGCGACCGCGTAGGACGTCGTGTGCCTGTAGCTAGCACGTCAACATAAACAGTTGCCGGATGCACTGGGTATCGCTTCGTAGGGCCCGCGCCACAGCTGCTCCCTGCGGGATCGATTGTGCGTCGGGCGCACTTCTTCCCCCGCGACTACGGAAGAGGCGGCCATTGCTCTTGCATTAACACTACGGCCTTCCCCTGCGATCATAATCTCCGATTCGGAAGACGGCCATTCGAAATTTCACCCGGGGCCACATTTCTGCCCTGGCACTCAAAATCCTTCTTCAAATCACCCTGACCTCCCCCACCCGAGCTGGCTATGGACCCCAGCCCACACGGGTGTTGGAAGGGAACGAGGCAGCACACAGAGCCGCTCGAGAGCTCACCTTCCGATGGGATCTTGAGCCTTGAACCCTTCCATGGAGCCCTGTCAGCACGAGATCGGGTCCTTCCCTTTCATGAGATTACGTCTCATTACCGCCTCTCCGGCCGTCTACTGCCCCCTGCACACCCGGCGCTCTCTCCCACCGAAGAACGCCTATAGCGCTTAGTGCAAACGTACAACCTTCCTTGCCTCTCCCGCCTGCACCGCATGTACCCCACTCTGTACTCCTCACCCCACTGCCCCGCTTGTGGGGTGGTCCAAACCATGGATCACCTCCTCTGGCAATGCCCCCACAACCTATTCCCCCCATATCGAGACGGTGATCACTGGGCGAGGGCGTTGGGCAGCCTCGGATTCGGCGGTGCAGATGCCATCGTCGCCCCCGGCTGCCAAAGTCACCGGGGACCTTCCTCCCTCGGTCACCACCCCTCCCCCGAATTATCCCTTGCGGCAATAAAAGTTTTGTCTCTCTCTCTCTCTCTCTCTTTCACTCTGCGGTAAATTCCCCACAAAGGCATCGCTCGTCAATTGTGTTTTCGCGTGGCCCGTGGCATTACAAGTACATTACATTACGTTTCAGTGCCTTCTAAGTTGTAGTACGTGCACTGCTCCGGTGCTGCACCCGAAGACTCACCTGTAGAGCAGCGTGACCCAGACGCAGAAGACGACGAAGAGCACGATGGTGATGAAGACGAGGCCCGCGCTCTCCCACGTGGGGAAGCCCTCGTGGCTGAACTGGATGGCGCCCTCGGTGCAGCAGCCAGAGCGAGAAGACCACGAGGGGCGTGAGCAGCAGCAGCGCCACCATGTCGCCCACCAGGTTCTGCTTGTCCTCGCGCGTGCTCGAGTTCATGAGCCACTCGTGGAAGCCCTTGGGCCTCCGCGCCGTCATGTAGTGGTACTTGCAGATCTCGCACTGGTCGATCGCCTGGTTGCCCAGCCACGTCTCCAGGCACGTCTTGTGGACCTTGGCCAGGGAACCTGCGCGGAAGCACGACCCACGGCTTTTGTGCTCTTCTAGAGCCGGAATGGCACTGTCCCAAGGCAGAAAATTGTACCAGGTCTGCGCTGGTGCAAGTAGCGTCACTAAATAAGCTACGCTTAAGAGTACCGCCACTCACGTGCACCCGGAAGCGTTTCTAGGGGCCATTTTTGTTTCTGGATGCAGTGTTGCCATCTATCCCAACAAAACCGCCGGCCGGGTTGTGACGGCCACTCTAGCGTCCGTGCAGCAGAGAGAGAGAGAGAGGAGAGGAGAGGAGAGAGAGAAGAGAGAGAGAGAGAGGAGAGAGAGAGGAGAGAGAGAGAGGAGGAGAGAGAGAGACCCAGAAACAGAATGGTTGCGCCCATATGTAAACAAATATCGCGTGGTGCCAACCGACCAATGAAAATCCCGGCGGCACATAACAATGAGAGAAAAGAGTGCCGATACTCTAAAGGCCTTTATTTAATGACGCTAGGTGCAAGTGATGTTTCACTGAGTGGTTTCGTTGCCAGGGTAGGGAACAACAATTACCAGGTAGTTTCTCGTCATGCTTCGTGCACGCCTGCTATCCGACAGCGGAGAACTCTATCTTATTACACCGCTTGCGGGTCAATTCGTGTACAATGGACATTCCACGGTGGCTCCTCCTACCCCGCACAACGTTCCGTGGTTAACGAACTGACGTCAAACTTTGGCAAAGAAAAGAAAAAAAAACTGTGGTTGATTCCTCTCTCATAGGAATCGGTAAAATACGAAAGTGAAATGTGCAGCGAAATCTGCAGCGAAGCATGATATGCGGTCGGAGGCTGTGTTGTGGATGTGCTTGGCGAGCGACGTCCTGCTGATGGGTTGCTTCGGCAAAGGTGTACTGGCGTCATTTCCGTGACGGATATGACGTCAGTGAATATTGGTGTATCCCGGCATGAAACGCTTTCGTGTTAAAATATAAAACCCGAAAACTCACAAAAAATGAGATAACGTACTCTTTAGTACTAAAAATTGCTTCCCCGCAAGAAGACCCTATGTGCAGGGGTGCACCCTTTACAGGCCGCTTGCTTCGTTGTACTGGCGGATATGTACTGGCGTTGTACTTCCGTGACGGATATGACGTCAGCGAAATCCCGATGTCCCCCGGAATAAAACACTTTCGTGTTAAAAAAACCAGAGTGTGAAGCCTGCAATATTCCTGTGGACTGAGGAGGCGGAAAGGAATAGCGAGAGGGGTGATGTGAGTTTTTGGTGCACCGTACATAGGTGTGAACCGGAAATTCGCCTGGGCTTTGCACTCATGCCTGCTGTTCGTGCAACATGGACTTCTAGCCGTGCGGTGACTTATGCAACCGTCCCCTACTGCCCTGCTTCCGCTGCGGAAGCGACATTGGACCACCTTCCTGGGGTCGTGTCCACGACTCCAACCAGCCCGATCCCGGCACCTGGTAGCCCAGGACACCACCCCGGCCGTCCGTCCCGATATGCATCGGTGGACGCATGGTCCTCTCTACAAGCAGCTCTTGGACTTTCTTGATGAGACTAGTCTATACAGCATTCTGTAGTGCACAAAGGCGCTTGCCTCCCGTCACTTTCCTTCTTTTTTATCCTTCCATTCCTTTGATGCCCTGTGGTAAAATGGCGCAAATAAAAAAAGTACAGGTATGAACCGTTCTATTTTTTGCAGCTAATGTGGCACTGCAGGGAGCGAGCAACCCCTGCGCAATTAGCGCAATAGATTGCTGATGTTTCTGTGTGGATTTGCTTCGGGAATCAATAATAGTCTGCTTCTTTTGACGGCAGAGCAACTTACAGGAATGGTGAACTGCGAGGCAATTCGCGATAAAATACAGCAAAAAATTTACGCTTCTGTACAATCAGAACGTGCGGCCCAGAATGCAATGAACGAAATGAGATCGAAATGCGATGATCCGAAATGTTCGAAAAATACGCGGCGTTTATGCAGATCACGGCACCCTGCAACTTCTGGAAACTAGTTTGCCTTAAAGAGCTATGCTGACAAAACAAGTTTGGTTCATTAGAAAGGTTGCATCGTTAGAACCATACAGACACCCCTTTTAACATAAACTTTGCTAAAATAAGCTATATAACTACGAAAAAATGGAATGGCCATGCGAACCACTAACTCATTTCCCGCAACCGAACCTATGTCATATGTGGCAGCCCTGCGATTGGCTGAAGCCGCCAAAAGCAAACGCAAATGAGGCAGAGCTGATAAGCTTTGCTGAACGAGCTATTTGAATTTATATATTTAGGGCACATTCTTTTTATAGGTGTACGAATGGTTGGGTAAACAGATAGTTACGAAAGCACACGTAAACATAGAAGTACCGATGCCTACTGCTGTTGGTACTGCGCGCACTACGCTTGTTTTAGCTGCACAGCACTGCAGCGCTTTGAGGTTGTCTGAGACGACAGTGGCCGATTCGCGTAAGCAACGGTGTCTTACGTGACCGTATTTGTCGAGCGAACACCATGTTTCACGAAACGATTGTTTTCTACCTTAACAAAAACAAGTCGGGTACAAATACCGTCAAAAACAAAGGAAAGGCAGAAAACGGCCCTTCGCGGTATGGTGGCGCCATCTAGGTTGACTAAAGGTAAACTAGGCTCCGCAATCGGCTGGAGAGCTATTCTTGTGATGTCATTGCAGACGTCGCAAAAACACGATTTGGCGGGAAAATCAAAATTTTAACTTAAAATAATTTCTCAGTGAATAAAGTGTTGTAATTGCTTCCGGATAAGCGATGGGGGCACCTGTCTAACATGAAATCTTTCGAATAACACAAACTTATATTTTGTCTGCATGGCCCCTTTAAAAGCCACTCACGCCGACTGACTTGTCGCGGAAAAAGGAAAGGTTCTATAAGCGCCAGATAAACGGTTGCCCTCCACACAAAGAAGAGGCAATCAGCAAAAGGTCGAAATTCAATTAAGACTGCACCGGAAATTCCAGAGCGTAATACCGCCCACGAATGCGCTAAACAATCCCGATAATGTTCGTTGTTCCTCGGATCTGGTAGCTACGTGAGCTGTAGGGTGTCCACAGGAGCCTGTAATGCAACCCTCGGCATCACCAATTCGAGCCCCAAGCCTTTTCTTTGCCGGGGGAATGAATGGGTAAGAAGCACCCCGACACGAACCCTCACTGTGGTCATTGGCAGTTTCACGGGCAGAGCACAAAGGCAGTCCTCAACCTTCTCGAGTGGATCTCGTATCCGCCATCATGCACGGCTCACCTTTGCACTTGCAGGGGGCCAGCAGCGACTCGGTGCTGACGCCGCAGAAGCAGATGCGGCAGATGTCGCCATTGTTGCCGCTCTTGTCCTTGGAGTCGGTGCTTGTGTCGGACACTTTCTCGGTGGGCGTCAGCTCAGGCTGCTCGGAAACCATCGAGATGGCAGCAGTGGCGGCAGCACCGTCAGGCGCCCATGCCTCGTCTCCCGGCGCCCCTGCCCGTTGCCCGGCTGCGCGGCACGGCAGGCATGCACCGCACACTTCCCGCCATGAGACCGCGGGAACAATCGACGCTACGAACAGTACACTTATAGCGCTAGTGCGTGCACCTGAGCAGTCATGCGACGACCTTGTCACCAATACATGAAATCGATACAAACTCAGCATTGATAGAACTTCGTCGATGTTGATGACAACACGCTATTCATTTTTGATTGAATCCCGTGAGAGAATCCACTCCCGTAAGTGGGCTTTACTGCCACACACCGAGCGCAAGTATAGTACGCTTCATCACGCTACATTATGCATTTGCAAAGATTTTACATCATCATCATCATCATCATCATCATCACAGCCTATCTACGCCCACTCCAGGGAAAAGGACTCTCCCATTAATCTCCAATTACCCCGGTCCTGTGCTAACTGCGGCCCATTTATCCCCGCAAACTTCTTGATGTCGTCTGCCCATCTAACTTTCTGCCGCCCCCTGCCACGCTTGCCTTCTCTAGGGATCCACTCTGTTACCCTTAACGACCAACGGTTATCCTGCCTTCGCATTACATGCCCTGCCCACGTCCTTCTTCTTAATTTCTACTAATATGTCCTTAACACGCGTTTGTTCCCTGACCAACTCCGCTCTCTTCTTGTCCCTTAATGTTACACCTATCATCTTCCGTTCCATTGTTCGCTGAGTCGTCCGCAATTTAAGTGGAACCCTCATAGTGAGCCTCCAAGTTTCTGCCCCGTGGGTGAGTACCGGTAAGATGCAGCTGTCATACACTTTCTTCTTCAGGGACAATGGTAGGCTGCCATTCATTATCTAAGAATGCCTGTCGAATGCACTCCACCCCATTCTTATCCTTCTAATTACCTCTGCCTCATGGTTGGGATCCGGGGTCCCAACTTGTCCAAAGTAGATATATTCGCTTACCACTTCTACTGCCTCGCCACCTATCTCAAATCGCTGTGCTGTCCCGAGGTTATTGATCATCACGTTTACATTACGTCGTACCAAATGTATCTTGACTAGGCTTTACTGCATAGCAGCCGAAACTTATGTGAAAAGGCCAATTATCGTGCGTAGTAGTATATTCACTGACAAGACGAAGCTTCTTAACGTCGGCTTCACTGCTAAACACCAAATCTTGTTGAGGAAGACGTTTCTGCAGGAACAGATGCGATGAGAAAGGAAGTCATTTGCAAGGCCAGCGTCTGGGGCACCAGAGTTCGAGTTCATTTACTAGAGAAACCCGGTCCCGCGTAGCTTGCTGGAGCGGGCCTTTCCCACAACTCTCATTTGGGTTGTTTTAAATTATTCGGGGACCGGAATAAAACACAAAAACCGTGGAGACGGGGCTTGATCTACTGTTTTCAAACCTTACATTTCTATTTAAGCTTTGCAAGGTGGCGACAGGATCCACTATCCCCTCATCGATAGCTGCCTAACTGCGTTGTAATAATTTGATATAGCGGGTGATTAAATTAGCCTAGGTGGCGACAGGATCCACTAGCTCATCATCGATAGCTGCCTAACTGCGTTGTAATAATTTGATATAGCGGGCGATTAAATTAGCCTAAGTCGCGCACTTGATTTCATGTGCCATGGCTTCACTTGATAGTAGTGAGTGACTACTGATAAGCGAGTGACGATATCTCACATCTCGTCGACTGACGGCAGACAAAATATTTCCAACAGCAATGTCAAGGCATGCTATCGGGAACGTCTAATCAAAGTGTACATTATAAGAGGGCGCGAAATATTGAACATGTCTGCTTTTTAATATAAATGAAACCGAATGAGCTTCATGAATTCTGAGGAACCATTCAGCAATCACCCAACTTGAATAACGATATTGCTTCTCCTTCTGGACTAACTGGTTCGGACTATAGTGCACAACATTCAAAGGCCTCTACGTGATCAGACGTGATTGTACGATTGCCCGTAGAGTTACGCAGGCGTTAGCAGTTTCACCCGCAGATGGAGATATTGCTATCGCTGTCGTAGAAAGCTGTACTGGCATTACCTACCTGCTGACATGCGCGAAGACTTGAGAATGAATATTCAATTATTCTAAGGTCTTCGCATGTTTCTAGGTTAAATGAGGCCATTTGAGATCGAGTTGGAGTTTTAGCGCGCGTTTTGTCCCTCCTTCACTTCATCCTGCTCAATGTTCGCTAGCCAGAGAGAGAGAGAGAGAAAAATTTCTTATCTAAACAGCCCTAGTCCGGGCCGTCGTGCCACAGTCGCTTCATTAAGAGAGGCCCGTTCGTCGAAATCCCTATGAATTCCTTAGTTAGCGGTCAACTTGCCCAACATTCGGCTTTAGAGGCCATTTCGCCACACCCTACACACAAAATACACACCGGCCATGAAAATCCCTGCTGAGTCCAGCAGCCACGACCGTGCCGCGACTATATCGGCAATACTGTGCACCGCCGCACTTCCAAGTACGGTTTGCCGCGCGAGGACAACACGAAACCACGTGACAACAGCACCGCAAGCGAGCGTGACAAGTAACAAGGGCACAGACACGGCTTTTACTCAACGCCTGACCCCCTGGTTGTCCCACACATGCAACGGGCGCCAAGGTAGGCGAGAAAGAAGAGCGTACCGCTAGGCTCCTCCAGCCTCGCAGATGGTTCGGGTCCCGCTCACACGGCGCACCGCGTCGCGGGTACTCGGAACGTCTCTGTCGGCGGCTGGCGTCCGCTGCCGTGAAGCGCCGCTTTCAACGACGGCCCAGCAGAGGCAAGGGGCAGAAGGCCAAAAGCAGCGCCTCCTGGGCTCGTGTTCCGAGGGCCACGCGCTCGGCCCCTGCAGGCGGCGGGATGAACCAGGGTGGCCGGGATGGGCGACGCACGTCGCCCGCTTTTGGGGGTCAGCTCGAGACGTGGCCCGTCTGTGTGGCTACGGCGTCTAGCAGCAGCTACGCGAGCGGCCCGCAGGGCTGTGTAAGCCAGCCGGCGCAGGCCGAAATCACCACGCGATCCATGCAGTGTTTACGCGAGTGCCGAAGAGCGGCGCTACAGGGCTCGGACAGTGTTGCCCCGCAGACCAGGTTGGAGATGCGGCAAGGCCAGTGCTTCTCGTGTCGCTCAGCCGTACACTGATTGTTCTTGTGCCACAGGGACAATCGCTGGCTTTAGCAAGCCGCCAGACATGCAAGTTTTCGGGTAAGGCGAGCGTGCCAAGACTAACGGTCGTCAATCCCTAAGCGATGAATGACTCTTGAAGCAGAGAAAAAAAGACCGCTACCGTGACATCCGCGCTTCCTCTACTACGGCGCTGCACAGTGTGGATACTTGCTTATGGCTTCATGAAGGAAGACGAAATATTAATTGGCTTATCGCTTCACGAAGGAAGACGAAATATTAACAAGCCCCACCTGTCCCACAGGCACTGACCCCACTCTACCTCACATACAGCTCCATTCTCTCTCATTACACAAACACAAGAAGGATATACCCACCTCCTCATCACGCTCTTTCCAACCATCAAGCGTATATCTACCGGCGACTGCAAACCGAGACATACTACAACCACACCATCCTGTCCCACATCTCCCCATCTCTGTTCCCCTACAATTGCCCACAGTGTGACATCCCACTCTCAACTTACCACCTAGTATACTCCTGTCCCCACCACCCTCACCCCATCCCATCCCCATCCCCTGAGCAGTGGGAGTCTAGCGCTGACCAGCTCGGCGCCGCAGCGTCAACTCGCGCTGGTGCAACGAGCCACGGATGCAGCGCAGGCCCGCGGCCTCCTGGACGAAGGAGGCTGACCACACCCCTTTCCCTACCCCTTGAGCTCAGTAAAGAACGTTTTTCACCACCACCTCTCCTGCCCCCTTGTCCAGTGGGCCGGTTGTGGCTGTATGTGGTCAATCTTCCGCTTGTTTGGCAAATCCCCTCACAAGACATGCTCTCGTTTAAAGAGCGGATGCAGGTTTGGGTTGTCTTGCTTCTTCGATGAACAAAGTGTCCTAAGCGGGCATGTTATTGACTGCCTTCAACCATCTGCATCATTCACTGCTCTGTTTTGTGGACGCTCCTTCCGCTGCCCCGGGGAGACTTTACTCATTTATGATTCAGTCGACCCTGTCGGTACGTAAAGCCCACGATGGCACGTTGAGGTTATTAACACGAAGGCATTACTAGGCTTCATAAAGGAAACAAAGCTTACAAGAGGCCTTGCTTGCTCCTTCTTAACTGTGGCAGTCCATCAGTGCACAATTGACACGAAACAAAAAAGTTGCGGTGACTGTTGTTAACTTGGCTATGTCTCTACGACGCGCAAGAGCTTTAGCTTTCTTGTACAACTGAAAGCATTCAGCCTGTGTGGTTAGCTAGGCACTGGGAAATTACGTTGTCGTTCCTGCTTTTCCCACGCTGGCCACAACTTGCTTACTACCATCCTCTTGCCTGCACACGTGGTCTTTCCAGCAGACGCCCAGAACTGACAGAATTCTTTTTCGACGTGGCTCAAAGGGGCTATGCAGAAAAAACACGTTGGGTTCATTCGAAAGATCGATCGTTAGAATCATACTGACACCATATTTCACGCACTCTTCGCTCAAATAAGCTATACAATTAGAAAAAAAAGGGAATGGCCATGCGGACCCACTAGCTCATTTCCCGCAACAGAACCTATGATGTCATATGCCCAGCTGAGCGATTGACTGAGCGCGGCAAAAACAAATGCAAATAGGCAGGGCTTATAAGCTTGCCGAACGAGCTCTTTGCGCTTAGATGTAATGCATTTACAGCAGTAAGAATGGTGGGGCAAACAATGAAAGTTACGAAAATACACGTAAACATAGAAGTACCGATGCGCACTGCTGTTGGTATTGGGAGCACTACGCTTGTTTTAGCAGCACAGCAGTCCGGCGGTTTGGAGTTGTCTTGTACGACACTGGCCGATTGGCGTAAGCGACGCTGTCTTACGTGACCCTGTTTGTCGAGTATGTCCCATGTTTCACGAAACGATTACTTTCTACCGTAACAAAAACAAGCCAGGTGCAAATACGGTCGAAAAACAAAGGAACGGCAGAGAACGAACGGTCCGCGGCTCAGTTTGATAGCGTCATCTGGGAGGACTGACGGTAACCAAGGCTGCAGAGCCTAATGAAGCACTGGAAGTTCGTTTGAGTACCCGTCCTTTGTGACTTCATGGCAGACGTACCGAAAACAAACGATTTGGCGGGAAAATCAAAATTTTAACCTAGCTTGATTGATTTCTCAGTGAATATGGCAACGTTTGCCGCCGGAAAAGCGCTAGCAGGGGAACTATAAAACACGAAATATTTCGAATAGAAGAATCTTGTATATTGTCTGCATGGCCTCTTTAAGCATGCTGGAGAGGGTATGAGCGTTTAATAGAGGATAAGGTGGTCGTTGAGCCATCAATCAATGGCTCAAGCCTTTGTTCAGGTAACCCAAAAGTTTCGTGAAATTTGCCCGAGATTGTGACATGATACATACCACCCAATGCAGTGAATATTGAGAGGAAGAAAGAAAGAAAGAGCGAGATAGAGAAAATTAGAAAGAGAGAGAGAGAGAATAAAAGTGGCAGAAACTTCGATGTGGGCCCCTACCCGCTGGAAAGATGTCCTCCGAGCAATGCATTTATGACTGCCCTCCGAGCTGTCTTATGACTGGAACCTTGCGAAGATAAACTATATTCTAATGCCTAACCGACCCCCCTACGTGCTATGACTGTTTTCGGCCTATAGCCCTGTTGAACTAATTGAAAAACCGTTGGAGAAGATGGTACCCAAAAGAATGTCCGGGTTTCTCGAAAGCGGACGCATTTACCCGAAAGAGATGAATAACTTCCATAGGCACAGGTCGTATATTGACAATATAATGACCCTTATGTCGTCAGTTGTGGAGGAATTAGATTCTGGCCACATACCAATCGCAATTTCCCTAAACATAAATGCGACCTACGACTCTGTCTCCCACACAGCCTATCTTACTGCTCTTGCTGTACATGGCTTCGGAGGAAGACTATGCCTGGATCCAGGATTACCTTGCTGGACGTCAGCTTTTCACGCCCACTTCGGACGGTGACGCATCATGTGTCCCCGAAGAGAAAGGCGTTCCACAAGGAGCCGTCTTAAGTCCACTGCTGTTATACAACTCTTATACTCTTGTTACTATTATACAACCGAAACGGAACCTACCGCGACGTGTCAACATCACAATTTACGCAGACGACATTTGCATCTGGTATGCATCACGTTCTGGACGCTCCACTCTGTAGCGTGTCCAGATGGCCCTCTTCGCTATTTAAAACTACCTTACAGCTACAGCTTCCCAAAGCTTACGTCGACGGCGTGATACGCTACAGCCTTCCCCTACTGTATCGTGCATCGTCTACCAACAAAATGGAGCTAAAAGCGGTGCGGCAAAACAGCCTGCGCATTCGTCTTGGACCACCGAGACGTTCGAACCTCGGGTGCGGGGACTATCGCTGAAGCTCGATGCTTGCCTCTGGACGTACTCATGTTACAGGAGTCGCTCCGTGTCCTTTACGGGCATCTCTTTCAACCTAAAAACCACTGTCCGAGCAGGATCACCACGGCCGCGAGCTCTGGTTCGGAGTGGCAATTCGCGCTTTGTCCATTTACAAAACAGCTCATCCACCATGAGCAATTCCTTCTCCATTCCCGGCCTGGACACTTTCCCCTACTCGCACAGGTTTACGCATCCCTAGAATAAAAACTAAAACGATAACGCCCCAAGCTGAACTGCTCAAAATGGCGTTAGACTACATGCATAGGATGCCTTCCACCAGGGCTCATATTTTCACCGATGGTTCTTAGTTGCCTCAAAGCTCCTCCTCTGGGTAGTATGTACGATCGACCGGAAAACTCTACTCCTACCGTTTAGACAGAACAACTTCCTCGACATCAGCTGAGATTCACTTAAATAAGCAACGCGCTACATTCTCCGCCAAGAACCTAATGAATGGACCATATTCACCGACTTTAAACCTGCTCTTCAGTGCCTGCTTAACAGCGGCAAGCGCCGTACATATGACGTTGCCGGGCAAGATATTCTTTATCTCTCCAACTCGCACTAATTTCTTGGCATGATATTGTGTTTCAGTGAGTGCCTGGTCACTGTGGGATCAGAGGAAACCAAAAAGCTGATGACGCTGCCTATGCAGGACCTACCTGCCAAAATATACGAGATATTTTTTTACCAAACACGACATTTCCGCCTTGGCCAAACGCTACTCCTTTACAGAGGCAAGCAGGCTGTGGTCACTACCTACTCCCCACCATACATTTCTCTGCGCACTTGATCCTCAGCTGTCTTCGCAGCTCCCTCACCAGCTCCCTCGTCACGTAGAAACATTATTTCGTCGGCTCCGACTTTAACTAGCGTACACCAATAGTTACCTTTTCCGCATTGTACTGACTTCCGAAGCCCGGTGTAACCACTGTGTGATGGAAGAGACGATTGAACATGTTTTGCTCCACTACCCTGCTTACAAGGACCCTCGATAAACTTCCTACGCAACATTACACGTATACGTCATGTGCAAGGACCAGTGACTTTAATAACCATTTTAGGCCCATGGCCTTCTTGTTCTCAGCAGCGCCTCGCCCTAAAATGTCTCTTTTCATACCCAAGCGATACAGGGTTAATTGAAAAACTCTAGATCTTTTAACTCTGACACTTTTGCGCTTGCCTTTTCTTACCAAATTTCGTAAATTTTTCGCTCAGCTTGCACAGTGAACTCCCGTCAAGACGAACTCGGTTAAGACTAATGCTCGCTTATGCCGAACAACGTGGGAACATTCGTTTGGTTTTCCATTGAACCAATGCAAAAACAATCCGCTTAAGACGATCAGCCTTCTAGGTACTTTTCGGTTAAGAAGAACAACTTTCGGGGTGACCACGTCTGCTGGCGATTCTTGGTAGCGAACATAGCAGTTTTGGCGGGGTGCTGCGGGACATTCACGCTACCACAGGGAGAGAAAAGTAAACGAAAAACACAGCGCGAAGTGATTTCTCGCCTCGGAGGAAGGGAGGCAACCAGAAAAACATACACGCGTATAAAGCTACCAAAAGGGCCAAGCCGAGTTTTGTGGCCGCTCTGCTCTGGAGGATATGGCAGGCGTAAAACAAGGAGAATAAAAGAAGTAAAACAAAGCGATGACGGAGACTTCGCGTTCGCGAACGTAGCAGCTCTCTTGACCAATGCCGTTTCTGAGCGGGAGCATGTGAGGTCGCGTCGGTTCGCATCGCGAGCCCCACCTGCGTCACCGCCGAGAAAAAGAGAATCTGCTGTATCTGCTGCGTTGTCGCCTGAGGTAGCCCGCGTACCCTCTTCATCACCGTTTCGACTCGATAAAACCAAGAAATAGCACTTGTAGATAGTCATCTGTCAAGTTCCGCATTAAAGTAAATGATTTCTATGTCTTTTCCTCCATTGTAAGTATACTTAATTCACCGTATTGAAGCAAGATATTTGCATGCACCTGGGCGTGTTGCCGTACTTTTTTTTGGGGGGGAGGGCTTCTGACAAGACGAACAAACTCTCATGGTTCCTGCGAGTTCGTCTTAAACTCACTGTATCTCTTTTCTGCCCTCCTCTCTCATGGGCCTTTTTTAACACGAAAGCGTTTTATTCCGGGGGACACCAGGATTTCGTTGACGTCATATCCTTCACGGAAGTGACGCCAGTACAACGAAGCAAGCGGCCTGTAAAGGGTGCACCCCTGCACACAGGGTCGTTCTTGCGGGGAAGCAACCTATAGTACTAAAGGGTACGCTGTTACTTCGGATTGTTCGTTTTCGGGTTTTATATTTTAACACGAAAGTGTTTTATGCAGAGATACCCCAATATTTCACTGACGTCATATCCGTCACGGAAATGACGTCAGTGCATTTTTGCCGAAGCGACCCGCCAGCAGCACGTCGCTCACCAAGGCGCACCCACAAGGGCCGCAGCCGACCGGGCAAATCATGCTCAGCTGCAGGGTTTCGCTTTTCACTTTCGTGTTTTACTGATTTTCCTATGACAGAGGAATTCAACCACAGTATTTTTTTTGTGGGCGGGGGGGGGTGGGAGTGGGAGGGTTACTCCCTTTGTGTTATGGTATTCCGATGTGATGTGATAGCGATATTCCGTTCCAAGATTTATGTACAAACCCGGCACTACATACAAACCCCCGGGCCGTGACTCGAGCGTCTACGACATGTCGGAGTGGTCGACCAGCGTTGAACCCTCTTTTAAGCTCCCTATGGCACCAAGACTGCCAGAACAGAGGCCCTCGCTATGCATGTAGCGAATCAGAATAGGAAATATGGGGCTCGTTGAAAATAAGACACAAATAAGAATTGGCAGTCAAGAATACCCCAGAAAGTGGAGGCTAAATTAGCCCCGCCGGTAGCGTAGTGGTTATCGCACCAGACCGGTAATTTGGAGGTCGTGGGTTCGGATCCCACCAGTTAAATTTCGCCTCTCCATCTTCTTGGCGAACTGATGGAGGCGAAATAGTGATGTTCTTTTGATGCGCGAGCCGAGAGGACGATCTCGACTCGCTCCGATGACCGGCGACCGATGCTTGGAGCGGGAGAGGGATGAGGACTGCCTTCCTTGCTAGATATTAGGTTTATTTACATTATTTACAAAACTCCAACTTTACATCAGGTCAGAGTGACGGTTACATTGTCACTCTGCCAGCAGCAGCCTGTTCGGCCGAGATCTATACTCAACTAGATCCCCTCTCGACCGACCCTCGACAAAACCAAACACTCCGGTTTTGATACGAAAACCCCGCCTCCGAGAAGGGGGCGTACAAGAAAGAGAGAAAAAAACCTTTCAAACAATTAATAGAAACCATTGATTGGCCACAGGAACCAGCCAATCACACACATGTCCCCACCTGCGGTCACGTGACCCAACACTCTCTCTTATGCACTCAAAGTGCGTTTCCTACGCACGCTGTTGCACCCGGCCAGAAAATACAGGACATCTGCGGCCTAAAGTGAACCATCCATTACGTTCAGCGGGCGGCATCTGCACAAACAACAGCCAAGCCGAGGGCCCGGAGCGGTCCTCGCGCGGCTGACCTCCCTCCGCGCGGCGCCGTCCCGCGACGCGCGGGCAATGAGGGTTGCTAATTCCCTCCCAGACGAAGGACGCCGCCGCCTGCCGTCTGTCCCCCGGGAAGAGGCGCTTCAGGCCCAAGCGATCGTCTTCAAGGCGAACGACCCGTCAACGGAGCGCGTCCGGCGCCGGCTTCGCAGATTCTCAAAAACTTACACCGCGCGCCCGTTCGACACTAAGATACGCACCATCATTCAGGTTCCCGTCAGCTTGCCATGCCGAATGACCCTGCCACCTTCGACGCGACAGAGGTACTCAGGCTAATCGCCCCCGTCCTTTGACACACAAAAGGACGGGCACAACACACGCTCTCCGCGGCTCCGAACTTGACGTTCGTGCGGCTACATGAAAGGGACACAGGATCGTAGCTACCAGCGGAGGCGACGCCAATACATGGGCCACCGGCGGCCTTCATTAATTACATGCGGAGCCCGAACTTAACACCTCCGCACTAAGAATGTTGTCCGTACACTAGCTGTACTAAACAAATAGTGAGAGTTAATGTTGTACGTACAGCTAGTGTACGGACAACATTCTTAGTGCGGAGGTGTTAAGTTCGGGCTCCGCATGTAATTAATGAAGGCCGCCGGTGGCCCATGTATTGGCGTCGCCTCCGCTGGTAGCTACGATCCCGTGTCCCTTTCATGTAGCCGCACGAACGTCAAGTTCGGAGCCGCGGAGAGCGTGTGTTGTGCCCGTCCTTTTGTGTGTCAAAGGACGGGGGCGATTAGCCTGAGTACCTCTGTCGCGTCGAAGGTGGCAGGGTCATTCGGCATGGCAAGCTGACGGGAACCTGAATGATGGTGCGTATCTTAGTGTCGAACGGGCGCGCGGTGTAAGTTTTTGAGAATCTGCGAAGCCGGCGCCGGGAGCGCTCCGTTGACGGGTCGTTCGCCTTGAAGACGATCGCTTGGGCCTGAAGCGCCTCTTCCCGGGGGACAGACGGCAGGCGGCGGCGTCCTTCGTCTGGGAGGGAATTAGCAACCCTCATTGCCCGCGCGTCGCGGGACAATTGGGGCGTCGCGGGAGGCGCCGCGCGGAGGGAGGTCAGCCGCGCGAGGACCGCTCCGGGCCCTCGGCTTGGCAGTTGTTTGTGCAGATGCCGCCCGCTGAACGTAATGGATGGTTCACTTTAGGCCGCAGATGTCCTGTATCTTCTGGCCGGGTGCAACAGCGTGCGTAGGGAACGCACTTTGAGTGCATAAGAGAGAGGGTTGGGTCACGTGACCGCAGGTGGGGACATGTGTGTGATTGGCTGGTTCCTGTGGCCAATCAATGGTTTCTATTAATTGTTTAAAAGGGTTTTTTTCTCTCTTTCTTGTACGCCCCCTTCTTGGAGGGGGGGTTTTTTCGTATCAAAACCGGAGTTTTTGGTTTTGTCGAGGGTCGGTCGAGAGGGGATCTAGTTTAGTATAGATCTCGGCCGAACAGGCTGCTGCTGGCAGAGTGACAATGTAACCGTCACTCTGACCTGATGTAAAGTTGGAGTTTTGTAAATAATGTAAATAAACCTAATATCTAGCAAGGAAGGCAGTCCTCATCCCTCACCCGCTCCAAGCATCGGTCGTCGGTCATCGGAGCGAGTCGAGATCGTCCTCTCGGCTCGCGCATCAAAAGAACATCACTATTTCGCCTCCATCAGTTCGCCAAGAAGATGGAGAGGCGAAATTTAACTGGCGCAGTCGGCAGGATGACCACGACCATGGGCTGGAGCTGGTGGGGCATTGCGGAGAGACTCCTTCAACGCAAGGTTCGGCTCCGACCAACGACGAGCCAGACTCCAAGCATCGACAGGGCGACACCTCAGCGGGAGGCCTCGTGAGCTTCAGCTCAGTGCGGCAGCAGCCGCGATTCAACGGCAACGGGGCGACACCTCAGCGGGAGGCCTCGTGGGCTCTGGCCCAGGGCGGCGTAAGCCGCGGTTCAACGGGGCGACACCTCAGCGGGAGGCCTCGTGGGCTTTGGCCCAGGGCGGCGTAAGCCGCGGTTCAACGGGGCGACACCTCAGCGGGAGGCCTCGGGGCTTCGGCCCAGGGCGGCGTAAGCCGCGGTTCAACGGGGCGACACCTCAGCGGGAGGCCTCGTGGGCTCGGCCCAGGGCGGCGTAAGCCGCGGTTCAACGGGGCGACACCTCAGCGGGAGGCCTCGTGAGCTTCAGCTCAGTGCGGCAGCAGCCGCGATTCAACGGCAACGGGGCGACACCTCAGCGGGAGGCCTCGGGGGCTTCGGCCCAGGGCGGCGTAAGCCGCGGTTCAACGGGGCGACACCTCAGCGGGAGGCCTCGGGGGCTTCGGCCCAGGGCGGCGTAAGCCGCGGTTCAACGGGGCGACACCTCAGCGGGAGGCCTCGTGGGCTCTGGCCCAGGGAGCACGGCCCCATCCCAGCGGCGAGAGCGGCGCATCGGGTCCACGAGCTGCTGCACCAGCGACACTGCGACCCGGCCGAACCCGGAGCGGGCACAGGTGGGCCCTGACTTACTTTCTCCGGGTTCACCATGGCCACTATGCTAACGGGATGTCGCGGCACCGACCGAAAAGGGTTTGTGCCATTGTGCTCGAGATTGAGGAGTTGAGAGCGGAGATAGCTCTCAAAAATGCCAGCACGCTTTAGAAAAAGCAAGGCTAGCGGGTAGCCGGGGGGCGGGTAGCCCGTCCGCATGGGCAGCTGAAAAGCTTAGCGCTCAATTAGCCCAAGGGCGAGCGGAGATCGCTTATGAAAAAGCGAAGCTTCGCAAGATTGGTGGCCTCGGAAGAGGACGCCAATGGTTTTCACGGTGTTTGTTCCCTCGTGGGCGCTTCGAGCGCCACGGGGTAAAGGGGAGGGGGAATGTAGTGGAGGTGGCCGAAGCCACCCCAGTTGTTGGGCAACACGGTAGCGTTCCCACTGCTACGGAGGAGATTGGGGAATCTCGTAAGACAGATATGTCTTAGCTGCAGCAATTCTGTCTGTTGCGGCGGGCAGTGTTGCCGTGGCCACGCAGGAAAATGTCGAGAGTAGCACCGCCCCATGCGCCGACATAGATTCCGCGGCCAAACCCCGAGGAGCCCCGCGTGGATGAGCTAACGAGAGATTGAGCGAAGCTGCAGAAAGCATTCTCATCTCGGAGGAGGCAGAGGAAGCGCAGGGGTCGGGCAAGGGCAGCGGATCGGCGCGCCTAATGTGGAGCTTCCCTGCGCGAAGCATGAAAGGGGCAGGGGGTCCGCGGCGTCTTGAGCGTAGGTCGATTCCGACAGGCCCCAGAACGCGGAAGGCGGCGGCAGGTGTGGCGGCGCAGGTGCGACACCGTCGTACGCGCTACCGCCGAGTAGGGTGTTCCTTCTCTCCCGGGAGCACAGGACACCGCGAGCCGAACCAGGGTTCGTGTAGGATCAGCTGGTGGCGCATGAAACGGAATCAGCTTCCGTGCGACGGTCGGTGTGTGCCGCCGTGGAAAGGGAAGTTTGCGCTGAATAGTGTACAGTGCTAGATAGAACAGTTCAGTGTTGTTTGGCGCACACTTTGTTGTTAGCGTGTTTTGCTGTGTGTGCGTAGGGATCGCTCCGACGAGCGTTATTCTTAGTTGTCCTGTACTGTAGTTCTCCTCCTTGTTGTTAGTTTTTTTTTTGTGTGCATGTGTTTGGTTTTGTTCAGCTGTCGTAAGGCGTGTGATTTACGAGTAGCGCAGCTTGGCGGTTTTAACTGTCTCCTTGAGAGGTACAGCCGAGCCGCTGTTACAGCGCGCTAGGGGGTTTACCTCTGGGCACAAAGGCGAGTGTCTCTAATTATTTGCGCTCGTTGGCATGTGGTCATGGTGGGCCATGGAATGTGCAAGTGGGGCCCCCTTGTGGCGCTTGCGTGCGAACTAGTGTCTGAAGTCTGAAAAATAAACTTTCAGTGCATCGCATGTGGACAGCAAGTGCACCGCAACCGGGACGAACAATCTGTGTCGCATTCCGAAAGAACGGCGTCTGCGAGTGCGTGAAGAGAGCTTTCTTTTAAACGTTTTGTAATCGGTACAGGACTAGCCTCATTTTTTTTTTGTTTGGTTTTATTCGGATGTTTTTTTTTCTTTCCTTAGAGTGAAAGAATGTTCCTGCATGCGCTTAACGTTTAAGAGTGGATGGTGTCATTCATTTTGTTGTCAAGTGTGAAAATTTACACCCTTCGTAGGGTCGGTCGAGAGGGGATCTAGTTTAGTATAGATCTCGGCCGAACAGGCTGCTGCTGTCAGAGTGACAATGTAACCGTCACTCTGACCTGATGTAAAGTTGGAGTCATGTAAATAAGTAAATAAACCTAGTATCCAGCAAGGAAGGCAGTCCTCATCCCTCACCCGCTCCAAGCATCGGTCGTCGGTCATCGGAGCGAGTCGAGATCGTCCTCTCGGCTCGCGCATCAAAAGAACATCACTATTTCGCCTCCATCAGTTCGCCAAGAAGATGGAGAGGCGAAATTTAACTCCACCTGGCGGGCATTTTTTCTCCACTTTCTTATTTCCAAATTCTTTATCTTGACCAACTACATCCTCCCCTTTGCTTTCCGAGGTTTTCTTGACTGCAAAATTTTTATTTCTGTCTTATTTTCAACGAGCCCCTCATTTTCCTATTCTGATTCGCTTTTTTATATATATATATATATATATTATATATAATATATATATATATATATATATATATAAAATATTATATATTATTAATATATATATTTTATATATATATAACTGCTGGGAATCGCACCCGAGGTGTTCGTTCTTAAGCCCACGACTACGCAAGTGGGCTATGGATGACTTTCTCGGGGCTGTGTCCGTCCCTCCCTCGTTGCCGTTGTCCGCCATCCGCACTCTACTGCGCATGCGCGTCTCTTCAGCCCCGTCAGCGTTTGGGCTGACGTCAGCGCAGTCCACTATAAAACGTAATAGTTAGGCGGCGCCCGGTTTCGATCCCACGACTCTCTGGCCGCAACGGGAGGTACGTGGCGCTCATCCCGCTCGGCTACAAACCCAGACGGGAGCATGTGCTACGAACGCACCTTATGTCTTTCACTCATTCAAACTACGTCAAGGAGCTACTGATACAACAAAGGCACGCGAAGCTGAACGTCAACGGAAACGACGAACTGAAAACTAATGGGAACTTCAGTCGACCCCATGGCTGGTTCGCATTCTACTCAGGGTTCCCCTACGGGAAGATGGTGTATTTTTTCTATCTCTCTCTTTATTGCCAGCTCGGCGACAACACAAAGCGCACTGTATACAGTCCACAAATTAAAAGCTCCCGCCTCCATTCGGATGAAGTGGAGGCAGAAAAGCGGAGCCTTTTAGCAGTTGCATAGAAGAAAAGGCGCGTTCCACGCTAAGCAGCAGATGGTGCTGGGTGCGCTCAGGAAACGCCGGTCTTGTACTCACAAGGAAACGGAATCTTGCAGTGTGATAAAGTATCAGCTTCTGACTCTACTGCGTAAATACATGTCCAATCCCTGACAGAGAGCCTCCCGACTTCTTTCACGTAGGGTGGACATATGGCGTGGAGGAGAAAGGAAAGTACGCTTAAGGCGTGGGTGGATCTTTTAAAATATAACCTAATGGTGGAGTCCCGCTGATCAGTGCCGCGTTTTGCTTGGTGCGAATTTTCAAGCTCCGCCAAGCAGCGCCCTTCGAAAAAATCGGCGAGTGCGCATGGCACGCGCCACTACCACTGAAGAAGAAGCAGGCGCCGAACCGAGCCGGCCACGATTTTCCGCCACTCCCGTTGAAAGAGAAGCAACCGCCGAACCGGACCAGCTACGATTTAACCGACCACCTCCAGGAATGAATGACAAGTTTGTCGTCTGCGTGTGCTGCGTTTTCGGTGAGTTGCGCGCTTTCTGCGAGCATGCCGCGTCGGTTCACTCGAAGCTTCTGCAGTTACCACTTAAAGTCTCTTCGATTTGGCTGCATTCGCTGAACTATTTCGGGCAGTGCAGCACTCGCCTTCTCGAGTGCTGCACTGCCTGCCGACGGGGCAGGCAGTGCAGATGAGTTTATGGCGTTTCCTGCACTGCCAAGGAAGGCAATTGATAAGCACACGACAAACGGAAGTGCGGGGCCGGCTGTGCAGTGGCGGCAACTGCGCTGAACTATCGTGAACTGGTTCAGAAAGTGTAAGCCAAATCGAAGAGGCCTCTACAAACAACGCGGTTAGCGAAGTTTTCCCGTACGGCGTCCTGCCAGCCCCACAAGCGTCTCATTTCACGAACTGCGTGAAGCTCATTGTGTGCTACAGTGTTACCAATCGGATCAACCCTCATTAGCGCGCCTAAACTCCCGTTTGACATTCTATATATGTATACTGTCGCCGGTTGAAGAAACGCAGGTTGTGCCGTCCGACGAAACTACAACTCAGTGCTACAGCCATGGCTGGGGTGCCATCCGACGACATTTTTTAATTAGTTTTAATTATAATTTTTATGGTTTTGGTTTCTTTTCGGTGTTTTAAATAATTTTTTTTCTCGTTAGGTTATGTTAGATTAGTTTACGTTACATTACGTTAATGCATGGCGAGTAATGCCAGAGGCGGCATTTTTTCATCGAAACGCCGATAGACGTCGCTTTAGTGAGGTGCTTATAGTACCGTCGCACGGCACTTGAAGAAAAGCAACAAAAGGCGTTCGGTCCTTCAAACCGCATTCACGTTCCCCGGCCAAACCGGGAGAATTGAAAGGGTTCGAACGCCTGTTGTCGCTTTTCTTCAAGCGGCCCCCGTAGAGTGTCACGGGGCGTTAGAAGATGAGGGTGGATCCGATTGGTAACATTGTAGCACACAATGAGCTGCACGCAGCTTATGAAGTGAGCTATAGAATGAAAGTTGTGGCGCCAGCTGTGCACCGTTGACGTGAGGCCTTACGACGCGAGGCCTCTCATTCCTCAATCGTCAATACCCAAGGTTGGGTTACCAGCCGGAAGGCCCTCGTCGCGCAGGCTGTGCTACTGAGGGCGAATACGTGCGCATTCGATTCTTAGCAGAGGCGACCGCTTTTTTTTTTTTTTTTTTTCTGCTGGAGGCGAAAAATGAAACCGCCCGTATGTCGATATTTCGGCGCGTGTTGGCAGTCAACTGGATGACCAATCGGTAAACAGTAAAACCGATCGCCGTTGGATTTGCTGTCGCTGTGCTAGGCTCAGTGTGGCCATGCCCGGTGGCAAACCGAGATGCAATTGCAAGACAGGCATTCTCTTCCTCACGATCCACTCCGTTCCTCCCTTACGGCGCGCAGCGTAGATAAAGGGCATTTGCGCATGTGTCAGCTGGGAGGTGCTTCTACTATCGATTAGGAAATTCAGTTCTAAATCGAAGCTTTCTATGTCTTACTGGTGGCGTCGTTCTTTCAAATAAAACGCACTGCAAGAAAATGGGTTTAACAATACGATGATGATGATAAGCGAAGACACATCAAGAGCCTCAAGACAAAAAAAAAACGCTTCCCCTCGGTGGGAATCAAACTTGGGTCCCTGGCGTTATGTAGCCGACGTCTATCCGACTGCGTCGTTTTGACACGGTCGAAGCAGTTTGGATTTAAAGCGAAGTTTCCGTGGTCTGACTGACGGACGGGCGAGGTCCACTGATTGAACGACGCAAAGCCCAGCCCATCAACGCCCACAACCCCAACGACAGCGAATGAATCCCTCAGGAGAAGGCTGAGCGCTTCGACCATCGTTGTCGTTAGACGAAGAGCGTTTAATTTTCATGGTAAAGCAGGAGACAGGAGCGCGGGGTGTCGGTGTGCTCCTCGCAACCTTTTCGGTACATACTTGCTGTTTGCGTATGCTGCGCGGTCCCCAAAAAAGAGATATCGTATTTTCAACGAGATTGTCAGTTGTGTCAATCGTTGCCAGACGGCGCGTACACGTCGACCACAACAATTATAATCGCACGTAAAGCGGCCTATAAAAGCTCAGATGAACGCGCGCAATGCGTCGGTGCCGACATCTCGTTGATGACCGCGCCTCTTCAATTGAACGGCGTGCGCATTTGGAAGATGTCTAATGGCGTCAAACGAGGGGCCGAGGACGAATTCAAGAACGAAAAAATGGCACTTTAGCGCTCGTGGTTTCGTTTCTACGCCTTTCGTTCTGGTCCCTTGTTAGCCCTTTTAGTCTCACATGTGGTAGAAATTAGTACTCCAAAAGAAACGCTCACGAGATAAGGAGGGGACAAACAAATCGGTGCAGCACTTTGCCTCTTCCTCTTCTATTCGACGTTTTTGTGCTCTGGTTTTTTTCCAATATCAATTATCCCTAACTATCCCAACTTGTCATTTTCGCGCTGTGTGCCATTGTGCATCACCAACCAGGCCCAAACCATGAATTTAAAGACGATAGTCTTTCTAGGGCTGCTAGAACACGAAAATTTTGGTGTGTCTGTCTGTCTGTATGCCTGTCCCTCGATTCAGCCACCCGGCCAAGGTGAAACAGAAGCTGTACAATAGGTTTATATCCCCATAGCCAAATCTAAACGGCTAAGTCTGGTGGCAATGTTCATACTTTTCAACACTGGTGAGCAAGAACAAAATATTGCGCTTATCTTGGGCAAGACATCAAGACATAAGTGATATATGCAGTGTTTACTTTATAAAAAGTACACTGATTGATTTAATAAAAGATGCGCGCAGAAAAATACAAAAACCGTCGCCCGTGGTTTCCCTAGTGGCTTTAAAAAATCAAATGGCAAGAGTAACGAAAAGTTCCACTAGATAGTTTTTATGTTCCGCTTGTAATGCACGTGGAGCAAGGGTGCATCGATTCACGCGCACCTCCGCCGTACGGCAGCGCTGGCATCGAGGCATTCGGCGTGGAGCAGTGCAGCGTGGTAAATTTAAATTGACTTAAGCAAACCGCTAGCGTGTTTGTCTTGGCAGGAGCCAGACGGGAGAGGAACAGCATGAGAAGCGGGAAAGAGAAGGGATACATTTACTCGGCTGGGGCGCCAGACGACTATCGTCTTTCGTCGACATTTGCAACGAAGTAAGCACATACGAGGCCAATATTTTAGACTCGGTTTTGAAGGGCGTCGGATACTGACAGCTCATCTACCTCAGGGTCTTTGAAACAGCACATTAGAGGTGATAGCACAGCTTTCGTTTCACTTAAGGCGTTACGTAAATCGCTCCGTCTCGGACCGTGCGCGCAGTGGTGGCCGTGTCAGTGGGCTTCGCGCTGCTGCTCACGCTCTACGCCATGCACCACCCGCCCGAAGGCACGCCTGCCGCGCGCCGCCGGCCGGAGGAAAACCTGACCGTGGCCACCAGCCTGGGCCAGGTGCGCGGCGTGTCCCTGCGCGTGCTCGAGACGGACGTGGTGGCCTTCTACGGCGTGCCCTACGCGGAGCCACCCGTCGGGACGCGTCGCTTCCGCGTGCCCAAGCGCCACGCCGCCTGGGCCGCGACGCTGGACGCCACGCGCCGAGAGGACGTCCGCTGCCCGCAAGTGGCCACCGACGACTACTTCAGGCCGCCCACCAACTCCTCGGACGACGAAGACTGCCTGCGCGTCGACGTGTTTGTGCCCAGGTCTCCTTACGACCGAAGCTCGACGAGGTACGGGAGCCGGGTCCTCATAGTGTTTGCAGTCGGAGTTCATGGCTGCGCTTACGTCTTGAACCTCGGACACATCCAACGTTCCCACTTGATACCTCTGCAAACCGCCTAGGGCTTGCGCGTGAGGCTGGGGAACAGTTCTTAGCCTTACTAGACGCTGCAGCAGTAACTAAAGTGGGGTGGTTGGTACGGTGACATCACGAAAAGCAAGCGTGACAAAACACACGACAGCCGGATAAGTGCACACAATTTCGTTTCATTTAGGTTTAATTTATTGACATTTCAAGCATGAAAGGCCGAAAAATTATTGCAGCCGCGTCGAAAGGCTAGTATAGGGTCCCATTTATACTTAACAAGCACTTAAGCAAGGCACAAAAAAGTGGTGACGACATTGCTAGCATACAGAAAAGTAGGGTATATGGTAAAGTCATAGGGGGTTGGCATGGATGTATGATATATATGCGATCGCTCGTAAACTCACACTAATGTATACACACTCACGCATGTGCAAAATGACCGAGAATGTGAAATTTTTATATGCAAGCAGAAAGAAATTCAGTGAAAAATAACAACGACGCAGTAAACTTTCACTGGACTTGGTAATATTGGAAGAGAAGGCCCCTGAGCCATCGCTCCGGTTTGGAAGAGAAGAAATTATTGTCAGGAGTGTCTACCGTTTACGGAGATTAATTTAGGACGACAAGAAAACGTCTCTTTTTATATTGCGGGGAAAGCTGATTTTATTTCCTGGGAAAAACTGTGCCATAATTTTGGTACCGATGCACGGCGGTCGTTTTCCTCCATGTGCGTTATTTGAAGGTGGTAGGTGGAAGTACCAACTACGGAATCTCTGGAGGAAAGGGATGACGAGCACAGTTTGGATGGATAAATGGTATCATCATTGGCGACGGCCGTTCACTGCTGACGTAAACTATCAATGGGTAGAACCTTAAGTTTGTGACACATTTTGGGGGTTTACTGATCCACTTTCCGCACAATCGATGCGCCCTCAAACAAAATAAAATTACACTTAGGCTGTAATTAAAATTACTCGAAGCTGTAAACCTCGCTATAGGCCCGCCGCGCGAGTCGCTGCTCCAAGACCCTCCTAAGGGTACGCGAGAAAACAAGCCGCCAAGCGTTCACCAAGCGTGTGTTTAAAAAATTTGCGCAGATTGCACTATTAGTGCAAGGCTGGAGAAACAGAAGAGCTGGCGACCTTTCTCTCTTCGACGGAGACCCGGCTGTTGCACCTCTCATCAACTTCAGAACTTGCCTCTGAGTATTCTCCATTACTGGCAGGCTTGGACGGTTTTGTTCACAGGCTTTCGCATCTCTCACACACTTGACCGCGTTAGCACGCGATAGAACCCGCGGCAATAGGCTTCACGAACTCGGCGTCTGCAGCGCGAACTCGGTCGGCGTCTGTGCTCGCCCTTCAGGCGCGTACACACGCGAACTGGCGAGGAGAGCGGCACGAACAATGGGCATTCCTAGCCGCGTATATGCGTAGTCAGCACAGCCAGCCGTCACCTGAGCTTGCTTATGGGGGTTATATCACAGCATAAACGTACCTAAAGCATACAAAACAACCCGAACTGAAATAAATAACAGCCAAAACGAACATGCAATGGTTTGAAACCACGGTGTAGAAAAATATTCTACAGAAATAGTCGAAACCGACCTAAAAGAAGAAAACCCGCAAAAGCGTAAAAGAAGCAGTAGCTAAAAGTGACCAAAAGGCAACGAAAATACCCGCAGTCCCATTTAGAATGCATAAAGATGACATAAATAGATTATATGCGCGATAGCAAATGTTAATATTCAAATATGACAAACCATTTAAAATTAAAAAAAAAAAAAGCGGTAGCGGGTTTTGAACCAGGGTTAGGATGTTCGCTTTGCAGGAGCGGAACTACTACACTACGGGACCAAGCGGTTCTGGGAGATTAAATTGAGGGCTACATGCACGTGGACACAGCTTTAAACATGCCCCCCCCCCCCCCCCCCCTAGATGGCGCCATGCGTCGCTTGGCTGTGCTGACTAGGAAGCGCTATACGCTTCCCGGTCACATTCATCTCGCACCCTTCCTGCTATCCCTCCTTTCATCCCCCCTTCCCCTTCCCCCCGCGGACCTGATAAGGTGTCGACAACCCCCCAGTCAGACAGTTTTGGGCCCCTCCCCTCCCCAAAGAACCTCAAAGCAAAGCAAAGCAGAGTGTTCTCGAAGGTCGAGGTAGAGTGAACTAGAATTCTAGTTCATTCTAGTTCTAGTTCTAGAATTCTAGTTCACTCTAGTCGAGGTAGCCGACGCCGGGCGCTCCCCACGAGGCGCACGCTCACGTGCACTCGGCTGGGCGGAGTTTTCTAGTAATGCTCGACGGCGGAACTCTTAAGAACGCGTCGCCATTTTTAAAAAATCACCAAAGCAGTCCTCTTCACTAACGAGTCCCGGACGTATTTACCACAGAACGCCCGAGCTTCAGGCTGGTGTTCGCTTTTCACGTGCATTTCTACGGCGCATCTTGTCAGTGAAGTCTACAGAGAACACATGCGCTGTAAGGCACTGCTAAATCGAAGAGGTCCACGGGGAGCAGCCATGGTGTCGGGTGGGCCCGACGAGGCAGGCGGCTGTCGGCTGCCAAAATGACGGTGACCCTCAAATGAACCTAAAAATTCACCCGCATTTCCCCGAAGGGGAGCATGGGGAAGTGCGAATGCACGGGTGATGCTATGAGGGGGAGTTATGTTGAACTGTGTTGGCATTCGCCCGTTAGTTGCATTTAACACCCCCGCGTGATCAAGTGGGGATTCACACACCCCGTTAGTCGTTCTCTGGAAATCTTGGTGAATTAAAGTGTATGTTCGAGGAGATCACACACACACACGCAAGTAAAGTGAAACGACAGTATTCTTTATTCAGCACTTGTTGGTGTTGTCGTTGTAGTTGACGGTCATTATGACCGCCTTGTGGTCACTGAAATGTACGGTCAAGAGTTGTTGCAAGACCGCGCGTATCAGACAGTTCCTCGCAAAGGCCAGGTCGATGTAGCTGCCGTTGATGGTGGTGGGAGCCTCTAGCGGTAGGCACGTCATGGAGTGCGGGCGAGGTGGACACGGCGTGCGACACGAGGTTCGCGTAGACGTGACCGACGAGGTAGACGCCGCAGTACTCGCCCCGACTTCCGCTCCTGGCGAAGCAGCAGTCGTCGATGGGGAAGTGGGAATGCACGGGTGATGCGAAAGAATTCTTCTTGGCCAATCGCCCTAAGTGGGTATGTGGTGCGGATGGACGGACGGCGGTGGACGCGTGATTCAGGGTCGCTTAAGAAGTGCATTCGCACTTAAAAGATCCCGAACAGAGCAGCTTGCCCACATCCCCGTGTTTTCCATTCTGATAAAGGAAAAAGAGCGCTGTTTCCGGATGCTTCAAAGCCTAAATACTTTGCGACAATAAGCGGCCTCCTTGGTCAGCTAACACCATATAAAGGGTAACATGGCTTAGTTAAGCCTTTCTTGGCCTTAAGCCTTGCCACCTGAGACAATGCTTGTGTGTAAGAATTGTCTAGAATAAGTGCAAACAACAAATGCACAAACCCTCTGTCAACTTCAACTTTATTTTCCAAAAAAGGAATTGCATTTTGATATGCAACACATCATCTGGGCCCATATATAGCAACCCTGCTAGTGGCGGGCCCATGCAATAAATGCATCATATTGTAGTAACTCAGCTATAAACTAAATCAATATGGACTACAATAGAAAGCGGTCGTCAGAACCGTTATACACCCATACACATCAATGTACTTAAACATAGCGCATATACAATCATACATGCACACACATACAAGTGCCCACTCGAAATAGAAGCAACGGCAAATCTAGCATCCCAACTAAATGAGATACATATTTTGTCCAGGACCAAGCATTTAAGAAAAGAAAATACAGAGTTTACAGGTGGTAAAAATAGTTATATACAGGTCAAGGTAGTGATTCGAAATTATTACGTTTGTTTTCAAGGCTAGAGAAAAGTTGCGGCTTTCCTTAACGTCAACTGAAACAGCGTTCCACATCTTGGTACCAAGATACTGCAGTGTACGTCTGCCATACACGTTGTGTACAAGCGGGATGCTAAAATTGATGCTTATGTGACTTCGTGTTGCTCGACCTGATTTTATGAAAATATTTGATGGAAAAAAGCTGTTTCCTGACAAAGTATTATGAGTGACGCAGGCTATTTTGTAATATCGGGCGACCAAGAAAGGCATTATTTCTAGAGTACTGAATATGAGGGCTGTGGGGGCAGTACATTTTGAAAAGGTTATAACGCGCAGTGCTCGTTTTTGTAATTTTATAACTGGGGAAAGGTACGATAAGTATGCGCTGTCCCAAGTTTCAACGCAGTATATTAGGTGGCAGTGAAAGACAGCGAAGTAAATTGTTTTTAATGTTGGCAAGGGGAAATATCAGTGTTTCCCCTTAAAGGAGCCATGAAGAGAAAATACAACTTCGTTTAATTTGAAAGAACTAGGATTCAGTATCTCACTCAGCTCCATTAGAGCCACAAAAGATCGTTTTAACGAAAAAAAAGCGAAGTATTTAAAAACTTTCAAATTTTGCGCCACAGTGACGTGTTATGAGCAAGAATGACGTCACACGGCCAACAATAAATCATAATTTCAGTGCGTTAACTGCACGTTAGCATTCAAGTGATGCGGTGAAATGGAACTAGAGGCCCCTTTACAGACGTCCAGTCATGTGTGTCGCGACAGGTCAGTTAGGCGGCCGCCAATTGCACAAACAAGGTTCCATGACGTCATAGAAAAGTTGCGGGAAATTGCCTAGGGGGGTCGCGACTGCTTCACACGTTTTCTTTCATATCTCCGTTATTTGTTCGAAGATGGCGATGATATTGGTATCATTGTTATCGGGACTAAGCGTCTTTCTAATAAACCCAACTTGTATTTTGTCTTCATGGCTCCTTTAAAGGAGCCATGAAGAGAAAACAAAAGTTTGTTTTATTCGAAAGATTAGGTGTTTCATAGTACCCCAAGCGCTTTCCCGGAAGCAAATGATGCTTTATTCACTGAGAAATAAGGCAATTAAGCCAAAATTTTAAATCTCCCGCTAAAATTGAACATTCCGTGACGTGTACAATGGCGTCATAGAGCCGGTCCATGAAACAGATACTTAGTATGTCGACTCCATATAGCACCCACACGCGGGAGTCGATCGAGACGGCGGCCATTTTAAAAATACTAGTAAAACCTAGTGCACCCGCAGCCCTAGTCATGGAATCGCCTGATCCGGAGAACAAAACTCTCGCCGAGGAGCTCGGGCTTGCATTTAACAACCTCACACCACAAAAACGCTCAATGCTTCTAAGTGCACGAGCGGCAAGAGTTGTGGGATACGCGGTGGACGGGAAAGCGAACATTCCTCGATAGCCACAACAGACGAACGCCCAGCCGTCGGCACCGCTGCCTCGTCAGCCCCGTCGCGACGGACGAATATAGACTGGTACGTATGTGCCGTATTTTGATTACGGTTAATAATAGTTCAATTTCAGTAGCAGTATCACTTATGCCAGTTGGCCGGTGTCGTGTATGGAAAGCCGTTCGCGCGAGCTCTCTGCTTCGACCAGAAAGATACGAGCGTCAATGCGCGGTGTTTACGGCATTTTTTCCCCAAGGTCAGAGCGATTTGACGAAGTCGGCGACGAGCGCCAGCATGTCCCAGGAGTGAGCTAACGTAAGGGTCCCTGCCGTAACTGAACAAACTGAAGTTTTCAGTGGTTGTAAACTGGAAACGAGCTCGTAACGACAGCAGCAAGCCAACACCATTCGAAACTTACGCGACGACTGGCACTATCTCGTCGCTTCTTGCTGTTCCTTACTCCCCTCGTTTCTATTTTTACCTTTGCTGGTTGGCGATATGACGGCCAACCTCCTGTGAAGGGATTACGATACGAAGCAAGGTCGCGGCTGTGCGTGCTGGAACGGTTCTTTGGGCCCCCGAAGAGCCTCGAACCCGAAAATTCGTCTGCGCGACGGCGAGATGTCGAGCTCGGCCGGCGCTAGTTTCGTACGCATTGGCGCACACGCTTGCGAGTTCGTTCGGACCTTCAACCGTTTACTCCACCGTTCTTTGTCATAAAAAGAATGTGCAGTATGTTTCACGGGCATTTAGCTCGCTATGCAAGCTGTAAGCCCTGCCTAACATGCGTTTGCTTTTGCCGGCCTCCGCTAATCACAGAGCATTCCCAAGTGACATCACAGGTTCTGTTGCGGAAAATGAGCTGGTGGGTCGCATGGTCATTTCCTTTTTTCCTAATTATGTAGCTTATTTGAGCGAAGTTTGCGTTATAAGTGGTGTCGTTATGGTTCTAACGAGGCAATCTTTAGAATGAACCAAACTTGTGTTTTCTCTTCATGGCTCCTTTAAGTTTTGCTTGCTTGTTTGTTTGTTTCATGCAGGCACGACATCGTGCCTGCATGAAACAAGCAAAACTTCATTTTATACATGAACACTGATATGCTGTTTATAATTCATGGCCGCGTCACGGACTATGCCGAGATATTTATACGTTTCTACCTTTTTGAATCTCATCAGTTCCCAGTTTCAGTTTTATTGAATTAATTGCTCTTTGCACCCGACGATGAAAATAGAATATATATTGTTTTGGTTATATTTAGCGTCAGCCTGTTTTCATCAAACTGTTTTGCGATATTTATTAAGTCATTATTCGCGTCCATTTCTAGCTGCTTAATGCTATTTCCTACGAATAAAACAACCGTGTCATCAGCGTACATTATGGCTTCCCCTTTTACTAAGCGATTCGGCAAATCGTTCGCATTAAGAGAAAATAGAATAGGTCCCAAAACAGAGCCCTGTGGCACTCCAGCTGCTATGGCTAGAAAATTTCAACAAGTTCCATTTATGCAAACACATTGTTTGCGTTGGGACACTGTCGTGACACCAGGTAAAATCGGCACATTTACAGATAGGCCATGATGTTGACGGATGTGCCTCGCTTATACAACGCATGACTTAAACCCAACACCGCCTATAATCCTCATTTTTATGCTGCGGTATCCACTTACGCCCCCTGACGGCGCCACGCAGAGCCATGGTGGTGGTCCTCCACGGGGGCAGCTTCGGGACAGGCTCGAACCGGGACCCCCTGTACGACGGCAGCTGGCTGGCCGCGGGCGCCGACGTCGTCGTGGCCGTTCCCAACTACCGGCTCGGCCCGCTGGGGTTCCTGCGAGCCGAGGAGAAGAACGCGCCGGGCAACCAGGGCCTGTGGGACCAGCTGCTGGCGCTGCAGTTTCTACGGGACAACGCCGCCGCGTTCGGCGCCCGCCAGGGCCACGTCACCCTGCTGGGCGTCGACAGCGGCGCCGTGAGTGTGGGCCTCCACTTGCTGTCTCCGCTGAGCCGCCAGTTCTTCTCGCGCGCCTTCTTATTGGGCGGGAGCCCGTTCGTCATGAGCCGCTTCAGTGCTTACGCCGAGCAGGACGAGGTGGAGCAGCTCGGCACCGTCATGTGCGCCGGGCCGCCCACAGCCGACGGGGAGGACACTTGGGGACGCCACCACGCCCAAGCCACCACCAACAGCGCTGATGTCTTGCCTGCGCCAGGCACCCGCCGGTCGCATCGTAGCCAACCTGGAGGAGTTCAAACGGCGTGCACGCCAGGCCCTTCGGCCCGCTGTACGGCAGCAACGACACCGAGGACGACTTCTTCTTCCTGTCCACGGCCACCGGTGACCTGCCTGCTGCCGGACGAAGAGGGCACCCCGGCCACGTTCGCGGGCAAGACGCTCGTGCTCGGGTACGCGACGAACGAGGGGATAGTACTTCCTGCGGCAGTTCTTCGGCCAGTGGCAGCTCGAGAAGGCCGAGACGTTGCCCAGGCCCCTGGTTCGACTGCTCCTGGAGAGGCTGGTGCTGCATTTTTTGCGGCCCGAGGAGGTCGCCACCGTCAGCCAACTCTACTTCGCCGACATCCTGGCGGCCGACGTTTCGTCCTTTTCGGCCGCCGAGGCGTACGCGAGCGCGGCCGAATTCTTGGGCGACGTGCTGGTGAAGTGCCCGACCAGGTTGATGGCGGACGTGATTGCGCGGGGCGGAGGCAGCGTGTACTTCTACGAGTTCGACTTCAACATCAACGCGCTCACCCTGCGCGAGGACGCCGAGCTTCGCGGCCAGTGGCGTGGTGCCCCCCCACTACGCCGACGCGCTGTTCTCCCTCGGCGCCGTCGTGAACCAGCCGCCTGAAGACGAGGCCGGCGCCCGGGCCAACGAGCCTTCGCATGATGGGCAAGGTGGGGGCCTTCGCCCAGGACCGGGTACTTCCGTGCTCCGTTGCATTTCGTGAAGTTAGTCGCCACAGCACGGCGGTTGAAACCTTATAGCCTAAAATAGTTGCGAATGTGCGCTGCGTCCATTGTGAAAGACTGAAGTAACTGCTAGTTGTATTGATCGGTCATTTCTCAGAGGAAATTTCCTTGAGTTTCGGTAACATTCCCCGGGTTTCTTGGCAAAGTTTTCTTCTGTGGTCCAATGCTATTCCGTAGCTCTGCACGCGGAGTTTCGGCCTATGGCTTTCGGCCTATGACGGAAGACAGGGTCCGCTATAGGTTCTTAAGCAAAAACAAAACTGAGATAACTTGTAAAATGACCGCGTATGTTCAGAAAGCGGGGACTTCAAGCGAACTGACGCTGTCGAGAGACGGAATTGACGATGACAGTGTACAGACACGGTACAAATGCAGCTTCTGTATAAGCTAATATTTTGCGGCGTGCGTGCCAGTATATTCATGTGGAAGAAACGTGGACTGATATATAGATTAGCCTTGAGAGAACACGTGCTCTCGGCTGCGTTAGAATAAGCAGAGGAATTATGTTCGCCTGTGGGATTCCAACCTGCACCAGCGTGACTGATTTCAGCTCCCGGTCGAATAGAATTACACCACTGTACCATGGCCGTTCCATTCTTGCTACTGTAAGATGGCCACAGCTTGTTTTCAAGACCACTTTCTAAGAATATCGAACCAAGCCCTCTGTCAAGTGGAGTTGAAATTCATAGCGAACCAAAACTGGTAGCTCTAAATTAAACCAGTGCAGTGAGCACTCCTTGCTCAAACTCGGTAAGCCAACTGTACAATCGACGGCATCTTTTTTAAGGCATACCCGCATTACAAGCCTCGCCCACCAGGCGCATCAGTCAACAGAACGGAAGCCAGAATCACCTGCGTGGTTGGGGAGCATCCCACTGATATTATTTGGACGTTAATGCTTTCGCATTCTTCGCATTCACAGCTCATTAAAATTGCGTAGATGTCATCACAGTATTTTTATTGTGTTGGTAAGCAGAACTCCTCGTTAGCTTTTCCTAAAGCGTGTCTAGCTTCTTGTCAGTGTTTGGTCTCATTCATCGTTCACGTCAATAAAACAAAACTTCTGTATGCTATCTGCAATTAGTTTCCCCCCCTATAGCGATGCGATTCCAGCTCCCACGAAAGACTGCCCTGAACAATTACATTAACAAGTTGTATTATTGTTTGGTGCGAGTACTCCCTAATTCGCTGTGACGTGTACGTCACCATTAAATCAGGTCGGGGAAAAAAATATTCTACAATAGTTTCTCGCTAGTCTTGGTGACGTTGCACTATATTAGTGAGGAATTTGTCTTTTAATGTCCTTTTTGTTTCGGTTTTTAATTTTCTCGTTTGCATTGAAGTAATTAACTTTAAGTTCTTATCCTAATCTACAGTCATCATGGATCGAAATTTTGGCTAAAACGACCAATCATGAAGAAAACGTTACCACGGACGCCGAGGTCTCCTCAATAATTATAAAGTTAGTTTAGGTTAAGGCGCCTAAACTACACTTAGGTATTTGATACTTGCTGTGATCGTAAATTTCCTAGTGACACACCTTCACAAGAACGCTTTATAAAGTCGCATTTATTTACATTTCTGCGTAATTCTTTTCAAATCCCGTTGCGATGTTCACTGATACTTGCCAGATGTTTTAGTCCAATTTAGCCTCACTAAACGAATACCTAAAGCATTCCATCCGTAAACCTACTTTGTTTCAGAATTCAAGCTTCTTTTGAAGAGTTAAACGAACCTTAACCTTTGTTAGTTTGCGTAATCGTACGAATGAACAAACTCGTACAAAATTTTCTGAAGAGCGGATCGCAAAGGATGTCAATTTTGAGGGGAAAATACGTTCAGATAAGTTACACCTTTGAAAGACCTGTATACAGGTCTCGTCACGTTCTTTAAAATGAAGGTCACTATAAGCATTTCAAAAAAATTAAGCCGTTCCACTCAATGTGAAAGCTGTCGTAAGTGCAGAGCAGTGATTCGCCATAATGGGCTGTGGCACCGCTATCCGCTCACTGCTACCACCCATCACGTTCTTTGCCGACCTGTCTCACTCCTCTCTTGATGAATGAAACGGAGGTTTGTCCAATGCAATTCAAATTTCCCGCCTACGCAGTGCTAGCGCGCTCCCTGCTTCAAACAGCGCCAGCGGGAGTTCTGTTTTTTTTTTAAAGACGATAGTCTTTCTTGGGCTACTTAAACCCAGAAATTTTGGTCTGTCTGTATGTCTGTCCGTCTGTCTGTCTGTGACTCGATTCAGCCACCCGGCCAAAGCAAAACAATTTCTGCGCAATAGTCTTATATAGTCACAGCTAAATGTACCCGTCTATGTCCGGTGTAATGTTCATACTTGTCAACATTGTTGAAGAAGAGCAAGACATTACGCAAATATGAGACAACAAATCAATACAGAAGTGATATTTGCAGTGTTCCTTTATAAAAACATCAAATATGCTTCACTTTTGAGAAATTAAATACTTTATCAACTGCAGAAAAAGAATTCACTCCACCGTCGCGCTGCGTCGCCCGCGCCACTAAGCTTCTGGAGCATTTTAAGAAAATCAACCGGCAACAGTACGCTAAGGTTCCACTAGATAGGTTCCACACGTTCTGCTTGCAACGCACGAGGAGTAGGGAAACGCGGTTCTATAAACGTTGAAGTAGGGCGCCTCGATTAACGCTCGTCTTCGCCGTACGGCAGCGTTCGCACCGAGACACCCGGTTTGGAGCAGTGGAACGCGGGAAATTTAAAATGATTTAAGCAAACCTTTGGCGTCTTTACCTTGGGAGGAGCGCGACGCAAGAGGAACAACATGAGAGGTGAGCGGGAAAACGAAGGGAGGCATTTTACTTCGCAAAAGCCGATAAAGACTAGTCGTCTTTTGACGGCATTGCAACGAAAGGAGCAGATACGCGGCCAATTTTTTCTTGGTTACTAAAAGGCAAAATTTTGGTCTGATCTGCTGTATATTTTTGTGCGTGCTTTTCACCCCGCGCGTGCCGGCGGCCGCCGGCGCCTTCCAGCGCAGTTTGGAACGCGCCATTTTTTTTTTTTTTGCACTGCCACTTTTTTCGCTTACTATCGGAAAACCAACCAACGGGCGTCCTAACTAAACGGACGCGGAAGCTGTCAGTCATATACACAGATTCTGCCTCAAATGTACGTGCAGATTTTTTTGCGCTAAACAACGGGTAGATGTATGACAAGCGCCAGCGGTTCACGATTTTCGAACGGTTTTGACTACATAAACCGCTTGGTTTTCGAGAGGCCTCTGTGGGACGCCCCTACGACGGGTAAGACGGGCTCTACTTGTCCGTTAATTATCTGCGCTGCGCCACCTGATTCCTGGTCGTCGCTTGACATCTTAGAGCGTTATGCGTTAAGGTACGCGAGCTACGAACGACAAGGCGAGCCCCTATGCTCTGCACTTAATGTCTCAGTTATGCCCTGGCGGCTGCCCCTTTGTTGATTCAGTAAGATAGCGTTCTGAATATACGTCCTGAACTTCTCAGGTGAGCCGATGTAGCAGTAGCGAGGCCAACACTGTCGTCTTCGTGTCGCGCAGGGTTCCCGACCGGACCCGGGACATCCCGTGGCCCTTGTACCGCACCCGCGGTGACGTCCCGCGACGGCAAATGGCGATCATCACGCTGACCGAGCTCCGCATCTCGCAGCTGCGCAACGGAAAACCGGTGTCGCCATCTAGGGAAGCTCTCCCCGGTGGAGGAAGTTGCTGCGTGCCGCCGATATGGAATGACGAGCACGGCGAGCCCCGCTATGGGGCTGTGTCTACTGAACGCCCGAGGTGGCGATATATCTTGATGACGGCTTTTGATACTAGGCAATTAAATATACTTCATGCACTTCTCTGCGGGGATTTTTAAAGCGAAGTTTTCTTCCGCTCTCCTCCCGGTTTTACGGCGGGACGCTGCCGCTGTCTGCCGGGTTGCCGCTAGGTGTTGGAGTTTAGCGTAAGGCGGCTAGCGTACGCTAACGATACGCGGCGGGGGCGGGACCCGACTTGGCAGGACAAGGGCGCCCATGCCTCGCCGAGCCGGCGCATTCTTTCCGCTGAGGGGCGACCTCCTCTCCGTCTCCGCGCGCCGCCATGCGCAGTCGAGTCCCGGTAACCCGCTGCCGTAGCGTTATCGCACGCTAGCTGCTACGCTAAAACTCTATATCGTACACCAGATCACGCTACACTCCCGTTCGCGCCTGCAAGGCGGAGGAAGCGAACCAGGGGCACTGGTAATTATAAACGCTTGGCCACCGCGTATTGCGTCCGCTGTGCCAGGAGCGATTGACAGTAGTAGAAGTTGTAGTAGTAGTAGCAGAAGTTTGTAGTAGTAGTAGTAGTAGTAGTAGTAGTAGTAGTAGTAGTAGTAAGTAGTAGTAGTATGCAGCAGTAGTGGCGGCACTTTATTTAACATTGGGATCAGGGTATGGGTGTGTGAGGTGCCCTTTGTCTTTCTTGCAATGGGTTGCCAGGTCAGAGCTCCCCAGAGCCTGCTCCCAGTCAAAAAGGAGGGGGAAAGGGTGGAAGGGGGTCGCGCGGGACACTCGCATAGGCAGTGGAAGAGTGTCCAGCGCACCACATGAGGGGCAGTGAGGGGAGGCGAATTGGTGGGGGTGGGTGTGCGCAAGGAGAGTGCGGGGAAAGTGTGTTTTTAAGAGCCGCCCCGTGTGCGCTGCCGGCCGCGTAAGTGAAGGGTGCGGGGAAGGTAGGTTCCTCCGAAACGGGAGCCCGGGTTATCAAAGCTCGGGCGTGTCGGGGTGCCGCCGTCTCATCGCCGCCTACGCCGCTGTGGGCCGAAGTCCGCAGCAGCCTCACGGGGTGAGCACGGGGATTCTGAAGAAGAATTTTGAGGACAGCAACGGAGATGACACCCTTTATGTAATTTCGTGTGGTAGTTTGGAAGTCCAATAAAATGATATAGGGGTAGGTAATTGAGCAAGGGCAAGGGCAATGGCCAGTTCCTCCTCCGCAGTTACTGATAAGTGGTGGCGAGGTAGCTGAGACCTTAGCGGATGTAGGAGAAGCGCTTACTACAGAGTGCAAAGGCAGGACGGGTGGGGTAGGCCGCTACGTCTTCGACATGATAAAAAGCGCACTAGACGGGGACAGAAGAAAAGGTAGTGACACGGGACGAGCGCTGTCTTTTTTTTTCTTTCCCCGTCTAGTGCGCTTTTTACCATATCGAAGTCGTATCACCAACTATCCCTAATTTCTGCGTTGAATAGCTACGTCTACGCAGAGCGTGTGCTCAGAGGAAGGGTAGCGGGAGAGGTGCGCTTGAGCGCTGGCTAGGCGCCCTCCGTGGTGGTAGGTGGAATGCATATTTCGTGAAGCCCTAGTTGACGTGTGTATCACGTTCCCCGTGTTTGAGTTGAATGGAGTCTGAACAGCGTGCCTACCAGCATAAGCCTCTTGGCAGTGCAAAGCGCGAATGTAAACATCACGCTCGACGTGGACCACATGGTTACGGCCCTTCCACGTGGCCTTTCAGGCGACCTTAAAACCTTCGGTCCACCGAAAAAACATGCACATGATGAGGTCAGTGTGCAAGCACAAATGTAAAACTTCGCTTTGCGTCGATTGTCGCCTAGTGTAGGATCAACTATTTTCTTTTATTAACGACGTCATGTCTGTCGCGCTGACCATGTTATTTTGTTATGGAGGTGGCGGTGAATAACTGTGCGCCTTGCAATTTAGCTGGCCCTTAATCATGGTGTTGGGCACCTGCGTGAGAGAGAGAGATAAAACATTATTATCATGTCCAGCAGTAGTGGGGTGGGGAAAGAAGGGATGGGGGCGGCGAGGTGTGTGGTGGACCTCCCCGCTACGGCCGCCTACTCACTGGCGCGTCTCGGTGGAGACGGGCGTTTTCGGCCGTTGCCCGCGCGAGGATGTCCATCACCTGCCGGACCGTGCCGCGTTGATGGCCGATGTCGTCGCTTCTTATGGCGAGTGCCATGCTTGGTGGCATTGGGTCTTGGGTGTCTTCTGGGGGCCTGCAGTCCCATAAAAGATGTGGTGTTGTAGCCCTGGCTGCGTTGCAGTGTTGACAGTGGTCGGTCCGGGTAAACCGTGGGGCAGATGTGCTTGGCGAATACGGGGGGTCCATATCGCTTCCGTTTGGAGTTGACGGAGTACGTCGACTCCGCTCGTGGGAGGTCGGGGTGCGGCGGTGGGGTACTTTCGTCTGGTGTCGCGGTAGCCAGGCTAGAATCTCACCGTATGTGAGGAGCGGCGTGGTTTGGGGGGGGGGGGGGGGGGGGGGGGGGGGGGCTGTTGGACGGAACGTGCGGGGTCGTGTACGGCTGCGCGACTGGTGAGCGCGCGTGGCCCTAAGCGTCCGCCTCCGCATTCCTGTTAAAGATTCCGAAGATCCGCCGTTCGGTATTCACCTGCGCGAAGAATTATGGCTCTTGCGTGTATTATGACTTTTGAATGTGTGTTAAGTAAACCCTTTGCAGCCGATTTCTTTTTGCGACCTTTTCCGCTCGTATTGAAGTGACGTTTTCGTTACTGTTTCTAGCGTATCTGCCTTTTGTCTTCTATATTTCACGCCTATACGCTCATGATCGTACATATGATTTTCTGTGGCTTTTCCTCCCGTAGCCGGTGGTCACTAGTCATATATGCTGTTACATTTGCTGTCATTTCGAAATAGCCCACTCTGCATGTAAATGAATATTCAGCTAAAGTATCACGAATCGTATATCGTGGCCGCCTGAGTCTGAATTACCCCAGCCGCACTATAAAAAGGTCTCCATCACTCTCCTTTGGGAGTTATTGCAGCGCCGTATATATAATCTACTCTTCTGACTCCTTGTTTGCAGTCACGTTACTCTTGGAGTCATGCGTGTCTCATCACACCAGTCACAGCAGAGTATACGCGACCACCGTTCATGGAGTCAGCAATGACTCTGCAACTACCCCTAATGAAAAAAGAGAGTCACGGGGACTCCTTCCTGTTCGTTGCGACACTACAACAAAAGTTGCGAGGAGCCTCCTTTACAAAAGACTCCCCCCACCTCCCCGAAGGGGATCCCTGCGGAAATGCGAATGCATTGGGTGCACCGATGAGTGCGCTGCGGCAAGCATTCACGGTAGAGAGGCCGCGCTCCACTGCATTTATATATATTTTTCCGAGCGCAGCGAGCGGAGAGAGGGTACGCGGAGAGGAGAGAGAGACCCCGCAACACGACCCCGCCCGCGCGCGAGCTCTCTCCAAGCCGAGCTCCGCGAATGCGAGCGCCCCTCACACGCCCGAGCGCGCTCCTCCTCTCCACTCACTCTCCGCTACTCCGCCCGAGCTCGCGATGCGAGCGCCCTCACACGCCGAGCGCGCGTCCTCTCTCCCTTGCCCTCCGCTACTCCCGCCCGAGCTACCACATGCTCCGGTTTGCTAGGCGCGCCACAGCTGTTGCTAGGCGCACGCCCGGCCAACGCACGACACACCCCCCGACTAAGAAATGCATTCGCATTTAAAAGCCTTATGACGCTAACGGCAAGGGAGCCGTGAAAGTGTATGAGTAACCTTCACAGAGATGGTCCAGTGTGACTCTGTACACTGAGTCATCCCCAGCATAAGCACGACTACGAAGAGGTGGTTACACGATTCCCTTTTCAAATGTTGATGCTTGGTTGGCAGTTGATAGCCTGTGTTAGTAAAATTCAGAACGCTTAGGACAAACATGAGTGGAATGACGCGACACGCAGGCGCTGAATAATCAACAGTTGCGGAAAGTTCCGTAACTGGAAAAAACAGGGCCACATTACTCCTGAAGCATTTGATTTTTAAATGTCTTCGGGTCTACGCGCAGAAACTTTTGCCTTCTCAACATTACGATCTTGGCGCTGAAGGAAAATGTTTAAAAAAGTGTAGCTCGTATTTTTGCTTTACGAATCTAACACCGACTTAGCGGCAGACATGATCGTGGACAACTTTTATGCATGGTTTTGTGGTAACCATATCTTTGCCGAATCTATTTTTTATCCAAGTTCCGTAATGAACAAGAAGCGAATAAATAATTCCATGGGTGCAATTTTGTTACTTTTTCATGACGAACAATTTGTAATATCTGTGGCTTCATCCTAATTGATACCAGCTTCTTTTTTTTTTTTTGGCTGAGTTCCCACTTTCTTCAAACACCGAATTGTTTTGGTGAACGTTCTCTTTTATTTATTCTATGATACGGTTCGGCGTTATTCACACACCGACTAAATGCACACGTGGGTGGCGCAAGCGCAATATCTTTCGTACGTGTATACGAGTCAATTACGGGCTTTCCTAATATTTCGCACCAGTTTAACCAATAATTCAAGCAACATCTCTGCCAATGTGCTATTTATAATTGAGGGTACAGTGATTACTTTAATATGATTCCATTTGGGAAGTCCCTTTCAAGCTATGCGATTTTTGCATCTGATTTATCTACAACACAAAAGCTATTCACCGCACAGCAAACATCAACTGTATACTTCCTCTACGAGACTAAATTTCTTTTTACGCAGCAACAAATCAACGCAAATTACATGCACGATTTCCAAATTCTCCGCTCCTTCTACATTTCTTCCTTCTCAGAGAACTGTCTCATACATTTCGGCATCACTTCCGAGCCCAAACTTATTGTGTAATAAATATTCGCAACACAGACGACTGGCATCAAGCGGAAATTGCGCAAGAACTACTAGAGAGTTCAATCACTAGAACGCAAACTTGCCCATTAATTCTAAATAAATACGTTTATGCGGCAAGTGTTTTTACAAGTAAACAGTAAACACTATAACCAATGGATTTGATTGGCAAACAGCCATGAGTACTCTCGGACTGCTATGTACCATTTGAGGTATATAATTTTCAGACCAACAACGATTGTGGACAGGACCGCCGGGCAGCAAAGAACTAAGGCTCCTGTACTAAGGAGGCCTCCCACAAAGGAATAAAAACACTCCAATAAACGTTTATCCCTCCTCCGGATCTGAAACCCTGTTACGCTTTCCTTATTTCCTGCTTCATTTATACATTCCCTCACGTGATTAATGGGTGCCTAATTTTGTTGTACTTCAAAGCCTGATGAAGTTTGGACATGTGCTTATTATGTAGGACACAGTGTTCTTTTAAAGCAACGCTTTCTACCATACCAGGCAACGGTTCTTTCGTGGCGTGCGGGACGAGAAACTCGCAACGCGGCTGGGGAGGCGGAGGGCGCTTTTCACTCACGGAGCACAGTGTAGATGGCGCGGCGATAGGGCGCTATTACCCAGCGTTCCCCGTGCTCACCCCGGCGGGCGCGTCGGCGGGACCCTTCTGTCGGCTTTGTCGTCTGCTTGAGTGACAGTGTTGGGCCTGTTTTGGCGCAGCTTCGCGTCCATTGTGCGCTTACTTCGCGCGGCTCGATTTAACTTCGACATCACCTCTGGGTAATCCGGACCCGGCGCAATTAAGTGGTCATACGGCAAAGATACGTTAAGGATCGGTTTGCAGGGCGGGAAAACAAAATGTAGAGACCACTTACAGACATCTGGCCGCTAGAGAAACGCCACCTTTTGCACACTGCTTGTCACGAATACGACTCCGTTTTCTAAATTGCTGAATATCAATTCGGTTGTGTGTTTTAACAGGTATTACTAAAGACAAATAGAGCAACTGGGTCTAATAATAGGCGATATATAAAAGTTCCGTCAGCTTCCTCACAAATTTCCAATGACGAAAACTATTTAGTTTAAATCGGTGTAAATGGGAATCACTAAGCTCACATGCCGAATTGTTTTCGGTGTCTACGCTTTGTGTCGCGCGGTTGTGTAGCCCCAAGCTAGCAATCAGGATGGCTAGGTTCCGCTGTCGCACCCTTCGGGCACGCTAACTCTCCGTTTCTTCTCTTCCGACCACGGCCGGGCTACAGCGGCGGCGTCCGCCGCTCGAGCCCGGCCGTGGCCGACGCTGCTGCGTTCGGGACGGCCCCCGCGAATTCCAGGGGAACGGCTCGCGAATCCTATGGTTTCACTGCTTTAGTATAGCCACGTGTGTGAATTCAAGTGACGTCGCATGTGGAATTGTTGTGGGGGTCATTCACAAGCTTTGCTTTACAACCACCTTCACAGCGTGGACTGGAGCCCTTTCTAAAAGGGTCTACCTATTAAAAGGGCTACCGACCCCCCACGCAATACATGGTGTTAATGGCATACGCCTGCAAGGCTACGAACCCTTCATTTGAAACGTTAAACTAGTCAAAATTGTACTCATTTCCCTTAGTACCGTATTGGCAATGCCTTGATGGTTCGCGGACTCAGACCAGCTATGAGTCGCTTTCAGCCCGTGTACGTGTATTCGGGGACATTAAACTCGTTGATTGATTGTTTTGTTCGCGTCTGAATTATTCGTAATCGTAAAGCGTGAACTGAAAAATTGTAGTACACGGGAAAGGCGGGAAGGACACCCCAAAGAAAGTGGAACGGGTTGGATTTGCGGACGGTTGGAAGGGAATGAGTGAAGAAAGGGTAAAAGAGGAATGGTGGTTGGAACAAGAGAAGGGAGAGGGGATGGGAAATTATTCGAAAAAAGGAGGAGGGAGAAAAGTGGAAGGGGGATGGTATCGCGGTTGTGCATCGCGAGGTAAGCTGGACGAGTTGGAATTGATGAATGAAAATAACGAGATGGAGGGGTGGAGATGGCACGGGTCAAGCATTTGCAGTGGTGAAGTCATTTGGAGGAAGGAGGGGCGAAAGGGGAGGGAAGACAGTAAAGGAGGTAATAAGGACGGTAGGGAGATTGAGAATACAATAGGGTGAGTGGAATAGGGAAGAGAAGAGCGGAAGATGAGTGGAAGGAAAGGTCGAGGATACAAAAGATCGGCGAGAGCGGAACATTGAGGAAAAAGGTAGGAGTCAGAGATGATTGGGAAAATGTTGAGGGGCCAGAGAGGAGCACGGAGGGAGGTGACTTCTGCCTATGTGGTGTTGGTTGTGCTGGAAGCGTACTGAAGCCAGAAAGGGGAGAAGTGGGGAGAGGAAGGATTGGAGGGGAAGATACGAGGACTGGAAAGGTAAAAGGCAGTCATGAGGGGAGAAGGACAGGGGATAGGTAACTGAAAAGTTAAAGAGCATGAAGTGTAAGAGGGGAGGTCAGATGGGAGAAAGGCAATCAAAACGCCATCGCCTTTCGACGTGGAAGAATAGTAGGATTTGATTGCTGGCTAGTTGGTTCATGATGTACGAAGGAATAAGCTTGCGCAAAAGACGAGGACGAAGAGACGAGAGGACAAGACGAATAATATACCCCTGTCACACTGGCACTTTCAAACCGGATTGAAGCGAAGCGCGATTGACTTTTCGAGCGCGCTCGACCGGTTGTGCCGGTTGCACTCACGTACGCCGGAAGGCGCTAAAAATGTACTTCGCGCGCGTGCGTGGTGTGTGTGTGTGTGTGTGTGTGTGTGTGTGTGTGTGTGTGTGTGTGTGTGTGTGTGTGTGTGTGTGTGTGTGTGTGTGTGTGTGTGTGTGTGTGTGTGTGTGTGTGTGTGCACCCACTCGATTTAAAGGGTTCCGCTGGCGGGATTCACACGACGGAGAAACCCTCTCTTTCTGGCCCGCGGGACCCGCTCACGTGACTGGTTTTAGGCTCCACCCCTCGGTGGGGATAGCCCGCGGAGGCTCCGGGAAAGAAAATGCCTCCGCATATTTTCGCTCGACGGCGGTGGCCCTCGGTGGGAAATGGAACCTGTTCCTCGGCGCTGTCGTCTGCTAGTCACTCCGCGTAGCTCCGCGCGTGTGGACATATGTTATCTCTATGGTGTGGATTCGCCGCCAGTCCGGATAATCCGGTCACGTGCTGTTGACGTCACATATCCGTCCGCCTCCGCATGCCTCCTGCTCCGTCGTGTGAATCCCGCTTAACGTTGCGCGGCCGTAAGTATACGTAACTATGTAAATGTTACCGCACGCTTATTTGGGTCAAGTTATTTGACACAATTTGTGGCGTTAGTTGAAGTTGTCAACTTCTGGGCCATTAGTCAGCGGGGACGAGAGTACCACGTACCATTCTCATCCGATCGCGCTTGGAAACTTCAATCGCACTTGAGAAACCAGGATTGAGTTCGAGCGGGATCAGGCTCGATACTGCCGAGTAGCAGCTCCCGATCCGGATCGACTCAATCAAAAAGCGCCCATGTGACGAAGGAAGAATACAGCGAAGCAATCAAATACGCGGCCTATTGGACTCCCAACTTTCTTCACCATTGTCGTTCCTCTCCCTCATATTTTCCAATTTCCCATGCCCACTCATCCACCCCCTCCTCTTCTCTCACCCTTCCCTTCCGCTACTACCCTGTTCTCTTCTTCTAATCACAGCACCAATTATCCTTTGACTCGATCATCCACTTAAGCCCCAACCACATGGAGCGATTTTGCAAGCGACTTGGGGAGCGACGCGACTAGCGACGAACTACTTTTCGCCGCGGACCAAGTCGCTCATCGAATCGCTCGGTTCTGGGTCGCCAGAAACAGTCGCTCGCCTCCCGGAAGTGGCCTCAGCGACTAGCCAATAGGAGAGCCCCTACGTAATTACGCAACCTCCGGTTTTGGAAAAGACCGGAGGGGGGGGGGGGGGGAGATTAGCGAATTCTTCACGGTGTTCATGTTGGAGCCGAGAGACGAGGCGCAGAAGGAAAAGCGTGCGCTATCGCTAACAAACCAGTTTTAGAGATGCAATGAAGTGCAAAAAGCAAGGTAGAAAGGCGTAATACTTTTTAGTCATGCTTTTTATGACAAATGAACAAAAAAAATGTTTGCAAACAACCAGCGTACCAAGCGCGTTACTATGCGCAGTGCGGAAACATTGAAATCGCCATCCTCAGTCGCTCGAGCCGTCGCTGTCATGTGGTTGCCTCGGCGAGCGACTTCGGTTCGGCGACTGCGGATCCTAGTCGCGTCGCTCGTCGCGTCGCTGGAAAAATCGCTCCATGTGGTTAGCGCTTTAGAATCGCAGTCCCCCTTTTCCGCTTATTTTTTCTCCGCCTTTAACCAACCTTCCCTTTTCCCACTCCTTTTCATCCCCTTCCTCCTCTAGTCCCTTTATAATAACGAATTCTCGATCCCCCTGATATTCCCCCACTCCAACTGCACACCGCTACTCCTCCCGAATCCTTCCTTCCACTGTTTTCCCCCTTCTCAGTATCCAACTTCCCCTTAAAGGGGCCACGAAAACGAAATACGTTTGTTTTATTCAAAAGATTGGTGTTTTATGCTGCCCTCAGCAACTGCCTGGCAGCACACGATGTTGTATTTGCTGAAAACTTAAACAATTGAAGCCGAATTTTCGATTCTCCCGCGCATTGTGTTTTGCGACGTCGTTTAGGCCAGTACCTTGTGGGGATTGTGGCTGCCCGCGAGCCCGACTCGGTCCGCGGCAGCGCTCGAAGGGCCGCGCGGCTTGCGCGGGATTGCGCAACCATACGGCAAGAATAGAGGGGTTCGCTTGCGCGTCGCGAGATGGCGCCACCGGCGCGCTTGGTAGCTGGAAGCTCGGAGTGGCTCCGAGGACTTCGACTGCGGCGCTCGGCCAGCTCGGCGGCGGCGGGCGGCCGCTCCGAGCGAGGACGAGACCACGAGACGGCAGCGGCGGAGCGACCCGGCGCCTTCCCCTTCGACCCTGGACCGACCATCGTCCACCGGTAGCGGCGGAGTCGAACGACTCCGGCCGCTCGAGCAACGCGGGACCCATCGATGACCGAGAAGACGGGGCCAGCTAAGGGAGGTTTTGGGAATAAACCCCCCTTGGAGGTTGGCGTCGGTTGCCTTTGTCTCTTGCCTGCCTCTCACGCCGGCGCCGTCTACACGGCAGCTGCGTGCGGAGGATCGTCGGAGTATACCCCACACCACAAATTGGCGCCCAACGTGGGGCCTCGACTGCAAACGCAGTTGAGGCGCATACAGGCAAGATGGCAAGCAACGCAACGAGCGGAGCGACGGGAGGAGGCTGGAGGCACGTAGGCCTACTGTCAACATGGCGGCGGGTCGGCAATTCTCCCAAGCCTACAAGAAACTCGGTCCGGCACACGCCTTTTTAATTATATCAGAGACTTTCTATCCAACCACACTGCCCACATCATTGGACCTAACAGCCAACCATCAGCCCCCTTTTCCACGTGGTACGCCCCAAGGCTCCATCCTAACGCCCATTCTGTTCAATCTCACTATGAAAAACCTGCCCTCTAAATCATCATGGGTTCCTGATCCTCGCCATGCCATTTATGCCGACGATATCCAGTTTGAAGCTTCCGCGGCAGTCTCGATACTCAGGAACGTACCCTCCAGGATGGCTTCGATATTATTCAAGCTCTTGCAAGGTCCGTGCGCTTGGATTGCTACCCTGAAAAATCAGAATACATCGCTGTTCTAAATCACAGCAGGAAACAAAGAGATGTCTATCGTTCCCTCAACAGTCTTATGTCGACGGCCACCCAATCCCCCGACGTCCACACATCAGAATTCTGGGATTTATATGGCAACAAGGTAAGAAGAGACCAGTGTGGACTACACCTATCATGAAACAACTGAATTTAATCAATAACATGCTTCGTTGAGTCACCCGCCACAACACAGGCCTTGAAAAACACGAGCTTCGCAAGATAGTAGAAGCGACAATCTTTTCCACAGTTTTGTTAAACTAGCGAAACTCAACACAATAAATTGGAGATCGCCCTCCGGAAATGCCTTGCGAACCGAGCTGTGTGCCCGAGTATGCCCCAAACTATCTCCTTGCTGACACAGCCCTCCAGAACGGCACCACCTCATGTAGTGTATCACTCCGCCAAAGCACCGGACCCGTGACGTCAGTGCGCGCGCGTTTTGAAAGGAGATTGCTATGAATGCGTGATATCGTCTGCCTTGTCTCACGAGTTCGTTTGTTGTCACTGGAGTCGTTTATAAGCATATTAAGTCCAAAAAATCACAGGAACGGCTCACGCCATGTTCAAAATATCCTCAGTAACGCCCTACTTGCGCCGCGCCAAGAAACATCCGGCTACGGTGATAAGGCACAGCGGCAACTTCCGGTGCCGCCCACATCGCTGTCCAACAGCACAGGCTCACGACATTAACCCAAGGTCGCACCATCCAGGATAGGGTTTGGGACCTCTCACCTTTCTCCTCTACCAAAAGGGGCTCCATTGTGGGACACAATTCCTTGAATAATGGTCAAACTCATTCCGCATCACATAGCCCCCTCAAACTCCGGCAGGCGCCGAAGCAGAGCCCTCCATTTTTCCAGCACATCACATGACACATATTACACAGACACCCTGCTTACAGACAACATATCCACAACTGTTGCGGTGGGTCCACGCCAAGAGATCATCGGCCAACATTCTAATGTGCCTTCCTCTACAGCTGCTGAAATACAACCCATCGCCAATTCGATCATGCTGCAATGCCACTGAACTGACCAAATTACCAACTGCACGGATAGTCAAGGAGCCCTCCCAGAACTTGCCACTAGCTCCTTACCTGCACGCATTCATCACGAGCTGAAATGTTACACGTTAGCCCAAAGTCATGTGCACGTCTTTGTGGAATAGGTCCCCAGACACCAGGGGATTGTAGGGAACAAAAGGGCTCATGCGAATCAGAACTTGAGCAACCCTCAACCCTGGCCCCAGGACTACAGCCCTAAAGAAGAATGCGCCGTCCATCACAAGGCTCGGAGGCAACAATTGAAGGCTTGTCGCAGTTCCCACCGCAATCATCCTCTTCCCACTTCCGATTTTGCACGCCGCGAAGGTATACTTACACCCGCCAGGCACAAACTCTCTCCTTCCCTTGCGACCTCAGTCTTCACTATATTATGACCTGAACTGGCCCACCCCACGGGCAGGTGTGCGGTGCCTACCCCGACGTTAAACATACTTACTGGACTTGTCCTCGCGCCAGGCGAACACCCCACTTTCTTCATCCACACCTTTCGCCACCCCACATTCCATACTCATGGGAAAGCCGGGCCGCTCCTCCGCCTGATCTTCGCCAGATCCTCTGGCCTTGCCTCACCCGGCACATAACCTTTGTGCGGGGCCCCCCCTACTCCCGCAGTGTACCCGTCTAAGTGCATTCCTGACCCACCAGAGCCCCATTTTCAGCAGCCCAGACATAGGCCGCTTCAAATAAAGTTTTATCTGTCTTACTCTACAATAAGTGTTTACTACTATTGCTTTGTTAGAAGTGGTGCCCGTGCTATTCTCACGAGGCAACCTTTCAAACGAACCAAACTTGCATTTTGTCTTCATGGCCCTTTTAATGTTAGGCTGCGAACACACATGCGAGTACCCTCGAGTCAGCAAAAAAGGCGTGCCCTCCTCTCTTTTGCTGGCTCTGCATTCTTTCGCTCAAGAGGCTTCAAAGCCTAGAAAAGGTTTTCGCTCATGGCGCACGTACAGCAAGCAAATGTGTACAGAACTGCAGCCACGTAATAATGCAACAAGCACATCATCTCTTGCAGCACTTTTAACAACCCATTCGCATTTTCTGAATCCATTGCAAACCTACAGAATTGAAAATATGTGCAGGTACATTCATGTGTGTGTGCATGCGTGAGTATATGTATATATGCATATGCCACGTTTCTGACCTTTCTTTTTTTCGCCTTATTGTATTATGTTATAGCAGTTGCTATTATGAGACATTCATTTCATGGGTCCCGCTACTAGCATATTTGCTCTAGGCCCAGATGACGAGTTGCACCACAAGATGTAATAACTTCTTGGAAAATAAACTTTTAAACTTACGTGACATTGCTTCCAGATGGGTACAAGCCCGGTACTTCCTTTATGCACCCAAAGCCACCTGGTGGTTCACTTAGAACTTCTTCTATCCTTCTGAACAACTGCTAAAGCATGTTCCGATGTTCCTTTTCAGTAGCCCAGGGGTAAAGTCTAGTTTTGATGTGAACACCCTGGGTTCAAACCTCAGCAGGGCCAATTTTTCTTCCATACACAATTCTTTTTGCTGGAACACGTTCTTAGCTTAATTCTACGCATTCTTTTCATAAAAAGGGGAGGTTTGGTGGTAGTTTTAGGGGCGAGGCGCGGCAAAACAACCGACATTCTACACCACACCGAAGTGCCTGGCTTGTAGCCATCTCGGAACGGAATATCGAAACTGGCATAAGTCACCGGCATACAGAAACACCGATTACAGTGTGAACTGTTGCCATAATAAAAGGAAGAAACAACCATTCAAGGCCTCTTGCAAATTGTTTATTTGCAACAGTGAGGTTGACCATCTCTCTTGCGTCAAGTACAAAGGGCCCACTGTGGCTATTTTTCCCTCCAACTTTTCCGCTGGTTCATTTCATGGTTGGTAGCTTGTAAGGTGTAGGCACAACATTCTACTCTGTACATATGTATATTATGTATATATATATATTTATGCACAGCAAAGAGATGTATAAATATATGGCTATGTATTTATACACATACATGCTGATCCTTCCTACTTCTTCAACCGCGCCACAACAAGCCACCCTCACCTCACCTAAGGAATCACTGCCGCCACAATTAACTAGCAGACCATGATGAAGGGACCATTCCTACATTACACAAACCTTTGAAGGCGACCAGGGGCAAAGAAAAGAAAGGGCATGTGTGTATCTCACACTACGCTGCCAATGCTACACCACCATTGCCAGGAACCAAAGACCCCACCCCACCCCCAATACAAGACTGAACTACAAAATGGCATTCAGTGCCCTGAAAGACAAGCCAAGACAAGACAAAAGCAACTACAAATGACAAAACAGAACCAAAACAGTTTCACAACATTTAGACACAAATGAAGCAAAGACACAGCACTTACATGAATTAATGTTCACCACTTGTTTGGTTACAACTTTGAAAACAATGAATCGTTTGTTGATAATGAAAGGAAAACACCTGCCAGCTTTTAATCCGCAGCCCTAAAGTGAGCTGCCAAGTTGAACACCATTTTAATCATTGAACAGAGACTGCAGAACAATAACTGTACAGAGGGGGTTACCTAGACGCCTATTGGAATATATACGAGTTTGCCCAAACAGCCATGCTCAATTACGTGAAGTTTAAAAAGAAATGGCGTCGGTCACGAGTTTGCAAATTTACAGCTGCCTGTAATTGGTGTTATTCACAATTTTGCGACTTCACAGCTGCCTATCATCGAACACGAAGCAAATGAACTCCCACCAATAAGACAAAGCTCCACAAAAAGGCACAGGGAACAAGCACAACAAAATTGAATTTTTTTTCTGGTGTTTTGCACCCGCCGTACACCGCAAATCAAGTACGTACAAGACTAGTCTAAGCAGCTTCAAGGCCTTGCATCGGAAATATTGCTGGAGCAACGAATCGCACATGTTCTCTACATCTATAACAGCTTACTTGAAAGCCTGATATCGCAAAGGAAAAAAATCCAAGCATCAACCAGCGAGCACAACTCGGCGGTGTGTGTGTGCGCACGTGTGAGCGTTCGTGTACGCACATTGTAAACTGGCACCTACAAGGTCATAGGACTACTATGTACACAGCCATGAGATATGGAGCTGGGCGTCTAGGAATAAAGTGGGGGACGGAACAAATGAAGTATGACACGATCAAACCTAACCAGCCTCAGCGAGGCTACGATGAAACGCTCGACACGTCACCTACAGCTACTTGGACCAAAACCCGGGAAAACAAACCTGGCCCCCAGGTGCCTTGGTCGTTGAAATATAGATACAGAGAGCTAGTGACACTACGAAAACCCGCACCTTGCATAGATACATTTGTTTCGGTTTTTTTCGTTTGCCGCCGTCAAAGTGAAACCAAGCAGCAGAAGGTTTGCTGGCAGATTGGCACAACGACTCTCACCCAATGCTAGTCGATGCAAGGTCTCCGAGCGGCCTTTTGCTAATACAGACAACACCGCCTGCAACGACTGTACAGTACGAAACCTCGAAAACCAGGGACCGTAAGGTCGCCCCAAGCCGTTTGTGCACAAAGCTACACGCCAACACGATCCTCGCAAAAACGAAACGAGAACTTGTAAAACGCGCCACAAGCACGCGAGACTTAAAACGCCGTTATGTTCATGCGGCTGCTTGTGCTCGACGAGGCGCCCAAGTCAAAGGACTCCGCCGTGCGGTGACGTACCTGGTCAACACTGCATTTGGGAATGCTCAAACAGCCGTCAGCGACAAGGGGCTAGGAAGACAAAAAAATTGAGCTTTGGAACAATATTGCCAACGGAACGTTCTTTTTGTAAGGTTTCCGCTTTAACACCTGATCATTTTGTAATTAAGACGACGACATTTTTGCAGGTCCACCCAAAAGCCATGGGCAACAACAATCGCATAGCCTCAATCCTATCCTGGCGACGTTTTTCAGCAGCAAGATGCAACTGACAGTTGCCCACTGGCACCCCCAGTCTCACAGGTACGAGGGAAACGCAAGGTAGCGTAACAACCTCTCGTTCGAGAGTACGTTAAAGCAAATGTCATCTCAGGGCTACCGAAGCTGTCGCACTAGTAGCAAAGCCTGTTGTTCTACAAGCTGAAACCTACGTGGGGTGGACGCGATATTTTAGGCTCAACTTTGCACTGACCCGCTGCAGTTGGCCCACTGCCAATAGTAGGATAACTTGGTCACCAAATGCTGCCAACACCTTCAACGCAATCTTGCGAGGACACAGAATGCCAACTTTGCCGAAGAGTAAACTGCAGAGAAACAGCTGCAGAACACTGGAAATAAAAAAAAAAATTGTCTTGTGACCATCATGGGAGTAAAAAAGTGGAGAGCTGCCCCGGCTGCTTACAAAAAAAACGACGCCAATGCCCGGCAATGCCACTAGGCTGAATGTCACGGCAGTCGTACGAGTTCGCAGTCTCCTACCAAGCATGCCAATAAGCACGCTACGGAAAGATCGTAGAAAGCGCATTTCCCCAAGTATTGCAACAGGATTTCACATTGCAACAGGATTTTGGCGCTCTTTGCCCCAGTTGGCCTTGCGCCATTAACACCCAACCAGCATCATCATCATCAGGATTTTAAATTAAGTGTTTAAACTAAGTGTTGCCTCCACATTACCGGTTTTGCACAGTAAAACCTGGTGATGCACTCACTTCAAAGCAAGTGACAGCAAGCTGCCACAACAAGCCCTGCCACGAAAGAAACTGCTCACGCGAAATTTCACTCACCCCAACCTGATATAGCTGCCCTACTGCCGAAACTTTACTAGCCCAACCGACATTAAACCAGCAGAGCACGACAGCGGCCCTTGTTCAAACTTGCCACGAATTTCTACGAGCACAAAAAAAAAACGGCAAAGAGGAAGAAAATCTTAGCTTGAGCAAACAAAACACCCTTCGTCGAAGAAGCCGAAACCGAACAAACAAGTAAACTGGAAGACAACCGCTACGGCGCACAAAGAACGGAGCGACACTTTGAAAGACGAAGCCGCCCAAGCAGCCAATGCGCGGGGCAGCATCTGTGGAAGCGTGTCAACCGCCGACACCAAAGTTGCATATTTACAATGGCCCCCAGTCTCGCCGGGACCGAGCAGATAGCGAAATGTGTAGCGACTCCTTTCCCAGCGCAGACCACCACGATGAATGCGCCGAGGCCTACATCTGCGTTGTGTACAGCGAGCTACTAGAGACGACGCAGAAATCTGTTGCGCAGGAGATTTCTCGTTGCCTCGCTAAAATATACATGCGCCCCTCCTCTGAGCCACAAAGCCTGCCAAAAAAAGCGTCGCAACAACTCCACACCCTCACACTTCTACGCTGCAACCAGTTAATTAAGCTCGCACAGAGCCTACACCTGCCACACTCCAGATCTCAAAAGTCCTTCTCTCACACAGACACCCACTGACTAACACCAGTGCACACAGTCCGACCAACAACATTGGGCAAAAACCATGGCTCGCAACACTTCACACAAAGGGCGAAGAATTGGTTGGACACCATTTTGCCAGCTTTACACACTTTCCCAAACTGCTTTCTCCCTCAAACCGCCGATCCGAAGTACCAACTAAAAACATGCCATTGTGCGATTAAGAAGGGTTCAGCTTTTTGCTCTACTTTTTTAGCTAGCCCCATAGGGTGAAGCTCCAGCTTACCAATGTGTGAAATGCACTCTCTTGAAGGTTGAGAGTTGAACACGGCCCGGAAAACCTTTACAGACCTTGGTGAACACAATCCATGTGCCGACTGGCTGAATTTGCTCGGAAAACAGGAATGGCTGAAATATACATGGACGAGACTCCACGAATGTTTTTAAAGAAGGCAGTGCAAACTTCGCTCAGGGAAAGAAAAAAAAAAAAAAAAAAAAAACACACGCTGGTTTTTTCCCCACTTTGCTGCAACTGGATTATCGAAGGCAGCCTAGAAATTGAGGCTGGAATGAAATTACCTCAAGTCTATCATAACGACCACGGGACTGAGAATGCTAGAAAGCCAACCAGTGTTACTGCTAAATGCCCCCCCCCCCCCCCCCCTCTTCGCAAAAAAAAAAAAAAAAAAAAAGAGAACCACCTACACAACAAACTAATACGCAGACATCTTGTGTGCCACAAGCCAGAGATCTTAAACCATGGCACTTGTGTAACTTGACCCCACTTCCCAATTTCCCCGAGACAAAACGCGCCCCGGACTTCATCACCAGCAGAAGACTTGTGCTCACGCCAGCAGGGAAAGGAAGAGAAGACCGTGAAAGCCGACAAACCTCCCAGCCCTCCGCAGCACACAGATCGGAGGGTAGGGAAGACACTCGGTGGGCATCGTTATAAGCTAACGCTTTGCCTTCCCAGACATAGCTTGAATAACTGCCACTAAAACACTTCCTACTCCTCCGCACGCCCTCCAAGGAAAATGAAGACAGAACCACTTCGCATCCGCCTTAATGCCGTGCTGCGAGAAATTGCAAGGAAAACGGAGAACAAAATGGCAGAGTGTCACCAGCCAATGAAGACATGCCATGACTAATATTATACACTTAGGACTGCCTGCATTTCTCAATTCAGTGATATCGATGGACACCCGAGATAGTTGACAACACAAATCCCCGCTAAACTTTGGTGCGGTCAAACAGAATGAGGGTTCTCTAGGGCCAACACTGCTGGCACGCAGGCCGTCTACCGGAGGCTATGCGTCAAACAAGAAGACGCTCTAAAAAAGCATCAAGAAGCTCTAATAACCAAATTTCCCAAACTTATAATTCAGCCTCCGCTATTTAGTATAGGATACAGATAGGCAGAAACAGGGTGGAAATGAACAGATGAATTGCCGACACTTTGACGGCCTGTACACAAGTGCAGCCAGCCACGGCCAAAACCCCAAACGTGACAGGGCTGAGTAAATCTGAACACAAAGATAACATTTTGGTCCAAAAGGGGTAAAAAAAAAGCTAAGTCAGCCCAGTTACGCACACAGCTCGTTACAATCGCTTGCCTTTATACAAAAAAATAAAAAGAAAGCTTCATTCATGACTAAATTTAACTTGCAGAATTTTGTGCATTCCAGGCTACAGCTTTGGCTACTCAGATCAGTAGAGAGAAAAGAAGGTAAAAGTCTCCTTACGCTCACACCAGAAGACTTCATTTATACCCTACTCGAGCACTTGTTCACTTTTTTGGTTTTGCGAAGTAACTTTCCGAAGTAACCTGCGAAGTAACTAGGCGAAGTAACTTTCCTTTTTCTGCCAACAATGCTGACATAGCAAGTTTCCTTTCATCTCAAGCACTGTTAAAATAAACACAACCCCCCCATTTTACTACAATCAAACCCTGACCATACCTCACAGAAACGGCAGTTATAACCGTCGCAACAACCTACGATAAGAGGCGGTCCACAGGGTAGAATTCTGAAAGCCAAGACAAAAAGGGGCAGTTTGGAGGCAGCCAGTCGACAGCAGCATCGAAAACTTATTGAGCAAATCAAACCAGCCCGTTTTAACCACAACCACAGGCTGCAACATTTAGAGAACGTTCAACTGCGCTTCAGGTCTGAAGTAGTAAACCATTAAGTAAATAAGCACTTCCTCCAAAGTAATTAAACTAAACCACCCAGTTGCAGCTAAACAATGCACTGACTGGGGGGGGGGGGTTTAAAAACAGGCTGCAACCTCTTTCACCATTTGTCTAATTGAGGCGAAAATGCACGCAGTGATTTCGGCCACCCATTTAAGATATCCTTGCGTTCTAAATCGACGCGCATCCCACCAAAACAATAACAACATGCCCCATAGCCAAGTTGCAGTCAGGGCGCATTTTTCCACCAAAACATTTTTTTGTTGCTTTTTAAATTCCGAAAGTCATTAGGTAAAAACTGACACACAAGGGTAAGTAATCACACTGCCATTGAAAGAAAAGCAAAATCTAATAAGCATGGCCTTTAAGGTAGTGAGAGCACCACCCTTTACTATCCTGGCACACTGCATCGCACTTTTTTTATTTCGCAGAGCGAACTGTGGCCGACAAAGATAAGAAAGTTGCAGAAAAAGAGAAAAGAAGAAAGAGTACGGAAGCAAGAAAGAAAGAAAGAAAGAAAGGGAAACAGAAAAAGAAGGTAGGCACAGCAGGAACTTTAAAATGAGACGAGAAGGGGGCGGAGTAGTCTGGCAGAGGCTCACTGTTGAGAGACCCATGCAAGTTCTTAGACAGCGAGACAGAAAAGAAGACCGATTTTTTACAACTCTCGGCCGAGAGAAAAATGACCAGAGCTCCGTGGGGCAGCTCAAGGAAAGGATGCAGGCATAGCTCATTCAAAAAGCAAAAAGGAAAAGAAAGGAAAGACGAAAGGCAAGCTGCTTGTGGCAAAAAAAAAAGAAGTAAAAACAGGACAGAGACAAGTCATTCAAAAAGCAAGGCGCCCAGAAAAGAAGGTCCAAGTTCTAGAAATTTTTTGACAAGAAACGCCAGTAGTTCAATGGAGTACCAAAAAAGATACTGGCAGTTGTTATCTAAAAAATCAAAAGAAGAAGACTGAAGTTACCATGAAAGGCCAGCTGCTAGGGGAAAAAAAAAACGGGGAAAAAAGTGAGGCGAGTAGGAGGAGAGGCACAAAACACGTGTTGCCGTCAGCGCGACCATCCCATCTCCCTTCGTCAAGTGCCTTGCCGACGCGCTAAACTGAGAAGGCAAGGGAGCAAGTAACAACACACATGCGCTTCGAAGGAGGGGAAGGAGAGAGTGAGTGTCCGGTGACTTGTGTGAGGTGATGTCTCCCTTCCCCCTGTGTTGGGAAGGCGGTGGCGTTGAGCGTGTCCCTCCCGGAAGTTGCAGGCCTCTGGCGAGCGTGGGGGCCAGCTGTCGTCGTCCGCAGCGAGCCCGGTGAGCCCCCCCTTTGCCCGCAAAGGCGGGGCTGCTGCCGGGCTCCCCTGCTTCCCCGCTCACTGCAAGAGAGCAAGAAGAGGAGGAGACAACCCGGTGAGCGTGCCTTACCAACAAACACAAAGGCAGACAGAAACACACTAAGATCATCAAGCGGCAAAGCCCTTTGACTGATCACTAACCTATCAGGGGGTAGCGATCAGTCAGTTGAAGCAGAGTTCCTCGATATGGAGCAGTTGTGAAACTCCCCATAGGCCCCCTCTGTGCTGGGTGCGAACAGGGGCAAGTATGAGATGATTACGATTGCTAGTGGTATCCCGTTTGAAGCAGGGTGATGATGTATCATCTTACCAAAAAAAAAAATCTAATATACCTACGTTTTATACTCTCTGTTTAAAGGAGCCATGAAGAGAAAACACAAGTTTGGTTCATTCAAAAGATTGTCTCGTTAGAATCATACTGACACCACTTTTAACGTAAACTTCGCTCAAATAAGCTACATAATTAGGAAAAACGGGAATGGTCATGCGACCCACCAGCTCATTTCCCGCAACAGAACCTGTGATGTCACATGGGCTAAGCTCTGCGATTGGCGGAGGCTGGCAGAAGCAGACGCAAATTAGGTAGAGCTTACAAACTAGACGAACGAGCGATTTGCGCTTAAATTTAGGGCACATTCTTTACAAAGCAATAGGAATGATGGGACAAACAGTGGAAGTTACGAAAGCACATGTAAACATAGAAGTACTGATGCGTTCTGCTGTTCGTACTGCGCACAGCATGCTTTGGTTTAGCTGCACAGCACTATGGGGCTTGGGGTTGTCTCAGACGACACTGGCCGATTGACGCAAGCAACGGTGTCTTACGTGACCCCATTTGTCGAGCGAGCACTGTTTCAGGGAACGAATATTTTCTCCCAGAACAAAAACAAGCCAGGTTTAAATGCGGGCAAAAACAAACCAAACGCTTGCCACGTTATGGTGGCGCCATCTAGGTTACGGAACGTAAAGAAACGCGGGAACAAACCAACACCGCTACAGGGTGGAGAGAACCTTGAACGGTCTTGTGCCGCCGCAATTGGGCCAACGGGCTCAACGCGTTATTCTTTTCGTTTCCCACGAGACCTAGCAACGCGAAACAGACAATATGATTCAAACTTCTTCAGTAAACCGCGTTGCGGCGATAATTTTAGCGCGGTTTTGACACAATGACTTGCTTCGGCGGCGAGCGAGCAACCGAACATGGCGGCGCCAGCGTTACGTGTCTCTACCCTGTACGGCGGATGCGTGAATGAAGGTACTCTAGGCTGCAGAGCGGTCGGTTCCCGTGATGTCACTTGGGACCACGAAAACGCACGATTGAGCGGGAAAATCAAAATTTTAACCTAAATTGTTTAATTTCTCAGTGAATAAAGCACCGTTTGTATCCGGACAAGCGCTGAGGGCACTATAAAACACAAAATCTTTCGAATAAAACCAACTTGCATTTTCTCTTCATGGCTCCTTTAATACTAGCGCTGCTCTTAGGGCAGGCACAAAAAACTTATTAGGCACAAAATACTTATCAGGCAAGTTGACTAGCCTGTCATCTGTTGGCAGACAAGTGCTTGCGGCTGCCGCCGTTAGGCATAACAAAGTAACTGCGGAAACAAGTAAATATCGCCTCATTTCGTGCTTCCCAATTTGAAAAGCAAGCTTTGCTTTAAAAAGTTGTGTAACAAAGTAAATGTGAACAAAGTTCAGCATTTGCACCACAGCTTCAACAAAGCAGGGGGGTTTGCACCACTTGGATTCTGAAGTGGAGTTTTGTAACTGGCATATAATGAACGCTGGACTCTTTAAGCATTCCGGTGGTCAGCATACTTTGCTTCAATCAAAAGAGTGCTTGCGCAACAAACCGAGACAATTAAGAAAAGGGTGATGCCCCAAGGGCCTTCGGAACCGCACTCGCCCACTGTCCCCCCCCCCCCCCATGCAACAACTGGGATTGGCCAACACTTCTGGAAAACACAGCGGGTAAGCCAAGGTGGTGCAGTGCAGCCAGCATGTGGTTCCATCTTCCAAGCGCCTCCACTCACCTGTGTATTACCTGTATGTACAGGGGGGATTAAAAGAAATACGAACAACAGAGCACACAGCTTACGACGCATGCTGCGCCATCTGGCTGCAAAGTCAGTAAACTGCGCGCATGCGCACTTTTTGACAGCGTTTGAGAGAAGCGGTCTACTGTTATAGGAAATGCTTGATCAAGAATCGAGTCCCTGTTATCTGCTATATTCGGGGGCCAAGCGCACAGCACCGTAATTGCAGATAGCATGATGCCGTTCAACAATCACCCTGCTCAGTGGCGACGCCGTGTGAAAAGGTGCTCCAAAATAAAGGAAGATACGTCGCTTCTCGATCAAGCATTTACCATAAATGAAGGTAGGCCGCAGTCTCAAGCGCTATCAAAAAAGTGCGCATGCGCACAGCTTACTGACTTTGCAGCCAGACAGAGCAGCATGCATCAGAGGCTGTGCGCTCCGTTGTTCGTCTTTCTTTTAATCCCCCCTGTACCTGTGGCCTATTAGTCCCAACAAATCAGTTGGCCTTAGCATTTGTAAGTGTTGTGTATCATTTTACGGCAGGGAAACAGCACGAGGACATTAGCTAGAAATGGGGGGAGATGCACACGGCTAGCAACTGACAAATTAATTTGGAGATAAGTAAGCGAGTAGCTCTTTTAATGCAAACTGCACAAGTGCAAACATAAAACAAATAAAAAAACCTGCAAAATTGATAGTGCAGGAAAAGTTATTTTTTGTTTGCAGATGCGCTTTCCACATCCAAAAAGCTACACACTTTCTTCTCCAAATAAATTTGTCAGTTGCTAGCCAGCTTTGTGAGTGCCCCCCTCCATTTCTAGCGAACGTCCTTGCACTGTTTCCCTGTTGATACATACCTACCAACCAGCCCACGTCTACATTTTACTAGTTTTATGGCACAAGGGCAACAGAGAGTGCCATATCAATAATGGAAAGCCAGTCGGCGATACTTTCGCACATAAAATGTTGATAGCATGACTGTGAAGTGCTCAAAAATTATTAATCAATGGGTGTACAAGGCTCTAATCCAAAATGCGAGATTGGCGCACAACGATAACGTGAGCAAGGAGCCACACACCTCAACGCACGCCGCTTTTCCTCAGTGCTGAGGTTCCCAGTGCATATCAGTTAAGGGGGGACGTGGCTTTCAAAATCAACTTTCTTATTTCTTAGTAGATTTTGATGCAAATTGGCACAGCAACTGGAAATGGTTCTCTGACACTAGCATAAAAATTTCAAAGTGATATCATAATAACTTTATTATTTATGAAATTTTCTTTTTTGAAAATTGTGCCGCGCTTGTACCGAGCGTCAGCAACTTATAAAACGTGATAGAAAACTTGTTCAAAGTGCTTTGTATTCCCAAAAGAGTGGACGAGGTCGTGACACTTTTAGATTTTATTATTTACAACACAATGTTTTTTAGTTTTCATTTTTTACGAGTTGAATGTACATCAGGCATGTAGACTATGAACGACTACTTGAATAAAAAATTCACAAAACGGAAACTGAAAAAACCAAAACTGTCACGACCTGAACGGTCTATCAAGGAATGTTCTGAAAAAAAAAAAAAAAAAAAAACGGAATCAAAATAGACTTTGAAGTTGCAAAGAAATCGCCGGGGCAAGCGGCTCAGGTGGCGGAAAAAACAGTTTTGAGAAAACGGCTTCTAAAGTTGCAACACAAATTTCAACCATCAAAAGGCCCCGGGGTTGTAGTCTTTTGTGTCCTTTTGCACATGGGGCTTCTTGGGTGCCTTGCCTCGAAGCTGGAGTGCTTTTTCAGCCTTTCTTTTTCTCAAGGCAGCCTTTTCAGCTCCTCTGCGAAGAGCATGCTGGCCAATTTGGAGACCCAGTGACGCACAAGACTCTGCGTAAGCACGGCGGGTTCCAGAATTGTATTTGCAGACTGCCTCGTTGACCGCTGTCTCTGTTGCAATCAACGAAGCATTTTCGTCTTTTGGAAGCAGGAACCAAATCACCGAATGAAGACTCTCAGCAGCGTTTTGTGTCTTCTTTCCCAAGCAACGGCTCAGGAGCTGCGCTTCGGAAAGGCGTTGGTAGACAGGCAGCAAGGCGTCAGCAACATGCCTGGCGAGCTGGTTCTTGTGTGGGGGTGGACGCTTCCCGTGCGCTTCAGCAGCTCGGTATTGGCACCAACTCAGAGCTCCTTGTGGGCAAAGTTCGTGGCGCGGTTGTTCATCTGTTGAAGTAACGTGATAAAATGTTGCCATCACGGCCTTCTGCATTTTTTCTACGGTGTCGTGCTCACGCAGGGCCATGCCATAGTAGGTGGTCCATTTTTTATCAGGTCTTGGGTCAGGCCGCCTCTACCACCAACTGGTTGTCCCTTCTTTTCCTTTGCGACCACACCACGCAGTGCCGAATTCATTCTTTTTTTCACGTGATTAATACAGTCTTCCTTCGTAAACCGGATAAATCCATAAGTCTCATCTTGGCACAGTGCCAGGTAGGTCCTGCAGTCGCCGTCACAAACAATGTTTGTGTAGCGGAAGCCATGCTTTTCAGGCGAACGTCTGAATAGAATTAGGGCAGCCTCTACTTCCATTCTGCCAGACTTTACATCTGTGTTCTTCTGGCAGATGTGCGACGCCTTCCAAGAGTCGTAGCTCTCATCGCCTTCTTTGGGGCCTAGTGTACATCCATGGCACCGGTTCGAGAGGACAGCACAGTCGAGGACAAGTCCTGTGTAAACTCTATGACTGTGCCGACCCCGATGTGGGACGTGTAGCCACGTGTAAGCCATGTCCCATTGTAGACCACCGTAATGTTGTTGTTGAAAGCAGGGTCCATCTCTTGGTACACCTCGCGCACAGCTGCCGCAGCATCAGCAAACACGTTATCAACAGCTGCCTCACTGGCGGGTCGAAACTGATTTGAGATGCTTCTGAAAAGTTTTATGATGCAAGCCTCTATGAGAGACATTCATTACAGACCAGAAGTCTGTCAGAGCTGTTGCTCCTTTACCTATGCTTTTTACAGCTTGCATAGCTCTGACGATGTCAAAAATTCTGCGACCTTCTATACGCGGTGAAGACCACTCCTTGTCGAGGGTACCACAGAAAACACGTCAGAAGCATTCATGCTGCTAACCCATGCCTTGTACCAAGATGAACTGACAGTCCTGGTTGGGAGCACTCTGGCATTGAGCATTCCTCAGAAGAGAGTTTAGGGCCATGACTTGCACAACAAGAAACTCGTCCGCTGGTTCTGCACCAGCAAGTACTTCACCCTCACCTGTAAGTTCCATTTTCCGCGCAGTCGCAGGTGTGGAACTTAGCTTAGCTTGTACTTTCGCGGCAACTTCCCGCGCTTCTTTTGACGACACAAAACGGGGCTGCAGGTGTGCCTGAATGGTCTGCCCGGTGCTCGTGGACGGCACGGAAACATCACCCGAAGTGTCCAAATCAGACCCTGAAGTACGCGCGCTGCGACGACCTCTTACTTCCAGAGCAACGGGGCACCGTTCGGAAAGTTCATCACGGCGCCCCGGAGCTCGTGGACGGCACGGAGAAATCACCCGAAGTGTCGAGATGAGGGGCCGCGATACGCGCGCTGTGACGACTCGCTTCTAGAGCCGCGAAGCGCGGCGCGGAAAGTTCATCACGGCGCCCGCTGCTCGTAGACGGCACGGAGACATCGCCCAAAGTGTCGAAATGCGACCCCGAGATAAGCGCGCTGCGATGACTTGATGCTTCCGCAGCAGCGGCGAGCCGCACGGCAAGGTCACCACTGCTCCAGGTGCCCGTGGACGACGTAGAGTCATCATCGCTCGAAGTTCCGACATTGGAATCCGTCGTATGCACGATGCGACTTGGTGCTTTCGAAGAAGCGGAGCGCCGCGCAGAAAGATCATCACCGCCCCTCGAGCTCGCAAGCGAAGTTTCGACCGCGTAAGAAGTGCTCGGGAGCGGCTCTTCAATGGCGTCGCTGACTGTCGTAGCTGCACACGAAGTAATGGCCTCCGCATCCGTAACTGTGTCGGTCTGCTGCACATCGGAAATACTTGAAGCTCTGCTTGAAGCTCTGCTTGAAGCAGTCGACCTCCTCGCCGTCGGCGATTTTCGCTTACGAGTGCCGTAAGAGGTGGAGGTTTTGTACTTCATACGTCGCCGACCCATGGTTAGAAATATCCGCTACAAAACGATGCGGTGCGTGTGCTGACGAACAATTCGAAACTTTGCACCACAGCGAGCCGAGAATAGAAGCGTGCGCTTAGCAGACAGAACATCTGCCGCGGAAACCAATCACGCGTCGCGCTGCGGTCAAGTGGCGCACGCCGCCAATCGGGGCCCACCTCGCGGCCTTCGGGCTTTTGCTTTTTATGCTTTTATTTTTGCTCAGAGGAGACTGTGAAGGGTGGGAATTTGGAGCTGGAAAAAAGCGCTTTCGATTGAGACCAATATGGCCGCGCTCCGTTGCGTGCTTGCCAAGAGAGCGGGCCTTGAAAAACGCCGTTTTTTCGCAACTTCGAAGAAACTTTTTGCTACCCGTGATGAGGAAAACAGTGATTTAGGGTACTTCTAGATAGTTTTCGGCCAAGAAAATTTGTATTTATATAGAAGAATAGTTGTAGAATTTAATAAAAATATTTCAAAAAAATGGATTTTTTTGGCCGATTTCCGCGAGTTGAAAGCCGCGTCCCCCCTTAACTCAGCACTACTGCCCATTTCTAAGGGCATCTAAGGCTACACGCGGTATCAGATAAGGTCTTTCAGGTGATCTGCAGCAGTTTCGTTTCAATGTTCTCAGAGACTTGATTGATAGTAGAGTTTTAACGCGCCGACGCAACGCAGGCGATGAGGCGCGCCGTAGTGGAGGGCTCCGGATTAATTTTGACCACCTGGGGATCTTTAACGTGCGCCGAAATCTCGTACACACGGGCGTTTTTGCTTTTCGCCCCCATCAGAAAAGCGGCCGCCGCGGCCGGGAAACGAACCCGCGACCTCGTGCTCAGCAGCGCAACGCCTTAGCCACTGAGCCACCGCGGCGGGTGTTCTCAGAGACTACTCCACCCAAAACAATTAAGGCTTCACCGGTGCACTGCGACAGCTAGTTCAAGTTCATTCGTGTTCGTTTGGCTCAGAAGGGTGACTGCCATTTGGTATGTACTTCTACAATCAAGCCTACTTATATCAGTTGCAACAGTAATGAATGCCCTGCTGTAACGAACGAGTGCAGCAGGACCACCAGAGTATGCATTAAGGCAGCAGTGTTATGTTTGCAGGGACCACATCAGCTTCAGCGCCAAGCTTGCACATGAGCTTTAGCCTAGCCTAGTTCGCGGTGTCTTGGTCATGTGTGGAGAGCTCCCTCATGAAATATGCATAGGGCACTGTTCCAACGATACTATGAGACTTGCGAACAAGAACACCAGAGGACGGACCCTCACTAACCTCCCAACAACATCCTCTCTACCTTTCTACAGAGCCCCATTTGGATTCGGACTCTGCAAAAAGATTTGACGTGTTTCGGTACCAAGCAGTACCTTGTCCCTGCGGCCAATGACCCATATCCAAGTCTGACCCTCCCCGACTTGGTGAGCGAGCGGACTGCTCTGCTCCGCTGCAAATGCCAGTTATATGGTTTGGCAAGCCACCCATACCAATCAGACAACTAAAGCCTCTCTGGGTTACCAAAGCATTGTAATCCAAATACCGTGCGTGAGTAATCGGACCCATGTGCAATTCTTCCTAGCAACAGCGCTAAGTAGATGGGGACAATGAAGCAGACAAGACGGGCTTCTGTATTTCTTGGCTGCTTCGTCTTTTTTGCGCTGCTGCTACATGACACCAAGCCAACTTGCTCAACTCACCACCCCCCTTCCATGTGAATTCTTCAAACACCACTACCTGGCTAGAACAGCTTAGTAGTTCTGGTTCCACCATATCTAGTCGGGGTTTCCCTGAGATGCTGTAAGCTCACCCACACCTTCACAGTAGAACTAACAGTGGAAAAGTGTGCAGCCCAGGCACGGCTAACATTTGACTGTAGCCCGCATTTCTTGTACCTTAACGCTTGAGTAGTAGGGCCCGCTGACTCACCAAACGTGATACTTCAACTCAGCTTTGCAGTGAACCATCGCGGAAGTGTGCACTTGTGCCACCAATTCGCACAAACCCTTGCCCTCCAGCCCTATGGAGGCTGTGGTAAAAAGTAGTTAACGTTTCGTTCCACACACGTCAAGTATAGCTGTAAGCAGTAGCTGAGCTCGACCTGACCCCATTGTCATACATGTTTAAACGTCTTCGGCCCTGGTGGTGTCTATTGACACCATCACATAAGAGTTCCTCTAGCGCTACAAAACAAAACCAAAACTGCTAGCTTTTTGGGTAATTGTTTTTCATTGATGCCTATTGTGATAGATATCACTGCTGTTTTATTTTAGTGGAGCTGTACGCTACAAAGAAGCAGCAGCTCCGGTGGAGACGAAATTACGACATTCAGGTTGAAAAAAAATCGCAGTTCGAGTTCCCAAACTTGTTAATCTACAAATACGTGCATCCCCCGAAGCTAATTTTTTGTTTGTAGGTTCATGTAGGCATAAAGTATAGAAAAAGATGTCTCTTCTTGACATAAAATTTTTAGTTGCCAGATGTCCTAATCAACTGCCTCATCAATAAATATGTGATTACTTAGGACTTCCAGCTCTATTTTTTGTTTGGGAGCTTATGGGACCCTAAAATTTAAGAAAACACACAGAAAACACCGTTTTGCTTTGAATAAAAAAAATCAGAACTGAAAGGCTCAAGAAACTATCGAGACTACATATCCACCAGTACGGCAGATATGAAATGCACTGTGCACAAAGGCACACCCGGATTCTCAGGCATCGGCTACAGGCTAAACTGCAGAACGTTCTGGATGCCACTTAGGCCTTATCAAAGCTACTCAACACCACGAATTTGTCAATCGAGCTGACTGACTTTCTAAAGAGCGGTTTTTCGTAGTAGAGGGCTTAAACAGCCACACGAAGCAGCCATAGCCAGAAAAAAAAAGGGGGTTTTAGAGCATGCTCAAGACCCACTGCAATCCTACCCCCCACCCCCCCCTCCCCTTCCAACACTCCACATCAACCCACAGATCGAAAAAAAAGAGGGAAAAGTCCCCTCACCTGTCCCCGCTGTGGCGCCGGTGGCTTGCCTCCCGCCGCAATTCCACCATAGGGAAACTTCTTCTTGTCGGCCGGCTTTAGAATCTGCACAGCGGGGGAGAGGAGAAGGGGACAGGTGACTCCTCTAGGCATACGTACATCTCCACCCACTTCCTTACCAGGTGAAAATTAAGACTGTCATAAGGGTTGCAGTTAGGTTTTCCATTTCAGCACCCCCACTGGACTTGTACGGGCATATCGGAACATAAAAGACAATGCCTTTACTTTGAAACCAACTGGCAGCTCTGTACAATGACCACACAATGTACGATGAAGCAAGAATGATGGCGATTTGGACCCAACTAAACCAAATGCGCAGGCCAAGGATGGCTCAAGAAAGCAATCACAGTCAAATCTTGATAGTATATTGAACAGAACAAATACAGCAAAATACTTCGACAAAGCTAAAAATAAGGATTCACAAGTCAAACTCCCCCCAAAAGCACCATATATGGTGACTAACGACTAAGTATAAATAAAGACAAATAGCCACCCACTACTTGCGAAGTAACTCTAGCAACACGAGTGCACGCATCTTTCCCTTTCGTTCTTACTACTAGCCCCTCCAAGAATACATTCAGAGCTCCCTTATCTACGAACAACATCAGCAGCTCTCCTCCCATACTTCAGATTACTCTCTACATTTCAAAAAATTATCAATGTTGCTCTCTTATCCATGAACAAAATTAGCAGCTCTTTTCCCACACTTCAGATGACGCCCTACTTTTGAAAAAAATTTTCAGTGTCAATTACTCGTATCACAGCCCTGAAGTCTATCTGAGAGGGACCAAGAGATACTGTGGCAACCACACTTAGAGGAAACACTGGAGCACGTGGCTCAAGCTACCATAGCATCCTAACCCCATTTGGAAACAGCCCGCATTCTGCTTTGCGGAAAGGTGGGATAGTATACGCTCATCTTGTGCACCCCATCATAGGGGCGGCCGCACTTCGATAGCGCGCTGCTGTTGTTAAAGGAGCAGTCGACGTCAATAGCTGTGAACCACAACCAAAAATGCTTCGGCACTGAAGGAATCCAAAGTTTTTTTTCCCCTATAACGCGCACTGTTGTTCGCAGCTATCAAAAGCTGTGGAACATGTCCTAGCCACATAGGCACGGCAGTAACTTTAACCAACACGGTTTACATTTGCAACTACCTCGTACGGCAGCGAGCTGCACATGGGTTGGGCGTGGCTGCAAGTTATTACCATGTTAATTTGCAAGATACCACGCACAAAAATAGGTTTAAAGTGTCTGTGGTGTTTATTGCAGAACGCTGCTCACTCCGGGAGCCCACAACGGGTGCAAGAAATATGTTAAAACTACAAGCTACATGGAGAAGTTAAAACATTTTATCTACGGTCTGTAGGTTGCCTCTCGGCAAAGTTTGTAGCATGAGCGGAAAAGCAGGTTAGCTTCACTGCACAGCTTGCAATAATTTCCCGGTGCACTAGACAACGAAGTTGCTTGTGTTGCCAGACAAGCAAGCACTTGTGTGGCACTTTTCCCACATCTTCAAATGCCTTCAACATGAGATTCAAGTGCATTCCTGCAATAAGTTTTCTTTGGTGATAATAGACACGCCACAGTGCTACCCAACAGGAGTAAAGGGGTGTCCAAATCGGGGTTGACAAATCATTAACTATTCTACTGACATCCCACCAGCTCAGCTCACAGTGAACGATACTCGGCACTATGTGACACTTAAATTCATTCTGATGGGAATAAACGTCCCGAGGAGTATATGGGTACCTGGAAGGAGCACATGAGCGTCTCGTCGACGCTCATCATGGCGCCCGCATTGTCGAACTCCCCGCAGTAGTTTGGCGCGGAGAAGAGGGTGACCAGCTGGCGCTTGGCGAAGAACTCGTAGCCGTCCTCGACCACCTGGTGCGCGCGGCAGATGAGGTCCAGGTCGTGCTTGTGCAGGAACTTGGCCACCACGTCGGCGCCGAAGGTGAACGAGACCCCCCGGTCGTTCTCCCCCCAGCCCATGATGTCCTTGTCCGGGTCCGACCACAGCAGGTCGCACAGCAGGCCCTGGTCCGGCACGTCCGTGGGCCGCATGATGCGCCGCACCTGCTCCATGGACTGCAGGTCCGGGCTCAGGCCCCCGTGCATGCAGAAGATCTTCTCGTCCACGATGGCCGCCACGGGCAGGCAGTTGAAGCAGTCCGTGAACGTCTTCCACAGCTTTATGTTGTACCGCCTCTTGCCTGCATGCACCAAGGACGACGACCCCTCATGTGGACGCTAGACAAGACAAGACAGCGTGGACCATGCTGCGTGGCTCCCTAAAATAATGGTTCATGGAGCATAGCAATGCCTGTCGGTCAGTGACTACTTGCTCTGCACATTTAAGGATGCGAGTTCACATGTCTGGCACATTCACAACATTATTCTGCTGTCTCTACCTCCTGAGCCCTTTCTCACGGCATGACCCCTTTTGCTGCTCATAGCTATTGACAATGCTGTTACCCTCATCATTCGTCATACTTACACTGCTCTTCAAGTGTCTTAATGCGTGGCTTAGGAAAGAAACGATTTAGCCTCGGCAAAGTATGTAGCTAAAGTCTGCCACGACGACTCCGAAACAATTACAGTGCAGACCATTTATAATGTAACGGCTTATAGTGTGGGACCTGATATAACATGAGTTTTTGTAACAACCGGTTCGCCTCCCATAGAACTCAATGCTCAAGTGTACCGTTTAAAATTCGGTTGTCTGAAGCACAATACCGTTAATAGTGCGGTGTTTCGGGAGGTCTGCTGATCAACCAGCGCGGCTGGGGCATCGTTTTAGGGTAGCAAAAAAAAAGGATGACGCAGTGCGCACCCCTTGCTCACCTCTAATTTCGACACACAAGAAAAAAATAGGCAGTTCGCGCGTACGTGATAAACACGGCTGTCCTTGCTTGATGCACCTCGGAAGATAGCGACCCTCGTCCCCGCGCTGCAAGTTGTTTCTGTGAACCACATAGCCTGTTTTTGCACACGATTTGTGCACATCGGCATTGCACGTGCGTTTTTTTCACGCTCATGTCGATTATTCCGCGGCGCCTTCTTCGCGTGGCAGTGTCTTGGAAGAGCCTGATGACTTGCACAAATGGGGAGACGCGCACCTAATGGTGGCAGATCCAAAGCGCTTTGAGCAGCTGGCTGGCCGCACCAGGGATGTTTAGGCTTACCACCCCGGTATTTTTTGATGGGCGCTTCCACAAGCAACGTGGATGTCAGTTTACATTCCACTTTTCACCCAGATTATCAGCTCTTTTTTCTTGCATGAGCATCTTCGCTTGCGCATCGTGCGGCATTTCAGCGAGCAGTTAGAAGCGGTCGCCGATTTAGTGGCTCTAGAGCTGCCTGCACCACTTCACCGTCAGTGGCGAAGCCATGTTGCCGTATCTTACCGCGCCGCCGTCTCCGCGCCTGCAGAGTGCACTGCACGTTTTCGCAAGAATCGCTACATGCAGTTCACGCTTAAAAACATTATGCAGAGAAGCCACCGCCCTTTCCCTTTCCAAACATCTGCAGACAGCGAACGCCACTTTCACCATCGTGACCACAAGGTGGTGTAAAAAAATCCCGCTTGCGTTCTTATCCCATTGTCCTGCGGCGTCTGTTCATAGACGCTAAAAACGCAGCCATAGCCCTTAAACACAAACAACGAAAGTTAAAGCCGTGCTCGTTGTTTGTAAGACCCTGCTGCAGCGGCTGATGTGAAAACAAAACGAAATAAAGATCGTGCCTTTGTTTTTAAGTGCTGCGCGTTTGAGTGATGATAAATATAGGATGACTTGAGAGGTAGGTTGCGATGTGGTTGGATTTGCGCATGCTTTGGTCATAGTGCAGTACCACTTATAGTGCGGATTTTTGCGGCTCCCGTGGCACACATTATGAGTGGTTTACACTGTATTGCTACCATTACTCTAAAGTACTGAAACATTTTATACTGTGTAGTGGTTTTGCACCAGCTTTGTTGGACATCCACTTTCGAGAGCTGGGATGGCGAGTTGTTTTGTTTAAAGCGCTGCCTAAGGCGTGCTGAAATTTCGCAGGGATTGCACTGTGCAAAGTTTTGATAACTCTCTAGCAAGTATTTAAGTGCTCCTAATAGCGTTTCAACACCAAGTTCTAGCGAGTGCATACCTGTGAAAAATGTGCCCTCAAATACGCACATACAAGGCGATACGTACTCAAGTGGCTTAGCACACATGCGTAATCACGTCAGTCTGCATCGGCTCGCAACCAAACTTGTTTCAGTCCACTCTTAGGCAGCGTTTCATTACATTTATGTCTGCTCTGGTGAGATAACAGTGCAGCATGAAGGCCTGCACACACTTGCAACTGGAGCTACAAAAGCGAGGGATACAACTGGAGCAACTGCCCCCCTCTCTTCACACTTGCACGCAACACAGGACTTTCACCCGCGAGTCAAGACACTAAATCAAAAGCCGCATTGTTTCACGACTACGACGAGACCTCACGGGACTTTCGGTTCAATTTTGGTGGATAATCTTTGCTTCTTTCTCGACGTCGCACAACACCCTCAGGCCATGCACTGTCACCAAGGTGCTTGCTTTGGGGCTTCGCTCGGTTTCTACCTGTTGCTGGCAGCACCTGCTGTTAAATATCATCATCACGGCGCTTGAAGACGAAGAGCAAGGAGACTGCTCCTTCGCGCGAGCGCGTGCTACTACTTCTTCATTAAACGTTCGTTGTTCCATGCCGTCACTGGTCTCGCTCGTCTGAACAAATGGTGCCGTGACCAGGATTCTACCTCCACGCCCACAACGGACGCCTACCTGCGACTGAGCAGCAGAGAAGGAAACGGCGGCGGAGCAGCGGACCGACCTGGATCGCGCGACGAGACCGGAGTGGCCAGCAGAGGCATCGGAACGGCTAACAAGTAAGGCGTCATCATAAACGGCAGAGAAATGAGCAAAGAAGTCATAACGAAGAAAAGGAAGGCGCTTCGCTACCAGATCACGCAGCTTATCAACGCAGCCGAGCAGCAAGTTAATGACGCAGCCAGCAGAGAACAGCTACTCGCGACTCAGGCGCAGATCAAAGGGATAAGCGAAAGCCTCAAGAGTGCGAATGAGCAAATGGAGAAATATCTGACTGAAGAAACCGCCGATGCCGAATTTGAAAGAGTAATAGAGTATGACATGAAAATAACAGCAATTTTGTCTACCATCGAGTTCAGAATTAGAGAGCCTGTACAAATGGAATTAAATAGCAGCGCAAGGCAGGCGGTAGCACCAAGTACCACTCAAGACGCAACGGAGCTAGTTAAACTGCCCAAGCTGGAAATGATAAAGTTTGGCGGAAGAGCTTTGGAGTGGCACCGCTTCTGGGCTCAGTATGAGTCAGCGGTTCACCTCAGACCTAATATGACCAAGGGACAAAAATTCAATTATTTGTTAGCATCTGTCACCGGAAAAGCAGCGGCTGCCATAGAAGGGCTCCAGTATTCTGCAGAGGACAATTACGATGAAGCGATAAAAATACTGCAAGAAACGTTTGGAAATCGAGAACAATCGGTGGAGCTTCACATGAGTGAGCTGTTGAACTTAGAGAAAGTGAGTTCGGCACATGAAACGGACGATCTCCGCAGGCTTGTGCAGAGAGTACAGATCAATACATTGGCACTGAAATCACTTAAGGTGGAACCCGAGAGTTACGCACCGATGTTGTTGCCAGTGTTGAAAAAAGCAATTCCACCAGAGCTATCAGTACAGTTCAAGTCCAAAGAAGCCATAAGGAGCAGCTCAGCCACGGAAGTTATCACGCAAAACCGCTCAACGGGAAAAGAGTACGCTGAAAAGTTGGACAGGCTGATGACATTTCTGCGGGAGCAGTTATGCTTTCGGGAGCAAACACAGCGTGAACAGGAGAAGACAGCTGCGAAAGCCAAAGATAGCATCAGGCAGCTGCGCACAACTTCAAGCTTCTACAGTTCAGCAGATAGAATCTGTCTTTTCTGCAAGCAGAAAAACCATTGGACTGAGGACTGTCGTAGGAGAATTCTAATGACTGAAAAGAAAGCCATTCTCACAGAGAATAGAGCATGCTTCAGGTGCACCCGACCGAATCACACTGCACGGATCTGTAGAGCACGCGTGAACTGCAAGCAATGCAAGGGACGACATGCTACGTCTGTGTGTAGAACAGTGCGACAAGAAAAGACGGTGCAGGTTGAAGCACAGCAAGCGAAGGCGACGACGTCTACTCTGCACGCTACTGAAAATATAAAGCATGGTCCTGTGCTTTTGCAGACGGCTGTGGCATGGATAGGGGGACACACGTCTGGCCGACATTGCCGTTTGCTGTTGGACAGCGGAAGTCAGCGGTCATTCATTGATACTGAATTGGCAAAAGAAATTGGCGCAAAAGTAATAAGACAGGAATGGCTAACAATCGGTTCATTCGGAGGAGACGAGAAAATCAAGTACATGGACGTAGTTCAAGTGACTATAGCACCACAAGACAAGCAAACAGAAACAGTAATCGAAGCTTTGCAGGTTGACGTGATTTCGCACAGTAAGCTTCCTTCTCCCAATCAGAACATCAAAGAACAAATGGAGCAACTGCAGCTACAAGTAGCGGACGACAGGACCAAGACGACAGTCACAGATGCGATAGGACTGCTAGTTGGATCCGATTATTATTGTGAGTTTCTTACTGGTAGAACACATCGACTTGAAAGCAAACTGATGGCAGTCGAAACGACCTTAGGTTGGGTAGTGCAAGGTCCTTCGGAGAAAAGTAAAATGAGAAGAATGGAAACCCAATCAGTCATGGTTCTGAAAGTTGAAGCTGCGGAAACAGAACTTCAACAAGACCTACAGAAATTCTGGAGCCTGGAATCAATTGGCACAACAAAACACAGTTGCAATAATACAGAAAGCAAAATAGTAGAAGAATTCCAGCGGAAGATAGAGCACCGAAAGGGTCGCTATTATCAAGTCAGCTTGCCGTGGAAGGAGAGCGTTAATCTGGGAACCAACAACGAAAACGCTAAGAAAAGACTATTACAACTGACAAAAAGGTTAAAGACAGACAGCAACATAGGCGAAGGGCAACAGCTACGCGACGGACAAGCGAAAACACACAGAGTAGATGTTGAAGAGGAATGGAGGAGTCGATGCCGACTCGTAAGAGCTTGGTGGAAGAGATGGCATCAAGAGTACATAAAAGAAATAGGAGCGACTGTCAAGGCCAAGGCACGCCACGCTAAACCACTGTCCGTAGGAGACGTGGTGCTAACTGAAGACCGGGGCCCAAGGACGTTTTGGAAAATGTGCCGAATTGAGAAAACCTACCCTGGACGTGACGGAGTGACAAGAGCTTGCCTCCTTCGGACGGGAAACAAAGAACTTCTCAGAAGATGGGCGAATCACATCTATCCCTTGGAGGGCTGCTTCAAATGACCCGCCAAAATGCAGCGTGATTCAAGTAGGCCGGGCGGGAGCTTGTTAAATATCATCATCACGGCGCTTGAAGACGAAGAGCAAGGAGACTGCTCCTTCGCGCGAGCGCGTGCTACTTCTTCTTCTTCATTAAACGTTCGTTGTTCCATGCCGTCACTGGTCTCGCTCGTCTGAACACCTGCCAATGGCTTTGAAACAAGGCTTCACGAAAATGTGTGAATGCGTACGCGTTTTCACAAAGATTTAATCTTTAGGGTTCGTTTCCCGATCGCACAGGCATCAATTCCTGAAGAGAATTGGATTATCACTCTTGCTGATGCTGTCTATTCCTGACCTCAATAGGAACAGCTGTGCAGCCGTATGCGACATGGCTGTAACACCAGCGGCAACTAATCGCAACGTGCACAACGGCATGCGCTTTCGTGTGCGGTCGGCTGCAATACCAATTGAAAACGTCTGCGCGTTTTGGCAGGATGTGATGTGTGAAGAGTGACGGCCGCGAGACAAGAACGGGACTAATCCCTTTTGTTGTCGCGACTGGAGCGATTGGTCTGGACCAATTTTGTCTCGATTTTGTCGGTTTTGTGTCCTTTGCGGTCCTTTGTGTACCACTGTGTCGATTCGCGGTCCCAACTGTCCCATTTTGTCGATTGGTCTCCACCAATTGGTCTGGATTGGTCAAGACTGACTGCTTTAGTCGCCGCTACAAAATTGACTCCAGGAGCCTGGAGCTACAAAAAAATTACGCCCACCTCCCCTCGTGGGAACCCTGGTGTGATGCAACGCTGAAGGGGGTTCCATTGTGCGTTTCTGTTGGGTCGATTACTCAAATTGCGTGAGCAATCGTCGGGTAATGAGAGAGAGAGAGAGAGAGAGAGAGAGTAGCGCGAACGACCGTCTACTAAGAGACCGGCCGAAACGCGGCACTCCGGCAGCGCAGCGCAGCTGCTGGAGTGCAGCGCGCTGCCGAGTGCAGCGCACTCGGGCGCGCAGCGGAGTGCAGCGTGCCCGAAGGAGAGGAGGCCGCAGAGAGAGAGCGCTGCACATGCGCACAGTGCGCTTGCGCCGCGCGCAGTTGTTGGGAGGGAGTGTTCGCTATCGGCGCTACCGGAGAGAGCATGGGAGGCGAGCGGAGGAGAGACGCAGCTGTGCGGACACGGACGACAACGATGCAGGAAGGACAGGGCCGCCGGCAAGAAATGCTACTCTCAGCGTCGCATCTAAAAAGCCGTTCCATTCAATGTGAAAGCTGTTGGAAGTGCAGAGCAGTGATTCGCCATAGTGGGCTGTAGCGTCATTATCCGCTCACTGCCGCCACCCAACGCAATTCAAATTTCTCGCCTTCACAGTACTCGCGCGTCCCCTGCCTGAAACTGCGCCAGCGGGAGTTCTGTTCGTTTTGTGCTTGCTTTTCCTCCCGCACATGCCGGCATGGCGCTGCCACTTTTTTCTGCTTACTATCGCGAAAACCAATCCAACGAGTGTTCCTAACTAACCTAACTAAACGAACGTGGGCACTGCCAGTTGATTGCGTATATTCTGCCTCAAATGTATCTACAGTTTTCTTTGCGCTAAACAATGGGGAGATGTATGGCAAGTGCCAGCGGCTCCCGAGTTTCAAACACGTATGGCTCTACTTGGGTCCAGCGAGCGAGCTACGACGACAAGGTGAGCCCCTAAAGTGCTCTGCACTTAAAATTGCCCGTTTTCATCACTCCAGTCGCAAACGTAAATGGAACGCCACACCAAACTGGCTCACAGTTGAGTAGATATGCCACTACGCACCTCATCGTAGAACCCGTAGATTCGGTTGATCGATGCGCACTCGTGGTTCCCGCGCAGGATGAAGAAGTTCTCGGGATATTTGATTTTGTAGGCGAGGAGCAGGCTGATGGTCTCGAGCGAGTGGCGACCCCGGTCCACGTAGTCCCCCAAGAACAGGTAGTTGCTCTCCGGGGGGAACCCGCCGTACTCGAACAGGCGGAGGAGGTCATAGTACTGGCCATGGGTGTCCCCGCAGATCTTCAGGGGGGCCTCCAGCTCCAGTAGAATGGGCTGGGAGAGGAACACCTCGCGACCCTTCAGGCACAGGCCCCGGATCTCGTTCTCCGAGAGCTGCACGTTCTTGCCCGGCCGCGATCCACGCACTGCGAGAGAGACGGGCACAACGATTAACTTCTCAAAATGTCAACTTCTCTAATCGTTAACTCATGGCCCCGGTCGCCTTCTTTCTTCAAACTAGTCAAATGATAACTCCCCCCACAATTGATAGGAAAAATCGAAAGCAGAATGCGTAATAATTGTCTTGATTTCGGGAACAACCCTCAATGCGCCGGAGTGGCGCCGCTCTTGAACCGCTCCTGCAAGTTCTTTCCGACCCGCACGGAATGTGCACAACGCGCACGCTCGCACTGTGACACAACGGCCTTATTCCGAGTCCCTCCTCCACCCCATTTGCTTCCTCCACTTGGAGGAGGGGAGGATTCCGCGATGCTTATGCATGGGGAAATTGATTTCAAGGACCTCCTCCACTAGAGGCTCGAGCGGAGGAAGGACTCCAGGGTAAATCTCCTGGCGCCCCACATCAGGACAGTCAAAATCCAGCGGGCGTTACACCAGCGCAGCTTAGGCTGTTCCCTAAACAAGGCACACGCGACAGCAAGCAACCGGAGACGACGCCCTATAGGAGAATGCTTGGCCAGCACTACGTTAGGGACACTAATCTCTACAAATGTAAACACCATTACTGCTGAAGGAAAAATAAGACAAAGAAAGCATAAGGTAAGGAGGCAGGGGAACCAAATCGTTCGCCTTCACGATGAATATTTAGATTGACAGAAATGTTCAATGAATGCGCACTAGTAGCAAGTTTTTTTCGCAGAACTTGTAATAATGTCACGTCTAAAATAAGGTAATTACGAGGAAACAATTTCCGGTGAATTTGCACCCGGACAGGAGAAACAAGGAAAACCTTGTGTGCCGTTCGACCTCCGAGAAAACTGGGTCCAGCACGAGTGCTTGTGCCACAAGTGACAAGCACAGAATAGCTCATGCCAGTACCAGCCAGTTCAGGGTGAAGGGTTCGTGCTGCTGGTTGCCAGCCAGCAAGAGCACGCGCTAACGCAGCCCATTTGGCGGGTAATGTGAAAGCATGCAATAATACACTCGGAAACATTTGTTGTGCTAATTTATCTATGTCCTGGTTGTACAGTACCCCCAACTGGCCTTGTTGCTGGTTGTACAAAGCACGACCACCAATAAGCTTCGATAGAATTGGTTAAAATGAAGGACCAGTAATCGAGGTACCGACTTAGAATGGTTGGGACTGCTCTTACTATCGTGGTTGGTGCATTCACCCCTTCCTCAAGACGGAATGGTTACAAGCCAGTAACCACCGTGACTGTCATCCTTCAGTTACAATGGCCCCGCGCCACTTGGATCAGGGATGCTACAAGGTGCATTTTCTGTCACGCAGCCACTGCTTCCACTCACTGTCTCGCATCAACCTTCCTGGTGCAGGTCACAAATATTTAACATGAAAGGCACGACATTATCCATGACGTGAAAGGCTCGACATTAACATTTCAATTTAAAATTGTTTTCATGGCACTGAATAAAGGCCACGTGACACACCTATACCTGTAGCAATAGAGCTCGACGATGGCCTACTAGAAGCCACCTTTTAGGGGCGAGGCACCCCAGGGGCTGGGGCTGTTGGCGCCTCCTGTCGTCGTAGTTGTCTCGTGCATTCACAGTACTAAAACACCGAGAAACTCATTCACACCTCGCGCTAGAACATAAAGCGCACTGAAAAAGCACCTGGACACCTGTTTTTTGCCACCTTGCGCTAGAGAGCTTCGAGCTTCAAAGACACGAGACATTTACAGCAAAGCTCTACCCCCCGCTGGTTTCACCTCCGTCGGCAAAAACGCCAAGGCGCCAAGAAGACACTTATACACTGCATGCTTCGCCGTTCCCAAGGTTTCACGTTAGTGAAGATGGCCCGAGATTTTTTTTGTAAGACTCTATAGTAATACCCTGGAGTCATTTACTGAAGATAAGTTACGGCTTTCTCCGGTGTCCTGTGTGCATGCAATGCAGCCTTACCGTACGATTAACAAATAAGAGCAAGTGAAGCGAATAAAATAAGGCAGCTAGTACTCTACTACATTCAAATGGACGCATCCCGGCAGAAAGTGTACATCAGGCTGTCATGTTTTAACCCACCAAACCTAGTGAACTGTTTCAATTTGCAGTACCTTGACTATGGGATCTGTCATCGCCTCCTGTATTTTTACAATGCCAAGCGCATCGTGCGCTTCCCAAAGGGAGTGAGTGGTACGCCTGCAGTGCCAACCTGTCGTAAAGTGGATCCCCGAGCTGAACCGCGATCACCAAACCGTAACTGAATTCAAGAGCGGCTTGTGCCTGGTTGCCAAGGCAACCGATGTTTGAGATTGCCATAGTAATGGCACTCGCGCCAGCGTCAGAAAACTCAGAGCCGCGGCGGAGCACGTTTTGCCAACGTTGCCGCTTTCCACCATGCGTCACCCCGAGATGAACCGGTCATGTGACTAAAGCGCTGGGAAGGCTCCCGATTGGGGGAGAGTGGCCGGAGTAGAAGGAGAGGGCTTGGTTGGCTGGTCCGGGCTGATGCGTTTGGCATTGTAAAAATACAGGAGGTGATGGTTCTGTGCAAGCTTCAAAAATGTAGCCTTGACTAAATATCTGTTATTTAGTCGAGGCTACATTTTGATTTTTTTATTTAAGAAGTGCGAGTTACATGCCTCCTTCATGGTCGCTTTAACATGACCAAGAAGGCAGTGTTGAAGCTTCCGTGTCGGTTCCCCAAACCGCTGGCTAAATTGCAAGCAGTGGCTAGAGCCACGTAACACTGCATTCAGTACTTCAGACTTGTAAACAGCTTGAAGCCAATTAAATAAATGGAGCCCGTCAGATGGAACTTTTCCGTACCGGCCACGACGCCTTACTGATTAAGGCATTGTACTACTAAGCAAAGTTGCAGACTCGACTCACTGCTGCTGAAGATGTTTTCCTGATAGAGGGGGGTTAAAACTGAAAAGCATCCTTGTACATGAGATAGACCATAATGTAAACACAAGTCACGAAAGCAAAGTTTTGCTAATGGCTACAGTCTCGACCTATACATGCACAGTTCAAAGACATAACCAGGATTCTAGGTCACAGCAGTCTATTACTGAAGTGAACAAATGCATTGTGCAAAAAAAAAAAAAATGCTTTCGCTAATACCAAGTACATTTTAGCAGAACCACGGGCGATTTTTACCAGGAACCACCAAAGGTTTTTTGTCCCAGCAATTTTTTAAATGGCGTTCCCGCACACCTTTAAAAAATGTGTAACTAGAGACTCGAAATAAAATGCTTGGCTTATTGGCCGCCCTAGGTGCGAGCTGTGTTGCAGGCCATTTTAGGGACTTGCGATTTGTGGGCACAGCAACGCAAGATGTACCCTCGCTCAAAGGATACTGCAAAGTAAGCAACTTGTTCCTTCTCTAATTCCGTGCACATGAACCTCAAAAACCAATTTGCCCATGCCTCAATTAATTTTTCTTTTCCTGCTGCTGAAATCGTTTCGTCTGTTGGCCACAAGTGATCATCTACTTTACAGCAAGAGTTGCTCCAATGAAAGACCTCTTCTAAACTGATTAGGATCACTTTACACAGCGGAGAAAAGGACGACTGCAGAGCATCTTTGCAAAAGATGGAGGTCACACCACTTTACGCCTTTGGTGTAGAGAAGGCCGCCTGATAATAGCGTTTTAGTGGACAAGCATTTGCACGGTAGTTTGTCCTTCACGGTGACGTGCATCAAAGGATTGCATCCTCGTTAAACAGAAGCCTCAACGAACTGCTCACACTGCAAAGTCATGGACAATGTCAACTGTCTACAAGTACGATAAGAACTCTGTCGTTCAAGGCACACACTTTTTATGACTCATGCCCGTGCCACACAAGCAGAAAAATGACATTACGTGCTTAAGGGGGGGATCTTAAAACAGCTCCCTTTATTTGTCAAGTAAACTCTGTGAAACTTGTCAGTCTTGGTGCTTTTTTTCCACTTATTTCAAATATGGCAATATTTTTTGAGTAAGTCAATTAGTTACCAAGATAATTAGTCATTTTTGGAGTAACAAGTAACAGTGTTAGTCTTAAAACTGAAGTCTTTATATTTTTCAATACTACGAACCCTGGTGATTGCCATAAGAGAATCGGTTTTTTGATGCACTGCTTGTAACTAATTTTACACGCCATTAAACTTCGGTGTTTGAAATGGGCATTCGAAGTTGTTCCTTGCCACTGGTGCCACCAAAGTTTAATGGCGTGTAAAATTAGTTCTACGCAGTGCATCAAACAACTGATTCTCTTATTGCACTCACCAGGGTTCATAGTATTGGAAAATATAATGATTTCAGTTTTATGACCAACACTGTTCTGTCCACTGTTCCTCCAAAAATGACTAAATATCTCTAATTATCTTGGTAACTAATTGATCAACTGAGAAAATATTGCCATATTTGAAATTAGTGGGGAAAAAGCGGCAAGAATGACAAGTTTCACAGCATTTACTTAACAAATAAAGAAAGCTGTTTTATAAGCAGTGTCTCCCTTTAAGGTCTTAAGAAACCAGACGACATTATTTGGGCGGTCCGTGCTACACGCCAAAACGCAAGGGCATTAAATGTGTTAGGCATAATGGTGATAATGATCCGGAAGAGAAATGCACTCATACTGCAGAAGTATTTAAAGTGGAGAAAAACTTTTTAGAAGGGTTAAAAATGTTTTTTTTTTTTAAACGAAAACGAGTATTTTCTAAACAAATGGTGTGAGCCGTTTCTAAAAGTGGCTTCAGCAGCTGCCGTCGCCTGCCAGCGGTAGCCAAATCCGAAATATTCAAAACAACAGGTAACATGACATTTTGCCTTTCGCCGCAGTTTTAGTGAACTTTGTCTTCTTCAGAACTCCGCCACTAAGAGGGCGCAAAAATTCGTCCTATTTCGAAGTCAGCTACGTTTCCACGTCAATACTCTGAAGCTGACAGTTTCATAGGTCCCATTTCGTGCCCATCGCGTTTGGGAGTAGCCAGATTTAAGGCGTTCGTGAGGACGAATGAGTTGTAGGGAACTTTTTAAACCAGAAATGACATTAGAGCGGAGGGCATTAGATTTTTGCGTGTAGCAGCGAATTAATGGCATTAAAAAATACTTAAACACTTAATGTCATTTTTCGTGTAAGTGCGGTGCGGGTATCAGCCAGCTACAGCACTGCACACGGAAGACAAAGCAGGAAGGAAGGGGGAAAAAAAACCTGAAGTGGATTTAGCAACAGCTGTGGCTAAAAACAAGCTATTGTGCTAGCTAGCTGCAGGCAACAGTAGCTGAGAAAGCTGTCGCCTGATGCAATGAAATTCAGATATTCTAGGCAATGGACAATGCTACCGAGGTAAAAAAAAAAAAAAACAAAGCCAAAGAAGAAGGGAAACTCTGGACTGTGCTACAGAAGCTGCACTGTGCATACCGTTCGCACAAAATACTGAATTTGCCCAAGGCCACTTGCGACCTGTAACGCCGGTGAAAAAAAAATCAAGGTTTAGAGGCTGTGTGCATACAACTACACTCTGCTCCAGATTTCTTGCTGTTATTGTGTTTAAAAGCAGCTAATCTAGACCCGAGGCAAGGAAAACTCTGGACCAAACTACAGAGGTTCCGCGGTGTATACTGTTTGCACAAAACACAAGACCACTTTACGCCCTACTGAAAATATCGAGGTTTAGAAGCTGTGTGAATACAACTACAACCCGAAGCAAGGAAAACTCTGGACCAAACTACAGAGGTTCCGCGGTGTATACTGTTTGCACAAAACACAAGACCAATTTACGCCCTTCTGAAAAGATCGTGGTTTAGAAGCTGCGTGAATACAACTACAATTTGACTGTTTATTTTTTGTCCCCAAAGGGGAACCAATCTAGACCAGAGGCATAGCCTCACCTCTTGTGCAGGGATCTAGGAAGCTGTGCAGGCTTTGCAGTACTAGCTCCGAAAGAGATTCGCCCCTATTTCTTTGATTGACTACGGTTTTTAATGCACCGAAGATACACTTCGGCTATGGGGTGTGCCATAGTGGAGGGCTCCAGAGTAATTTTCACCACCTAGGGATCTCTAACATGCGCCAAAATTTCGACACAGGCGTTGTCGCTTCTTGCCTCTTCCATCTTAAAAGCAGCCGCCGCGGCTGGGATTGAACCCCCATCCTTGAGCTCAGCAGCATAACGCCCTAGCCACAGCACCTACCCCCGAAGGAACCACAAGTAATCGGACTAAATTCTACGCCCATGATGACCAGAACACACACTGCGCAAGGAACACAATGATTCCTCAACACCCTTTTTTTTCTTTTGAAGTAACAGGAAAAGTCGGGCAAGCTGGTAAGGTTGCATGGTCGAACGAGGCGCGAAAGAAACGATGAAAACAGACAAACAAATAGGACAGGACGGCGCGCTACTAACATCGCAACTAAGGTTTTTATCCTTTTTTTTGGTCACACAGTATCTTATTTTGTGTTTTCTTTCTCACTTCATGTATATATCTCCGTGTTTTTCAACAAACGTTCTTGTTTTTCATTCATGCAACGCCGGCGAACAATCCGCGACGGCGCCTTCAAGCGCGACTGTCGAGTCCCGTTCCCGGAAGTATCAGGTCCCCCCGTGGCTTCGATTAACCACGCGCCAGCAATCGGTTTCGATGCGGACCGCGAGAAAAGCGGTCAGCCGCACGCGGCGCGTGGTCGCCAAGGGCGCGCTATCATCAGTTGCGGGTCACAACAGCGCGATAAGGGAAGACACGCCTATCGCCACGACGGGACGCTCATTTACTTATCAATTGCGGAAAGCGATGCGGAGAAATACGGCGGCGCCCACAACGCGGTCACCGGCGTCGCAAAAACCGTCTTCCTCCAATACTATTGCTGCTACGTGCTACGCACACAGCTTGCAACGAAAGCTACAGTGACAGTCGCTCAGTGCAACGCCTCGTTGCTCAGTGTCAGTCGCGTAGCGTCAATATCAGGTTGCAAGGAGCGTGTCGCGCATGAAATTTTCTCGAACGCGTCGTCAGGAGAGATTTGTGTCGTACGCGGCAGCCCTCCGATCACGGTTGCAGATGAGTCGGCGTTCCCATTTGCAAACCCGCTTACCTCCCCGAATGCAAATCCGTGGTGGCCCCCTCTAGCTCGTGTCTGTCGTCACGGGGGAAAGCCGTTCTCGCATGTGTCGCTCACGTTGAAACGATTCGATGGGCGCGGCAAAAGATCCACGCGCCGCCGTCGCGAAGGGGCCATCTTCGCCAGTATCGGCGAAAAGTACACACACACGCGAGGAAACCGGTGCCGGGCCGCTTGCTAAAAAGCGAACCCCATCTCCACCGCGACGCGGTGTCCGGCTATCGATTCTTTTTCTACCTTCAAGTCGCTTACCGGTCCGGCACTACCCTTCGAACAAGGCAGCCCGTCCGCTCGAGGCAAGCGACACAACCGGCCGGCGACCGAACGAGCGCTGTGGGCAACCTGTCAACCCATTTCATAGGAACGTCGCTGCCCTCTCGTCCAAACACACGGCGGCGGTGTGCGGCTAGGACTAGCCAGTCCGCGGCGCCGCCGGGCGAAAGCGCTGCTTCTCCTATGCGGCGACACTCACCTTCGAGCAGCCTCTGCAAGCACATTGTCTATGTTGAGTCTTTCGGGCTGATCGGCCATCGAAGACGGTAAGCCTTGGGAGGAGATCGACCGGGAGCGCTGCCGCCGAACGCCTTTCTCGCCGATAACGCTGCTCGCGATTCAGCCGACCGACATGGATTGATGACGTCAGCGCTGCGCGAGCTACGAGCGTGGTCGCCGTGAGGAGAGAGAGAAATAACATTTATTGAAAGAGCGTGGAGGATGTACGGCTGGCACCCTAACGTCGCTGGGACGAAGCTTGCGTTGTGCTCAGCCAGAGCTCTTCGATGGAGCTTTGGTTGCACGTGCTCGCACCTTCGGCCTGGTATGTGTTCTGTACTGCAAATTTCACCACATGAATGAAGACATGTCCACATGCGATGCACTTCGCTTCAGTTCTTGCGCTAGGTATGAAGGAAAAGACTACTCGCGAGGCGGCAAATGTCAAGTATTACTTGCAACATTAGTACATAACTGTCCTACATTTAATGCTTCGTGAGATTGCAGCCAGACCAGACTGCAAGCTGGCTCGAAGCGATGCCACACACCGCTTGGACGCGTGGCGCCATCCATCGTTTGGCAGATAGAGCTAGCAGTGATGACCAGGACGCGGGCTATTGAAAAGCAATTTGTGAATTTTGTAGTTAGAGGCGGCGCGACTTTCGTTGTTTCGTTTATCTCGCTCGCACTTCGGATGGGCTCCGCCGTTTTTCTGCGCTTTGTACAGGTTAAAATGCCTTTTCAGCGTGTCCCTCTGCTGCTTTAACGAACCAAAGTGTACGAATTCGTCCGGTACTCGTCTTATCAGAGAAGACGTCGTTTTATACCGGCAAGAAGGCCTCGAACTCCAACCTCCTGTGAGCAGGGGCTGGGCCTATTAGGCCTAGTGCTTGCACCACAACGACACTCAGGCAGCGGAATGCCCGGCGAAGATACTGAACGCACCGGACGTGCACGTCACCGCGACGAAATGGCAGAGGGACCTCTCAACGAGGGTATGACCCTGGGGCCATGGACTTTTGTGAGTAGTGAGAGCACCACACCGCCCATACCACCAACAAACGAACTCACTGCTAGTGGCGTCAAGGACGACGGGGAAGACACCAAGACTGGAATCTTCGGCTCTACAAACGTCGAGAGCGACTGCGCGAGCCCGTGAAAGAAGCGGAGACACTGGGCAAGACGACTGACACAGGTGGGAAACCTTTGAGAGACACCTTCCTAGCCTCAAGCCATTCCAATACCGGATTGTTGTTAGACCGCGAGGAGGCATGAAGTGTGAGGTGGAGGGGGAGGTGACTCGCAGCGTTCGAGCAGCCTGCCTAACTCCCTTACAAGAATGCCCGCTCATCCGAGTGCACGACAGCCAAAACATAGCCCTTATCTGCACAAACAACTCGATGACGCGACGGAACTCCTGAAGATAGGACACCTGCGCATACAAGGAAAGACCTAGAAGTCAGCACTTACTCAGCGATGCAAGAGGAAGTATGCCGAGGAGTCATTCACGGGGTGGACGACGGAGCGACCGACGCGGAAATCGAGCACGAACTTTTGGCACCAGGATATGAGATTTTGGGCGACTGGGTAAATCGAGTTCGGCCGTGATCGTCTTCTCCGGCAAACGAGTTCCCTACACGGTGCGCTACGCATGGTTGGAGAAGCGGTGTTTTATCTACCGGAAGACGCGTGCCGCATGTTTCACTGTGGAGAGGCGGGACACAGAACGGACGTATGCCGAAACCCAAGGGCTTGCCTGCGAAGACTGCGGACAACCAAACGCATGGAAGACCATTCGTGCACTCTCACGTGCGCACTATGCAAGGGACCGCACAAGACATACTCCAGTGAGTGCAAGGAGAAATTCTTCAGGCCAGACACACCGGGGAAAAAACAAGAACGTAGTTCAAAATCCGTATCACGGTAGTGTACCAAAACCGGGATCCCAGCAACAACTGGCGCGGGGAAAGGAAATAAGAATACACCTTGGCGACAGGAGCGGTACACCTGCTGTGAAGAGAGCAAAGGGGCGACGTCATGCGGCCGCACACACGAGTGGGCGACTGCAGTGACCGGAGCGAAAACCCGGGACAGGGCCTGGGCGAGCTCTCTGCCGGGCAACACTCAGCTGCAGCAGCAGCACACGAAAAAGAAGAAGCACGTCCTCAGGCACCAGCAATCTCTTCAGGCCAAGGATCAAGCCAAAGCACAGAACAGTCAGGTGGCAGGGACTGGCTTACCCCACTCTTGATTACACACAGAAATACAAACACTCCAGACCGAAAACCAATCGCCAAAAGGGCGAAAGAAATCAGAGCGCCTGCGATGCAGAACTTCAGCTT
>CM023453.1:113186531-113323955 GCA_013339765.2 Haemaphysalis longicornis
ATGCATTCCCCATAGAGCGGTTTGGTCGACCGAGCGTTGATAAGATCTCTGGATACATGGCGCGTGGGTGAAACTCGGTTACATGAAAATCGCGAAAAACGAACAGTTCTAGATAAGACAATACACACATCAATCATGAAGAAGCGTGCAATAGTATACCTTTACCTTGCCTTGCCTATACCTTAGTACAATAGTATACCTTCGCATGTAAAATTGTACTTTTCATCTGTTTTTTGTATTAATAGGAGGTCCCCCTGACAGTTTCGTAACTTTGGGACCTCCTTCTGTATAAATTAATGTCGCAATGTTTGTTGTTGTTGCAATAAAGGTAAAAAGCCCACCTCTGGAAACCACAAATCGATAAACATTTAGATCGTTCGTAGATGCGTTGCTTAGTGCGCACACAATTGTCGCACGGTATCGTTCTTCGTTTTGATTAGGGCCTTTGAAGGATTGACGATCGATTGGACCCACTTTCAGCATATAGTTTCATACTAATACATACTAGAGGGAATCTGGCGCCACTGTCTAGGGAAGCCGCGCTTCAGCGAGCGTTCCGTCATGTACCCGGCAGGCATGTTCCACTTGTCTTTGGCATGGCTCATGAACAGGCTGAAAAGTTGGCTCTGGCTGCAAAAAAAGCAACAATATTACCGTCCTCCATGATTACGGTAGATGGTTCATGAAGTTTGTTTTGTTATTACAAAACTGAAACTCCAAAAAGATTAATTTGTCAGTAGTTGTTTACGAGCTTCATGCACGATGAACAAGAAAAAAGTGTTACCTTTTTTGTTGATTTTGGCGTCGAGACAAAAAAGAAACCGTATGGCTAGAAAAGCCAAGTAGCTGAAGAAGGAATACGTTTTTTTTCTTGAATCGGGATCAGGTATTTGGGGTGGAGGAGGCCCCAACCGGGGCCGCCGCGACCGCCAGGGCCCGGGAGGTGGTCAGGACTTGGCCTGACTCCCCCGGGTCACGCAACATCTGCTCCCAGAGGTGAGGGGAGGAGGAACGGGGGGGGGAAGGGGGTACGGGGGCTGGGGCATTCAAAGAGGGAATGGTAGTGAGTGTCGGGTGCCCCGCAGGCTGGACAGGTAGGGTCAGTAAAGAGGTGTGGACAGGTGAGGAACGTCGACAGCACGGCGGCCCGCGATTGCAGAGACAGATTTCCCTCTAGTAGAAATTAGTATGAAATTCTGACTTTCAGCGTAGGTTTGCATGCACTTTTAGCTTTCCCTCTTCTCTCAACTTTCATAGGTATGGAGGGTAAAATTTTAACTATTGTGAGAAAATTGCAACAACGACCAGCGCGGACTTATCGACCGGGCAAGACGAATCGCAGCAGCAAATGGGGCCCTGGACTAAGGGCATCACGTCTGAGAGCTAGTCTGACTTTCTAATAAAGTTTCTACTAGCTTTATTAAGGCAAACGCGAAAAACCATTGTTGTTGCGCGGTCAAAAAAAAAAGTCAAGCATTTCCCAAGTAAGAGGGAAGATGGCAAAGTACGAATGCTCGAGTTTGCCCGAGTTATACCAGAGTTACCCGATTTGATCCGGAGGGGCGCTATGTTAAAGTCTTTGGCATTCGCACGTTACGTACCTCTCACTTGGGAAATGCTTGGGTAAGCGCCCTCGAGCGTCGGAATGCGGAGCCGACGAGCGAGCGCCCTCACGCGGACGGAACGCGAAGCGAATCGGCACAGCGGCGCGCCGCCCGCAGCTAAGCCGAGCAGGAGACCGTTGCTACTCCGAGACCGTTGCTACGCACGCTCTCTCGCCGCCTCCGCGCCGTTTGCTAGGGGAGAGGGGGAGCGCGGACGCGGGAGAGACGCGCGCGAAGGCGCAGTACCGGCGAGGGGGAGATGTCACGGGAGGGGGAGAGGCACGCGCCGAGGATGAGTGCAAACCTAGCGGGGGGAGAGGCGCGCCAGCTGCAAGCACGTGATCTCACGGCGCGAGGGGGAGGGGGAGCAGACGCAAGGCGCCAGCGCGCGGTCACGTGGGAGTGTGACGTCACGGCGCGAGGAGCGGTGCGGAGCCGGCTGCTTGGGCGGCGCGAGCAGCCACGGTGCGCGGGATGGCGGAGGTGCGCGCGCGGTCGATCTGGAGGTGGGTGGAGTGTTGACGTGGGTGTCGCTGCGCCGTTGCTACGCACGCTCCCCCCTCCGCTTTTCGCGCCGTTGCTAGGGAGAGGAGGAGGCGTTCACTGCTGACGGCGGAAGGTTCGGGGTCGCTTACGAAGTAAATTCGTACTTAAAACGTGGTGGCCGCCTTAAACAGTTTTAATAAAGAACACGTGTGATCCCACGCAATGTGAACCCGCGTCTCCACAGTAGCAGCCTAATGCTCTGACAGTGCACTAAGCTCGCATCGGCACACCGGTAGTAAGAGAGGCGCCAACTTTTGCTCTTTCTCGTTCAACGCAAGGCGGGAAGAGCTGTCCGTGTCGTCGACGTACTGGGGCTGCACTCGGGAGGGAAGTGCACTTCGCCGGGGTTGCCGACTTTGAGGGCGCCGGTGCTCTTCTGTTGACCGATGCACCGGGAGCGAAGAAGTGGAGCGGTTGGCCTTGCTGCCCGTGGCGTTCAGCCGGAGCACCGCTGCACCGGCGTGGGGCCCCGTTCCGTTGCTGGAAGCCATGGCTCCCTTCGTGTCGGTGCGCGCCTGCTGAGTCAGTGTTCTCAGTGGCCAGGTGAACTCGGTGGGCGAGATAGAAGTCGTGGCGGTCCTGGACGAGACGGCTGCACCCCGCCGATGCACCCGCCGCCATGACGCAGACGGCACCCCGCGCTACGGTGAAGAAAGACGAGTACGGCGCATAAACACGGATAGGCATAAACACGAGGGCAGAGTGATAACGGCTGTGGACGCAGATCCCCTAGGCCTGTTCTTTGGAACTGTGCTATCTTCGTACGCTTGGCGGCACGGGGTGGTGGTGCCAGAAGATATGGCTCATATGCAGTCGGGGGATTGCCCAGGAAACGAGCGCTCACTGAGAGAAACTAGATAGTCAGTGATTTGAAAAATGCATGTAACGAATGCGTTTAAAGAAGGCTTTTAGGGTGGGAAATATAAACAACAGACAAAAATAAAAATCGCCTGAACATGAGATGTAGCACCAGAAAGTGTTGAAACCAATACCAAACCAAAAATGTAAAGAAAAGACCATCTAAAGCACGTAAAGAATAAAACAACAGAAGTTGGTGAAGGAGAGGCTATGGCCAGGAAGGCACCGATATCAATCATCATAGACGCCGGGATCTTTGGAGAAATGCCCGGCATGGCCATCTGGGGGGCTAGCCCGAGAGTCAGCCAGATTCAAAATGAATAAAGTGTACGGTGCAGCTAAGATCTGCGCGCTAGAACCCAGCACCGTCGCCCGCAATGATAAGAAAAGTTGTTGCCGTTGTGCCTTTCTTAACGGCACATACCCGCTTGGAGGATTGACCAGGAATCAGGATCTTTTAGGGGGCTATGGGCCCACGTACTCCAAAACATTCTCAAAATTACGAACCGGAGACGTAAAAGTTGTAGAATAGTATGTGCCGTGTCACACCTGAACGTTACACGGCACGTTCGACGACACGTGACAGGTCACGTGTCGTCACGTGACGACGAGAAGCCGGTAGAGGTAATTTGTTCCAAAAGACAAAAAATGAAAGCGAAGAAAGACGTAAATACGACATGTGGCAGAAGTAGAGAACCTTTCAAGAGTACTGTGATTGTGGTGAGTTTGTTAACGTTCATGATTGAAAATCAGCTTGAAAAAAAAAACACAGGAAAGGAATTAGAAGTAGACAGAACAGCGCTGTCCTGTCTACTTCACGTTCATTTTCTGTGCTGTGTTTTTCTCGCGCTTATTTTCAATCACGATAGAGAGACTTTATTGGAAAAGGAGTGCCATCTGTGGTAAGGTCTTTAGGCACAGAACGCGTGAGTAAAACTGCCCTTCCATTCGGTGGAGAAGGTTACATTAAAATCGCAAAAAACGAACGGTTCTAGATAAGACATTACACCCGTGGATCATGAAGGAGGAGTGCAATAGCGTACCCTTATCTCAAAAACCATGTATCTTTCGTAGATGCGTTTATTAGCGAGTGCAAAATCGTCGGATGGTTTCGTTCTGCGTTTGCGATTTGGGCCTTTGAAGTTTGGCGATCGCTTTGACGCACTTTAAGCGAAGGTTGAATGCACTTAGCTTCCCCACTTTTTTTTAACTTTCTTTAGGAAGGGAGGTTAGAATTTTGCCTATTCTGAGAAATCTGCAACCTGACGATTGCACTGTAGCTTTATTAAGGCGAAAGCGAAAAACCATTGTTGATTGCTCGGTCAAACACACAAAAAAGAAATAACCCCGTGTCTCCACTGCAGTAGCCTAACGCGCTTCCACTGCACTATCTACGTTTCTTATTGTAGCCCTGGTGGCATCGGCACACCGGTAGTACAGCTTAGACGCCAACTTGTGCTGCTCTTTCTCGCTGAAAGCAAGGCGGGAAGAGCTGTCCGTGGCGTCGACGTACTGGGGCTGCACTCGGGAGGGAAGTGCACTTCGCCGGGGTAGCCGACCTTGAGGACGCCGGTGCTCTTCTGTTGACGATGCACCGGGAGCGAAGAAGTGGAGCGTTGGCCTTGCTGCCCGTGGCGTTCAGCCGGAGCACCGCTGCACCGGCGTGGGGCCCCGTTCCGTTGCTGGAAGCCATGGCTCCCTTCGTGTCGGTGCGCGCCTGCTGAGAGTCAGTGTTCTCAGTGGCCAGGTGAACTCGGTGGGCGAGGTAGAAGTCGTGGCGGTCTGGACGAGACGGCGAATGCACCCGCCGATAATGGAGACGCACCCCGCCACGGCGATGACGAGTACGGCCATAAACACGAGGCCAGAGTGATAACGGGTGTGGACTCAGAGCCCCTAGGGCTGTTTTCTTGGAACTGTGCTATCTTCGTAGGTTCGCAGCGCAGCGGTGGTGGTGGTGCCAGAAGAGACATCTCATACCAAGTCAAGGGGATTGGCCAGAAAAGGGGCGCGCGCACCGAGGGAAACCATATGCTCTGTAACTAAATAAATACATTTAACGAATGCATTTAAAGTGGGCGTTTCGCGGGGAAATATTAACAGAAAAAAATTAAAAAATTGCCTGAACATTAGATGTAGCACCAGAAAGCGTTGACACCAATACAAAACGAAAACTTGGAAAAAGTAAGTAGAGAAAAAACCATGCACAGTAGACTCTCGATAAACGGAACTTCAAGAGACCGAAAATTTAGTTCCGTTTAACAGGACTTCCGCTTACTGAGATGTGTGAAATCGCAGATTTATGTTACGTACGTACACACACAAAGCAGTAGACGGTGAATGCAGCTGATAGTTTTTAAGAAAGCAAGAAAACTACAAGAGGTTCCGGCACAGCATTCCCAAAGCTGACTTGACAACAGTGAGTCACCGTGCACTACAAAATGCAACAATTACTTTTGTTTGAGTTCTTGCAACTGCATCTTCACGAAGGCTAGACGCCTCAACTTCGGGAGTGCTTACGTGCCACCGAATTTAAAAGACGGCAACGCGGTAATGAAGCGCGAATAGCACCATGATGACACGAACGAGGCGGCCGAAGCTGAGCCCTGTAACCTCGGCGTCTTGAATCGAGACCGAACAACTGGAACAAGAACTGCGATGTTGCATTCGTTGCGCTAACACGGCTGACCACTAACGAAACGAGGCTTACGAGGCCAACGAGGCTAAAATAACATGGACGAATAAATAAAAAATAGCCGGAACCGTAAAAATTCCCCGCATTTCCCCGAGGGGAAGAATGTGAAAGTGCGAATGCACGAGTTGAATTTGCGCGGTTCGGTAATGTTCGCGAAAGAGAGATCACACACACACACAACTACAAAGAAAGAAAGATGCATTTATTCACAGACACCTATTTGTGTTGTCGTTGTACTTGATTGCTAGAGCGGATCTCAGCTTTGAAATTTTGTGTCAGTACTCCTTTAAGCAGGTGCATTAGCCCTTCTCACGCCCGATTCTGGCCAATTCCCCACGTGGGTATGTGCCATCTCAGCGGCCAGGCAGCGCGCGCCCATCTCCCCCCGTTGCCAAGGAAGGCGAGGAGATTCCTGGCCAATCCCCCACGTGGGTATGTGCCATGTCAGCGGCCAGGCTGCGCGCGCCCATCTCCACGTGCGCGGACATCGCTGGTGGACGCAGGTTCAGGGTCGCTTAAGAAGTGCATTGCACTTAAAAGCTGATTCTCATGCCAATGGGTTTCACAATAAGAAGCTCCATTTCTGGTTCCGTTTACACGGTGACGCGGAAATTTTAGTTCAGATTACCGAGAGTTTTTTTTTTTTTTTACGTTATCTGGACACGAAACCAACCAACTTACAGGCTACTGTTCCCAGAGTTACTCAATATAGAGTTACTCAATATAGACAGTTGCGAAACTCCGCTTCAGAATCCGGGCGGCGCTAGCCCCCCCACTCCGTGGAAGCTGAGGGGCAAGTCGACGCGCGCGGCACCTAGGAGATAAAAACGGAACTTCGCTAAACTATTATTATTCAAAATTCTTCTGTAAAACAAAGATTGCTTTTTAAATTAAAACACAATAATTACGTAAAATTTACTTGTGTTCTTGCGGCTTTTCTTTTTATGACTTACGGCAGCAGCCGCAAGCACTTGAGTACTGCTTCAACGTCTGCCGACAGACGACAGGCTAGTCAACTTGCCCCGTGCTTGCCCCGGCGCAGGGGGGCAACCGAAGACCGGCTTTCGATACATGGGGCCTATGGGGAGTTTCGCAACTGTCTATACGCCTCGAGCTTCGCGATCGCTTAGCGCCGCCTGCCGCCGCTTCTCCGCGGCGTTGACGGGATGTGCGCTGCGTGCTGATAGGGCTCGTGCATTGTTGCGGTTCTGTTTCGCTTCTTTTCGCCTTTCCGCGCCTCCCCCCCCCCCAAAAAAAAAAAACAAAAACTGTTATGATGACGTTTATAAGCAAGAGTACGTTTAGGTCACTTAAAAAGCAGCTGCGTCTTCGTAGAGCACGCGATCGCCTGCAAGAGCTACCCGGGGACGCGGTTCTGCGCGCATCGTCGCCGCTCTTCCGGGCGTCGGCGGACAATAGCAGCATATCACCCCTGTCACCATCCAAATACGTCAGGAACAAATGTATTCTACTGCCGCCTCGTTTAGACCTGATACTGGAACAGTGAGAGGTTGGCTTCATTTTGCAGCGTGGACAAACGAATGCGGCTTTGTTTCGAATGTATACGTCGCAGGAAAATGTTTCGGGGATGTGATTAGCAAATCCCGGACAATAACTTATGTATTTTATAAGAATATATGCCATGCGAAAATGTTAAGTATATTTCAAGCCTGTACGTCGTTAAATATGTGCCCACACACTGCCTTATAGCAGAACCAAGGCAATCTAATGTGAAACCACCGAAAAATACATGCTGTGCAAGTGCGGAAGAAAAATAATAGCTCTAACGGAAATGAAAAAAAAAAATACAGTGCAGCTTCTGACGTGCTAAAGACGTTCGTCAAAACTTAGCCAGGTAGGGCTCACCAGACCACTATACGCGAAATGCACCGCTATTTCGCGAGACGTAGGGTGGGGGGTTAGGGGAGGAGACACGTTGTACAAATGCGAGCGGAATCAAGCAAGAACGTTTTGGTAATCACACACGCAAAATCTCGCGTTCAGTGTCGTTTTGTTTTTCGTCTTCAACGAACACCTGATCGTTCGGCGACGCTTTTTTGGAAGTATACAGGGCAGGCAGTTCGCAAGCGATGAAAGAGGGGGGTTTCAGTTTCTCCTTTATTCTGCAGGCTCCCTGTGCCATGTGACGGTATTTCGAAGAAGCGTTTAGTAGCGGACCGGCCGATTATATTCTAAGCCAGTCTGAGCGCTGGGTCGCAGAGAATATAAGTAGCAGAACGAAGGTTTGCGGGCGCTCACCTCACGACAAGACGACTTTGTCGTGTGCTGATCCCCGAGTATAATTCTGCATTATCCGTCGTACTACGTTGAATATTCCCGAAATTAACACACACAGGCTTGTAAGTGGTGGTGACCAATATCTGAGGTATATTATTGGCAAAAGTAACTGGCGTGCTGTCAGGTATGAGTGTACCGCTGAATATGTAAGCGCACAAAACTGATTTACATCGTAGAAAACTGATTTACATCGTAGTCGTATACCCGTAGCATGAACATCAGAGGAACGGGTGGTTATGGAGACACTGCTAGTAAATTCAGGGCAGTGTAACTACGATCAGGTCCATGCATATGCCGGTTCCGCGACGCTGGCCTGTGACACACACCTGGCGCTTATACCGACCGAATATACCACACTAAGATCGCGTCAGAAACATTTACACTCTCGTAAACACATCCCATTTGGGAACAGAGTGACTGCTTCACATAAACATGGATTTCCAACGCCCGCAAACGCTAAATCTCAGTCGTGAACATGCCGCAAAAGCAGCGGCGACAGTGGGGAGCGGGACGGAGACTCCCGCGCCTGCTTCCGAAACGGGCCGCTAGGCGTTTTTCAGTGGCGCCCCTACAGGCCGCGCTCGAGGCGTATATCCAGTAACTCTGACTGTTCCGTTTAAATGGCAATTGCGTTTAAGCGATTTCCGTTTGTCGAGATTCTACTGTAGAGCATGTAAACAAACAATTCAAGATGAATAGTTGGTGAAGGACATGCACTGGGCACTGATATCAATGATCATAGACGCTGGAATCTTTTGGAGGGACGCCCGACATGACCATCGGGAGGCTAGAACGAGAGACAGCCAGATTCGAAAATGAATAAATGTACGGCGCAGCTAAGATCTGCGCCTCTGCGCGGCTAGAACCCAGCACCGTCGCCCCGAATGATAAGATTAAAACGAAAGTTGTGCCGTTGCGCTTTTCTTAATGGCACATACCCGCTTGGAGGATTGGCCAGGAATCAGGAGCTTTGAGGGGGCTATGTGCACACGAACTTCATAAAATTCTCTCGCCTACGAACGGTAGACGTAAAAGTTGTAGAATAGTGCCTGAGCGAGACACGGCAGGTTGACCGTCGTCACGTGAAAACGAGAAGCCGGTCGAGGTAATTGGCGCCGAAAGACCAAAACGATATCGAAGAAAGGCGTAAATACGACATGTGGCAGAAGTAGGGAAACGTTATTGGAAAAAGAGGACCAGCTGTTGTAAGGTCTTTGGACATACGACGCATCTGGAGTCAACCTTTAGACGCCTTAACCTTCCGCTATCTAGTTCCGAGGTCCTGTCACTAGGCGCTTCCGCCCTAGGAGTCTGCCACAGGGATGTTGTGTCTGCCCTCCATTCTTATGTTGTGGCGGCAGGCCGGTTTTCCTGCTAGCCAGCTAAACATTCACAAATAGCTCATTTTTCTTCCTGAATCTACTTTCATATTATACATATTTAAAAAATTCTGTAGGGTATTTCCTTTTCTAAATTTTGGGATCTAAAATAATATAGGTCACATCCTCATTAGGCACAAAACTTCTTGGCCAATCCCCCGCGTGGGTATGTGCCATGGTGGGAGGCAACCAACCAACCAACCAACCGACGCCCGAGTGAAACTGCGCTTGTATTGGGTCAAAACGGTTACGTGAAAATGGCCAAAACCAAACGGTTCTAGATAAGACGATACGCTCGTCGATCATGTAGAACGAGTGCAATAGCGCATCTAACATCATAAACCATGTATCGGTATATAGTTTGGTCGTTCGTAGATTTGCTTACTTAATGCGCGCAAAATCGTCTCATCGGTTCGTTCTCCGTTCGCGATTTGGGCCTTTAAATATTTGACGAATGATTCGGCGCACTTTGAGCGAAGGTCGAATGCACTCCAGCTTTCGCGCTTTTCTCAACTTTCTTTAAGAAGGGAGGTTAGAACTTTCTCTACTCCGAGAAATTTGCAACGTACAGATTGCACCGTAGCTTTATTAAGGTAAAGCGAAAAAACATTGGTGTTGCTCGGTCAAAAACAAATTATAATCCGTGCCTCCACAGTAGTAGCCTAACGCGCTGCCACTGCACTGTATACGGTTTTTTTCTTGTAGCCATGCTGTCGTGAGCACACCGGTAGTACTGGAGAGGCGCCAACTTGTGCTTCTCTTTCTCGTTCAACGCAAAGTGGGAATATCTGTCCGTGGCGTTGACGCACTGGGGCTGCACCCGGGAGGGCAGGGCACTTCGCAGGGGTGGCCGCACGCCAGTCGACCTTGAGGACGCCGTTCCTGTTCTGTTGCAAGGATGCACCGGGAGCGAAGAAGTGCACCGGTTGGCCTTGCTACCCGTGGCGTTCAGTCGGAGTACCGCTGCGCCGGCGTTGGGCCCCGTTCTGTTGCTGGAAGCCATGGCTGCCTCCGGGTCGTTGCGCGCCTGCCGAGAGGGAGTGTTCTCAGTGGCCAGGTGAACTCGGTGGGCGAGGTAGAACTCGTGGCGGTCCTGGACGATACGGTGAATGCATACACCGATGATGCAGACGTACCCCGCCACGGTGACGACAAGTACGGCCATAAACACGAGGGCAGAGTGATAACGGCTGCGGACGCAGAGCCCTTGTTCTTTCGAACCTGTGCTATCTTCTTCTTCTTCTTCTTCTTCTCCTCCTCCTCCTCCTCCTCCTCCTCCTCCTCCTCCTCCTCCATTTGATAATGGCACGTACCCACTGAGGGGGACTGGCCATGGCTTGAGGTTTGTCTAATTATTTAAAAAGTGTTCTATTGGAAAGTAATGATGGATAGAAACTACGCTGGTTAGTGGCGGGACCAGATAAATTATTGTACAAATCATCTTATATGTCTTCCGGTAGCCACGATGCATTCGTGAAGAAGGAAGTAAATTTCTTCGCTTGCTTTATTAAGGCTGCTAGAACCTAATGAAAGAAAAACAGAAGTTTTTAGTTCAAGTTTAAGACGTTCTACTGGAAGGTAACCTTTTCTTTGCTCTGTGAAAGGGCGGCATTCAAACTAATAGTGTTTTTATTGTTCGGGTTGATTACAAAACAAGCATGCGTCTGTTAATGCCAATCCTGATCTGCCCAAATAGGTTTAATTTCGGAAGACGGCCCCTCGTCGCTGTGAGGGCCACTTCACACTGGCGGGAAACACAAAATGGTGAATTCCATGTGCATTACTATGGTTAATCGAGGATACCGTTGGACCACCCCCTGAGTGAGAAATATCTACGAAGATGTGCCGCAGTTATAGCTGTGAGATTTGGACATACATTTAGTACAGGGCCACCTAAGGCGAAACCCGCTAATGAGTTCGCCCTCTCATTGAGCAGGATACCTGTATGTCCAGGCACCCACACAACACTTACAGATAGAGTGTGATGTGGATAAAAGTGGCGAAGTGTTTTTAGATGAATAGAATTTTCAAATTTAACAAAGGAATTCAGTGCAAAGGAGTCAGTTATAAAAATTACATACGATACAGAGCTAGAAATTGTTTTTATGGCCAGAGTCATGGCCAGTAGTTCTGCCTCAAGTATGGGAGTGTAATCAGCCTATCTAAAAGAAAAACTCCCATCTAGACCAGAAGAACAAATTCCAGCCGCTGATTTAGATTTATATTGCGAGCCATCAGTGGCAATTACAACATGACGCGGACGATGAGCAACGCGCTCGTCTAAAATGCCTTGTAGGATACGCACAGGAAGCAGCTTGGCATTCTTCCGGAATATGTTGTCGACATGAACCGGCACTAGCTTATACCCCGCAGATAATGGTTGAATAGAAAAGAAGTCAACGCCAATACAGGAAAGAATGAATTGACAAACTAGGAGCTGAGGGCGTCTTAACCTAGGCCATGACATCGTCAGAATGTAAGAGGTTGTAAAAATATGGCCTGCTCTCTACCCGTTGGAGAGCCTATCATCCTCAGGAATGTCTTTACTGACAACAGTTGGAGACGCGTCTCTAGTGGTGGAAGTTGCGCCTTACAGGTATAGCACAGTGTCAGCAACAAATCTTGGCCACCCAAGAAGTAAGCGCAGGGCACGTTTTTCAAGCAAAAAGGGGCCGCAATTTATATGCAGCAGTACCAGCGTAGAATGCACAGCCGAATTCCAGGATTGGACGAACTTACAATTTGTACAAAATTATCAACGTTTCTCGACACATTCATGATTTGCTGTGAGCAAGCCTTCTGAGTCTACCGAGAGCCCGCTCTCCTTTTAAAAGTACAGATGCGATGTGGGAGCGCCAACTGAAGGAGGGATCATGCATAACGCAAAGGTGTTTCACCGTATTCACTTGTTTAATGACATGATTTGGGTATGTAAGAGAAATTGACACGTTGTAGTGTAAAGGAAAAACCAAGGGGCAACAATTTTTACGTTCAGAGCGAAGTGAAGCATTTGGAGCCATCTAGTCAAAGTATCCAAATAGTTTTGGAGCCGTTGGTAAAGGGACTGATGTCATAATCACATGCATAGAACGCAAATGTCATCTGCAGCAAACATAGACACTTCCGGGTCACGCGGGATTGAACTAAGTAAAATGTTGAAGAGAACTGGGGAGAGAACGGATCCTTGAGGGACACCTATGATCGGGGGAAATTAGTCGGACTTGATTCTGCCATCTGTACAAAAAAAAAAAAAAAATTCGCACCCTTGCAAGAAGTACGATACCCATGCTATAATGTATAAAAGTACACTACAGGCCATCATAACGATCAAGCAAGATTTCATATTCTACGCTGTCAGAGGCCTTTGTCACATCAAATGTGACTAGGGCTGAAAGCTTTCCCATTTTCCTGGCGAGCGGAATTCTAATTTTTAAATCAACACGGGTGAACCGAATAGAGCGTTCAGGACGGACAAACAATTTGGCAAAGGCTCAGGATGTTATTACTTGCAATGAAAGCCATCAAACGGGCATTTAGAACTTTCTCCACCACTTTTACAAGATTCGAAGATCCACAGGCGGAATGTTGTCAATTTCATTACCCTAACTTTGGGTTTTTGAGCACGAAAATAATTTTTGCAATCTACTGCAGTTGTGGGCTCCACGCACTTTTCATGGACGTATTTAAAACCCGAGTTAGGATACGAACGGTCAAATGGTCGAACCCCCAAAGACAGAAGCCTGGAGGCAAAGCCGCGTGCGAGTACGTCGAGGTTATTCTGCGCTTCACGGGGAGACAGTATGACTGAAGCGACTGACACAGAATTTTCTGTGGGTTTGTTATTTGTGATGAAACGAAACAACTCTTTTCTATGCTTCGGGTTACAAAGGGCATTCAGTTCTATATAATATTTTAATTTAGACTCAGCCACCCCTCCCTTGAAATTAACAGCGAAAAATTGTAACTAGACCAGTTCGTGGGGCATTGGTTACAAAGCAGGTACTTCCACGCTGCCTTACGGCAGCGGTGCGCCCTATTACACGCCTTATTCCAGCGATTATATTATTCCACGATCAACCGATTACAATTACGCTGGATTACAATTCTAGCGATTACAACGATTACACGCCTTATTCCAGCGATTACACGCCTTATTCCAGCGATTACACGCCTTATTCCAGCGACATGGCACATACCCACGTGGGGATTGTCCAGGAATCGGGCGTGAGAAGGGCTAATGCACCCGCTTAAAAGAGTACTGACACGAAATTTCAAAGCTGAGATCCGCTCTATCAATCAAGTACAACGACAACACAAATAGGTGTCTGTGAATAAATGCATCTTTCTTTCTTGTAGTTGGTGTGTGTGTGGTTGATCTCTCTTTCGCGAACATTACCGAACCGCGCAAATTCAACTCGTGCATTCGCACTTTCACATTCTTCCCCTCGGGAAATGCGGGGAATTTTTTTAAACTCAACGGGGTTGACAAATTTGCGTTCTATAGGAGGAACCAATCGGGGGGAAGCGATGATAGGCCACAGGCAAGTGATCATTGCTTGTCCCACAGTCCACTGTAGCCCAGTCAGACAGAGAATTTCCACTCGAAGTAAATGTTATTAGACAAAGGGCCGGTCGGACGCCACCACGCAAAAACGTAGCGGAGCGGCAATTGACGCACTGGAAATCATTGTCTGATGCCCATGTCCACAGGCGTCTGCGGCCTGCCGCACCTGTGCGTGCGGAAGCCCCAACAGGCATGATGCAGATGAAAATCTCCAGCTGGGATTAGGTGCCTTTTACTGTTTGAAACAATGTCACATATCGAAGAAAGCAGTGGGTGACCCCCACCGGGAAATAAACGTTTGCTATTGAGAACGGTCTGATCCTATCAATGGGCAGGTCTAATGGGTACATCAACTGAAACGACATAGAAACTTTGTGGCAAAACTTGGAAGAGACAAAGGTCAGGATCGCGGCCGCCGACTCGACCCTGAGCCCTATACAACCGAAATTATGAAAGTTATGAAGCCTAAACATTTTTTGAGGGATTAACCAAGTTTCTTGAATTATGGCAGTATGTGCGGACGTAAGGGAAGAAGATAATTGAGATCAGCACGAGAAGCGCCCAGAGACCGGCAGTTTCACTGAAGCACTTTTAGCACGGTCATGGTGAATGTAGCTCAATCTCAAATACTGCTTCCTCAGGGGCACCTTGACTGTCCTGAGGAAGACCCTTTTTTGTTTACTTGTTGGCCATCGAGACACTTCTGGCGGAGGCATGCCTGTTAGGGACACCTGCACCTTCCATAGCCCAATTGATGGCCAGTTGAGGGAACCTGGCAGACGTTGTCAGAACGCACTGCCCTGGTCCTCTTTTTAGGTACCTTGTTTGAGGGTAGCGGAACAGCAGGTTTGGCAACAGGCACTATAGTGGGGGAATAACGACACCAGTAATCATGGGAGGGGGAGGTGGACTCGCGCTCGAAACTGGTCGAATTTGCGATGAAGAAGGTGACCAGCATCTACTCGACGATAGGAATCGGGCAAAGTTTGTCATAAATGATGTGAATAGACGTTCGGCCGCTTGTGCTGAACGAATAGTGCTGAACGCATGAATAGCCTCGTGGAAGACTTGTGCACTGATAACACAAGCGCAAAACGCGGCACTATCTCAGAAAGAAGCGCAAATGGAGCTGTATACAAACAACGTCGAGATCAAGGGAATTCCGGTAACGGAAGCGGAGGACTGCGCAGCAACCATGCAGACCATAGGTGTTACTATTGATTGCGAACTGGCACCCTCTGATCTCGAAGTTGTTCACCGGGTTGCGACCGTGAAAGCTGGGCCAAAGAACCTGCTTGCTCGCTTCTGCTCCCGGACGAAAAAGGCCGAATTCGTAAGCAAGGCGCGAAAGGCTAAACTGTGCTTCAAAGATATCGGATTCCCTGAAACCGCGGATAGCCCTGTCTATATTAACGACAACCTAACCCCCGGAAACAAGGCACTCTTTTCTCATGCGCTTTCTCTAAAAAAAAGCAAGCAGCTGGAAGTTCTTATGGACACAGAATTGTCAAATTAAAGCCTTGAAAACCACAGAAAGCAAGGTACTCCGCATCGCTTGTGAAGCAGCTGACCTATCTAAAATCTGCTAGCGAACCTCATACTATCCGGAATTCTCCCTCTATTGGACCTAAATACATCCATGGCATATGGCTACCTACTTCTCAATCGACCAACTCAATTGCTTGTTCTCGCCTGTCTCCTCCTCTGCTATTCACACAAATGCAAGAAGCATCCGGAAACATTTTGACAACATACAGCATCTTCTTTCCTCTTTTGAAAATCCTTTTTCTCTCATCAGTATCTCTGAAACCTGGCTTTCCGACGACGACAAAAATTTGTTCTGTTTCCCTTCTTACAAATGTGAGTACTCGCATCGTCGACTTAGAGTTAAATGTAACTGACTGCGAAAGTGTCTGGGTGCCACTAAACCATAATTTTCTCAACCTTGACAATAAGAATTTTATCTTTGGATGTGTCCAATATCGATCTCCATCCTCGTCAGTCATTAATTTCTGTGAAGCCCTTCATGTGAGTTTTCCATGCATTAGATCTTGAAGACACAAATGTAGTGATTATGGGCGATTTCAATATAAACTTACTTGATCTTTCTTCTCCTAGCTCTTTAAATTGCGCTTTTCAGAGTTTTGGGTATGAATGCCTAATTTTCCTTCCCACTCGCTGCATTAATGGTGTAAGCACCCTAACTGATCATGCTCTTTCTAATCTGTCACCTGCACCCGACGCAGGCGTTCTTAATGCCCACATTCTGATAATTATCCGATTTTCCTGCGCTTCACTAGCAACACCATTCCAACTAAAAAATCCTTCATCCGAGATGTTTTCGACAAGGAATCTTTCATTGATGCTGTATAGCGCACTGTTTGGCCCTCAGTGATAGCCTTAGGCCGACCTCCATGCAGCGAAGTTTCTCGGCGAACTTGGCGCGGCGGACGCCGTGGTTTGACGCGCCGCTCAGTTTCGTCCACCCCAACCTCCATGCAACGTGACACGGCGAACGCCGCCGACGGAAGACAGGACAGGAAGTACAACGAAGTACGAGGCTGTGATTGGCTGCGGCCTCAAAATGCAGTTTGCCGCTTCCGGTCGCGTTCGCCGCCGCGCGTTCGACATCTAGCTCGCGTAGATCGCCGGCGAACAGCCGTATTTTCGACGCCGGCGGCAGAGCGGCCGCCGCCGGGCGACGTTCACCGCCTTTTCGCCGACATTTCGCTGCATGGAGGTCGGCCTTAGACGATCCCCAAATTGCATTTTCAGAGTTTTCTTCTATTTTGTTGTCTCACATTCAATGCCATACACAGGACCGTAAATGTAAAAAAATATACGCCAGTCCTCACAACCCTTGGATAACTGAAAAATTATTGAAAGAGCTAAGAGCCAAAGAGAACCTTTATAAAAAAACAAAACGCAAGCCTTTTAATTTGAAGCTACTTGACCGATACAGAAGATTCTGTAACGCTCTTAGAATACGGCTGAAAAATGCAAAAAGGCTGTACAGTCGAGCACGGATATATCGAACACGGCTATATCGAATTATTGTCTATATCGAACTCATAAATTATCCCCTTGAAAATTCTGTGTAAAAGTATAGGAATTCGTACGTTTATATCGAACCGTATTTTTCCCAACATTGCGTATATCGAACGCCGCGCGAGCTCGAAGGTGCTCTTCGGGGTCGCTGCACCCCGATTGAGGTTGAGGAGATGTGGAAGATGCGCGGGCATGGCGAAGAACGGCTTGCGGAACTATCCTCCCCCCGGGAAACGAATTTGCGCTTCACAGTCGGCCACGCTCCGGCCGCCGTAGCGTTAGCACGGAGCCCGGTATGCTATTCTTTAAGCACACAAGCCCAATTATGGGAATTGTGACAATGCCAGGTAGGGATGCCCTAGCTCACTAAATCATCTCCGATGTTGTGCGCTAGGATGTCCATTGTCTGCATAGCCACTGTTTTGCCCCAGTGTAGCCGTACCGACCCCGCATGCGAAAAGTTTTTTTTTCTTGGCTCGGGGACGGTGGTTTCCCCGCTGTTTTCGTCCAGGAAAGGACCGATGCAACTGACGGCACTCCCTTTGCTGCTGATGTAGGCAGTTGTACAAGCACCTTTGGGAGATCTGTTTGGCTGGGAAAAAATGCTTTGCGCCGGTTGTTGGCCGCCGTTCAGGACCTTAGCATCGTTACCTTCAAAGTTCTTGTGGTATTTTCGACGCCTTGCGTGCGTGTCGGCCAGGTGTGCGACGGTCAGCGTACTTTTCGCCGTTTTCTGTGGTGCGGCCTTGAGAGATCGACCCAAATTCTTTAATTTCATTTCCTTGTTGTCAATCAGGCCATACAGGACCGTTATTTACAAAAATAACGCGTCCTTTCCGAGTGGAATTAAGTCATTCTTGAAAGAGCGATCGGTAAGTGATCCCTTTATAGGTGAAGAACTCAGAGCCTTTTTTTAATCACTTTACCATACAGAATTTTAACGCTCTAATACGAGTTAAAAAATATGCGTATAGGCTGTATTATGAACGCAAAATTGAAGATGCAGGATCTAATGTAAGAATAAATGGGATATAGTCAACTCTTTCTTGAACAGGAACGAAAGGCACTCTGGCATAACTACCGTCCAATATAAAAACGACACGTATGACAGCCCGCTAAAAATTGCTGAGGCCTTCAGCAATTATTTAATTTTTTTATACTGATGACATCCACAGTGATGATTACGATCTATCCCTACCTCGGATGCCCCAATCTTTCTTTTTATTTCCGACCGCATCTCATGAAGTTCAAAAGCTTCGGCTACGCCGTGCGAGCCGAAGCTTTTGGCGCGTCGCCCGTTTCTTTCCCAAGGCTAGCGAGACTACTGCCAAGCTCAGCAATAACTAAGCGTGTAAGCATCGCAAATAAGGCGAAAAGTTCACTGCACGAACCGCTATCACAAGCGCGCACACCGCGTTTCCCCCTCCAGGGTAAAGTCTCGCGCACCACGAAAAGCGTTGGGTGACCGATCCGCCTTTCCAGCCACGCAACTTCCCGTAATATAGCTTGTGATCTCAGGCATTCCCATCGCGATAATGTCCGTGTTGAATACCACCGTAGATACCATGATTGAACAGAAACAGAAGCAATATTGGGCGAGGGGACGTGCGCTCACTGCTCCGTTCATTTGCGTCGAAGCTGTTTAGGGTACGGTTCCGTGCATTCTTGCTCTGCATCCTGAAAAAACGCCTTGTGTCAAAGCGAACTGTCCCCGCCAATCTCTGAAGCGCGAGGCGTTCATGGATATGACTTTGCTTTTTTAATGAGTAGCATTCTTTGTCGAGTACCCCTCCCCCTCCCCCCGCCAGGATCGTGTAACGCCCTGCATTTACACAAAAATGCAGATATCACGGAAGTTCAACCTGTAATCATTATAAAAGCGTAAATGTAGAGAATTGATCAAACTAAATGTTAAAAACTAAAAAAAAATAATAAGAAAAAATATCGAAAATGGCGAACCGTGTTACACGGTAGTCATGGATAGTCTCAGATTGGGTTGAAATTCAGAGATGTGGCGGTAAAGAATGTGGGGTATCAAATTGAGGGTCTCGAGGAGGGAAATCAGTGGGACAGACAAAAAAGTGCCTCGTTGTTTGCTGAGGCACTTGTATTAGTTTTTATTAGCATTTGCTAGGTGGGATGAGCTCTCGTAGCTCGGAAAAGCACCACGCTATCGTTGTAAGCAATTACCGCCACCGTACCCAGCTGTTAACTTCCAGCATGCACGCGCGCGCGTGTGTGTGTGCGTGTGTGTGTGCGTGTGCGTGTGCGCGTGCGTGTGTGCGTGCGTGAGTGCGTGCGCGTGCGTGCGTGTGTGTGTGCGTGTGCGCGTGTGTGTGCGTGCGTGTGTGTGCGTGCGTGCGTGTGGATGTGCGTGTGCGTGAGCGTGCGTGTGTGCGTATGTGCGTGCGCGTGCGTGTGTGCGTGCGCGTGTGCGTATGCGCGTGCGTGTGTGCGCGTGTGCGTATGTGCGTGCGTGCGCGTGTGCATGCGCGTAAGCATGTGCGTGCGTGTTTGCGCGCGCGCGCGCGCGCGTGTGTGTGTGTGTGTGTGTGTGTGTGTGTGTGTGTGTGTGTGTGCGGTGTGTGTGGTGTGTGTGGCGCGCGTGTGTGTGTGTGTGTGTGTGTGTGTGTGTGTGTGTGTGTGTGTGGACTATCCCATGACTATCTCATGGATATAACCAGGAAGCATTTTTGTATTCCTCCCACGTGATTCTGCTCATCAAGACCATTAATTTGATACCATCCATCCTAGCGGAATCAATCTGAATGTTAAACCAATCAGTGACTTACCATTACTACCTCATGGTATAGCCATACTGCATTTTTGTCCCACATGATTTCCCTCATCGGAACCTTAAAGGGGCACTGACACAAAATTTTGAAGGCGAGATAACTTCGGAGATAGATTGGTGGGAACACATATACATCATCTCCAAAATATCAGCGGTGAATACAGCCTAGAACATATTTAAAATCAATTTTGAAGTGTGCGAAACGCAACCGAGCGGCCAGCAGAGGACCACGCGCAAGTGTAAATAAACAACATCCAAACACGTCACGAGTTTGTGTTTGCCGCTTCCGCACTGTCGGCTCGCCGCTCCAATCGGAAGGCCGGAGGGCGGAGCTTCTGCTACGAACGACCCGATCGTTGGCGGCGGAGGCGCCGTGATTTCGTCAGCTCATCGGGCAGCTGGCCGCGACAGAAGTTCTAAAGCGATTCCAGGCACTCTGTTTCTATTACTGTTTATTACCATTGGATGCGGAAACGCGCCGGAGGCACGAAAAGCCCACTGAGCAAGCCGCACGGTCGCTGTGCAGGCGGCGGCCACGGCCGCGAAGTGGCCCACGCCGGCGCAGGTAGCTCGAGTGATAGCTTGTTACCGCTGCACGAAATTGTCCCCAAGTCCCGACCATGGTGGCTTACATGAGAAAGGAGTTAATGATGCCATGGCGGGTTGCATTAAAAATTGTCATCTGCACCGCTTACGAGAGCGGCACTCGAATATCCGCCGCAGTGCTAAGCCGAACACATCTGTAGGCGGACCTGTAGGCAGACCGGCCGGCTGCTCCCAGCGCGCGCCTTGCCACCCACCGTCTCGAGCGTCGCGCGTCGTTCGTTAGCCGCGGTAGCATTTGCACTCGCAGCGCCTGCGTCACATCCACGGTCGCTTTTTAATTAGGCGCCTCACGAGATCAGTACGGGGGGGGGGGGGGGGGGGCATTCGCAGAAACTGCCGTCGATGCGGATTCGACAGTGCTACGGCGGCTCTGTTCTGTAACTGTGATATCCCTCCGACGGTCACGTGGTCAGCTTTGTTCACACAAAATCCACAAAATCCATCGTTTCGCGGCACTCGCTGAAACCGAAACTGCGACTGGCAGCATTGAAAATGCCTCTAATTAAACAACCGTCGCACGCTGAAGCAAATGAGGTTTCTACAGGTTATAAGTAGGTCACTAGCTACTTATCGCAACAAAAAAAAACAAGGTGCAAAATTTTTGTGTCAGTGCCCCTTTAAATTTGATGCCCCGCACACCCAGTGGCGTCATTGTGAATTTTGACCTAATTTATGACCCACCTTGACTATGTCATGATAATAATCAGGAAGCACGGGATTACCCTCATCGATACCTTTATTTCAATACGCCACACGACCTAGCGTCATGAACTTGAATTCTAACCGAATCTATAACTAACCATGACTACGTCATGATATAACCATAACGTATTTTTGTCCCGAATGATCCCCACATCGAGACCTTGAATTTGATTCCCCACATGCCCTCGCAGCGTCATTTTGAATTTTAACCCAATTTTTGACTCATTATGACTGCCTGTGACTACAATCAGGAAGCATTTTTTTATTTACCCCGCGTGATTCCGTTAATCGGGACCTTTCATTTGATACCTTACACGCCTTAGCCTCATCAGTCTGACTTTTCAACTAATCTAATGCGGTCATTATTCTGTCTACAGGGGCGTTGCCCAGTCTATTCAGCTAATTCATTTGAAACAGCAAAAGGGACAGCCCCCGCCCCCTTTTACCTCCGGCTCTCACCTCTTCCTTTGTGACCCCTAGTATATCAAGCCGTTAACAGTACCAGGCGAACAACCAGCACGCCAGCGCCGCCGTGTGTTTTCCCACCCTCTTAGTGGATTCATCAGGAGGAAAAGTTAAGACAACCCTTTTTTATGACCTCACCAGTCAATTATCACTACGCGCCAGCCGCGAAAACTTGGTATACAGCAAGTGCTTAGGGTCATGAAAATTCAACAATAAACTTTAAAAAATCAGACACCTTCTCCCTCCCAACAGATCATGCGGATCGCGAATGGTGCCGTACCCGCAGGTAACCTGAATTCCGAGCCCACAGCGACGCATGAAACTTAACAGCCAACCATAGCTGCTTGCTAGGCTACTCATATGTACTAAAACTCAAAATGTACTCAAAACTCAAATGTACTCAAACTCAAAATGTACTCAAACTCAAAATGTACTCAGAACTCAAAATGGACTCAAACTCAAAATGTACTCAGAACTCAAAATGGACTCAAACTCAAATTGTACTCAGAACTCAAAATGGACTCAAACTCAAATGTACCCAGAACTCAAAATGGACTCAAACTCAAAATGTACCCGGACTCAAACTCAATCGGACTCAAACTCAGTCGGGCTCACTCGGCTCAAACTCACTCAAGCTCAAACTCACCATGGCACACTAGCCTCGCGCTCACTCAAACTCAAACTCACGCGTAAGATTGAGTCCAAATGAGTCTGAGTGAGTGGACTCTTGAGTGAGTTCGCCGACCTCTGGCAGGGAGTGCAGACAAAGCCGTGAACTCGTCCTGCATCCGTCGGCACCACCGGTGAATCGAACGGCGCGGTGCAGGTGCCGCGAGCTGCACCCCTGAAACGAACGGCGAAGTGCTGCACCGCCTGAACTGGTTCACGTGGTGCAGGTGAAACGAATAGACCCCATAATTCTTCAGCTTGAAAGGCTTTCCGCGCCAAATTCGCCCGCGTATTTCACGCCTAAGCGCGCGCCCATCCCCGGTTCCCTGTTTATGCGTGCAAGGGATGGAGGTGGAAGGACGGGGGAGTGCAGCACAGCTAGGCTTCATGCCGCTACCGATGGCATGCCCGTTGTGCCGGTGGGAGATTTAAACGTGGAAGTCTCAAGGCTCAGTGCTACCTGTGGTCGAGCGGTTTGAGTCTGTGTTGGTGTGTTACACAGACAGTAAGATGCCTACGACGCGGGAGGAAAAATGGACAGCCACATGTTTTTCCACTAGAATGAAGCTCCAGTCCTTACAGGTTTAACTCTCTATGGGACGGACGAATGTCGTTCGCTCAGGGGAAGAAGGGTGGGAATTGAAGTAGCGTCGGCCGGAATGCAAGCGTTAATGGGCGCGAAAAACCCAGAAAGCAGCTGCTGCCGACGTTGCCGCCGCAAGTTCCAGCTCCCCGAGTAGCTGCGAATCCCTTCCGGATTAACAGCAACTGTCCCACCTGGCCATTGCCTCCTGTATTTTTTCAATGCCAAACGCATCGCCCGCTTCACAATGGGAGTGAGTGGGACGCCTGTTTCTGCCACATGTCGCAAGGTGGGCCCCTCGAGCTTCACCGGAATCACCCGACAATAACTGCGCGCGAGAGGGGCTTGTGCCTGGTTGCCAAGGCAACCGATGTTTGACATTGCCGAAGTAGCGGTGCTCTGGCCAGCGATAGAAAACTCAGCGCTGCAGCGGAGCACGTTTTGTCTACGTTGCCGCTTTCAACTACGCGTCGCCCCGAAAATAACTGGTCGCGTGACTAAAGCACTGGGAAACCCAGTAATTGGGAGATAGGGGCAGGAGTAGCATGAAAGGGCTTGGTTGGACGCTTGGCGCTTATGCGCTTGGCATTGAAAAAATACAGGAGGCGATGGCTTGGAAAGCCGACGTGAGCTGATGTTACTTGTTCAGCTTAAAGGTTCACAGCGACATTTTCTATGGTGATGGTGGTGGTGGTTTATTAAGAAGGCAGGGAAGAGAAAAGAACTGGGGCTCCAAACGATGCACAAGTCCTGTAACAACCAGGAAGTTGAGGAGGTGCTGCAATTAAGACCTCCCGTCGGAAGGCGTCCGGACCCGTTGGGAAACCAAGTCTTCCAGCTTGTGGCTTGGTGCACCGACTCGCTGGAGGGCGGCCCGGAGTTCCTCCCTCGCGGTGTCATGCTGGTGGCAAGAGCACAGTAAGTGCTCGAGCGTCTCGGGCTCTGGGCAGTCGGCGCAGGTGGAGGATGCCTGGCGGCCTTGGTGGGGTGCATGGTATCTTTCACTTCTAGGCACGCGCACATAACCGGTTGCCGGTTTGTGCGTGCACGGGTTGGGAGTAAAGGGAAGCGAGGGGGGAGGGGGTGCACGCTGGGCCGGGCTCACCCAAGAGAGACTGTTATGTCCCTGTGGACTTTCGCTTGTACCACGGGGATACACAAGAGAATGTAGACACTCACCTTCTTTACCGCCTTCCCCATCCCTGACTAGACCTTGAGTCTCCCCTTCCGAATAAAGAATTATAATAATAATAATAAGGGAAGCGAGGGGGGAGGGGGTGCACGCGGAGCTAAGGTTTCAATCTCTCACTGATGACATGTCCGCTCTGCTGGCGGGAGGTTTAAACGCGGACTTCAAACGGCCCAATGCGACCTGTCCGGTGTCCTCATTGCTAGAGCGGTATGGGTTGGTGTTTGACACAGCCAGTAAGAAGATGCCTACGACGCTGGAGGGCAGGGATTTATACACACCCCCCTAACACCCCCAGAAGGACTTCGACACCCCCCCAAAAAGATTACACAACCACAAGACCCTGCCTAGGGATTTATACAACACCCCCCCAAACATCCCACCGACACCCCCCCAAAATCGAAATTCTGCATAAACCCAGGCCTGCTGGAGGGAAACACACAGGTTTATGTTTGTCCGTTAGAATAAAGCTCGACTCTTTCTAAGTTTCATTCAGCTAATTGGCTAGGAAGTATGCTCAATCGTAAATTACAAACAAGCGTATTTCGTTTCGTGCATTCCGTGCACTGCGTCCAGCTTCGCAGGTCATCCTTCTGTACAGTGTGGAAGGGTACCAATTTTTTTTTTTTTTTTTTTGGGGGGGGGGGGGGGGGGGGGTTTCTGATAAGACCAACCAGTTATCATTGTTTGTCTTTACGGGAGTTCACTGCAATAGAAAAGGGTACATTCATCCAATAAAAGCCAACTTCCAGGGCTCATCGTGCAAAGTATGATGAGGCATCACTGTTTTAGTGTGAAAGCTTTAGTTAATTTGGCAGGTTGAAAACCCGGCGTACCTGAATTTTTGACGGCACGCAAAACTGTTTAGTTGTGGGTTCGCGTATTGAACACTTGACTTGGTTATACTGGGTGGTTAAGTGGGTTTATTAAAGCGAGTACAACTGGCTACATGTCTGTAGGATAGAAGTGAAAGTGAAGCGGCGGCCAGGGCGCGGACGAAACCCGATGCGTCGTCTGCTCGCAGTTTTAAGACCAGCCGAACAGAGGTGGAGGCGAAACTTTTGGGACCGCAACTTTGAGGCTGTTCCCGCCAGTGGCTTGGTTGGGGCTCTTACACATCTCTTAAACCATGGGTTGGGGCCTGCCGTCTACGCAATCGGCTTGGCTATACGTGGCGCCACCTGTTAGTTCCTCTTGTAACAAAAATGCTCAATGAACTGGTTCAAAAGAGAGTTGGGTCAATTTTAGTCTGGACGGAATCGAACGCATATCTCCTTGAATTTGAGGTTGGCAGGAATGCCCAACGCTACCACAGCTGTGCGATTATAGAGAGAGAGAGAGAGAGAGAGAGAGAGAAGGCTCTTTAATGTAAACTGGTGAGGTCAGCCCTGCTAGGGACAAGGCTTGCTACACCAGATGGTGGGTGACTACGTTGATGAGTGGTGAATATTAGACATTAGGGTTAGGTGAATATTAGACATTAGGAAGAAGACAAACAGTATATAGCTGACTTAGTGAATGTGGTGTCGAATTCTACTTAGAAACGTGCGTCTTAGAGACATGTACAGAGGCCTACGTGAGTAATTTCAGCATGCTGTTTAGAAAAGTAGCAATTAGGTGAGCAGAAAAGTACAATTCCAGCTGCAGCTGGAATTGTACTTTTGCACATATTGCAGCCATGCTAACAGAGAGAAAAAAAAATACGCGTAGGGGTTTAGATAAGAACCTCGCTTTCTGTTTCTCCGGCATCTGATGCTCGTCCATTCCCCTGATTGGTATGTGCCGTTGCCATGGCACCGAATTCGAACTCCTTGGTTAGGATTGGCGAGTCCAGGGCATGACTACGCCTTCGGATGCGTGGACGGTGGTTTCCAACGTGTAGTGATCAAATGCGACAAATGATGGATCAGAATTATCCTGGAGACTTGCCGAATGGAGTAGACTGGGTGGTTAAGGTGACAGGGTGCAGAACGTTTTGTTTCATCACTTCTGAGAAAGCCAGTCTTCGTAAACGAGCCACGTTTCATGTTGTAATAGTCGCGCTTTGCTGAAAGCATCGCCGTTTCCTATTTTCACTGTAAGATGTGCAGAAAGGTGTGTTCCCCACACACCTTTACGCAGCACATGGTCATGTGTGCAAAACACAAAGTGTGGGCAGGGGTACAAAAATACGAAAAGCAGCGTGGTAGATGAATGAAATGCTGGGCCGGCCAAAGTAATGCTGCCACTTGCACCATTTCTTGAAAACTGTTGGGAGTTGCTACGTTCACCTGAAATATTCTCCACCAACAGAACAAATGCGAAATTTACTGGAGGCAACTTGGCAGCAAATGTTTGCAAGTGCCAGTTTGTAACTAAACGTGACGCGTAGCATTGGTTAGGCAGTTGTTTAAAGGGGCCATATGCATACAAAATACAAGTTTATTTTATTCGAAAGATTTTGTTTATAGCATGCCCCCAGCGCTTATCGGGCGGGAAATGACGCCGCATTCACTGAGAAATGAATCAATTTTGGCTAAAATGTTGATTCTTCTGCCAAATCATGTGTTTCCATGACGTGTCTGCTATGAAGTCACAGGGGCAGGTATTAAACAAACTTCCAGTGTGTAATAGGCTCTGCAGCCTTGCTTACCGTCAGTCCTCTCATATGGCGCTACCACAGAGTTGCGGACCGTCGCCCACTCTACTACTTTGTTTTTTACTGTATTAGCACCTGGCTTGTTTTTGTTACGGTAGAAAGCAATCGGGGTTCCTGAAACATGGGGCATGCTCGACAAACAGGGTCACGTAAGGCAACGTCGCTTACGCCAATCAGCCAGTGTCGTGCAAGACAACTCCAAAGCAGCGGTCTGCTCTGCAGCTAAAACAAGAATAGTGCACCCAGTACAGCCATGTCTCGTTAATATGGAAACCCCGCAATGTGGACGAAATTTCCGCCACCCGGTCGTTAGCCATGCAATTCTACCCCGCTAGTGAACCCATAGTCCGGACTATGGACGGCTATTTTGGGGACGAAATGGGTAAATACAGGCACTTTTGTCTCGTTATTATAGACACTGGTCCACAGAGCAAAAAATAATAAAAAATGACTAGTGACCCCCGAGGCCCCAGTGCGTACCAGAAATTTCCTCTTTGCCAAAGCATGCGTTTATCTCAGAACGCTGTTCCTTCCAGTACCATAGAATTAGATCGAGAACGTTCGTGAACTGCGAACAACTCTCTAGGGTAGTGACGACAGGGTGACACCCTTTCCCCATCAAACTAGATTGCCCAGTGGGGCATATGCCGAAAAGAGGAAGGCATGAGGCTCAGGACAAGGTAACCGGACAATAATAGTTCGTGCCAATATTCACCGCGCACACGAGGCAGCTGGTTTCTCTGGTGTGTTCGGTGGAGAAAATTGCTGGTGTTAAACGTAAATGGCCCATGCTTTCCCTTATACTCCTTTACAGCCCAGCCCACACAAACGTGTTGGTCAACAAATTCGTTTACAAAGTGGCACCTGTTTCGGTTTCACAGCCTTGGGGTAGTCGCTGCGCTTGCTTCCAAGACTTTATTGGTTTTGGTAGTTCACTCATTTCGCCACCAGGGGGCCAAAAATCGAACCGTAAAAACAGCGCCTTAGCCGGTGCATTCACGCAAGCCGTCTTCAAGATGATAACCGATATTTCTTCTTGCTATTCTCGTATTTTCTGAATAACAAGCGCAAGACACGACTTGCAGGACTTGGAAAAACACGATCGGCTAAAAAATACACCCGTTCCCTTCGTGTGCGGTCAGTCATCACGCTTGAAAAATGCACCTACACGTGTGGGCTGGGCGGTAAAGGCTGGCGGGCTCGTGCACTGCAGTGCTAACGATAAATAATTTGTTCTTGCTTTCTTGGTAACTCATTTATTCGCGGTTTTGTGCTGGCTCATTGGTAATGTTTTCTTGCGCCGTAACTTTGAACTAGTTCCGTAATTACTTGATAATAATATGAATTATAATTATTATCTTTACGAAATCATATTTATAATATACGTACTCCTGAAAACAGTATAAAAATTAAAAATAGTACATAAAAATGCAGCTTTCCTGCGCCTGATGCCGATTTTAAGGTATTCTTACTTCCTGCAGATCTACTAATAGAAGCCCAGCCCACAGGGTTTGTTTTCCATGTGAATACTCTAAGCTTTCCATTTTTACTTGTCGAAGCATCATTAGGAAGGGGTAAATGCACAAAATTTAATTGCTTGTGGCCATTTTTTCCAAGATCTTTTTGATGGGCAGGAAAGGGTTATTTCCTTAGACGATTCTTCCTAAATTGAGCTTTCCTTAATGTTTGCGTTTTTGACCTAGATTCGGTATTATGGACAATTTTTCTGGGGGACAAAGGCGTTTATAATAACAAGACATGACTGTACCAACAGCAGTGCATATCGGTACTTCAATGTCTACGTGTATTTCCGTAGCCTTCGCTGTTTACCTTACCATTCTTACTACTGTAAGACGAATATGCATTACACTTAAGTGCAAATAGCTCGTTTGGCAAGCTTATAAGCTGTGCCTAATTTGCCTTAGCTTTTGCCGGCCTCAGCCAATTGCAGAGCTGGCGTGTACGACATCATAGGTTCTGTTACGGGAAATGAGCTAGTGGGTCGCATGGCCATTCCATTTATCGTAATTATATAGCTTATTTGAGTAGTGTGCGTTAAAAGTAGAGCCAGTATGATTTAACGAGGCAATGTTTTGAACGACCCAAACTTGTGCTTTGTGTGTTTAAATGTGCTTAAATGCTTGATTCCACCCTCCACTGCACACATGTCTAAATTAAATGGCAACCTCAGCTTTGTGTACCAAGCATTGTCCGTGCAAAAAGAAAACCTGAATAGACTGAAGGGTAAATGCTGTGGCTGATGCTGTTCCACTAAGCCAGACATTAGTACATTGGTCATGGTCATATAGGTGGCACTCATACTCTTTGAAATGAGCAGCTAGAGAGGGCTGCTTGTGCAAAAGAGCAAGAAATCAGAGGCAGCAACCACTTGGAGTCAATTGAAAACCTATTCTTTTTTCCTTTTTTTTTTTGTAGTTCGTAAAAGTCGTGTTTATATTTACAACAACGCCAACTCCGGGAACATGTTGGTGCCAAAGATGAGGATGGGGGGCATTCATCTTGACTCGGGAACATCTGCAGGCAAGGAGGGAGCAATCCAAGAAAAGTTAGTTAACCTCAAGAAATCAAACAAACAAAACACTGGCCGCGTATCTGCTCGCTTCGCTGGAAATGTCAAAAGACGATAGTCTTCTGCACGTAACTGCTACGCAACTGCCTCCCCTCCTTCAACCTCCTATCTCGGTTCTTCCATGATAAACGTAATCAACGTTTGCTAAAATTCAATTTTCCCGCATTTGCACTGCTTGTGCGTCACCTGTTGCACCTTTTGCAACTGTCGGGCTCGAGGCTCAAGCATCTCATGCTTCAGCGCTAGCCCTTTTTGTATTTTTGGCATTTTTTGTTATTTGCAGTCACAAAAAACAAGCCCACATGCATTTTTAATTCACCAGTTATGCATTGATGTCTCTCTTCAAGTATGCCTAATGTTTCCTTTTGCTGAACAATGTTGACGAGTATGAAACACTGTGCCAGATTTGGTAGTTTGGAAAGTTTTTTGCTTACACAATGTTCTCATTTCAGAATTTTTTTATCTTATGGCTGGGCAGCTGAATTGAGGGACAGACCAAAATTTTCTCGTTTGAGTAGCCCTTTAAAAAGAGCAGTCTTTAAAAAAAAATACAGAAGTTGCAGTTTATTTGAGCTACGACACAACTAAGGTCCACCACAAGTGCAGTTCACTGTTTTAATAGCTTCCCCGTGCTACTTCCACATATGCTTTATATGGAAGTATAAAGCGTTTAACCAAAAAGCATATGCTTTGCAGAGAGAAGGAATTTCTTCAATAGACTTGTGCTTGTGGTGTTACACTTTGCCTCATGGACGGAATGTACAGGGTTGACATGTGAGCAGATAGAGTGGATCCCAATATTCAAGGCACTTTTTGCGCTGTACACAGAAAGTCCGACCACAGCATTTCCTCCGCATGGTCGAGGTAAACCACACAAAAATAAGGCAGACTAGAGAGACGCACATTTTGAAAACTGCTGCAAATCAGCTGCTGCACGCTATGGCAACACTTTGAAGCTGAGATGATAACGGTGGGCCCCTTTCTATGGCTTTCAGGAACGGCACACAGCGAATTGTACTACAGTGTTTCCCTTCCGTTTTGCCCAAACATACACCAGTTTCCGGTGGTGTCTCGTTACGAATGCCTTATTAAAAAACATCCCATCCTAAAGAAAGTTGAGACAAGCGTGAAAGTTTTCTTGCACCAAAACTGCCTCAAAAGTGCATCAAAACCTTCGCTAAAAGTGCGTGCAAACCTCGCTGAAAGTGCACACCCAATCGATCGTCAGACCTTCAAGGACCCAAATTGCAAACAAAAAACGAACCCACGTGATGATTTTTTGCACACTAAGTAAACGCATTCATGAACGATCTGAATGTGTACCGATACGTGGTTTATGAGGTAAAGGTATAATATTGTACTCCTTCTCGGTGGTCGATGCGTGCATCGTCTTATCTAGACCGTTCCTTTTTCGCAATTTTTAGGTAGCCGTTTTGACACAATGCAAGCCCTGGTTCACGCACGTGCCGTGTGCCCAGATATCGTATCAGAGCTCCTCGGTCGACCAACTGGTGTATGAGGGAAATGCACTAGTTTTGTGACAGGACGCCGTCAGTCCCACCAACAAAGCTTTCGCTTTAAAAATCAGCTCAAATGAATCAAATGGCTCTAATCTGTCCTAGGAAGTACATTTCTCGTGGAAAGCACCCCGAAACATTGACGAAAATGTATAGGTTACAACAAACAGGACACGGCGCCGACTAACAACTGAACATTTCACAAAAAGAGAACACGGTTATACACCGATCTCTTGCTCTTCCTTTTTTTTCTCCCCTGTTCGGGCTGCTTTCCTCCGCCAAGAAGCAAATGCCCACTTCACGAGGCACATTAGAATTGTGAAAATGATTCATTTCCCATCGGACTGCAAAAGAAAACTTTGCCAGGATCATTCCAGGATCGGTACACGTTCCAGAGATACAAACAGCTGCATGCTTTGCCCTAAGCTACGCGTATGCTGACGAATGATGCTTACCCAACCGACTGCAGCTCGAAAGGCCCGTGCTGTTGCAGCCAGTTCTCGTAGCTCACGCCACTGCCGCACTGAAAAAGCAGCGAGACCAAACGTTTGTCACGCAAGGCTGTTTCTAGAGGTGCGAACAAGCACGCAACCTTGCTCCGGCTATCCACCAGAACAGCGGGCAAGCACTGTCTGGTTATGAGCAAAAATGTGCTGCAGCTTGGTGGCTTCCTTCAGCCATCAAGCTTTTATTTTTTTTTTTCTCGAGGTATAATTCACGCCACAATTAAAACAAATACAGTGTAGACAGACCGCTTATAATGCAAGTCGTGGGAGCCGTGAAAATCCACCCTATAATTGATACCGCACTATAAACAAAACATGCACAGATCCAACCATATCGTAAACTACCGTTCACTCGTCACTCAAACGAACGCTATTCAAAAAAGGTACGGTCTTTAGTTCCCCTTTTTTTTTTTCCCTGCATCAGATGCTGCTACACAGTCTTACAAACTGCTAGTGCAGCTTTAACTTATACTTTGTGTTTATGTTTGGAGGGACCTGCGTTTCTTAGCGTCTAGAAGAACGGATGCCGCAGAGAGGGAAGCAGCCCGGCTCATGCCGGTGAGACGCGATAAAAACAAAAGTTTAATTTTTCTTTCTTTGTTTCTTTCTTTTTTTTCCATCGGTGCTTTGCATTTGGGATGCCAAAGGCGGTTGCTTATCAGCACAACTAGTGGAAACCTCCAGCGTCACATTTCGGCTCGATATCTCCAGATGTTCGAAAAGGAAAAGCGTGGTGGCTCATCTGCACAAGGTTCTATAATCATAACAACTCACCGTGCTCACAATGGGGGGGGGGGCTTGCTATTATCAGAGGTGTGCCCAGAACAAGGGCAGGTGTGGTTATCACGCGAGTGGAAACAGAACATGCGAACTAAGGGGTGCCTATTTAAAAAAAAAAAAATTGGTGTGTCTAAGTTGTAGGGGAGTCCTTTCTCTCAAGCTGCGTTGAACGGCTGAATCATGTTTTTTCTATCTTTTTTGCGTCCCTGAAACGATGCCCCAGCTGCACCGGTTGATCAGTGGACCCCAAAAAAAAAAAAAAAAAAAAAGCACTATAAACAGTATTGTTTTTTGGCCAACCGCATTAAAAGTGTTACGCTTACGCACCGAGTTCTCTATGGGAGGCATACCAGTGGCCAAGAAAACCCGCATTATATCCAGCAGCGCCCCCGCACTACAAGCGGTAATGTTATAAATGGTCTACACTGTACAATAATCTAGACAAACAGGGCAAAATCTACATGTGAATGTCGATGCTCTTGTTTATCTGGCAGCGAAGCAAGCCCAGCTTGTTTTGCATCATCACCACAAATGCATCAACTGTCTCGTTTTTAGGTGTCCTGCCCAGGTTTTGGCATAATGCTTTTCCAAATGTTTTGCATATAAAATCATTGGGGTCTGATCAGTCAGTCCACAACCCATTTATATCACTTCTCTCACCTGTGGCCTTTCCTAACCTTCGGTGCCCGCCACGAATGCACAAAGAAGCTAGCTTCATTGAGTCTCCGTGGCCGATTTAAGTGTGACCCAGAGCGAAAATTTCCTGGCACTTAAAAAAAATGACTAGTGAAACTCTCCTCTATGCTGCAACACGAAGTTTGAGTGTTGTCGCTGAAAGTAAGCTGCACAGTAAGCTCATTTAAACCAGACACACGCACGTTCAAATAAATGAGCTTGATTTGTTCAGAAAACTGTCGCATTGTGCCACAGTGTGTGGTGACAGTCTAAGGATAAAACGCGTCAAGGTATGACAAGGTGGAGCTGAAAGGTGTGCCTCTCATGCAGGAAGGCATTGATACCTCCAGACTTTCTTTTTTTCTTTCTTTTTTGCCTAAGCAGAGGCATATTGAGATACTAGCCAGGGCTGGACCTCAAGATTGCACCCACCCAGGGGCCTTCTTGACGGTGGCGGCGGTCCACTTGAGCTTGTTGGGCGGTGGCACGCTGGTGTCCGGGTGGGTGTAAGGGCACGTCGCCGACTGGCACTTGGCACCAAACTTGCACGGCTGCGTACAATGTGGGGGGTACAACAGGGTGGTTGATCTCAAAGCTGGGGTGGCAACTCACATGCTCGTTCTCTCTCTCCCATTGAAACAAAAAGATGGAAACTCAAAAAATGTCGACACGTGTGGTCTATGAAAGGAGGACAAGGCACCCCACTGTCCACCACCATCGTCAGATTGGTTTTACATGCAACACATGAAGTGGCTTTGTCGAGGCGTAGTAACACTGCGGGAAATTATTCTTGGCACCACCTGAGGTTGCTCGACTTCAGTGAAACTTTGCGTACTCCTGTTAATCTCCAATGTTTCCCTGCAAGACCAGAGGCTTCGGCGAAAGACAAACCCAGAAAACAAAAAACAAGGCTGGCTTCGCACATGCACTTTGTACTTCTTGCAGCCACGACTTCACAAAGAAGGAAGCTGCTGCTGCCTGCAAGTGTACGCGCTGTTGGTGGCGATCTTGCGCCGTGCTAAGGGCATTGCCGCTCAAAAGCATTCTGCACAAACTAACACTATACATATTGAGCACGGGAGTGCTTCATTAGCAAAGATTGCCCACTGAATAATACTTATCTGTTCAACACAGCCTTAACTCCAATACCAACACTTTTCATTTTCTTCTTTTGTACATTTCATGATCGTGAATAGCCCACCCTACAGAGTCTCCACGTTTCAGTGCACGGAACTAACGCTACCACCAACTCCACCCCCATTTGTGTCGTCATTCTACCACACAGTGCCGTCAGCAGTTAGGGGCACCCACCAAAGTGTGACTCTGCGTGCAAAACAAGTTTTGCAATCGTGAGAGAAGATCCGAGGGGTGTTGACAATGAGGTTTCTATCCTCGACACCACAAATTTGAAACTGGTGTACACGGTACACATCAGAACGTCCGTACATGCCTCCAGTTTCACAGGAACGCAAAAATTATGTTGTGCACGTAATCACCAAGCAGTATCAAGATTAAAACTGTAGCTTCTGTAGGGAAAGTTTGGGCCTGAGCGGCGACCTACTTTATGCACTTTAACCCTTTTAGGGTCACGGACCTACATGTACGTCCTCTGCAAACACCTTCAAAATTGTCAATAATGTACATGTATGTCATCGCTTGTATGTTTACAAAGCGTGCATTTTTCACCATCTTCTCTTGCTTGTATATTTTAGGAGCGGTGCGCCGTCTATCGCTCGCGCATCTGGCCGCGCGTGCGCGGGCGCAGCGGCTGGTTTTGGTATCGTCCTGCGGGCGCTTCCCGCTTTTTGCGCCCGCGAAACTGATGTCTATCTGATTTCGATTAACTCAAAAGGTGCCGGCTTGTTACTCTCTCGTTTTTATTTAGATTTTTTCTTGTGTTACTCACGAATAAACCACATGTATGTAACACCACAAACGATTTTTTCGTCACTTTATGGCCACCCTAAAAAATTACGATAATTTTTTCGCGAAATAGATTCATCCGAAGAATTTAAATCAGCAATAAAAAAATCGACCCTGGGGGGGTCGCATTTGACGAAAATATTTGACCCTCAAAGGGTTAATTAAAGGCGAACTGCACTCAAATTTCACCTCGGCCAAATTTATTTTTAATGTGCAGTACGTACCCCTAAAACAGCTGGGACAGGAGTGCTAGAGCTTGCGCGCAGGTTCGCTCCCGAGCTGGTGACTGTTCAACCGCTCGCTGGACGGCTGCGACGTCATTTTAATGGCCGCGCTCTCCCCGGTTCCGATTTCAAAATCGCCGATTTTTGCTGGCCCCTTGCGGCGTCCATGTGCGATTTGCCCTGCTGTATTTTGCATGTTGCTTTCTTTTTCAGCGAACTGTGCTGAAACAGTGTTTTCAAGAGGTTGAAATTTTGAGCGCAGTTGGCCTTCAAGAGACACAATGGCAAGGCGATTTATGCCAAGCTGGCGCAAGTTACAAGCTGGGGCATTGTCTTCATAGACCACTTTTTCACTCTGCTTACCCCGACTGTGATGACAGGTGATATAGAGTGTGGGATGACCTTTGGGATGGAGACACACAGCCCTCACCTTTGGGTGGAAGAAGGGGCACTTGAGGTTGGTGCAGTGGGGGAAGAACTTGCACTGCTGCACCGGCGGAGACGACAGCGCTGGCGTGGGAAAAGGAAGAGGACACGATCAGGAAGAGGCTCCCACATCTCACGCACATTCCACCCCAATGCATCAAACTGGGAAATTTATACACAATCTGACACGATCTGGCTAAAACCGACACGAGCACCAGACTCCTTGCCTTTCAGGCTGTTTCGGAGCATTTTGGCGCAACTTTCGCAATTTTCATGCTTTTGGAGCAGCTTGGCGCAGGAAAACGGAATTGTATCAAACCTGCGCAATATGCGCAGCTGTCTCACCCCTGCACAATACAAGCAAACTGTTCAGAGAGAAAAAACAAAAACAACAAAACAACAGTCTGCCACTAATTTCGAAAGTAATTTCAAGCCTCCCCTGTGAGAGGTGACACATTACGCAGACGTTTGTATTCACCTTAGGAAGCAACCTTGCGCACTTACATTTTTGTGATTAAAAAAGAGAGAGAGAGAAGCAGCTCACCGGCGGGGGGCGGCGGGGGTCCGGGGGCGAAGGTTCGGCGGCTGGCGTGGGTGAAGGGGCAGTCCTTGCGCTTGCAGAAGGCGTCGTACTTGCAGTTGGGGTGGATGAACAGGCACCGGTCGCCAAACTTGCACTTGGGGAACGCCCTGTTTCCAACCAGAGGGGGAAACTCGGCATCACCACACGAACGACCCGTCGCATCGTGCAGGGAGGTACATACAAGTCAGTGGCTCTCTGCCACAGCACATATCTCAGTCCCTGGCCTTCCGGGCTTCTCAGGACAAACAAAAAGACAAAGGAACACGCACGAAAGTGCCTGATAAAGCCGAGAAACTACTGTGACAAAAATGAAGGAAGCTCGCACTCACGCGTAAGACTTGAAGGTACCGAAGCCGTACGCAAACCTTCCCGACCATTATGACGGTTTCGGTCCATGATTGCAGCCGATTTGCTTCTTCTTCGCTGCCGCAACAACCTTTACTCCATCATTGTTGCTAGAAGTGTGAGCTTCCTTCATTTTTTTGGAGGTGATAATCATTGGACATCACATTGGAGAGGCGTACGCTTTCTCGTTCCGATCAAGTGTTGCTGCGATTACGACAAATGCTAGATTTTTTTTTTTTTTTTGCGAATATTGGCCTATGTCTCCTGGTGGGTATGTTCAGCATTCTTGGCCAATCTCGCTAAGTGGGTATATGCGTGGCAATTTTCTTTCTATTTTTAACCGCGGCCACAAAAAATAATGATTTGCTAAACAGCTTCGCTGTTCATATGCTGCTTGCCCACCTCTGCTGGGCATTTCCTCCACCACCAGTGGCCCTGTTTTCCACCGATTATTACAGGAGTGGTAATTCAGCAGTAGTTCACACCACAAAATGCCAAGCGAGATGCACCATACACATCAGTTGAAGATGGTTGATATACATGGCAACTGAGCCAGGGAAGCAATTTATCCCAGCAAACAAGCGCTTCGAAATTATGACACTGACCACCCCAACGCGTGTCCGTAGAGGTGTCCGTGCGACCGGGGGACCGACTCACTTGCAGGGCACGCTGGGGTGGTGGAAGGGGCAGCGGTCGCCGTTCTTGCAGGCCGGCCAGTAGCGGCACTTCTCCAGGAGGCGGGGGACTCCACCCTCCTCCACCGCCATGGCCTCCTCGTCCTCCTCCACCACGCCTTCCATCAGCGCTGCGGAGCAGCAGAGCAAGCACAGTCCGTTTTAAAAGTGACAGAGCAGAAGCTGGGGCTTGTGGGTGTTTTGTAGCGGAAGCTTTCTCAGTGGGATTGATGATGGCGTCCCGTCAAAAAACTAATGCGTTTCCCCATAGACCGGTTGATCGACTGAAAAGTTCTGACACACGGCGCGTGCGTAAAACCTGGCTTCCGTTCCATCAAAACGGCTCCTTGAAAATCGCGAAAAGGAACAATTCTAGATAAGACAACACATGCACCGATCATGAAGAAGGAGTACAATAGTGCACCTCTATCTCATAAACCACATATAGGTATAGATGGTATTCACTGAAAAGTTTAGTGGCCGATTTCTTCACTTCGCAACACAGGAAACCGCCATGTCTGTGTCCCCTGTGCCTGCGCATGCACCTTGTGCCCGGATCGCGCAGCAGAAAGAAACGCCAGCGTGCGTCGTCTGCCCGTTTCGGGTTGCGGCGTCAACATATATTATCATGCAGTGCACTCTCATTATGTGGTGGCGCTCTACTTGCCCTCGCGAACTTCGCGTAAACGCAGAATGAAACCGCGGCTATGAACAAAAGCGACATGATGCGCAAGAGGCCAATGCTGCAGTCGCCTGCGACCACGGATGTCGACACAAGTGCCCTCTAGTGCGTGGTTGACTACAAAGACCAAATAATGGTTTGGAAGAAATGTTTCACGCGCACGCCGATTTAGATACGATGGTAGTGTAGCCACTAGTGCATGCGAGGCCGCCTCCCGAGCCGTGGTGTGCTCGCACCACTTCCCAGTCGGCGCAAGTGCTAGCGAATCGCAAGCGCCCTGTGAACAAATCACTTGAGTTTGGAGATTGCGCACAGCAAAATCATTGCCAACAATGGGCATCCTCAATTTACCAGTCCTGGACAGTCAGCGGGCAGTCCGGAGACTACATTCGGACCGAAAATCCCATAGGAATACATGGAAAAATCAGGCGCCGGATCGCATCGCTGGCAGTCCGCGGATGATCCAGCACCAATAATCGAGGAGGCCCAATATTTCTGTTGTCTTTGAACAAATGACAGACCTTGAAAGGGCGATCGGCTTTCACTAGCGTGTGAGCGCGACTTCGTTCATCACGACGCAATTAGACAAATACGTCAGCTCCGAAGTTTTTACCGCTCTACCTAGTCACACGACAACTTCAACTGTGTCTGGCGATAGATGGATCAAAGCCTGCTGCATGGAACAGTATTTGGCATCGAGGTATTATATAGCTTCGCATTCGGCGGGACACAGATTGGAACACCAAACGGTTCTTGTTGTTATGTTGCAGTGCCTTTAACGGAAGTTTGACGATCAGTTAAACACATCTTGAGCTTTCGTGCTTCTCTCACTTTCTTTCCGAAAGGATGGTAATCAATTTTCGTATTGCCACAAACTATAATCTGGGCCCACTTGCACAAACAAACGTGCTTATTGGCAGCCTTATTCACAGCCTAGTCTTATTCACGGACTTCAATAAGTCTCTGAATAAGATTCGGACTAGTTCGCTTGCTTGAAAGCACTCAGGCCGGGCTACAGAGTGGTCTAGTTGAAGACTACAGGGACAGCCGGTACCTAGACGGGGACAAGAGAGGCCCCTAGGGAAAAGCGGGGAATATGCCGCAAAACTGCTTGTTGCTGTCGCCAGCATTCGGAAAGCGTTTATTTTGAACCATGCTTGGATAAATTCAAGAAATGCCGACCATCAGGTGGTGTATTTGGGTCTCGTCACAAATGTGTTACAATGATCTGCCATCCTTGGTAGGCCAACTCACGCGGCCGGGCCTCGGTCACCCGGCCGCGTAAACGAAGTCATAAAGATTGTCTGCTACGAATCGTGGGCCCGAGAAACCCACTGGGATCACGTGAAAAGCATCCACGTTGTCTCCCGTTGTCGCAACACGAGTCGTGCTTTTCATCTCACCATGAATAAGACTGTTGTGAATTGGCTTCAGGTTCATCGTCATAGACTCAGATGCAACGGGCACTCCAGCGGCATGATCCAGCGGCTCATGCCGCCAAGAACGGAGACACGATCGCAATAACCCGCTGCCCAGCCGGCAGCTCGCTTACCGATTGTTGATATCATGCATGCTGCTTTTACATGCAAAAGATCCCACTTGCTCAAGCCCAATTTGCAATCAAGTACAAAAGTACAAAGTACAGGCCTTGTGGCTTCCGGCGCTGGTGTTGTCTGGCCATTTCTACCCTCTCCTCCCCGACGCCGTAACAGGCATTTATTTGAAGGTCAAGCAGCCGCCACTCGGCATCGTTCACCACTTCTACGGCTTCTGCACTCGTTTTCACAGTATGGAGGCCGATCTTTATGATGATATCAACCACCTCAGCATAAGACTCTCAATAAGGCTGCTAGGAGCAGGCTTATTCACAGTCTTATCCCAATCTTATTTAGAGCCTCATTCGCTGTCTTACAAGTTTCCGGAAAGTGTCTCATAGCCTAGGGAACATAAAACCCTGAAAAGACTGCCAATAACATTAGATTGCAAATCAGACTGTCTTATTGGGCTTCGAGCAAGCGGGTCCTGGTCTGAAATTGATGCCCCGATGCAGGAGCTAGTGCAGAATAAGAGCAAGCAATCCCTCAGCGACGACGCGCGATTCCGTTCCATCGTGGGTGCAAGCCCTATGCGCACCCAGTGCCATCAACGGCTTCACTTGGAATGGAACACTCTTATTCTTATATGCAACTCTTCCTCAGTAGCCTAGGGGTAGAATCGCGGGTGTTGGAACGAACGCCCCGGTTTGAGCACCGGCAATTGAATGTTTTTGTAGCGTAAGCTACACTGGCCGAGGTTGAGCAGTTTCGCGTGCGCCGTGAAGGGCCGTTCTGCGCAAGCGCGAGTGGCATTGGATTGGATTGGACTGACTTGACTTGCTTGGTTTGATTAAAGTGGACTGTGTTGGATTGTGTTGCGTCATAGCCGCAGCAGACGCACTGGCACCGGCGCGTTCCCAGGTGTGCGTCTCAATTGCGCAGTAGCCAAGTCTGACGCTGCACCGGAGATGCTTGATAGCCTTTTCGCGTGGCTCGTGAAGAGCCGCGCTGAGTATGCGCGAGGAGCAGTGACTGGACAGGACTGGACTGGACTGGATTGGACTGGATTGCTGAACGTTAGCTCACGCTACGTGTATCCTGGCATAGCAGAGCTAAGCCACTACTAATTTTTTCCCAAGATGTGCAATTTTCTTACTGTAAAATGTTCTCTTAGCTCAAATCTGTGAATTGTTAACATAAATAAGGGTGGTTTGGTATCATTCAGGTTGGCTTAAAGGTGGGGCGTGGCATACCAACACTTTTAATCAATGTTTTGCATCACACCGGAAGTACCAGGCTTGTACCCTCCATGGAATGGAATATTGCTAGTGCAACGGCACGCACAGGTGAAAATCAAAGAAGGGGAAAAGAGAAGGAAGAAGACTCTCGGTAGCCACGTTAAAGCTTCTTTGTGCCACGTAATTAATGTAAATACAGTTTGCCTTCCAATGCCTTCCGTTCACCTTTGAGATCCTTCAACAGCTGTTGATTTGTAATTGACTAGAAGGCACAGCGCCAAATACAAGGACAAGAGACAAGACAGGAGAGGTCAGCACATGCCCTGTGCCCCCTCATGTCCTTGTGTCTGGCGCTCTACATTCTAGTCCAGCTGGGGCCCTGCAACCAACATGAGCCATTCCAAACTAGACACGGCAGTCCTTGCACACTCTGTCGGCCTAAATGACATCTAAAGTGTCCGTACTGTACATTGCCAAATAATCCAGCAATCCAACATGCCCAAAAGATGGTCAGGACGACGCAAATAAAAACTCCGCTCAAGCAAAGTTGCATCCAAGATGGGCGTCCACTAGTGAGCCTGTCAGGCACAACACACCAGCACAGCCAATGCTTTAGAGTGCCTGCAGTCGTCCTCAAAACGTCTGCATCATCTCCGTAACGTGCCACCCCCAGGGGACATCTCGGAAGAGGTGGCCCGATACGCACCCACTTCGGTGACGGGGCCCGTGATGAGGCGGCTCTTTACGGGCCTCCGGGCGGTGGGAGGGGCCTCCTCCATCTCCTCCTCCTCATCCTCGGGCAGTTCCTCCAGGTCCCTGCCGGAGGCCAGCACCTGCCTGCCTCCCCCTCCTCCGCCGCTGCTCCCCTTGAAGCTGAGGGGGTCCACCCCGTCCAGGGTCACCACGAAGCAGGGGGACCACTGCTGCTTGCCTCCGGCCGCCGCGGTGGGGCTCGGGACGTCCCCACCCGCACCGCCGCCTAACCGGGACATCACGCTGCGAGAGAGTCGGGCACAATCAGGCCATCGCCCAGCTAGACTGCACCACAGTACAGCGTCCAGACCCACGGCACGAGACGACCAACTGTTTTAAGCGTCACGCACTCACACACACCCTCTGGTGTGTGTGAATACGTGTAACAAGGACTTGACTTGTTTCTTTTGCTTAACAAGACCTCTTAGCTTAAAGAATCTTGGCTTAACTTGGCTTAACAAGGACTCTTGTTGGAACTTTGGTGTTCATAGAATGTAAACAAAAAACAGGCTTAGTGATAGGTGCGTCAGTCAGGCCTCTGTGTGCCTATACGATAAAGAGTTCGCCTTTTTTGATTGTTACTTGAATGCATAGCGTGAGCGTAGTTTCCTTCTAGGTTTTTTTTCTTTTTGAGCTTGAATTCGTGACGACATGAAGGTAATCTGCGCGTGTGCAATATTGATGCAATTATTTCACAAATGTGGGTCTTTCTTCCATAAATCTCAGTTGATAGTCAGCGTTCACCCTGTCTGATTCCTTCTTCTTGTGTACATGTTACGCCAGGTTGTTTCCCCACGATGAAGGTAGATAGTTCCACACATAGGAGCCCTTAAGACATAGTACGAGAATTTCATTTTCCAGTTCCAAGTACCTCTATTCACTCGAATCTAGGCTGGCCTCAATTTTAAGACGATCCCTAAAATTAGGAAGTTCGGAAAATACATAAAAAAAATTCACCCAATGCAAGCCAGTCAAAAATAGGCAGGGGAGACAGCAGCCGCACAACTAAAATGCGTATAATTAGCTGGGAATCTGGTCGGGTTCACCTGACATCGTCGTAACAATTTCTTTCATTCATTCATTCATTCATTTATTTGATTCATTTTCACTGCCCTCCTTGTACTAACTGGCACCCTCATGGACTGCACAATACTTTGTGCTGTCCACAGCACTTCACCCTAATATGTACGAGAGGGAAATCTGTGGCTGCAATCGTACATCACTAAACAGCTGGCAACATGCCTTAGCGAGCCGCATGCCTTATTTTCCTTTCCTGAAGTCGCAATCAAGAGGGTGGTAACATTTACTTTCTGGTTCGTCTCGCACGAATCTTCTAAATAATCCCCGACAAATAAATCTTTTGGAGCTCCACTTTGCTATCTAAAAAACAACTTCGAATATTCTTTTACAATATTATCGCATTCTTTCAAAGCCACAGACAACTTTCCAGCCTGCTCACAAGCCAAGCCTGAAGAAACAATGGAATGCCACTCTCCTTGCGGTACCCAACAGAACGCTCGCTGAAGCACGGCTCACCTAAAACCTGGCACCAGATTTCCCTCTAGCATAAATTAGTATGAAACAATCCTGCTGTCAAGTGCACTTATTTGCAATGCTGCACTTTGTGAATGAACCGCAGATGAAGCTTTTTAAGACATCATCCCGGGCTTGACCCGAGACCGCCTTTCACATTTCTTTCACCAGTGCCACCTGGCCTAGAGGTTCAATGAGTTCCAGGCAGCCAGCACGATTCTCCGTTCAAAAAGCTACACTGCAAAGACATCGCACTACCTATGCAATACCCGTGCCACACGTGCACAAAAAATGACATTAAGTGCTTAATGCCGTAAGTTTTAACGCCATTAATTCACTGCTACATGCAAAAGTCTAATGCCATTCGCTCTAATGTTATTTCTGGTTTAAGGAGTTCCGCACAACTCATTCGCCTTCACGAACGCCTTAAATCTGCGCACTCTCAATGCGATGAGCGCCAAATGAAACCAATGAAACCCTCAGCACCAGAGCATTGACGTGGAAATGGAACTGAACTTTGAAATAATACGATTTTTTGTGCACTCTTGGTGGCAAAGTTCTGAAGAAGACGAAGTTCACTAAAACAGCGACAAAATGCAAAACATCGTGTTACTCTTCGCTTTGAATTTTTCGGATTTGGCTACTGCTAGCAGGCGACGGCAGCTGCTGCATTTTTTTCAGAAAACACTATTTCTCATAATGATTTCTTTCACAAAAAACATTTTTAGCCTTTTAAGACATTTTTCTCTACGTTAAAGACTTCGAAAATATCAGTTAATTTCTTTTTTTTGGTCATTATCACCGTCATGCCTAACACATTTAATGGCTTTGCATTCTGGCATGTAGCACAGCCCGCTCGAATAATGTAATTCGGTATCTTAAAGCCTTAATAAACACTTAGTGCCATTTTTCGTGTACGTGTGGCACAGGTATAACAGCACCGAGCAGTTCAACTCCCACCACTGAGCCCATATGGATGTGCCACCACTCACCTCGGCGCGCCCCCTTCGTCCATCACGGCACCGTGGTGCTTGGGTGTCGAGGTGGGCGTGGCCTCCTTGACCACCGAGTGCACTTCCTCCCTGGCCACCTCCAGCTCCAGCAGGTCTGCAACGAGGCAGGGGAGACCACTGAGGTAACAAACCCCTGGGGGCTTCAATGTGGCCCCGTGCATCGAGGTGAGCTCCAGCTGGTTCATACACCCGGCCCATTTTTAAAAAATTCAAAAATTCAAACGCCAAGGCTACGAGGCGAGCCATAGTCAAGGTCTACGGATCGATTTCGACCACCTGGGGATCTTTAATGTGTGCCGGAATTGCGACACACTCGGGTGTTTTTGTTTTTTGCTTCCATCAGAGAAGCAGCACCAGGGCCCAAAGGGTTCAAACGAAATTGTGCTTTCAGACACTTCAGGTACACCTGCGCTACTAGGCTTGGCCCTGGTGGAGGGCTTTAGGTTGTCATTAGAACAAATTTACTGCAAACCAAAATTTAATACACACTGGTACAGTGGAACCCCAGTAATACGTCTTTCAAGGGGCCGTGCGAAAGTGTCGTATGACCGGGTATGGGTAAGTGCCGGCCTAGTAGACGGTCTCATGACGGTGAACTAAGAACTTATTTAAGCTAATATATTTAACACATTCTTGCATAATTTGTAAACCCTTAGCTAAAATCTCTCAAGTTTCTAAAAAAATAAGAAGCGCCTATTTTGTGCCCCTTTCCTCTCCACAACGTCTGCGTCAGCCCGCCAGCTGCCGCCAGCCATGCGCCGCGCGCGCGCGCCAGATAAGCTGGGAACAGTGGGAAGGCAGACGCGGGTGACCAAATTGAGAGGGGAAAAGGCGAGAGTGTAAAACTGCCAAGGCCAAGCGAAATGAACAATAGCACGAGGCAGCGATGAAAAAAGGCGGCGAAAAAAGGACCGGAGCGACAACGTGGCTTTGAAAGACAACTGATAAGCAGAGAGCGGAGAGAGAGAGTGTTGTGAAAGGAAAGAACTTGAATCGAGTGGGCAAGGAAAGTGGGTGCTGGGTTGCATCGTGGGTATTTTCACATTCGTCGGCTCGATGCGAGCTTCAAATTCGCGGTCCGCTGGCCACCTGGGCTTCTTGCAGTTGGTGCGTCGGTGTTTTGCTGCTGCAATGGGGCCGTCGAAATTAAACTCCTGCCCGCCAGTGCCCGCATGCTTGCTCGCGTCTCTTCAGCAAGCGGTCAGCCTCACTTGAGCACCTTTGCGATCAAGCAGTGTCAAACGGGGGTTAAGAATAAAGAAAGGTAGGGGCAACACCGTAAAGCGGTGTAAAAGATGCAAAGAACGCCGGTTTATCTGCGCCAGGGTCCGTAATATGAAGTGGACAGCCTGCACCCAGGCATCATATCATCGGAATTTCTAATGCATTGTTTCTATCAGGAGTTTGCCGGGACCACCGGTGATCAGTCATCAGAAACGGGTCGTCGAAAGACCAGGGGACGTGTCACTGAGGTTCCACTGTATTTCAATTTCTAATGAACAGAAAAACACCTGCCAATGTTGAGAGTCGAACCCGTGACCCTGCGCTCAGCTCCCGAGTTACCACACAGGGTTTCCCAGTGAAGTGAAGGTTGGGGATGACCTATCGTAACACTCACCGGAGTCCTCTTCCTGTTCCATGACCTGGTTACCACCAACGTCCACTGCAACAAAGTTGGCAAGGCATGAGGCGCCTGCTTTTGCTTGCATTGGCATCAATTTGCCACACACTGCCATGAAGAAATGTCGGTTCCTCAACATGCCAACACAAGAAGGCTATTCAACTGGCTGCACTCCCTCCAGCCATTGATAACAAGCTAGGCACATCCTTGCAGCTTGTATGACCAATTATTGACCTTACTCCCAGCATTGCCAGCAAGTAAGAAAACTCGTGACTCCTCACTCATGCCACTATACTGACAGAAAACTTTCTTTTTGCTTATAACTTTTACACCAACAGCATTCTATTCCACCTCAGTTGATGTACAACGAAGTTAGCCAAGATTTGCACAATGCTTGCACGTGTTGGCTTTCTTGTGCAGCTTCGGTGTCGGGCGAGAAAGCCAACCCAAGAAAGATGTGCGCTGCAGTGAAGCTTCAATGCTCCCATGTCTTGCTGCAGAGCCAACAGTTATCGTTATACTGTTCACAAATTTCGAATCTTCGAAAACCTCAAACGGCAGAACTGCACCGTGAATCGAGTAGCAAATACTATTCGCAAAGTAGGCATTCAAACTTTCAAATATTCACACACCTCCAGTTGTGTGACGAAACTTGGAGAGAGTGAGCCAGTTTAAATGAGAGCAAGACATGAATCACTACCATCATCATCATCACCAGCCTAGCTATACCCACTGCAGGGCAAAGGCCTCTCCCATTAATCTCCAATTATCCTGGTCCTGTGCTAACTGTGACCGATTCATCCCCGCGAAGAGGGATCCACTCTCATCCAGCGCATTTAGCGCTGACATGCTGTGCAATTAAAGTTATTCCTCCTCCTCCTGCCCGCAAACTCACTGATTTCACCTGCCTATCTAATGTTGTGCCGCCCCCTGCCACGCTTGCCTTCTCTAGGGATCCACTCTGTTACCCTTAATGACCAGCGGTTATTTTGCCTTCGCATTACATGCCCTGCCCACGTCCATTTCTTCTTCTAAATTTCTACTAATATGTCCTTAACACGCATTTGCTCCCTGACCCACTCTGCTCTCTTCTTGTCTTATAATGTTACACCTATCATCTTCCATTCCATTGCTCGCTGAGTTGTCCTCAATTTAAGTTGAACCCTCTTAGTGAGCCTCCAAGTTTCTGCCCCATAGGTGAGTACCAGTAAGATGCAGCCATCATACACTTTCCTCTTCAGGGACAATGGTTGGCTGCCATCCATTATCTGAGAATGCCTGCCGAATGCACTCCACCCCATTCTTATCCTCCTAATTATCTCTGCCTCATGGTTGGGATCCAGGGTCACAACGTGGCCTAAGTATATATATTCGCTTACCACTTCCACTGCCTCGCCATCTGTCTCAACAAGGGGGGGAAACATGAATGAAATACTCTAAATAACGCACACACACACGCTTGCCAGGGCGTATACAGTCGAACCCCGCAATAACGAAACCGCCGGGGAAAGCAAGAAAATTCGCTTTTGCGGGAATTTCGTTGCCGCGAGAATGAAACATAAACGACCGGGAAATTGGCCACAAACCAAAAATTTATTTCCTAAAGTCCGTTATATTACTTCGTGAGCCTTACCTTGCAGCCAACGTCACAGTTCAGCTATCACTGTACAAGTGGTTCATTGCTAGTCGTCGTGCGCGCCCAAGAACGACGAGATCGTGTCAAACGCATCCAAAACATTCCGTGGGTTCACCTTCTCTGCACGTTTTCCGCCCTGGCCCTCGGCACCGAGTATGTCCGATCATGCAAGGAAGCCCAGCTTCTTCTGCTTACGAACTTTGCCAGCAGAGTGGCACCTCGTTGCACCAATACTGTTTACAAAACTTAGTGAGCACCGCTTTCTAGACGTCCAGAAAGGTCACAGCTGTCACTGTTTTGTTTTGCGCACGTGCGCCATTAAAAACTGGTGGGATCCTTGCTTTTCAAAATGGTTGAGCTAGCTGCAGGCGTTTCCAAACTCATTGGCACTACCTCCTCCACTTGGGCCACTGACTTGGGCAATGATGGCTGCCTTATCTCGTAGCGATAAAAACCCCCACTTTTGGGCTGGCGAAGGCATCTTACTGAGAGCAAACATGCCAATCGCCACACACAAACAACAAACGCACGCGCTCTGTTCAGCGGTAGTGGGCTGGTGTAGCCCAAGCCAAAGCCGCGACTTGAGTAACCATGTGTCGCCCCCTGATGGTGCCACTACGAGGCTGCCTTCACGGCCGCCGGCTGCGCGGTCTTTTGTAAACAAATATGGCGGCGGCCATGCAAGCGTGCTGTGGCTGAAGTTTACGCACTTTGAGTCCAAAAAAATGCACTTGAGCACTTTTTGGACACAGTTACCCTCCAATGGGTAGGTAAAATGCCGACCAAACTTGCACCGAATTTCGCTAACGCGGGATCAGTTTCCAAGAACGTTTCGTTGCCGCGAGATATAAAATACATGGGCATCTATGGACGTTCGCCGGGGATGCGAAAATATTTCGTTGCCGCGGGAATTTCGTACCCGCAGGATTTCGTTATCGCGGGTTTTGACTGTACTTCCGTCCACTGAGGGGCGACTTTCCGCTCCCAGACAGGTACAAGCCTGGTGCTTCCTGCACACACCCAGCACCACCTACCAGTTCGCTTCGAACACTCCTTCTGTTCTTTTTGTCATGTGCTAAAAGAGCTTCACTGCTTGAGCGAGTTTTGATGCGAATGGCCCGTGTTCGAGCACTAGCAGTGTGAAATTTTTTTCCCAACAAGTGATTTTCGTAACGTTTTGAAAAAAAAAAGAGAAAAACAGCGAAAATACAACGAGGACACAAGGCAGAGAAAGGACAACACACACACGCTGGACTAGCAACTAGGGGTGTGCGAATATCAATTTTTTAATATCGAAGCGAATTCGAATAATAAAAACAAAGTTCGAATCGAATCGAATATTTTTCGAATATTTTTCGAATACGAATACTTATTGTTTTTTGTAAAATTAAAGTTTTCACCATCTAGAGACACAAAAAGTGCAACTTTATTGCACAACAAATCATACAAAGTAAAATTAGGAATTACACAATACCATTGCACTCAACAGGTTAAGGTCTGCACTCACTTAAATGTTAACATGGAGAAAGGGTAACTGCTCGACATGTTCGGGGGCAGTGACAACCTCCTGCTCTCACGACTCCACCAGATACCGAAAGTAGCCGCTCACTTGAGACACTAGTGGCTGGCATGCCCGAGCCCGTGCACATTGCCGCGCGCTGATACAGTAAAATCTCGATGATACTAATCTCGCGGGACCGCGAAAAATATTCGTATCATCCGAAATTCGTATGAACCAACGCAGACCAAAACATTGAGCGCTGAAAATAGCTTTCGTTTATTTCTTCTCTTACTTTCGCGTGAAGAAATTCATGATTTTTTCTGCTTTTTTTAACCCCCATGTCGCAAAGCAGTCCTTTCTGGAGCACGTGAAGCTTCGCGCTCGTCTCCTCACTCGCTGTGCCCAAGCTCGCTACACGCCGCAACAGTCAAGTGTGAACCGCATGGTGCGTTTTTGCACGCGATTCGCTCGCCTCGGCTCTGCGAGCGCTGTATTTTCACGCCCGCATCGACGATTTCGCGCCCGCAGTAGCGCCTACATCGGTCAGAAAATGACCCACGACGCGCGCGGCAGAACGGAGGAGCCTGACTACTTGCGATGAGATCGAGACAGCCGGCTTGGCTCTGCCGGAGATGGTTAGGCTTAGCACCCCGGCAAATATTTTACGGGCACTTTCTAGCGGCGTAGATGATGTTTTATAGTACCGTTTTCGCGTGCATTATCAGCTCCTTTACCGCATTAGCAACTTCGTGTCTCCCTTGAGCCGCATTTTAAAGAGCGGTTAGAAACGGTCGCTTGAGCGCCCGCGGCACTTCACGGCTGGAGCCGACGCCATGTTGACGCCGCTGGCCGCGCCGCGCACAGCGTGGGGGTGGTTTTCCGGCAGTGTCAGCGCGCGTTGGGCGTGCGCAGAGCGTTTTCGCTAACAGAAAACAACAGCCCGGCCGTTTCTGGAGAAAGAGTGACAAACAGGGGAGCGAGATCCGTCACTTGCTTGTTCGGCAGTCGGGTGCCTCGCCGGCTCGTTCATATCTTCCGCGGGCCGCGCAGGTCCGTTCGTAACAGCCGAAATTTTTCCCATTGCGAAACAATGCAATTTCGCCGGGACTTTTCGGAAATTCGTATCATCCCGAAATTCGCACCCCAGAATCGTATCATCGAGAGTCCACTGTAACTACGATAAACACCGATACAGTCTGCGAAAGCACGTACCGTTTGCCGTGTATATGCTTCGCGATTTTGCTGCTGAGACACGCTCTGAATTTTTTTTTTTTTTTTAGTTTTGGGTGGTCGAATATTCGAACCATAAAAGTGTCGTTCGAATCGAATCGAATACCAAAAAATTCGAATCGAATATTCGAAGTTTCGAATATTCGCACACCCCTACTAGCAACTGAATATATAGTTGAAGAAGGATACATCCTGGGATCAACCAACCACCAGCATGTGCAATGCTTTGAGCACAAAAACACACGCCTGACTCAGCGCACCGCTCTAATCAACAAACATCAGCCTCGTAAGAATACAATTTATCACTCACGGCAGTACAGTCGAATCCCGCTACAACGAAATTGACGGGACGTGCGAAAAATTTCGTTGAAGCGAAAATTCGTTGAGGCGAAATCTGCCGCAACACACCACAGAAAGGCCAGAAAAATAGCCCCGTATGCTTCCGCATCATTGGCAGCATAATACAATGTTTAGAAAAAGGAGTGACGCGCAATAACGTCATGTTTATTCGGATAACAAACATACCAATGGTTATCTGTTCTTTCACTGCACGCGAAGAACGCGTTGCGGAGTGGGGTGAAGAAATGCAGGCGCAAAACGTATTGCTGTACAACAAGGCGTGTCCACCGAGCTGATTACTTGCAGATAGCTGCTAGGCCGTCGGAAGCCCCCCTCTCACTTGTAGCAGGAGCAGTGCCGTTATCTTATCATCTGACACGGCGCGGCAGCTACTGACCTTGGCAGGTTAGACGCGCGCGCTTGCATTTAACACAACTGCGCGCTCATGACTAAGATAGGATGACTTGGCTTCAAGACCAAACACGCAAACATGATTTTTGCTCTTGGCTATTAAGAATGGTAGAAGGAAAACGGCAAGGACAGCTGCTCACAACGCATACATGACGGCGCCGCGCCAGCAGCGGAGCACATTCATGCAATTTCAACTGGATACGGATTGGCTGTAGCTCTGGGGCTCCGGCTTGGCGAACCGGGCCTGCGCCTCATGTAAAGACGGCCAGCCACATCGTTATCACCATCAAACAATGGCGTCCGCCTATGAGTTTTTTTTTTTTTTTTTTGGCGGTGTGGCCGCACCGCGCATGTTTTCGGTGAAACTAAGCGTCCTGAATGTATAAAAAGTTACAGATAGCTGGCGCTATGCTATTTTATTGTAAAATAATTGTTCAAACCCAGCCCAAATCATCGAAAATTTCGTTGAAGCGAAAGCAAGCCTGACAAATGGTTCGTTGTGGCGAGGACTTTGTTGCATGGACTTCTATGGTGGCTGACGGGGAATTGGAAATATTTTCGTTGAAGCGGAAATTTCGTTGAAGCGGCGTTCGTTGTAGCGGGGTTCGACTGTACAAGGAAATTTCCTTCTCGTTGCGGTCCACCTAAAACACTTCAAGTATCTCTTTCTCACTTCTAGGGTCGAAGCACACGAGGGGCTCGGGCTGTCGGCATCTTCTGTCGTCGTTTCATGTCATTACGGTAAATCAAGTGGTCGAACGATGGCAGAAAAGCAAAAGTAAAATGGATAAAACCAGTTCCAAATAACTAACATGATTTAAACTATTTAGAATGTGGGAATAATCATGATTTAATTGCGTTAATAACAGAAATTTGTTAGTTCTGTCCGTCTCGTAATGGGTTTCAAACGCCAGGTTTCTCCTGTAAAGCATACCGTACAGTCTAATCCCGCTACAACGAAGTCCGCTTCAACGAAATATTTCCAATTCCCCGTCAGCTAGCCATAGAAGTCAATGCAACAAAGTCCTCGCCACAACGAACCATTTGTCTGGCTTGCTTTCGCTTCAACGAAATTTTCGATGAATTGGGCTGGGTTTGAACAATTATTTCACAATAAAATAAGCATAGCGCCAGCTATTTGTAACTTTTTAAACATTCAGGATGCTTAGTTTCACCGAAAACATGCGCGGTGCGCCCACACTGCCAAAAAAAAAAAAAAAAACTCATAGGCGGACGCCATTGTTTGATGGTGATAACGATGTGGCTGGCCGTCTTTACATGAGGCACAGGCCCGGTTCGCCAAGCCGGAGCTACAGCCAATCTGTATCCAATTGAAATCGCACGAATGTGCTCCGCTGCTGGCGCGGCGCCGTCATGTATGCGTTGTGGCTCGTGAGCAGCTGTCCTTGCCGTTTTCCTTCTACCATTCTTCAAAGCCAAGAGCAAAAATCATGTTTGCGTGTTTGGTCTTGAAGCCAAGTCATCCTATCTTAGTCGCGAGCGCGCGGTCATGTTTAATGCAAGCGCGCGCGTCTTGCCTGCCAAGGTCAGTAGCTGCCGTGCCGTCAGAGGATAAGATAACGCCACTGCTCCTGCCACAAGCGAGGGGGGCTTCCGACCGCCTAGCAGCTATTTGAAAGTAATCAGCTCGGTGGGCAAAGCCTTGTTGTGCAGCAATACGTTTTCCGCCTGCATTTCTTCACCCCCCTCCGTAACACGTTCTTTGCGTGCAGTGAACACAGATAGCCATTGGTATGTTTGTTATCCGAATAAACGTGACGTTATTTAAGCGCGTCACTCCTTTTTCTAAACATTGTTTTGTTTTTTTGCTGCCAATGATGCGGAAACATACGGGGCTATTTTTCGGGCCTTTTCGTGGTGTGTTGGGGCGGATTTCGCCTCAACGAATTCTCGCTTCAACGAAATTTTTCGCGCGTCCCGTCAATTTCGTTGTAGCGGGATTCGACTGTATTTGTACATAAGTAACGTGACCTCAAATATAACACGAGAGGGGCACTTTGGCCCTTCCGAAAAAAAAAGAAAAAGGGATATTACGATTATAACGCGCATAACGATTATAATGCGAAGTTGTCTTGAGGCCCACTGCCCTCATGTGCAAGCTCTCTTTGAGTTGCACAAGCTCAGCATTTACAGGCGAAAACTGGCCGCGACGTTCACGGATGAATTCTGCCAGGTCATTCTCAAGTTTACGGTAGTGGCCATTCTTAGGTCCAGGGTAGTACGCTTTGTGAGCCGGTGCGGCTTGAAAGATGAGAGCACAACACTTCCTCCAACCTCGAATGGTTGCCTGTTGCCTCGCTAAATCCGAGATGCCGCGCTGCACTTGAATTTCTCTGCTCTTCGGACAGCAGGATTGCCAGTTTCAGCGCACGCTTTGCGGCAAGAGAGAGGCTTGCAATCTTTGAACACACTTTTGCACTACATGCTTTGCCCCTCCCCGAGTTTCACGTTAGTGAGGGTGGACCGGGATTTTTGTTCTACCTATGTCCAGAATAGTTACACTTCCAAAGCATGGTGTACACTGCGCTTGTGACAGTGAAAGGCAAGATGACCAGCTCCTTGAAAATTGGTCAATGCGCAGTCGTACAATATTTTCGTAGTTGTAAAAGACACAATTTCTGTAGTCGTAAAAAGTTCTCTTGGCTCAATTCTACGCATCCTTTTTGTAAATAAAGGTGGTTTGGCACCTAACAGGTAAGTTTAGGGGCAAGTAGTGGCATACTACAATGTCCATTTCACGTTCTGCATCACACCATAAGTGCCAGGCTTGTATCTATTTTGGAACGGAACGTCGCCACCGAGAGGCCGCGTGAGGTGTGGGGAGGAAGGCTGCCCGACCTAGGCCCCGTTCGGACACACGACTGACCTGTCGTCGCCGCCTCTGCCAGCGGGGGCGGGGCCATCAGTTCGTCCTTCACAGCTCTTGTGTCCTGCCTGATCTTGGGCGCAATGGCACCCACCACACGGGGCACCCTCGCACCTGTTCCCACATGGAGGAGAGAGGGAAGGGGCATACACTCACGACACCAGAGCCAAGCACAGAAGCACGCCACCTCACGCCAGCCACCGACCGAGGGAAAGAGGGTAGCTGAGACTACAGGGCAGTACTGATCGTCAAGCAATGATATTGTGGTGCGAAGGAAAGGCAGTGGCGCGTAGCGCCATGGGCATCCACTGACAATGGCAATGAAGAGAGGCGGACGTAAACATTGCTCGAGCTGTTGCAGCCAATTTGTAAATAGATCACATTGTCTTGTAACAGCCTTCCTGCCGGCATCATATCTACGAAAGAACTGGAAAAATTCAAGCCTGCAATTGCCACTTATTTTTATTGACCCCTCCATTGTTTGTTACCGTATTTATTCGAATATAGGTCGACCTTTTTTTTCCGAAAATGTGCTTAAAAATTGAGGGTCGACCTATAATCGTGACCGAAGAACCTCGACCTATAGTCGTGATCAAAAATGGCGAGCGCACCGAGCGATCCGTTTCTCCGTCGCGCCCGGCGCTCCTCAATTTGAGGCGGCAGCGCGGAGCATCTAGAACAAAGACAGGCAAGAAAATAAGGGAAAAAATAACAAAACAATCAGCGTAAGAAAACCACCCACAGTCACTGCCGGCCATGGAGGCTGCCGGCTATCGCGCATTACCTGCGGCCGAACTATAGTGCCTAGTATATTCTAGGCACTATAAGCGAGCTGACGTATTGGCTAGAGAGCCAGATTGGCTTGGCTTGGTGTCTTCGGAGCCGCGGTAGCGGCTAGCGCGAGGTGGGGTGGGGGTAAAGGTGACTTTCGCCACCTAGCGTAGCCACCTTGTGAACGGAACGGCGTTGCCTGCTTCGCTCGCTGTCTCTACTATCTCCCGTTCTCCGTTTCATGCGCTTTCTTTGTGTTTGCTTCGTTGTGATTTCCACACATAACGTTTTTCTCGTGCGCATTTCGCGATGTCACGTCGGACTTTAAGCGGCGGGTGATCCTGTTTGCTGAGAACTTGAACAACTGCGCCGCTCAGCGAGAGTTAGACGTTAATGAAAAGCTGATCAGGGGATGGCGGAAACAGCGGGACGAACTTTTTGCTTGTAGGGGACTGCGTCGTGCGTTTCGTGGCCCTACAATTGGGAGGCACGATGCTCTCGAGAAAAAACTCCGGCTGCCCGTGGAAGAGGAGCGTGTGATATTCAGACCAAAGCTCAACAGTTAGCGCTGCGAGGCAGGATTGGCCGTTCAGCCTTCAAAGCCAGTCGGGGGCGGGGGTGGGTAATGAACTGCGGCGCATGCGGCGCAAGTTCCGACGACGACGCAGTGTGTGGCTCCAACCAGTGAGGTGACCGCGTTGTAAATAAATGGGAGTTTTAAAAAGTTTCCTCAAGTTTTTTCTTAAAAGTATGGGTCGACCTATAATCGAATATATTATTTTTTTTTTCGGTGACTTCAATTTTTAGGGGGTCGACCTATAGTCGTGCTCGACCTATTTTCGAATAAATACGGTATGTACTTTGCCTTTTTTTTTACCCCACCCCTCTCTGTAATGCCTGAGAGTAAAATAAATGAAATGAATGAAATGAAATACATCGCTTCACCATCAGCTACGGTTCCTGTGACCGCTGTCCTGCCACCCCGTAGCAATATTTAGGGTGGAAAGCCGGAAAATGGTTCATGACTGGAACTGCGCATGAAAAAACGGGACGAAGGAAGAAAACACACACAACGCAGTGTATTCTCCTCCGTGGTCCCGTATTTTTGCGCGCAGTTCCAGTCATGAGCAATATTTAACCACCTTGCCTGAGTCGTTCGTTGTCAAGACATTGAAGCCAGTAGCAAAGCTCACCTGTCATTCAAGCCTGCTGTTGGTATTGCCCCCGCATTGAGTGACTAAAGTACTCTCGGCTGCCAAAGACACCACCACAGCCGAGGAGTGATCACTTATATAACAACGGTGCATTTTCTCGAGACTAAACACCTTCTTCCAAGACCCCTGCCTTCGCCCCCTCGACGGCAAGCGCCTAAGGGGCAAAATTTAGGGTAGTGAGCTGTGTTGACGTCACTGAAGCAACACCACAACAACTACTTACTGAACGGCCAACCGCCAGAATGTTACACAACACGGCCGTCCCCACAGCTGCAGCGTATCACAATGAGCCACAAAACCAACTGCACTTCCTAGGAGACAGGGCCAGTGGTGGGGCAGAAATTGGCGGACTCACCCCTTTGCTCCGAGTCAGTGCCCAACGTCTCCTCTGCCGCAGACGTTCCTGAAAATGGAAACGCACGCAATTACCCCTGGCAGGTACACCCACACACGCACAATGTGCACTGCAGTAAAACAATGTCACAAGACGTCTGGCTGCAGGGTTTTGAGGACCACTGTTCAATAAACGTCCCCAAAAAAAGCACACGGGATACAGCCCACCTGTCTGAAAAAAACCTCCCACCAATATTTCTAAAAGATCAACATGTTGTGCCGCGGGCGTCACAAAAGTTGCAGCCTGGAACTTCCTCCCAGGCTGAAGCACGGTTGTTTCGCAGGTACACATTTTCTTATACTTTTCTTGACATATTCCACAGGTCTATTATGGAATTCGAGTACCCGACAAGTAGATATGTTCAATTTTGAAGCAGTACAGATTGGAGGTGGATCTGGCTAGCCAGCCATCAGCACAGCAAAAAAACCCAAGAGTACCTGTTTTAGCACGTCTCGCGCTGCAGACCCGTCTGCAGTGACGCTCACCTGGCCGCAGCCCCAGCCGGTGCTTGATGGACAGGCCACTGCTCCGCTCTGCAAAGCGTGAACAGCAGCAGCACTGTGTAACAGTGGCAACCAAATCTGAATGCTGAACAGTACGAATCATTTGATAAAAAATCAGTGCCCTTCCACCCTGTGAAAACGGATGACCTGCAAAGCTGCACGCACAAAACAAAACATGTTTGTTTGTACCGTATTTACCTGAACCTAGGCTGCCCCTTCGATTCTAGGCTGACCCCCGAAATTCGGAAGGTCATAAAATAAAATAAAAAAAGCTTACCTCTAATGTAAGCTGAACGAAAAAAGGCACTGGACCGAGACTAGAACATGCACTTTATTACGCTTCTGGCGCTTGTCGAGCATATTCAATGCTCACTCATCGTCGTCGTTGTCGATACTGAGGGCACCGCTCACTCAACCATTCTCGTGGGCTCGTACGACAACAATGTATGGCGGCAGCTTTCGCCCATCGGCCGTGCAACACAACATCACGGTGGTGCGCTGCTTCTTGTAGCCTGCAGTTTTGACTTTCACTTCTTTCGCACCCTTCTTGTTCACGGTGCAGATCACTGGCATGTCGAAAATTACTGATCTGGCCCAGTCGGTATTCCTTTCCCTGCCGCTTCTTGATGACAAAGCATGGAACGCGACTAGCTTCTTCTCGAAGTCAGGGGGTAGCAGCTTTTGGCACACATACGTCCACCGTCGCAAGCTGACACCAAAACGCTTCAAAAAACGAGCGGCCCGGCCCCTGCTGGCCTTGAACTGAGTCCGCGCGACACCTCGAATGTTTGCGATCTCCCTTGCCTTCACCTGAATTATGTCCACCATCCCCTTCTCATTGCTGCAGGATAAAGTCAGCGACTTCTTTCTCTGACCTTTCTTGGGTCCTGTGAAGGCCACTCGCTCGGAAGCGCAGTTGAAAAGTTTGTTCCGCTGCTTCCGCCCTCGGCGCACGTTCTTCTCATCGACGCACAAGTCGCACTGTGCTTGCAGGTTTCAAGTTCTCTCGGCCTCCAAGACTTCACCTCCCGCTTAAAAGCCGCGGTGTAGTGGCACCACTTGGTGGGTGCTATTGTGCCGCGAAAACGGGCGCTTCTTGAGGTCACGCGGCGATGTAAGCAAGCAAGCAAGCACGGAACGCTGAGAGCTGGGTTCATAACGTTCAAACAAGTAAAATGGAGCCTGCAAGATGGTGGCCGTGAAATGGCGTCGAGTGTCTAGCGGTGACACAAAAGCTGCATCCTCAAATCTAAGCTGACCCCCCCCTTTTGTAAACGACTCTTTTAAAAAAAGTATCGGCCGAGATCCGCGTAAATACGGTAATTTACGACTGAGCACGCTTCCTAGCCAATTACCTGAATAAATTTGGAAAGATTTGAGCTTTATCCTAGCGGAAAAACGTAGAGCTGTCTATTTCCATCCCGCATTATAGGCACCTTACTGTTTCTGTATGCTTACTTTTTCTGTATATCATTTCAGCTGCATTACTGACCAGACATCATTAAGAATGCAGAAGCTGCCTCGGGGAAATGTCAGGCAGTGACCCGAATTGTTTCACGAACGGTTTCGGGCAAACCTGCCTCGCCCCGAAGGGTTTGAAAAGAGCCTGGCTAATTCTGGTGTCCATGACCCATTTTTATAACTGGTTAGTAACCGCTCCTAGTCCCACTGTTGCTTTATTTGCTCAGCTTAACGCGCGCCTCTACGCACTCGACCGCATGTGCTAGGCCTTTTCCTAGTGCCGGTGCTAAGCTTCGAAAACTGCGTTAGGTGATTCTTTCCCCCCGCGTGAACACTGTGCTGCAGGCATGTAGAAACAACAAATTGTAGAAACAACAAACTATGTATAAGCAATACTGGTCAAAGTTCCCACTTTACGTGCTCATATACCGTACCCTGTTTGGGTACTGCGTACTTTGAATACAGCGGACACTTTTTTCCTGATTAAGAGGGTCCGTTATAACGGGCATAGACTGTACATAAGCCCAAATTCAAAAAAAGCTTCCGTAACGGAGAGAGCCATAACAACAGTGCGTTAGAACCAAATCAATAGCTGATGCCCATCGGCTGACAGCAGCAGATGACAGAGGTGACTAGAGGCAGAGGAGGTGCCAAGGCTTTCAGAAGGGAGTGAAAGGGGACCCTCTGAAAGTGACATTTCAGGCATGCTAGGGTCTATGTGAATAATGTTTACCTTCCACCACACATCAGGCCATAGTAACAGCGCCTTATCAACAGTCAAAGGTTTACAGCATCATGCAGCAGTGAATAGAGGCAGAGGAAGTGCTAAATTAAAAGTTCAACATGCTGAAGTTGATTGAGTGATTGTAGGGTTTAATGCGCCGACGCAACGCAGGCAATGAGGCGTGCTGTAGTGGAGGGCTCTGGATTAATTTTGACCACCTGGGGTTCTTTAATGTGCGCCGAAAATCTTGACACGCAGGTGTTTTCCCTCTCCACTTCCATCAGAATAGCAGCCACCCCGGCTGGGATCAAACTTGCGTCCTTCACCTCAGCCGCACAATGCCTTAGCCACTGAACCACAGTGGCAAGTCAGGGGTGGTGTCAAGGGTTTTTCAAAAGAGTAGAGAAGGGGACTTCACTGAAAAGATGACACTGAGGCCTCTCCAGAGTCTCTTTTGCCCAGAAAGGGACCCTCTGGAACACTGTTTTTCAGGCGAAAGCGAAAAGTGAAGAACGCCCGTGCGTCAAGATTTCAGTGCACATCGATGATCCCTTGGTGGAGGAAAATAATCCGGAGCCCTTCACTACGGCGCACCTTATAGCCCAAGTGCTGCTTTGGCACGTTAAACTCCGCACCCAGTCAGACAGGTGGAGTTCAAACGGATGCCCGAACACTTACTAGTCGGAGGCGGGATGTGGTCCTCGCCCTCATCGTCTCTTGCAGAGGACGGGCGGCTGGGGCTCTGTGCTCTGCGGCGCTTGGAGGCGGACTGGTGTCCCAGCTCGCGAAGGGGCGTCGGCTGGTACGGCTCCACTCGGGCCGCTGTGCAGACAGAGTTTGATACAAAACACGTGTGGGTTCGTTAAAGGAGTAGTGACACCAAATTTGCTTATTTCGGTTTTTTGGGTCCGATGTGCTTGTACTACCCCAAAAAACATAACACACGAGTTAAGAGTGGCCAAAGTGCTGCCGATTATGAATTACAGCGCCACTCATGGCATCAGTTTTGGTTTAGGCGTTTCAGAGGCCGGGAGCAAGCGCGGGGGGGCTCTACGGCAGCCATGACGTCGCAATTTCTGTTTAAGGGGGGAGGTGGGGATCGGAGCAAACTTTTTTATTTTTTGACATAGAGTAATGAAATTTGGTAGGCACATTGGAAAACACTCCAAATGGTGAATTTTGAAATTTAAGAATGATACCTTCAGTAGTTTTTGTGTTACAGAGGTGTACATGTTGTCGCTCGTGGAAAGCCTAGCAAGGTATTGACATATGGTAGGAAGTTCAGAATACTTTTAAATTGTAGTCAAAAGAACACTACAGGGTATGACATTCTTCGAATTTTTTTTACATCCTTCATTTTTTTTACAGAAAACATTATTTTCACCTGTAACGAGTAGTATACAGCTGACTTGGCCGTAAATGTCACTTAAAAAATATCTAGGCCCTAAAATGAAAATCCGAGAATGCCATTCCCTGCAGAACTCTTCAAGGATTGAAATAAAACAAACAGTGTCGGAAATCCGCCCAGTGGTTGCCATGCTATCCTTTCCACGAGCAACGAAGAACTCGTAAAACGCACTTTTGAGAAAACGGCTCTTGAAGTTTACGAAGACTTCACGATTTTTCGAACTGCACCAGCAGCATAGTCCTTGCTGTCCTTGCTTGGGGACAACCTCAAAGACCTTTGCCCTTCGATTTGGTGCATCTGGGAGGCCTTCCTGGCCAATTGAAGGTTTTCATGTGCAGGCCTTCATATGGCAGAAGCACCAGTTTTACACCTAGTGTACCACAAAGTTTGCTATGGGCTACTAGGGTACCTAAACTTTACTTGATGTATGCCTAATGCATAACTGTCTCCAAAATGAAGAGTAAGGCATGGTTTGGTTTTATATTAGTAATATTCCAGCAGACTTTCAGCAGATTTCTGGGTTTCATAACATTGCCAAAGCTACAGCTTAGTACATGAGGCTGTTCGGTGTCAAAAAGTTATATCTGGGCATCACAAGCATAAGATGAGCTACAGTTAAACCTCGTTATAACGAAATTGAAGGGGCGCCGCGATTTGCTCGTTATACCCAATATTTCGTTATAGCCGTAGCCGACATTTACTGCAAATATTATCCATTGTAGTAACCTAAAACAAAAAGCCGGCGAAATAGCATCTTGCTGCACGGCGGTAGTAAGTAAAATAAACACATTCCGGAGGTAAAGCGGAAAAGTCACGAACCTACTTTATTGCAGTTCAAAACTCGTATTTAAAACAGACTTGGCTACGAAGAAGTCCGTAATTGGACGTTGATGCACCTTTCTGATGCGAGCGATGGCTCCCTCAGCTGCGGCCGCTATGTTCACGCCATCTTCGCCGCCCTCGTGCGCGCCGAAGTAGCGGCGCAGCACGTCCACCGCATCTAGTGCCTCCGACGCCGTCCTTAGCGCTTCTTTCAAGCCACGTGCAACAGCGCTGACGATGGACTCTCGGTTGCTCACGATGGTCGACAGCGTACTCGTCCACACGTCAAAGTCTCTTGCCACCTTACCACGGAGTGCACCTTACCTTCCTTCGCGCCCGATGCGACGGCTTTTATCATAGCCGTCTTCTGTTCAAGCGTGTAGTCTTTCGTTTTCGCTTCCCCCTGTCGCACTCGCGTTTTGGAATCACGCGGGCAGTACAATAAAAATAAGGCTGAAGACTGCCAAACCCACGCAAAAAAAACTACGCAGCGAAGTGGGCGATACGAACAGGGGAGGAGGGGGGAGAGGAAGGCGACGCAACCGCCGGCCGTGTGCATGGGGTTCTTCTCGGACTCACCGCGGATAGTCCGCGGATTCCCCGAAGCCATAGGGATACGTTGGAAAATCGAACGTCGGACTGCTTCTCGGGGAGCCCGCGGTGAGTTTGCGAGACTGTAAATAGTGCCGTGCGCAGCGAGAGGAGGGTGGGGGCTTCGGGGGCGCAGCGTCCGCATGGCGCGCCAGCCAGCTTCGCGCGCGGGGCGGGAGTTTTGAACTGCAAAAAACCGTTGCCGCGTCGCGCACTGTCTCAAATCCGCGTTGCGCACTGTTGTAAAATTAGCTCAAAATTTGATTTCTCAACGAAATTTGTTCGTTATATCCCGTAACAGGGAAATTTTACGTCGTTAAAACGAGGTTTTAAATACATTGGTTTCTATGGGACTTTCAAGGGGGAAATTTCGATTTGCTCGTTATATCCATTATTTCGTTATAGCCCGTCTCTTTATAACGAGGTTTAACTGTATTTGAAAGCAGAGTATAGATTTTTTACACAATTACAACATTGATTATTATTAGCATACCATGCCTTCACCTTCAGGAGAATCAATCATTGCAAGATAGACAACAGAATTGCAAACATTGCGAAAATAGAAAACCCAATAAAAATATCGAATTGTGAATGCTGCACCCTTACGGCGTCTTTTCTAATTTATTTAACACTGAAAAATTTTTTTTGTAGTCCCAGACTTCGTTGTACGAACTAGTTTAGAGCCACGGCAAAAGTTTCTCAAATAAGCTAGGTGACGGTTCATTGCACCCCCCCCCCCCCCCCCCCCCCCCGCCCCGCCCTACAATCCCCTACGCGCGCGTTCCCCACGATCGTAATTTAGGTAACCTTGATATGGTTGATAACTTCGCTTTTCCCATTAAATTTCACTTCCGGTACATCAATTATTATTACTCGCGTGCAATAGTAACCGATCCCGCAATCGGCCGCTGCCCGAACACGTCGCGCCAATGCAGCGCGCGCCGCAACTTCTGGCGAGTCGGTCATTCCATTCCCGAAGCTCGCGAGCACGCTGTGAAAAACAGCAATAACTCAGCGTTTTATAACATCGCAATGCTCACAATGCGTCCAAAAGTTCGCTTCACGAACCGCAATTGTAGGCGCACGCACCGCGCTTCCCACTCAATGACAGACCACGGCGACGTCGCGGGCACGTTTTCGATGCGTCTTTCGAGCCGCGCACCTCCTTATCTGGCGCACGATCTCAACATTATCGCCGCGATAACAGTAACGTCACTGTTCAGTACCGCAACAGATAAAACGAGTAAACTGCTACCGAGTCGACCGGGAAACCTTGAAAACATCGGGAGCGCAGTGCGCGTAAAATGCGCCGCAGCCCGGCGGCCATGTTTTTGCTGGCATGGCGGCGCCCAATCAGGAGAGCCGTATCTAAAAACGCGGCCGGACAGCCAATCGCGTGTTACCATCTATCGGTTGCTTCGTTTCACTATCTCTCTCTTTCTGCCGTTTGTGCGTTTGTGAGCGAGCGATGACAAAAGGAGCGACCGGAAAACGAAAGTTAAAGAGTCGGCCGATCTAACGCGACCAAGATGGCGGCGCCCGGTAGCTTCGTTCCGGAGATACAGCGCTGCGAAAATTGCCGTGTTTTCGTCATTTTGAGGAAATATTTTGCCACCTCAGCCAATATAAATATTTTTCTTTGGCACTTCGCGATCGTTTGCGGCGGGGAAACTTTGTGAACGCATAGAATATAAAACGTGCAATCCGAAAATGTGAGTTCCGAAAAAACGATTTTTTGGTCACTTTCCGAAATCTGATCCCCGCGTCCCCCCTTAAGACAGAAGGCAACCTTTCACAACGGCGCTTTTCCCTATCTTAATCAAAGATTAGTTCTGCCACATTCAGCCGGCCTAAAACTGTCCAGAGTTGCAGCTGGGGGGGTGAAACCGGACAAAAGACACCACAACCCCACCAAAATGTTTACTTTGTGTTGTTGTCGGTTTCGTTTCGACAAAAATACCGTATAATGCGGAATATAGGTCGAGGCGGAATATAGGTCGACCCCTTACCTTGAGGTAGACAAATCAAGAAAAAAAGTATTTTAGGCACAAAACGTTTTATTCTTCGGTCGCAACTCGAGTTCGCGTCCGCATTCGTGTATGGAAACGTCCGCTCATCGCGGGCCGCACGCGCATCGCGGCACGTTGCCCGGTGGCTCACTCGTGGGAGCTGTCACCACTCTCGTCCGAGGACGACTGCTTTTCGCTGGCAGCGTCCCACAGCACGTCGTCCTCGGTACCGTCGAGGGCGTTGCTGATGCTGCACTTCTTGAAGGCACGGACAACCAATTCTTCAGGCAGTGCCTGCCAAGCCTGGGACACCCAAGCACAAACAGTCGCCAGAGGTGGCCTGCGCAGCCGACCAGTTGGGGTGCGCGGATTGTCGCCGGCCATCCACTCGTTGTACTGCTCACGAACTCGGTCCTTGAACGGCTTGTTGAGCACGACATCCAGCGGCTGCAAGGTCGACGTCATGCCTCCGGGAATGACGACGAGGTCCGTCCTCCCGTCGCGGAGTGCCTGCTTGACAGACGCCGTCAGATGCCCCTGAAAGGCGTCCAGCACAAGCATGTTGGGACAGCGTAGGAGTGCGCCCGGACGCCGATCCCACACTGTGCGGACCCAGTCCACCATGAGGGCCTCGTCCATATAGCCCTTTTCGTTCACACGAACGACGACGTCCCGCGGGAAGGCCTCCTTCGGCAGCGTCTTCCGCTTGAAAATGATGTAGGGGGGGAGCTTTCTTCCGTCGGCGGTGCACGCAAGCATCACCGTGAAGCGCGAATGTTCGCTCCCTGTGGACAGCAGCTTCACCTGCTTTGACCCGCATTCGGCGACTGTCGAGGCCGACGGCATGTCGAACCAGACCGGCGTTTCGTCGGCGTTGCCGATCTGACCCGCCATGTAGCCCTGCTGCTGCCGGAGACGAATTACGTAACGTTGGAAATCCAGCAACTTCTCTTCGTACGCCTCCGGCAGCTTCTGGCAGATTGAAGTGCGCCGGCGGAGCGCAAAGCCTTTGCATCGCATGAAGCGGCGGACCCAGTAAATGGAGCCCTTAAATTGCTCCCTGGAGAGCCCCGCTTCACGGGCGAGCTCGATGGCCTTCGTGCGGATGCACTCCGTTGTGACAGGCAAGGACCTGGCACGGTACTCGCGGACAAAACCCGCCACTTTATCTTCAAGTTCCGGGTGCACCGCACGGCGACCGCGAAACGACGTCTTCCTTGCGCTGCACACAGAAAGCCTGGTTTTCTGGCTTCGCCAATATCGTACGCTTTTTTCCGACACGCCGAACTTTCGCTGCGCGGACATGTTCCCGTTCGCTTCGGCGAACTCAATCACTTTTTTTTTAAAGGCAGCGGTGAACTGCCGCCGCGTGCCAGTGCTCATTTTGTTGCTGGTTGGCTTTCCGCTACGAATCTGAACACTAACTGGCAACTGCACAAAAAAAAGATGGCGTCGATACGCAAAAAAGCATGGAGGAAAGAAAAGCCATGCAAAAAAGAAGCGGCGCGCCATGTTGCCAGACGACTGTTCGACTTCCGCCGATGACCGGAATATAAGTCGAGGGGTGAAATTTTAGCAATATTTTCTGGAAAAAAACTCGACCTATATTCCGCACTATACGGTACATATCACTCGCTGACAGAGAAGGCACAGACCCTTGATAAAATTGATACAATTGGCACTATTACTGTTGGGACCGAGCGGCGTTTTTAAAGGAGTACTGACATGGAAGTTTGATTCCTAAAAACTGATACGGTTTGCTGCATAAAGCTGCCACGTTGCCTTCCTACGATTATGGGTGTCAAACATCGCTTGGAACCTATTTTAAATGGATATCATTGCCGCAGATTTGAGAGACCCGGGCGCGCTTCTACGCCACACCCCTCCACCCGTGGTACTTACGTCACAGAGCATCTCAGCCGCGTGTTTCTGGATCTCTCAAAACTGCGACAATAATATCAATTTAAAACTGGCGCCAAGCACTGCTTGACACCCATAATCGTAGGAAGGCAGCATGGCAGCTTTATGAAGCCAACCATATCAGTTTTTAGGAATCAAACTTTGGTGTCAGTACAGTTAAACCACGATGTAATGAACTTCAATGTAACGAAACCCCTCGGTGTAACGAACCACAAAATTTTTTGTTAACTTCAAGTGTATGCACACCACGTATTTTCATCTTCTGTGTAACGAAGTCCCGTTTGCTGGAATTGCAATGCAACAAAGTTTCATGGAGAACTAGGCACAAAATTTAAGTTGTAGAACTAGATTTTGGGAGACGCAAGCGCCGAAACAGGGTCTCAATGCCGCGGATGCAGCGAGTCACGGAGTCTGTGAGCGAGCCTCTAGCCTACAAACTGCGTGGCGTGCACACATGGCTGGCGCACTGTTTCTGTTTCTGTCGGAGCTTAATCAACTACGGAGACATCAGCGTGGACTGCATGGAGCGTTTTCTCCCCGCAAAAACGCAAAACGCGCCTCGAAAGCCGCAGGCGCGCTGACGCAGACACAAAGACCACCCGCATGATGGAGATAGCTCCAGCGACCGCTTCTAACCGCTCGCTGAAACGCAATTCGAGGGGCAGACGAGAGGGGCACGCGAGAAAAAGAGCGGATAACATGGATGACATTTTCACTGTAAAATGTCATACGAGGAGCCTGACCAGTTTCGCCAATGGGGAGGCGCGCACCCTATGGCGGGAGCTTAGAGGCACTCGGGGATGCCGGCTGGCCCCTCGAGAGACGATTAGGCTTACCGCTGCGGAGGATATTTGATGGGCGCTTTCGTAAGCAACGCGTATAACGTTTTACAGTGAAAATTTCGCCCACGTTATACACTTTTTTTCTCGCGTGCCCCTCTCGTCTGCCCCTCGAATTGCGTTTCAGTGAGTGGTTAAAAGCGGTCGCTGGAGCTACCCACATCGTGCGGGTTGTCTCTGCGGCTGCGTCAGCGTGCCTGTGGCTTGCTGGGCGTGTTTTGGCGGGTAGAAAAAGCTCCATGCAGTTCACGCTGATGCCTTCGTAGACGATTGAGCTCCTAGAGAAACAGAAACAGAAACAGTGCGCTAGCCGTGTATGTGCGCCACGTTTTCTTTGCAGGAAATGCTTCACGGGATGAACACTGCATTATAACCGCGAATTGCAATGTAGCGAAGTAAATTACAAATTTTATCGACTTCGTTACATCGAGGTTTAACTGTACTCCTTTAAAAACGCTGCTCGGTCCCAACAGCAATGGCGCAAATTTTATCGAAATACGTACTTATAAAAACAATTCAAATGTTAAAGAAAACAGACGAAGCAGCGGCAACTCCCCGGCCACTTACGGGCAATGTCTCTACGACGTCAAAGTTTGTGCGATGGCCGGCTGCCGACCAAAGCCGGTGCCAAGAAACATGACTCGGCGATTGCAGTGAGCTCTTTTGATCTGCGGTATTGCATCACTTAATTGCTAACGTAGAGTTTAACGCATCGACAACAATGCTTTTAGGGCTTGCTGCTCCTGGCCTAATACTGTCACTGGCGTAAAATTCAAAGGTTTCAATACTTGTTGCATTTTTTCGGTTAAAAAGCATCCTTTGTGGCCGGAGTGGAGCTGGGTGAGTTAGCAAAGGCAAGTTCTGTCAAACTCAGCAAGCTATTTCGTCTCCACGGCCCTTTCAACACAGAGAGACAACTACAGTATAGCCCACATATGGCGAACCCAATTTTAACGAAATAGCGGCTATAACGAAAAAATCTTCGTTTCCCGTCACTATTTAAATATATATATTTTGTGCCCAGACATAGAGAAAAGTGGATATAATGAACTGATTTTTGTTTTTCGATGTGTTTGTTATGAGACTGTACACCCCGGACAGCGCTCAGAATTCGCTACCTGTCACGGCAATGAAATTCAATCGAACCTCGGTTTTGCACAACCCGATTTCAAATTCCCCCGCCCCTCCACCCCGCCCAGTGCCTTCCCAGCAATGCGGCCCCGATGTTGAGGCCCTTACAGGGGTTCCGTCGGGTGGTCCGGGAGACGGACTGGTGGGCTGCCTTCATGGCCTTGAGTAGCAGCAGCTTGTTGGCCTGCATGCTCTCAGGGACACTCGACCTGCGACGGACATGCACACGCACACACAGAAACAGAATAAGGCAACGGACTAGAAGAGAAACGATGCCACTGCAAACAGGCTCGCAGGCACAAGGGGGAAAAAAAAACGACCATAACAGTGGCCCTCGTCTGGGGGGCTTCCTCATGTGATGGAGAAGAAGTGAACAGTGGCAGAGAACACCGCATACGCCCACCACCGAGAAAGACAAACCACTGTGTGGGGCACAAGTTTTTGTCCCCGAGTGTCTGATGTGTGACACGAAAATCACCCCCGACGGACCCCACCGACAGCTTTGGTGGCCAAACCCCTAACCGCAGTACGTTCCCCACCACCCTCGTGAGTGAGGAAAAGGGGGCGCTCACTTGCGCTCGGGCACCCGCACCACGCTGCTGGCCACCGAGGGGTTGGAGGGGTCGTACTCCTCCTCGTCCTCCTCCCCCTCGCTCAGGAACTGGGGCTTGCGTCGAACCACCGCCGCCACCACCGACCTCTGCTGCGGCTGCGGCTGCTGCTGGGAGGGACGCTGGTGCTGCTGCTCCTGCACCCGCCACATTGCATGCAACTCCCTTTTATTCTTCAAATTCAAGGCGGACACCAAGGCACACAACATGGCCACTACAAACATGCAGCAACCATTTTCTTTCCCTTTTTCTCCAACAAAAAGGCATTGCATACGTATCGTAATTACCCGATTCTAACGCGCACCAGATCTTCCAGGCAAAAAACCGACAAAACTTGCATTTCCAATTTTAACGCACAAGGAACTTTGTGAGCAAGAAAAACGAATGTGAGAGAAACGGGAGATTTATTTCCCGAAGTAATCTCACTCATCTCACTCCTCGTCGCTCTCCGAGAGCTCCTTGTCGCCTTCCGCTGACCGCAACATCTCGTCATCGGTGCCGTCAAGCGCGTTCGCGATGCCACACTTCTAAACGAACGTTCAACCAGGTTCGATGGGATCGTGGCCCACGCCTCGCATGCCCATCCCGCGAGCTTCCAGAGGCATACGCTTCAGCCAACCGCTCGTTGTGAACGCGTGGGAGCCGCTTGTAAGCCACGGAAGCGGCGCACCTTCGTTGTCGCTGCTGCCATTGCTGTTATCAAGCACGCAAGTGGAATAATTTGACGATTTCTGTGAACGCCGATAGAAAAGCCTAGCCACCTAGGTCCCTATTCTCGGCTGCACAAATTGCCGGCAACTTTTCCGCGTAAGCACGATGTAAGCAATCAGTGACGTGCTGCACCTATAGCTATGACGACATACAGTGTAATTTGACTAGTAACTCATAAAGATCGCAACCAAGGTATCAAATATTGTGCAAGAAAGATATAAAAACACTTGGCACGTACTATAAAAATTAAGACGGTAACTGAGGCTGACAAGAAAAACACACTTCTGGAGGTCAAAATTGGTGTCAACACCACAAGGCGATCGAGTAACGTTGATCCAAAAGCGAGCGAAAGGCGGATGTCGAGCTAAAGAACATCACACAATTTTTTTACCGTATGTATATATTTCTTTCAATCGCTTTTAGTAACATAGCTGGGCTCTCTGCTTCAATGCAAGCTTTGTTGCGTCATCACCTCCCCTGCCGCCACCGCCACCACGCCATCGTCTGCTGCTATGTTGCAAGTTTACGGCGTGATCACAGAAAAAGACGGCCACGACCATTGCTTCTATGACACATAAGAGCAGCGAAGCGCTATGCCTGATAACCGCGGAGCGCACCGATGTCGCCGATTCACTCATTCGTCAATCTCCACTTCAATCAGCGCTGTAATGAACCAAAGAGTCACTTTTCTTTGTTATTTTTCACTTGAGTTCGATCATGTGACCCAACAGCTTACTAGAACGAGTGCGGACAAATGCCATGCATTGGGTTCTCTTTGTCATGAAGAGGCTTGCACTGCCCTCTTATGTTGCGGTTACACCAAACAATTTTTATTTTATTGCCAAACATAAAACCAAAATACTGCACGTTATTTGTATGCTCCATGATCGCCGACTTGGAAGCAGTTGAAACTATAATTTGTTTTGGTAGAAAACGTGCTTTAAACAGCGTGCATGCGAAACTGCACCTGCTGCAAATTGGTGGACATTTTGCGGCGCCGAACGCAGGGGCAATTTTTTGCCCTATTTTGCTTGTATTTTGCGACAAAAACAGCCGCCATTTTCCAGCTGTTGCATAGCATTACGTCACTTTTACGCAGCCTGAAGTTGCCAATGCATGACGTAATCGTTCCCGCCAACTGTTTAAATTACGTCATGCCTTCTCAGCCAATCACAGAGTGGGCATGTATAACAGGCATTATTGTTGTTGAATAGCAAAGACAGGCCTACGTTGTCATGTCTAGTGCTTTTAGTCTGGTTTTTCATTGCCGGCCAAGAATTATGCGCTCCCAGTAAAGAGAAATAAGGCAAACTTTAGAACTGGTGCCCGTAAACGTCATAAAACGTCAAAATGACGACAACATACACAACCGCTTTGTCAACCGGAAGCACGTGACCAAAGTTGAAAGCCAATCAGACAAGACTTCCGGCAAATTTCGGCAATTTGTGCCGTCGAGAATAGGGCCCCTAGATCCGAAAAATTGTTGCTAAAAGCTTTGGTGCCATCTTGAGATGGCGATGGCAATGGGTGGAACGAAATTTCAGCTGTTTCCGCAGTTTCAGTTTCGTATCCCATTCTAACGCGCATGCGATTTTTCGGCCTATTTTTGCGGAAAAAAGGTGCGCGTTAATATCGGGTAAGTACGGTAGTTGACTGTGCCCCTGACATGGTTGTTAGCAAGTTTCTGTCAAACCTGTCATTTTGTGTGTGCGCACGCGTGTGTGTGGGTCGGCATAGGATACGTTTTTAGTCTGCCATCTACAGAAACTTCGGAATGAATTTGGGGGTGGGTACATTATGCAGGAAAAAGTTGCAACAAAGGTGCTAAGAGAAGCACGCTCCAAACTTTACCTTTCCAGTAAAAACACTTAAATACTTATGTAACATTTTTTTTTATTCAGAACATGCTAGTGGCCACCTACTCGCCACCAAAGTTGTCCTCCTCGTTCATCGTCAACCCAAGTTGCATTGTCTTCCGTGCTATCAAGGCACTCCAAAACTTTTTCTTTTGCACTGGAAAAACTCTTTTCTAGGGCCCCATGAAACCCACGGCAATCCCTGTTCATCTCCCAAACTTTTTTTTTTGCCAGTAGTGTACACGCACTGGGTCAACACTGAAATGCCGCCAAGCCACGCAGTTTTCATATGCTTCAACACATGCTCTACCACCTTCAGATTAAAACCTGCTGCATAGTTCGTGTACTGGCCCACTGTACACTGTGTACCAGGAGCACAAGAAAGGTCGGAACACAGCTAAACAACAAAACTATGGAGTATAATGGCAAAGTCGCGAAACAGCACAGAGCAGGGAAGGAGTGTGGAGTACATTTGGGGCTCTGTTCACATGTCGCACCACTTTCATGGTGCTATACGCGAGAAGCTTTGTTTTGTGTTCAAAAGGCGGAGCTCTGCAAGCATGCAATCGTTAAATTGTGAGCCACGGCATTCGCACTCACGTCTCCGGCTACTGTTGGTTTTTCTTTTCATTGGAATGCATTTTTACCGTTTCTGTGCGAACTTTGGCGTGATATCAAATTACTGCGATTGTCGACGGCATCAACAACCATGCCGAGATGAAAACATATTGAACAGCACCTTTTCTATTCCTGCTGCATTTTTTTACGCATAGCAACAAGAAAGTGCATTCTCAAGAAGAAAAGTTGCGGTGCACGGCTCATTACGCAAGTGGGTTCATCATGGGTGTAAATACGGTATTGTCACTGCAGCAAGGAATTTGAAGGTTCTTCAATATTTCTCGTGTTTTGTCAGCTAAAGAACATCTTTCGTGGCTGGAGTGAGGTACCAAAAGCGTGGCTGGAGTAAGGTACCAAAAGCGCTTTTTCAAACTGAACAAATTTGTATTTTGCCTCCATGAACCTGGAGGACTTCCGGTGGGATTGACTTTTCGTGCAGTCCCATGTGACTGGCTGCCTGAAGCAGTTTTCCAGCCCCCAATAGGATTCATCCTTTTGACTCCCTTAAACTAAGAGCCACCGTGCGGCCATGCTGTCAGGACAGGCGCGGCAGAAGGTGACCACCCTGCCTTCATCGTGCTCACCCTGGGTGGAGAGGAGGGGTGCTCGGGGGGCGTCACCCTGGGGATCGGTCGCACCAGGGAGATGCTGCTGCTGCTGGAGGCAGCTGGCTGCCGCGGTGGGGCCTGCTCCACTATGGCCCGCAGGTCGTCCGCCAGGTCGTCGTCTGTGCACAAGCGACAACACGGGAGTGCCCCAAGCACTCGTGTTAGTGCCCTTACTGTTCAAAAAGGCCACGAAGACAAAATGCAAATTGGTTCATTTTTTAAAAAGACTGCTTCGTCCCGGTAACAATGGTACTACCAATTTTATTGCAAACTTCAAGGAAATATTAGAGATATTAGGGCAAACGGATGCAGCAGTAGCGACTCTCCAGCTACTTTCAGGCAACATTTCAATGACGTCACGAAATCTTGTTTTTGCGATTGGTGGCAGCCAACCTAGCCCACCGTTAAGACGCATGGCTAGACTGAAGTGGGTCCTGTAGTTCCGTTTGGAAAAAAAAAAAAAAAACACATCATGTGAGTGCTAACACAGCTAACACAATGATAATTGTTTTGTGCTGTCCCATAAGACATCACTCGTGCACATAACATGTCACTGCAGTGCGAAATTTGAGTTTTTCAATACTTCTTGCGTTTTTTTTCAGTTAACTAACAGCTTTCGTCGCTGCAATTGAGCTGAATGAGGTACTGAGGCTCAGTTTGTACAAATTAAGTAAAGTGTTATTCTGTCTTCATGCCCTTATTTTGTCTTTAAATTGCTGTTTTCTTCTTTTTGGTGCATGGCCAAAATTACGACGTAAATTAAGATCGCACATCTGAGATGCACACTGGACCACAAGATACTGGACTGCTCCAGATTATTTTGACCCCTATCTGGGTACATTTTGACGCACACCTAATTCCACGAACTCTGGAGTTATATTTTCTCCAACACCTTAGTATCTGAGCCATTTACTCAACAAAACTTAAAAAAAATAAGAAAAACTGTGGCCACATTGTTCTTGGATGGCGATTAAAATAGCATTGCTTTTACAAATGCAAACACGTAATGAAATGCTAGCGCTTATAGACGGCACCAAAAGCAAGCCCTTTCAGGACTAAACAAAAGGAAGAAGAGAGGGCAAATACTAGTTTATCTAGGCTGTATGTTCAGTCAGTAGAAAACGCCCCCATACTGCTGTAATGTCTAGTTTCAATGGATCGCAGACAAACAGCTGTCCTTCCCTTTTTCTTTGGACACTGATGGGCACCATGAGGCGTCGTTCACCCCTTCTTCGCCGGTTTCTTGTTGCATGGAGGTTGACCTGTGCGCGCTTTGAGATGGCTGCCAGACCAATATAACTGTATGGAAGAAACCTGTGGTTTGGCAAAGTTGGCAGGAGTGGAGCAGCTTGGTTGGGTGCAACAGGGCAAGTGATTCAGTTGCATCCCTGCTGAAAATGGCAAATTCATCAGCCACATCCCTAGATGGGGTGAAGATGTGAGCGGTGACTTGAACCACCTTCCTTTGAACCACGAGTGCCTTACGTATTGTCACGTTGCCAAAGACGACGCAGTTGTCTTCAAGAAAAACAAGTTTATTGGAGCAAACTTGTGCTCCCCTAACAACTCAAATAATACACGGGCGGCGAAACAGCAGTCAGCAAAAGTGACGTATACGCAAGCGAGCGTCGGAGATCGAATGCTGTGCCGTCTGCTCTGCAGGCTTTTATCTTTCGGCGCAAGTGTTTCTGGAACCGTCGATTCACATCCAGAATATTGTAGATCACAGAAGATTATTCCGGGCTAGTGACGTTAGGGCGAAACAGACTACTTATCTGAATGTGATAGCCCGTGCGGCAGAAAAGTAAAGAACGGAAGACGCGCTTCGTTTGGAACGCAGATAACACAGCCGGGCGTGGCCCGGCAGTAAAAACAAACAATAAATAAACAAACCCATACATGGTTCGCGGCAGTATAGATGCAAAGTATAGATCCATGCCACGCATGGACAGAAGGGAGGGAGTCAGTGTCACCCACAATATGTGCTCCCAGATGCTTCCTCCTCTGGGCCAAAGACAAGTTCTACGAAATACCAAGCCACAACTGTATGGCTACACATAGAGGGAAGATGAAGAACCTCACTGTGAGAGTAAAGCAGCAAGCCAACGACCTACACCGTGCAGCGACCAAACGGAGCGCAGAGCAGAACACAAAAATGACCTCCCGGAGATGTCGTGCAGGAGCAGGGAATAAACTGGCACTGGTGTCTCTTACTACCCATGGCAACATTTCCAGTAAAATGGCACCGGAAACCCCAGCATTCAGCAACGACAACAATAACGTCAACAGATCTTGGTATTCCAACTAATGTTTACGGTCTCCACATGACCGCTAAGCACATTTCCATCTGCCTGCAGGTGTACTTGTAAAACACCCTCAAATATATACATCGACATGTCTGTTAAGTGCGCGTGAAATGTGCAGGAACCTGGCTGCCATGTTTCTGTTTTCATGGCGACGCCCAATCAGGAGAGCCGTTTGAGTGAACGCGGCTGGATAAGCCAATCGCATGTTAGAATCTATCGACTGCTCCGTTTCACTATCTTTCTCTTTTCTGCCATTTGTGCGTTTGTGAGTGAGCGACGACAAAGGAAGCGACCGGAAAACAAAAGTTAAAGAATCGGCCGATCTAACGCGACCGAGATGGCGGCGCACGGTGCCGTCGTTCCTGAGATACAGCGCTGCGAAAATTGGTGTAGCAGCTAGAAAGGCTCGATATGCCAAGTTGTTCAAGCTAAGAAATTCGTTTTTTTTTTTCTCTCTTCAATTGCAGCTCTCGCCTTTCAATGACATTGTGACACCACGCGAGAGGAGCCGTGGCTACCCGAGAGAGGTCGAGGAACAGCAGGCCGAGACCACCCACCGGGCTCTGGGTCAGCCTTGAGGGCGAGCACCTCGTCGCTGTACTCGGGCAGGGAGGGCTCCTCTTGGGGGGGAGGGGCCACGGCCACCGCGGGCGGGGGGCTCTCCCGCTTCAGCTGCTGCTGCTGCAGCTCCATGTGCGGGGGAAGCACGGGCCGCACCACCGCCTCTCCTTGGGAGGAGGAGGACATCGACAGCTGCTGCTGCTGCTGCTGCTGCTGCCCCCGGCAGCGCTGCTTGGCCTCTGCAACAGGGGGGCAGACGTGCAGTTTTTCAGACAGGAGGACTCAATGTGCACATGTATGACGTAAGGATGATGATGATGAATAAACTTTGAGCCGAGGTCCTGGTGTTAGGGCACCCGGCCAGTGGGAGGCTTCTTTAGTCCGGGATGCCTTAGAATGTGCTGGCCATCCGTGCCCTCTCCACCAATCGTCACTGGTGTGAGAGGTCAACAGCTCCACCCACAGGTCAGGGTTGGGGTTAAGGGTGAGGGTAGGGGATTGCTGGCACTCATACCATGTGGTACAGTGTGCCTGGATGGGGGCAGGATTTGCATGCGGCAGTGTGTAGGGTGGGATACATGGCATGTAGAAGGGTGTTATGTAGGCAGGAGTTAGTCTGTAGTCGCCGGAAGGTAGTAGCCTCATCACGAGAGAGGTTCAGGAGGGGGAATGGGTATTTACAACACTCATTCTTACAGTGGGTGAGTATTTCGGCCCATGTTTGCAGTGGGATGGGCTTACCTGACGAAGAAAAGAAAAAGTATCGTCCGGCGCTTTGGCTGGAACATGCATAAGCAACTCGCCATGAAGTTGACTGGGCCAATGCGAAGGTAAGGAATAAAGAGAAGAACTGGACCTCTCAACTTCATCTAAAATTCCTGGCAATCCCGACCATAGATCCCACGCTAGCAACTACTTGCTCGCTGCCTACGTCACGTCTCGAAGTTAACATAACTGGATCACTTGTGCCCTCATCTTCACTGTGAATAAAGCCCACATATGGGAGCTGAAATAAAATTTCCTACTTGGAGCCAGTTTTTAATTGTTGTCCCGTGTTTTTCCCACCCAGACAGGCTTCTTTCCAACTCAATTTCAAGAAAGGGGGGCGGGTGCATTGAGGGGTGTGCAAGGGCTTTTCCCCACTCTCGACAGCTTCTGCGGGTTTCTTCCATGGATTGAAAAATAGGGAGCAGAGCTTGGAAGGTGACTGAAAGAAAAGGCTGCGGTTGAGGGCATTTTGTTTGTAAATGACGATATCGTAGCAGTTGTTTGAGATGCCCTCGCAAGCTGGTTTGACCAGCCCACATCAGAGGACTATTGGGTTAGTCCGTGATCTTTTTTGGTTGCATGCAAACTAGTAACTGCGCTTGGAGAGGTGGTGGTTTAAGGGTTCAAAAACTACACCAACTTGCTGGTACAGTCCCGTGCCCGCACTTAGCCGCCCAGTTCACTGGTGACCAAAACAGCGCTGAAAGCAGCCCCTTTTCCCTAAACACGACTGAACTGCGGCAAGCAGCTTCAGCAAAGCTGAGCAAGTCTACTACGAAGTCCTCACACAGTTTTGACCGTTGCGGTCAAGTTTCACAACGGCTAAGGTCGCACGCGCGCATGCATGGCCAGCCAACTCACCGGCAGCAATGGCCTGTAGGTGGTCCAACACTCCCTGCAGCCTGCAAGAGGGCAGAAGGCAGACATTATGCATAAACTCATCACAAAGCTGAAGCAGGCTACGGGCCAATCACTTGTGCATTGAAACATGCGCATTAGTCCGTTAAACCTCTTCAGCAGTCGCATTACTTCAGCTACCGTGACCATTCCAACCGATTGCACTGACTGACAATTTTAACCCCCAACTTTATCACCCTCGATATGTTTCTCAGAACACGATATGCTACTTTGGAACAACGTTCAATGTCATTTTTGCCAGGCTAATAGACCGCAACAACTCTAGTGCAACTCTACCACTTGTGAAGTAGCTGCGAATCAGCATGTGATTTATTTAGAGAACTGAAAGAGTTCTTCACTACATGCACCTTGAGGGCTATTTCTTTTTCCTTTTTCAGTTCTCTTTTTTTGCCTTTGGAGAACTCCTGTTCAGAAATTGCTTTTGCCATCTAGGTAACATTATTGCAACACTCAAGAAGTAAAAGTATAATCTGGAATTTTATTTTTGGTCACTTGCCTCTATTAAAGGGACACTGAAGTGATTTGTAAACATTGCGGGATTACTAGCGCAAATTGTAGTCTGGAGTCCATAGGCCATGTTTCGACCACTCTGAGAACGTTTAGCAAATTTATTTAGTAAAAAAATCAATTCGAAAATGCTGTCCCCCTCTCTGCACCCTCGCCCATTTTCTGTGGCGTTTTCGTGTGACGTCAGCAGGAGATGAGCTGGCAATTGGCTGCGCTACTGCACGGCTCGCTGACCTTTCGCGACCGAGTCAGTCGGCCCACCGCATCGCCCAACGTTTAGTCCGCCGACCGCAGACGGGTCGTCGCAATTCGCTCGATCAGTTGAAACTAAGCCACAACACATTTGTGAATAGAATAACGTGCATTTCTTTACTTTGTTAGTTCGTACACTGTATCAAGCTCCGAGTCCGGGTCGCTCCACACAAGCGCTGCACAAGTGCACATGCGACGCTTCGCTGACTTTACGCTAGTAGGAAAATCTAAGGCCACTTGAAGGTGGGAGAAGAGTCAGCAAGGTCAATATAGGTACTAATGAAATAAAATCAACCGAAACTTTTACCATACAGCGCAAAACTAGAGCGCTGGGTGAACAAGCACAGCGGTCAGCAGCACAACCACACATCTGCGAACGCTTTTCAATCCAAGAAATGCAATTGCTAGACGTGATATGTTGTGGAAGTTTGGGGGACGCTTACGGCACGAGCGCTATAGAACAAATAGTCACCTAAGGTACTTGAAATGCTAAAAGTAAATAAAAGTGTAAGCTGGTTGTACATTATATACCTTATAGTATATCCAACCTCGGCCACGCTGGCTCGTGGCCGAGTGGTCTGAAGAGCTAGGATTGTTGTTTTGCAAGTCGCAAGTTCGAATCCTCGAGGGCATATGCTTTTTTTTTTTGTAAGTTGATTTTTTCGTTTGCGGCTGATGTTTTGTAAACCGAGTTCACTATTTTTGGGCCGTAACGTTCACTGCTCCGCGAGCGAGTTTGCAGAACGCACGCACACTGACACCGACGTGCTAGTGAGTTCTCGTTGGCGTGCTGTTGCCACAAGCGCCGACTACTTGCGAGCAGTGGGCACAGGCCAGAATCATCAGACCCATGGCCTGGTGCGAACACGCTTTTTACGATACAGGCATGAATGAGGCAAGCTCCAAATATGGGGGAAAAGCGCATGGCATTTGAGCGTCTGCGGTGACGCGGAGGGCGTTCATGCACTGCGTAGGCCTCAGCTAGTGATTTCTACAATGCCAAGCCGTCCTGGGAGGCTTATCTTAGGCATATTACAGCCGACAACATGGCAGAAGCGCGATATGACGATTACTGAGATGTCTAGAATGCCCATCCAACGATGCCAGCGGATGTCAAGCATGTTGTTTACAGAACCGAAACCAAAACTTGTTTGAATGCTAACCTTGGACATCGTCCAATCACGGTGCCCTCTCCTCCCGACGTCACAGCCTTTAGTTGGTGCGGCCGCCACAGACACCGCATGGTAGCTTTTCTTCTTTCCCGCTTTATAAAATAATTACCTACTTATCAACAGGATAAACGATGAAAAGTGTGGTAATTTGAGCCAGTCTACGCAGTGCAAGCCAAACCGGGAGCTTGACAAATTCACTTCAGTGTCCCTTTAAAATTCAGATTAGAGTAAATTTTCGTTTTGTTTTGCTACGTCACTTTGTATTAACCATTACAGGCTATTTTCAAAACCTGGATCTACAATGTGTATTCAGGGATGTGTGATTTCAACTGGCAGGCTTCATTATGCACTGAATTGGTATCTTTGGATAAAAACATAACATTCCCATTTAAACACCTGGAAAAAAAAAAAAAAAGCTGATTTCGCATGCTAACAAACATGCAAATACTGCTAATAGCAGCAGCAAGAAAAAGGAGTAGAAAAATAAAACAAACTTGCGAAGCAACAATGCAACACTTCGATAGCGTCAAGATTCATACAACCAGAACCATAACCGTGAAAAAACTGCACTGCCTAAGTTCGGAAATACGTGAATAACGAGGAAACATGCAGCACTCACACAGAAGCGCAACAAAAAACTGAAATTATTTTATCTGAGCCTTTTGAAGAAACAGAAAAACATAGAGGGAAATCTTGGTTTTGGTCAGTCCCTGATAATTTACTCTATCACCCTTATACTGCTGCAGTGTTTCACGGTTAAGATGTACCTTGCTTGTGCAGGCACTCCTCGACTACAAATCGCCACCACAATGGTCAACCTCCAGCGTGATACCTTCTCAGGGCTATGGCTCCTAGACTAACTAGAATTTCAGGGCTGTTGGGAAACAAACTCGGCCACTCATTTCGAGTTGCGTGAGAGACAGAGAGAGAGAGAGAGTTACCATGTGGTGAAGCTGACGGTGCTCTCGCCCAGGAAGAGGGAGAGGTCATGGGTCATCTGCTCTTTGGTCTTCTTGTTGGCGATCATCACCATGATGTAGTCGGGCAGCTCATCGTCTGCACCACCACCAGAGGGAGAGGGAAAATGTCAGGAGGTGAAGGAGGAGAAGACTACGCAGCTCACACACAGGAGCACGGCTTAATTAAGTGGGGCGACAGTATTTTGGCCATATCGACAAGTGCGCACTGCAATGTTTCTAGAACCTTGGCAAAGGCCCCTTCTGAGGTTGGAAGCTAAGAGAACAGAAGGGCTGTTGTGGCAAGGGGCTATTAGTAGTTTGGTAAGCATGCCACATTCTGTACAGACAAGAACCTACGTTCTCAAAGGAGGGAGACTCTGGGCATTACCAGGTGCCACAGGAACTGGAAGGAGGCCAACAGTGGTATTTCCAGCAATGTGACACTAATCCATGCATAACGGGTTCTAAGCATTCTTGCCCAGCCAATACTGACACATTAGTTATTGCCTGTACACAAGGTTGACCCATGGAAAACACTAGTTTGTTGAAACTTTTTTAGCACACATCATTTACAGGCCTCCTCCCAGACCTGAATGAAGCACTGGATATATTAAGGTTCAACAATATGAAGATTATACTCAATAACTACTTTCATCAAACACTCTGGACACTTGTTGTGCCCCAAGGTATCCTGCCCGGTTTGAAGGCTGCGGGCTGCACCCAAGTGTTCATCTATACACCCATGCTCGAATATATCTGCTCAGAGCGTTTGCAAGTTGCATATGGTTGAACTCTGTCCAAAATATTAGTGTAGACCATTGTGAGGTTACAGCAACAATGTATACAACTTTATATTACTTCATTTAATTTCTTTTTTACTTTTCGTGGAACTTTAACGTCTTAAACTCGCTTCAGTGTACTTGGCCACTGACAAAAAGCGGAAACATTCCGCCGTTGTCTCGCTGGAAACTCCCCAAACAACTTCAGTAAGCTCCTCACTACCACCTGGTCGTGCTCCCCACCACACCAAAGCAGTCACACCCAAATTGAACAAAGCGAAAGGTGAACAAAGACTATTGTTTGGACACCTGACCAGCAACCCTGCGACTTGCTGAAAACGGTAGTTTGCGATGGGACAACTGCTTGCTTACCCGCCGCGGTGGCTCAGTGGCTAAGGCGTTGTGCTGTTGAGCACGAGGTCGCGGGTTCAATTCCCAGCCGCGGCGGCCGCTTTTCTGATGGAGGCGAAAAGCAAACACGCCCGTGTGTACCAGATTTCGGCGCACGTTAAAGATCCCCAGGTGGTCAAAATCAATCCGGAGCCCTCCACTATACGGCGCGCCTCATCACCTGCGTTGTGTCGGCGCGTTAAACCCTACAATCAATCAACAACTGCTTACTTTTCAGTAATCTGTTCATCCATGGGAGTTTTCCACTCAAACTGAGTGTGAACTGATGATTGTGGGGTTTGACACCACGATGCTACACATGCGATGAGGTGCGCCGTAGCGAAGGATTCCGGATTAATTTTGACCACCTGGGGATCTTTACAGTGCGCCGAAATCTCGAACATATGAGCGTTTTTGCTTTTTGCCTCCACCAGAAAAGTGGCCGCCGCAGCCGGGAATCGAACCCGCATCCTTTGGCTCAGCCGCACAGCGCCATAGCCACTCAGCCACCGCGGCAAGTCACGTGTGAACTGCTCCCAACCTACCACATGTGCCCCGTATGACCCATTTCGCATCGCATGCAACCCCCTTTGCTGTGCTAACACAGTGGCGAAGCCAAAATGGCAGGCACAGCTTCGGCGAGGATGCAGGGGAGATTGGAAGGTGTGCCTTTAGTTGAGACTGCCAGCAGCATTTGCCCCACATCTTGTTTCCTCTACCAAAGCCCATGATCCCAATGGACCGAACAGCCAAGATAAGGCGTAATAAACCTTTTTTCGCGCTGATCCTTTGTTTTCTTTTTTGCATGATGCAATGTACTCTCCCAACCAGGTGAGTTTCGTACGACCCTCAGCTTCATTTGCCATGGACAACAAACGTCGCACTGCGTGTAACGGTTCCCGCAGTTTAGTTTGCTCTCCCCATACGTTGCGTGGTGTCCCCCCTTTTCGCAATCTCCTAGCGTTGACAAGTTACTCACCTACGTAGGCACCAAGCTCGACCAGCTTCGTCTTGATGGCCGCCTGGGATAGAAGGAGAGAGGAGAGAGAAGTGAGAGCAGGACGCAGGAGGGAACCACCCGCAACGTGGCTGCTCTACGAGAAGATATCACAAAGGTTACACCGGATAAGGTTGTGATCACGCCTGCGACCTTAAAGGAAAGAGGTCATGACCCCTAACAATTATTCGTACTTGGGTTTCACATGCTGACAATGAACTTCAGCTACAAAGGTACAGTTGCAAGCTTTGTGACAGTAAACACGGGAGTGTGTGCTGCACAGTACATGCAGAGCGGTCTAGTGATAGGGGTTGGCAAACTTTCATAGTTTGTACATTTAGCAGATTCACTCCCTGACGATTCTGTGGTAGCTTTGTCAGAAATGTAGAAACGATTCCAGAGAATACATGTGCAGCTAAAGGGCTCTTCATCAAGCATGACACCCAGTGAACACATTCAGACGTTTAATTTTGAATAAGAACGCATGGTGATAAGAATGCATTATCCTCACGTCCTCATATTTCGAGATGCTGCGGCATTAACTAATGCAGCAGGCAGCTACGCGATGCTGTGCGTTCACGGAGTGCACCCGCTAAATGTGCCGACTGCAATAGCATGCAAGCGTCTCACCAGAGTGCCCTACATGTATTGAGTGGCGCGCGCTCGCGTATTTACCGCCACAAAGCCTCCGACTGTATTTGACTACCTTACACAAGCTGGACCCCCTTAACCGTTTTCCTGTCATACAAATCGAACATCAATGGCAGACTGTGAATAAATGGCCAGCCATCAACGCAAGCTCCTTTAACACGGGCTTGTCGGCGGGAAACAACATCGGCGGGAAACTCCCATTCTGTAGACCTTGCAGGACCTCCACAGACCGGATCAGCTCCCAGTTCCTCCTCTTCTCTCTTGGACCCCAATGTGCTCTGCTACGCATGCCATGGCACAACGAAGCCTGACCTTCCGCACCTCATCTGGTCTTGCCCGGGCCTTCGCCGTGCTTCGCGCCCAACACCGCCCGGCGTGGGTTTCACTCCTACGAAGAGTGGATTCGGCCCTCTTGGCGTGTCAAGGACACCTTGACAGCACTCTGGAGCTTTGTCTGTGCGGCGTCGATGGCTGGACATTACTAGCGTCCTTCCTGCCCTCCCCCTTCCCCTGCGGCTTCGGGCCATCCTTTCTTAATAAAGTTTTCTTCCTTCCTTCCTTCAGTGGACGTCGAGTTGACCTGAGAAAGTTGGTTTGCAAAAAGGTCAACTCAGCCACTGCTGACAAACCTGTGTGCAGAAAACCAAAAGCATCACAAGCTTCTCAAGCCGCACACAGGAGGAAGTGTTGTTTATTGAATATCTTTTTCTTGTGGCAAAGCATACGTCAAGACGGACTGGCAGCTGTTTGAACGAGCACTTCAAAGAGCACGACTACAATGTGCACAAAGCTGTAAGCAGACGTCTCGGCATTCATTGCCGGAACAGCGGCAATGAATGAACAGAATTTTTAAAATGCAAGATTTCAGCTAAGAGCAGTCAACTCACGCGTGAGATCACTGAAACACATGCAACCGCAGAACATAAGCACGGTTGTCCCAGTATGTCGCCAATACTTGGCTCGACCATTGCATTCTAAACACACGAGGAGGAACAGTTTCCTATTTTGATTGTTTTCTTTTTTTCACGATGTTTATCTTCCTGTCATCATCAGCAGCAGCAGCCTGTCTACACCACAGCAGCGCAAAGGCCTCTCCCATAGATCTCCAATTAACCCGGTCCTGTGCTAACTGCGACCAATTTATCCCGGCAAACTTCTTTATCACATCTGCCCATTTAACTTTCTTCCGCCCCCTGCAACGCTTGCCTCCTTCTCTAGGGATCCACTATGTTACCCTTAATGACCAACGGTTATCTTGCCTTCGCATTACATGGCCTGTCTACGTCCATTTCTTCTTAATTTCTATTAATATGTTCATAACACGCGTTTATTCCCTGACCCACTCCGCTCTCTTCTTGTCCCTTAATGTTACACCTATCATCTTCCATTCCAGCTGAACCGTTTTAGTGACCCTCCAAGTTTCTGCTCCGTAGGTGAGTACCGGTAAGAGGCAGCTGTTCTCCTGTACACGACGGTAAATATGCTGCTGTTACAAACAATAAACTTTTCGTTGTTGTCAACGCCGTGGTGGTGTTCCATTCTCCGTCGTCCCTGTCGTGCTGTTTTATTTTCTCCGTGATGCCAGACCTTTAGCTTTGGTAGTGAGAATCAGCAACACAAACATGCAATGACTGCAGCAGCTTATTGGCTAGTTCCACTTGCTTGTGGCCTGTTCGTTCACCTCAATGGTTGGTTCGAAAGTTTTATGAACTGTTAATAGCACCCTGACACTAATTTACGAGGTGCCTCATGCATCTAGCAGTTGCTGGCTATGGAGCAAAGAAAGTCTTCTGCCATCTGGGAACCTGGCAATGACTACCAAACAGCACACCAATTGCAAGGCCATACAATTTTTTCGTAGCTCAAACATAATTCAAACAATGCAAGTCACCTCTGCACAACTGCTGGGTATCACCAGAAAAAGGCTTCTGTGTGCTACACGATTTTTCACCAATTCCCAATTTCGGAAATCACACACACTTGTTGAATGTGTTAACATGGCATACGAAGACGACTGAACTGTGGGAATTCTAAACACCACATTCTAGAATGCCACCACAGTTATGCATTCTTTGTTAGAGATGGCCTGCTATCAGGCTAGGAAGATGGCTCTACGCATTTAAATAAAGGTTGAGTGCTTGCACTCTTCATTTTCGTATATTTATCAAGCTGACTGAATACGTTTATCCCATAAACAACCCTGCATATATTGTGTCGTAGGGCATTGCCTGCAGTTTGTAATAGGCCATTCTGTTGTATTTCTTGCATGTAACCACAATTATAATCTGCGAATGTGCTTTGAAGCGCGCAACTATTAGTTCTTGTCAATTTCATGCGTCTTAAAAAGGACTTAGTAAATTAAAAAATATATATATTCAAACAGTGATCTACTCCGGGTAAATGTTTATTTTTTTTTAAGACACCGAAGTTTTTAATATTGAGCCTATAGCCATACATATTCCTACCATCCAAGGTCGACGACGGAGTTTACTTTTCACCGGACGCGCGCCATATGCCATGGGGGAACAAATAAGTACTACAGGTAATGTCGTACATCCGACGTATTTTAACAATTTCGCGCGGGTACGTCCGACGCACCTTTGGACACAGCGTATGTTTTTTTCTGACAACATGACAAATATCTAATACGGCTGGGCCAATCGAGAAGCTCCAAACACACTTCAAGTGTTGTCGGCGCGCGGTCACGATTCCGAGGAAAAAGTATTGCAGTGAAAGACGACGCGTACACAAGCGTAGTTTTCCTCCATGCCTAGCGTGGGTTTTGGCGAAGAAAAAAAAAATTGAATATCAACGTGTTACGAATAAGGTTCAAATTACCAATGCCTTCTGTTTCGTCGAAACGTGCTCTGATACGGCAAATTAAGCGGGCGATTTCTGCGAACGTCGCCCTGCAAGATTACGACGGAAAGGCTTCGTAGCCACCCGTACTGTCGGTATTAGTTGTCCTAAATATTTTGCCCCATTCGACTCAATTTCGCGACATTTATGTTTAAGTAAAACACAAAATAAACCCAGACTGTCGAATAATGCTAGCCCGACACGCTAGTGGATCCGTAATCCCGACCTCGCAAAATTCGTTTCGTTGATCACCTGCAAGCGAAGCAGAAGGGCGTAAACGAACCGCCGTAACGATTTGCTTACACTTTTTCTGGTGTCAATAAGGACACCCAAGTACGAAAAATTAGACACACTACGTTGAGTTTCCGAACACAGTTCGAGAGTTTTCCAGTGGCCTAGTAAAATGGTTCGGGGTTCGAAGGGTGAGCGGCTTGCGATCGACTGTGCGCTCAACCCTATCATCAGTACCCCAGTCCCATAAGGTTCCTTCCTCGCATTACTACCTTTAGATAAAGCGATATACCAGCTCTTAAAACGAGGCAAGCGAACCCGCGTGGTTGTTCGAGCGAGGTACAACACAGGCAGCAGCGGGACCTTCAATCAGTTTGCCCAGCGCAAGTCGCAGGCTCACCCTGATCTTTTGCGTGACCTCGTTGCCGTCTATGGCCGACATTTGGTTAGCAGCTGTTGAGCCTCTTCCAAGACGAATACTGCACCATGAGAAACTTCAGGAACCAAGAAACGGCAACGAAAATTCACGGCCGCCTGTAGTACGAGCCCACCGCAGAAAAAAGCGGCCGCACAACGCAAACAAATTTTGTTGTTGCCAGATCAGCAAAGCGACTGGCCGTTGTCGGCGCAAGGGCGCAAGTTCGTTACCGAGTTTTCTTCTTATGTTCCTCCGTTCTAAAAAGGAAACGTTGTGTTTAGCCAGAGTGTTGTTTAGCTGCAAGAAGATTTTGACTTTTTGTGGCGTTTAGTGGATATAAATGAAATAAATTAGTGATTTGTGGGTTAAATTACGAACACGCCAATTATTACGGGTTTTGATTCCGCGAAAAACGAACTATTTGTTACCTCAATGCGCGATACATAGAATTTCTAAATAATGCATTCTCAGTGCTGGCATCGCATTAAAAAAGCGCGACGAGAGTGCTACAATATTAAAAGGAGAACCGCGTATTTCTACACAGCGGTGAAAAAAAAAAAAAAAGAAAGCATTGTGCTGCTGAGCACGAGGTCGCGGGTTCGATTCCCGGCCGCGGCGGCCGCTTTTCTGATGGAGGCGAAAAGCAAACATGCCCGTGTGTACGAGATTTCGGCGCACGTTAAAGATCCCCAGGTGGTCAAAATTAATCCGGAGCCCTCCACTACGGCGCGCCTCATCGCCTGCGTTGCGTCGGCGCGTTAAAACCTAAAATCATTCAAAAAAGAAAGCAAACAAGAAACAGCTGATCAACAGTCGTGAATGCGTGTCACGCGGGAAAGAAAATAGCCAAAGAAAAAAAAATAAAAGACGAAATGTAAAAAAAATGACGCCTATAGTTGCACCAGTTAAAAAATAGTAGCAACAATTATTACTATTACTAGAAAGGAGTAAAAGATGGCGTATAAAACGAAAGAAACAGAAGAACGAGAGGAAAATGCCGGAATAAGCTAGCTTATTGCCGCATTTTCCTCTCGTTCTTCTGTTTCTTTCGTGGTGAGTGGAGGTATTTCCCATACAAGAAAGCACATAGAAATGCTTGCCGACAGGACCGCACTCCACGAAGGAATACAAAGTTGTCGCCAATAGGAAATTACCACGACGATAGTGCTCGACCAATCCAGGGCTGCTTCGAGTAACAGATATGCCTAACAATGATGATGATTACGAAAAAGAAGAAAAAGAGGAACATTTACTGACAGGGTTGCCGCCGGTTACCTCGATCGCAGCGACGACACGTCAGCTTCTGTGTTCGGAGCTTCACTCCTCCCAACGTACTCGGGGTTTTGGCCAGGTTTTCTGTGACCGAGTTCTTCTGACCTTGTAGTTTTCAGTTCTCTAGTGAGAGTGGGCGCTTTTTGCACCAACTGGCTGCCCCAAGCAACCCCCGTAACGTACGTCCATTCCGGCTCTAGCGGACATCCGCAGGACGTCCGTTTCAGAGCCGATGGACACACCATGTACGTCTGTGGGACATCCGGATTTAACACTTCCGTATGTCCATTAAAAGGTCCGAAATTGGGTGTATTTTGGGAGTTCAATAAAAATTTGGGGAATCGCAAATGTTTATTCCTTTCCACAAAGATATCATTATTGTGACCGGTGAGTTACTCCAAAAAAGTTTAAAAAGTAGGCTTCATTTGAGTAATATACAGATTAAACTTGCAATAAACAAGTCAGTAAGTTGATGTACAAAATTCTTTTAATTGAAAAGCAGCGAAGCTTTTCAGTCTTGCTTTTATAAATAATTTACGCCATTATTTGATGCTTCGTGGTAACTTTGTACGCCCACGGGGTATGTCCTCGGACATACGGCAATGCATATCCTGGGTACATCCGTTGCTGGATATCCGCTGCACCTTTACAGACGGATATCCAAACGTGGACGTAAAGCGGCGTGGACGTACAGTGGCCATCCAAACTGGGCATTGGATGTTGGGGCTGTTTTTCGGACGTTCCACGGACGTCCGCGGTTGCTTGGATTTCTCCGCAGGATCTTAATTTGCAGGCCTTTCTCCGCAACGGCTTGACCGACATCACTGTGGCTTTCGTTCCGACGAATGGGGAGCCATCGCCACAACAGTCCTAGGAAAACGCAAGGCGCCTTTCGTGCGGCCACTGATCCCTTCAACAAAATCTCGAGTGTGCGTCCATTCGGGAAAGGTGGAATGGTGATAGGATCATCTGACCCTGAGTGTGTACAGGACATTGTCAAGTGTGAGTCCTTTGGTGAGCCCATTTGTACTCTCACATCTTGCATGTATACAAAAAGGACGACTCGCGGAGTTGACACTGAGATGTCCGTGACCTTTCGTGGTCTACTCATATCGATCACATTTCATCCTTAGCTCAAAAATCCCTTGACAACTCCATATTTCCCTAAGACAGGCCCCCTCCACAATTTAAATTACAAGCTTATACCGCGCTCGTCTGCCCCAAATTAGAGTATGCTTCAGCAATCTAGGACTTTTACTAAACTACCTTATTAATCATCTGGAAGTCATTCAACATCGCGCGGTTAGGTTTAAATATTCTGACTCCTCCCCTTCGACAAGTGTCACAGAACTAAAGCAACACGCCAACCTTCCTCTGCTCACCGCCGAAAACTCGCCAAAATGGCCCTGTTCCACATATACTACCATTCGCTCGATCTCGCTCGATCTCACACAGTGAGTAGATCCCCCCCCCCGCAAAATTCTTGCCGCAGCAATAAATCAATGCAACTATCATATCCTCGCCATAGAGCCACCACTTTCGCGAACTCACTCTTTACAACCCGTGCAAAACTTTGTAATCATCTGCCTGACTATGCTGTACAAATAAGCGACCCTGAACTATTCAGGCTTCGGGTTGGGGTGACGTTATCCCCAGTAGTTCCATGCTTGGCCTGCCCGTTATCACGCGCCGTTTGCGGACACATGCGCTTTCTGTGTGCTTCCTGCGTTAGAAGCTGATGTTGAACACTTGATTGATTGATTGTAGGTTTTAACGCGCCGACGCAACGCAGGCGATGAGGCGCGCCGTAGTGGAGGGGCTCCGGATTAATTTTGACCACCTGGGGATCTTTAACGTGCTCCAAAATCTCGTACACACGGGCGTTTTTGGTTTTCGCCTCCATCATAAAAGCGGCCGCCGCGGCCGGGAATCGAACTCGCGACCTCGTGCTCAGCAGCACAACGCCTTAGCCACTGAGCCACCGCGGTGGGTGATGTTGAACACTTGCCGTGGACTTGTCTTGGTCTTAGAGACGCCCGAACGAAACACCTTCGAGGCAACGGGCTTCATCCTGGGAGACTCCCAGATCTCAAGCGCTGGATATGGGGGCCCCAGCACCGGTCCTTCTCGGATTTTGGCGCGTTACTGGTGCAGTGCTGTACATATAAAAACTTTTTCTTATGCAAAAAAAAAAAAAAAAAACAATGCATGCCATGGCTTCATTTTAGTTTATGCCAAATTGTACAACCTTTACCAATTGGTGCTACGTTATCTATGAATTCTACAACTTCCACGATGCTATTAATCTTATGCCTTGGTACCATTGTTGCTTTGATATGTTCCTTACCCACCCCTCATGTAATGCCCCTTTTTCATGGGGCTCTTGAGGTAAAATAAATAAATAAATAAATAAATAAATAAATAAATAAATAAATAAATAAATAAATAAGCACACCAGCTTTCAGAGAACATCACTGAAGCATGGGACGCAGCTAGGCCGTACGGGACTCCAAACTGGGGTCGTGGGAAAGGTGAATGGCGGCGTGAACATTTCGTGTCCTGGGTCCCCATCCAACTCGTCGACAAGCAGTGACTCTATCTTCAACTTTATCTGAGCCTAGTATCATGTCTTATTGCCATCTACATATCCTTCACGGCCACACGCGCTAGGCCTCTGGCTAAGTAGGCATCACGACGACACGTGTCCTGTTATATGTCACGCGTTTTAAGGGAGGTAAACGTGGTTTTGGCACTATTCTGTCGTCCGCCCCGCTATGAATTTTAGCGCACCTGCGGTTTCCACCGGGCCTTGATTGGTCACCAAATAGTGAGCAACGATTACACTACTTCCTCCACATGTTTCAATGTGGTTTTTGCTCTGTCGGGGAAAGAGAGAGAGAGACAGCCTTTAATAGAAAAGGATGACCACTGGTCACGATGGGGGAAAGGAATGGGGAGGGAGGGTAAGAGAAAAAAAAAACAAATAAATGCTGGTTGTTCTCAGTAGACTCAATAACTGGGCCAGTTCTTAGAACCTGCAATTCATGGGCCAGTTCATGGTGATCGCAATAGGGTTTGTGCACATACACCAGTTCGTTCGGGGGAGGACCCGCTCAAACAACCCGTGCCAGACCGCTTTTAATTGAATAAACCGCTATTTCATATAATAGTTGTGCATCAGTTTGTTGTGAATCGGGATGGGGTTGGGGAGATTTAAATGTACGGTGCGTGGCGAAAGCTGGGCACCACCAAACTAGGTGTGTGAGGTCTGATGGAGTGGTGGTACGGCAGTAAGGACATCTAGGGGGCAGCTGAGGGGTGTACCACTTGCGAAGTGTTTCAGTGTGTATGCTGAATTTGCAATATATTTGTTAATAAAAATTTCGCCTGAGCGGGGAATAGGAGGTAGGCGGCTGAGGTAGCCAGCTGGAGTTAGGGCTTTTAGACGTGTGCGTCGGTCCTTCTTGTGCTGGTGAATACGCATCGCTGGGGAGGGAGAGGGGGACCGCGACGGCCTTACCCCAGGCACCAGTGGAGGATAAGAGGGGGAACTCTCCTGAGCGGCCACATGAGCCGCCTGGTTGCCTGAAGAAAATGGTTCGTGGCCAGGTACCCAGTCGACGCGGATGTTGGTGTTGTTCCGTTTGAGGAGTTGAATTTGAAACAGAATTTCGTGGACGACAGGGTGGGTCGAATCATACGATCGCAAAGCTGTGAGGGCCTCGTACGAATCTGTGAGTATGCGTATGGAGGGCGGTAGAGGTGGGTCACAGTCAAAGGCGATAGCTGACACTGCGTTGTTAATAGCGTACAGCTCCGCATCGAGGCTGGAAAGTTCTTTGCCAAGTATGGTAGTGTACCCTGAGAGAACCGGTGCCTCAGGGCATGTCCAAGCAAGGCCCGCGCCGTACTGGTTTACGCTTGCGTCCGTGAAAATGTCCAGTTCGTTCTGAAGGCGATCCCTTTGGAGGCGTCGGATTCGTCGCTGTCGCAATAGAGTATTAGTACGCTCTATAGGTCTGCTATGCGTAGAAGTATCAATTGCTGGTCGCTGCCAGGGTGCTATGGGGACTGGGTAATCTAACAATACTGGTGGTCTTCTGGCGTCCCACGCTACTAAGGCGTGTCGGAGAAAAACACCGTGCGTCTGTGTACAACTTGTACCGCTGAAATAGACACCTCAGTCACAGATTCCCGATCCAGACCTGTCCGGAATGCTGCCAAGCTCTCCGTTGGTGTTGCTTTCCCTCACTGTTAAAAATAGATCCCGCACCTAGCCTTAAAGGTGCTTTTGTCTTCGGTCATTGTATTGCTTTCGCGGGCCTTGTACGCTCAAGCACCTTCGCGCCCATAGAGTTAATACTACCATGGCCGCTGGATCAAATGCCGTGATACTACTTTCGCGACCTAACAAAGGCACGTCTCAGCGGCCGGTATTGCCTTCGTACTTCGTGCGTACGAAGGTATTTCAAAGGATATCTCACACCAAGGAGACTAGCTGAGCGCCGTAACAAGTAACAAGCATAAATGCTTAAACGAATAGAACTATTTAAAGAGCGAATTATTTTCCTTATTGCGGTCGAAAAGGAAAGCATTGCAACTTGCGAAGTTACGCTTTTCAGGACTTGAGCGCAGTAAGTGAAGTAGTAAAGGGTGCAAGTATATAAGTAGGTTCAGTGAATCTGGTGGGTTAAATTCAGTTGTCGTTTGGAGTTCGGTGAGAAGTGCATCCCCGAAGCCAGTGCGGTGAAATGTTACGTCGAGAAACCGAAAGGTCGTCGCTTTAGGAATCTGAAGGCCAGCGATGTAGATGTGAAGGTCTTCTTTGATGGGTGTGCGCGGCCCCTGGTGCGTGCCTTGAGCACCAAAAGGGTAGGTTTAGAGGTTTCACATGTCGGGCCTTGCGGTTTAGGATAGGTTAGTGTTTCTCCAACTGCTTACCGAGAGGCGTATTGCTTATCTCCACTGGAGTCAGGGGTTGTCCTTGAAGTCGCCCTTGTAGAGTGCGTGGTGAGTGTTACGGATAACGTCCGGTTTTGTTGGTAAGGAATGGGGAGCGATGTAGAAGAGGAAGGGGGAGATCACTGAACCTTGGAGTGTACCCTCGGCGGGTGTGTCGAAAGTAGAGGAACTGTGGGGTCTTAGCTGCACCGTTCGGTCTGATAAGAAGGCTTTTACTTAGTTGTAAATCCGAAGTCCCCAGTTTGTGGCAGTGAGGCTTCTTAGGATGGCAGAGTGGGTGACATTATCGCATGCCCCCTCTACATTCATAGTGAGTATTGCACTGAGAATGGTTTTGCTGAGCTGTTTATGACTTTCACTTTGAGTTGATGCAAACATCCTGGGTCCAGTTTGTGCCGGAAACTAATAAAAGGGTAAATGTTTCGAGTTTGCGTACCAACCTGCGTACCGACCTGCGTACAAGAGAGAGAGAGAAATGACTTTATTGAACATTTGTCCGGCGGGAGGAGACGGGTCAGGCCACGCAGGGCTTCGCCGTCCCCCCTGTCTATATGGTTAGGCAGACCTCGAAGCACTGGGGCCTGGACCACACCCTTTAAGAAGGGTCCCCGTCTCTCTTCCCTCCGCCACCCCGAGGGGCGGCAGAAAGAAGAAGGTGCGGGTCCCCCTTTCGCCTCTGCTGCGCCAGAGCAGCCTCGAGCCGCTGGACTGCCTGCAGTTGCCGCTCGCATTCTGGCGAGCTCATGAGTCCGTAAATGTCCGGGGGAGGTCCTTGCAGCCCCCGCTTGCTACGTGTCCACCACAACCCCACAGCAGGTGGGCGAGGTCCGCGGTTGTAAGCGCACACACACTGCACACACTGTCTTCGAAAACGTCCGGGCACACGTGTCGCGCAAGCGCTGGCGTGAGTACAGTCTTAGTCTGCATCTGCCGCAGGGCACCGCTTCTCTTCTCGTCAGTCCCGGGTGGGGTGGCGGGAAGGCGCGTCTCCCGTCTCTGTACCATTGGAGCACTTCACCGTAGACGGTCAAGGGCTCCATCTCTGCGTCTGCGTTGTGCTGCTGTTGCCGGTCCGCTGGTGCGGGGGACGGCGGGCGGGGTGGCGCAGTGCGGCACGTTGATAGTTCTCGCGCTGCGGCGTCCGCCTCTTCGTTGCGGTTGCTGTGTCCGTCCGGTAGGGCCACTCCCGCGTGTGCGGGGAACCATCGGATTCTTGTAGTCCTTGTTCGACCCTTCCCTTCGGCGTTCGAGAGGATGCGTGCCGTGGTCCTGCACACTGCATTCCTGGCGAAGCTTGCGATCGCCGACCTGGAGTCGCTCAGAATCGTGGTCGTTGTCGGGCAGCTCATGGCCAAGGCTATGGCCGCCTCTTCCGCCTGTCGAGCCGTTCTGGCCCTCACGCTGCCGGCATTCAGCAATTCTCCAGTGGTGGCTTTCAGCACCACCGCCACGTACGCGTCGGAGCGTCCGCGGTACTTGGCCGCGTCCACGTACACGGCTCCCTCGTCTGCGTTATACGCCTTGGCGAGCGCTTGTGCTCCCCCCGCCGTTCGCCGTTCCGCGTTTCTGTCCGGGTGGATGTTGCGCGGGAGCGGCGGTACTTTGATACTTCGGGCGATTTCGTCTCTTAGTGGGACGATCTCGTCCTCCCGTAGCGATCCCAAGGGAGGTTGATTCCCAGTCTTTGCAGAATTTTTCTGCCAGTCTTTGTGGAGCTCAGGCGCTCGAGCTGTGCCACCCTTTGCGCTTCGCTCACCTCTTCTAGGGTATTGTGCACCCCCAGTGCTAGGAGCGCTTCGTTATTCGTGCCATTCAGGAGGCCGAGGGCCGACCTGTAGGACTTGCGATCGCCGCATTTATCCTATCCTTTTTTTGCTTTTTCCAGTGATGAAACGCGCCGGCGTGGCGACGTGACTCATCACGAAAGCCTGTAACAATCGGAGGAGGCTGGCCTCTCGCATCCCCTGCTTGCGCGTGGAGATCTTCTTGATGAGGCGCGTGGCTACTCCCATTTTCGTGGTCATCCGGTCGATCGTAATTGAGTTGCTCCGGTTCGCTTCGACGTGCATGCCTAGCACCCTTATGCTCTGTACTTTCGGGATGACGGTGCCGTCTCCCGTTCTCAGGACAATGTTCTTTTCGGCCTCTTCTGCGGCCCTCTTGCGATACCGACCCGGCGGGGGCAAGATTAGCAACTCGGATTTCTGCGGGGGGCATCTGAGTCCCGTGCCTCGTAGGCTGGCCTCGATGCAGTCCACCGCCTCCTGTAGCGTTGTTTCAATATGGCCGTCACTGCCCCCGGGTACCCACAGGGTAATGTCGTCCGCGTATATTGTGTATTTCAGGTGAGGAAGCTCGTCTAGCCTTCCGGCGACCCCGATCATCACCAGGTTGAATAGTAAAGGTGAAATGACCGAGCCCTGCGGGGTCCCATGCTGCCGAGCTCTCTCTCTTCCAGTTGCGTCTCTCCCAAACTGAAGCCGGGCGGTGCGCTGCGTCAGAAAGTCTCTGATGTAATTGTACGATCGCTCTCCCAGTCCGAGTCGCGAGACCTGGGCTAGGATCGCGGAGTGCTTCACCTTTTCGAAGGCGCTTTGCAGGTCCAAACCAAGGATGGCGCGATTGTCCGCTGTGGAGCTGTTGGCGACATCCACGACCTCGTGTTGTAGGAGCAACATGGCGTCCTGCGTGCCGAGCCTCTCTCGAAAACCCAGCATCGAATCGGGATACAGCCCGTTGTCTTTTAGAAACCTTTGCCACCTGTTATTGAGCACGTGTTTCCCGGACCTTTCCCACACACGAGGTGAGGGATATAGGCCTCAGGTTCTCGATGCCCGGTGGCTTGTTCGGTTTGGGTATTAATATCGTCCGGGGAGTCTTCCATTGCTTTGGGAGCTTGCCCGACTGCCAGCATTTGTTATAGTACTTGGTGAGGGCCGTTATTGCCTCGTCACTCAGGTTGCGCTGGGCCTTGTTGCTCACTCGGTCCGGACCTGCGGCCGCTTGCAGTTCAGATCTTGGGCCGCCTTGCGCACTTCCCACTCCTCTATGTCTTTGTCGAGGGCGGGTTGAGCGGACCGTCGTAATTTGCGTGTGCCTCGCTCGGGGGGTCGGGGAGGTAGCGCTCGTTTAGGCGCTTGTACACCTCCTCCTCGCCGAGCTTTTTTGGGGGCCGTGTACATTAATTGCGCCAGCCGGTGGTGCTGATAATCCTTGCTTTTGGTCTCGTCCATCAAGTGCCGGAGCAACTTCCACGTACGGCCTTTGTGGAGTTGCCCGTCGGCTTCGTTACAGATTGCGTGCCACTGCTGAATGCACAGCTGTCTACTGTATTTTTCAATCTCGCGGCCAAGCGCGGCGATCCTCTTTTTGAGGTTTCGATTGTGCCGCTGCCGTTTCCACCGTTTTTGCAGGGCCCGTCTCGCCTCGAGCATGTGCGCAAGGCGAGGATCCATTCGGGAGATCTCTTCGTCCGTCTCAACCTCCGTAGTCGCCTGCGAGACGGCCGTGATGAGCCCCTCGGTCCACTTCTCTATTTCGTCGCCTTCGACTTCGCCCAGGTCCGCGTCCCGAAACTGGTGCCAGTCCGTTAGTTTGTGCTTGATTTGTTGTCGACGTCCGATTCCGCCCCCGCTCCCGCTGGTTCGGATCGGTATCTTGACCTCGATGATGTTGTGGTCGCTGCCCATGTTCTGACCCGTGTTCCTCCAGTGCGCGGTTCTACCGTCCGGCAGATACACGAACGAGAGGTCCGGGTTGGTGTCCCTGGCCGTGGACGTGCCGATGCGGGTCGGGCTGGACGGGTCCGTGAGGAGGACGTACCCGGCTTCGGCGGCGTCTTCTAGTAGGCTTCTGCCCTTGGCCGACGTGATCGTGTAGCCAAGCTCTTTGTGTTGGGCATTGAAGTCCCCGCAGACGACAATTACGCTGTCTTGATGAGGAGCCGTGTTGCGCGCCTTGTGTAGTAGTGACTTGAACTTTTGTTGGCGATGTTTCGGATTACTGTAGATGTTTACCAAGAGTAGAGTGTCTTTCTTCTGTTTCTTGCCGGTCGTGATCGCCACCTCTGTCGCGCAGTGCTCGATGGAGCTGCCCTTGCGGCCGAGGAAGTGTTCGTGTTTGATGAACGTGATTCCCTTGCGGACGAACGTGCATACACCCTGCGCCGCCTCTTTCCCGCAGGTGCGGGTGCTGGGTGGGCTGGCGTGCGCACGGTAGCCAGGCAGGGACATCGCGTTGTTGTCTTCTGCGTGCGTTTCCTGGACCATGATGATGTCGGGGAGGTCCGATTCACCAAGGCCCCGCAGGTGTTGTTGTAATACTGCTCTTCGGCACCGGAAGCCGTTGGTGTTCCAGTGCCAAATCCTCAAGCTTGTATCGGGAGCCTGCGTACCAACGATGTGAGACTGATTGGGATAGGTGTTGCGGAGATTGAATCGTTCGGTTTAGGAATGAGAATGATGTCCGAGTGCCTGCACTGTACTGGGAGGGTACCTTCGGTTAAATGGTGATTGTTATTGATTGAATATATTAAGGCGAGAGTCTTACGCCTGGTGTAGTTATAGATTACAGTGAAGCTTTTGAATAAATAAAGCGGAGTAGACTAGAAAACGTTAAGTGTGTGGTGGTATCCAAGGGATTCCCATTGCCCTGTTGGGTTAATACTTCGGTATTCGTAAGGAATGTGTTGTTATAAATAATTGGAAATTAACTCGGAATAAGCAAAATAAGATGCGGTGTATCAAATAAGTGTTTTAGAAAACTCCTTTTATCGTTTATGTAAACAACGTTTTCAAGTGTGATGAAATTGAAACATTCATTCTTTATGTAGATGATGCGGGCCTCTTTATTGTACGGTGAGATGCAAAAGGGGTTGCCACTCGGGCGGAAATAAAGCCTATATGAGAACTGTTACAATAGTCAAATTCGAATATTTCGATAATTAACAGGGGGAAAACGAAAGTAATATAATTATAGGCCATTAGCAAGAAAATCGCATCTACAAATGAACAGTTAACTTTATCGTCTGCTCCTATAAAAGTTGTCAACAGTAATAATATTCTTGATGTTATTTGTGGTAAAAGTATGGCGTGGATATGTGACGTGGAGTCCATCGGGAAATCCTCGTTGAAGGCATCGGCAGTGTAAACGAGATGCAGCCATTTTTCAAACAAAGTGGTTCAGCGATTTTGTCATGCATTCTTTGCTTCGCATGTCATTTTCTGCGCACTTGTGTTTTGCACGGCTACAGCTGGAAATATAATCTATTTTTCTCTTACGAAATAATGTGATGTTTACATCGGCAATCTCTTGAATGCTCATTCTAGAAATGAGCTGTTGAGTTGTTTGCTTGCTACAAACGAATACCTTCTCCAAGAATAAATACAGAAATTTTGTCTGCTGTATTCTCTAAGCTTTTTAATGAAAAGTTCAAGAGCTTGTTGCAATGATTGTCTCGTTTATCTGAAAATATTGGCCATTCGTGCCCTAGACGCTGTAATAAAGGACTTGTATCATTGTATGTTCTGATTACGCAATCACTAATATACCGGGTGCGCGAGATATTTGAGAACAGAGCGTCAGGCGCAACAGAATATCTCTAGCAAAATCAGACATATTTTCACCAAACATGGTGAAGTACTTCTATTTATGCTTTCTTTCAGTAACTACTCAATGAATCCGTCATCGGCAGCAATAAGCGATCCGATTCGGCTTCGCAAATGGCTGCATGCACGAATCAGGTGCTCCTTGGAGATGTTGGCCATTGAGTGAGAAATGGCGGCCTTCAGCGAGTATTTTGTATTATGCGGCCCTTTGTTGGCCTCTCTCTCAACGACGCCCCAGACATATTAGTCGAGTGAATTTAAATCTCGAGAACTAGGAGGCCACAAGTTGAGAGTGACAGGGTCGCAGAAGTTGTCATCCAGCCACTATTCGGTGACGCAAGTGATGTGGGCAGGAGCCGACTCTTTCTGAAAGGCATCTGGTAACATTTTGAAACACCCTCTATCCATGGCTTCACAATGGTGGCAAGCACATCCACGTAACCGGCAGCATTAACGCGGAGTCCTGCAAAAACGTGTGGCGATACGACGTCACCCTCATTCACCACCGCCGGAGAAATGAAGGAGTTCTGAGAATGTCTGACCGCTGACGGTGCGTTTTCCTTTTCACCACAGATGCCACGTCACCGCCACAACACATCAGTTCTGTCCGCACCTTGTAAACGAAACACTTCGCTGCTTTCAGAAAGGTGACAATTTTCAAGTCGCTGTGGTGCGCGACCAGGGCGACGAGGACTGCATGACGTTTCATTTCCTGCTTCAGCTTGCACACTTCCATCTTTGAAGAAAAAGTGCAGTATCGATGATAAGGGGTCGACGAACAAGAAGCCGCACACCTGTATATATATGATGAAGCTGCTGGTGTCGATGGCGATAGGGAAAGGCGTTCTGAAATACCTCGCACCCCCGTAGACTGCCATTTTTGCTTAATACATGTGAAGAAAGGGGCCATCTAAGGGCAATGGCCTTAAAAACCGGCGGCCGCAGAAGAAACTGGTCTTTAGAAAGTGCTTCATGCCACAAAGTGTTTTACAGCGCAAGCTTGATTGATTGATTGATTGTAGGTTTTAACGCGCCGACGCAACGCAGGCGATGAGGCGCGCCGTAGTGGAGGGCTCCGGATTAATTTTGACCACCTGGGGATCTTTAACGTGCGCAGAAATCTCGAACACACGGGCGTTTTTGCTTTTCGCCTCCATCAGAAAAGCGGACAGCGCAAGCTTGAACTCGCCAGCAGCAAGAGGAGGTCGTCCACGACAGTATACCGCAGATTGAGAGACCGGGAAACACAGCCGAACGAGCGAATTCACCATACAGATAAATTCACCATCCCCGTCAACTCTCATATGACAGGGGGGTAAGATCGAGCAGCGGTGCAACGCGTAGAACTGATAGGTCGAAGTCATTCGAAAGCATTAAAGGGGTCCTGAAATACCTTCCGCCGATGCATGGATGTACATGTAACCAAATAAAGGAATGTATTAGCAATCTCCTCCCGCAATAATTTTGTTAAAGCGATGAATATGAGCTGAGAAATCGTAAATCAAAAACCGCGCATTATCGTCGCGCCGCGTTTCCTCCTCCTTTCAACTTACTCTCCGCTGTTGACGACGCGCGTAGCCTTCCCTCCCATGATGCTGCGCTCCTCAGAGGTGACGTACTTCCGCTATAGAGCTGCTCGGGCTGTCGTCTGCTACGGGCAAGCTTTGTTGACACCATGAATCCCGCACTCCGCTCAAAGCTGGAAAAGCGAACGAAAAATCTGGCCGCATGTGTGCGGCGGCCTGGCTTTGCCCTTTTGCGGTGTACGTTGGTGCAGTTGCTATCGGCGGCGAACTCGCAGCCGCACGGGGAGGATCGTGTGCTCGTTCTCTTTGATGCACGGCGCACTGTTTATCCAAAAAGCGCCGTATCAGATGTGGCCCCGCTGGTGCCGGGTCTTATTTTGCGGCGGTGGTAATTCCTGCCGGCGGCATGTGAAAAAGACATTTTAAACCGATACAGAACCCGTGCACAAAACGCTTCAATCATGTGACCAGTTCAGCTTGGGGCGACGCGTGGTGGAGAGCGGCAACGTTGGCAAAACATTCTCCGCCGCGGCCCCTGAGCTTTCTAGCGCTGGAGCGAGCGCCATTTCTTTGACAATCTCAAACATCTGTTGCCTTGGCAACAAGGCACAAACCGCTTAGAAGTCAGTTACGGTTCCGTGATCCCGGTTCAGCTCGGGACCCCACCTCGCGACATGTGGGCACTGCAGGCGTATCATTCATTCCCATTGGGAAGTGCGAGATGCGTTTGGCATTACAGGAGGCGATGGTGTGTGTGTTGTGGACGCCTTTGTCTCGCGATGAAATGCGACGCTGTGCTTCTGCGGGTGGATAGTGCTTCCCATGGTCTGGATTATCTTTCTCGAGCGACGTACGACTCAACCTCGCATGGGGTATGTGCAGTGTGCGTGGCTAAAAGCCATCTCGGCTTGTGCGCCATAGTTGACTTGCTGTTCCTCCCCGCAAACCGCGCGCGAGGTGAGTGCCGAATTTACGATGGGCAGGAGGAGGCAACCCATCGTCTGTCAATCGCTGTTCAGACTTGCAACGCATGTTGTGACGTTGTGTTCGTTCGAAACGCATCTCTGGATTGTTTTGAAGTTGAATAAAAAGGTGTGCGTCAAATCCGGGCATTCGGCTCAGGGCGTTCTCTGCGATTGCACGAAAGAAGTGCCACGGGGCTTCAACGCTTTCTTTATGGAACGTACTCAGGTAAGAGAATATCCATGTCGTGTTATGGCCGTGTTGCGTTCAATACAAACGGTTAAGCGTTTGTTTACACTTGTTTCGTTTGTCGTAAAATGTCCAAGCACTCCGGCACTACGCTGGCAGATCAGCCGGCGAGCCGACGCTGAGCAGACGACTCATTTCTTTGCCGGAAGTGCGTGAAAAAGTCGCCCAATAGCAGATGTCTAGCTCATGACGAATATCTGGGAATCGATGACGTAGACATGTGAAGATGGCGGCGTCCAAAAACACGAAGGGAAGGGTGACAAAAAAGCGACAAACTTTGCAACAAAAGTGTGAGCTTTCCGCTGCGCGTAAAACAGTAATACTTGGCACAGATAACGTTGACGACCCAATCTAACGATTGCGCTAGTTCATTTAGTGTGCTCAAAATGCCTTTCAGGGCCCCTTTAAGGAGGATCACAAAGCAAAGTCCCCCAATTAGCGGGATTACAAAGCCCGAATAGGCTAATATAAAGGAGGAGCGAAGACGTCTGAGGAGTTCACATGGACATTCATGCCTTCACATGTAAGCCCATGCGCCAAAAAATGAAACGCCGGTTGCAGACGAAGTCAAAATAACAAAAAGAATACGTCTCGGGAACGATACGGCTCCTGTAGCATCCCAGAAACGTCATTTTTCATTTTAAAGCGAAAGCTTGACTGGCCTAGTCGAGTGAGTTTTGCCGTGAGTGACAGCCTGAACAAACTGCAAGAAAACTGCAGCGAGCGGCCCGTACCGTTGCGAGGGCGTCAACTTTGAAGAGGCCAACAAAAATGGCGGCACGGCCGCAGAGTTCAAGGACGCGCGACGCCGCGGGTGAGGGGAAAGGAAAAAAGTGGAGGGCGGCGGAGAAGGAGGGAGCAGTTGGCGCTACCTCCGTAATTTTAGGGGCCTCATCGTCGTCCACTTCGCCTGTCTGCCCACCGTTGGCTACTGTCTGGGCCGCGCAGTGACGTGGGGCCTCGGTGGGCCAACCTTCAGCGCCGTTGATAGGACGCAGTTGCCAGTGGACACCGATGGGAGTGAAAAATATCCCGGCCCTCTCCACTAGCGTGAAACCTGGGGAGGGGCGAAGCATGCAGTGTATAAGTGTACTCTTGGAGCCTTGGTGTTTTTGCCCGCGGAGATGAAACCGTTAGGGGTAGAGGTACACATCTTTGCTTGAAGCACGAAGCGTTCTAGTGCGAGGCGTTGGAAAACGTATCTCTGGGTGTGTTCTTTTAAAGTTCGAGCGCGAGGCGTTGGATGACGAGTGTCCTGGTGTTTTAGTACCGTGACAAGCGCTAGGCGTTAACGAGTGGCCAGGTGTTTTAATACCGTGACTATATCGACAATGACATTAGACGGCGACATTACACGACGACATGAGACGCCGGCAGCCCGAGCCTCTAAGAAGATTTTCCCCTAAAAACCACCTGACTTCATCCCCACTTCTCACGGTGCACCGGTAGCCACCAGGACGTCTCTTATGCTTTTCTTTCCTTCATGGTAGGATAGACCTTTCTTTTACTAGAAATCGCCTTTTCCATGAGTGCAAAAGTAAGTATCCGCTGAATCAATTGCACCTTTCTCAGATTTAAACCACTCAGCCTACGCTGATACAAATTTGCCCCTGGAAACAAACATTCGTGTCGTACTTCATGCCTTAACAAGTTCAGCTCTAATCAGAGAATTTTTGCCTATGAATGTTTTGCCGTTGGGTGACTTAACTTGGGAGGAATGGGACATTTGAGTTGAGGGAGAAATGGGACATTGTCCCGTTCCTTTCCACAATGAGGCTGGATGGTTGGGTCGCATTAGCTCCGAAGAAGTTTTGTTTTTAGTTTGACTGTAGAAATGCTTGGTTCTATAAAAAATAGACAGAACGGTGGACAGGCTGGTTACAGGACAGTTCGCGTTAAGACAGGCTAAACAGGGCATTATAACAGGCAATGTTGCAACACCTCAAATGTTCTGTGCTCTCTACACATTTGCAAGCAGCCAGCGATAACCACGTGAATACTAGGATGCAATAGCAGTGCTGCAAAGTGTATGCAACTAACGTAAGTCCCTTTGTGTGCATGGATATTCATATTTGCAAAATTATTGATTCATTTGAATTATCAGGAAGATGTCAAGGGTACACAAGAAAAAGCATCCCGAACGAGCCAAGACATCGAATAGTGTGACGCTGGATGCTGTGAGATTTATAGGGCGATGAAGATAAGAGTATAAGAGACTTAGCAGAAGCTTTTAAAAATGGCTGAGCAGTCAGAAGTACAAAAATGCAGTGACAAAGGCAGCACCGTGTTCAAGTCAAATAATCGATTATTTGACTTGAACACGGTGCTGCCTTTGTCACTGCATTTTTTGTACTTCTGACTGCTCGGAAGATCTGCTATGGCAGATCTGCCCTATGGTTTTCACAATGGAAGATGAAGTACTCTTGAAAGTACTCTTGAAAGAATTATTGCTGAAGGCAAGAAAGACGCATTATGGGCTTACGAGAATACAGCTTCGTTAATTAACGTACCAGTTTGCAATAAACGTAAACCTAAGTGGCCGGCGTCATGGGAACTCAAGAAGGTAGCTGAAAGAGGCGTGTTATGCGCTTTATGGACCGCCTGAGGTATGGCTTTTATCGCCGGAAGCGACCAGTCTTCGTAGGGCATAAAGCTTCAACAAAAACAACGTCGATGCTTTCCTTTCAAAGCTGAAAGGTGTCTGCGATCCATACCAACTAACTCCTAACCGCATTTGCAGTTGTGAAGATACAGGCTTCACAACTGCACAGATACCACCCAAGATTGTAGCAGCACGGGGTGAAAAGCAAATTGGTCAAACCACATAAGCAGATCGCTGCAAATCGGTGACCGTTCTGTGAACTGTGAATGCCATAGGAAACGCTCTACCACCGGTGCCAATTTTTCCCGCGCGTGAGATTTTAAATATATTTTTTCTTAAAGGCGCCCCAGCCGGAATTGTAGACACTGAAAAACAGGTCGGATGGATGTCCACTGAACTGTTTTTTACTGGCATTAGAGCACATTGTGAGCATACAAAGTGCTCGAAGGCAAAACCCATTCTTCTAATGCTAGACAATCACGGAAGCCACGCCAGCATCCGCTCCATCAACCAAACTAAAGACAGCGATATCACCCTGCTGACCTTCCCCCTACTGTAGCCAAAACCTGCAGCCACTTGATGTTGCATGCACAGACCATTTAAATCTCTGCGCAATGCTGCTTGCAATGATTGGATCATAAATAACCCAGGAAGGCCATCTCAATCCACAATGCTGCAGAGCTAGTTGTATCCGCATACGTGTTTAACAGCGACGCAAAATAGGATAATTTCGTGATTTCAAAAAACGGCGGTTCGGCCTGTTTCCGGCGCCATGTTTCTGGTCGGTATAAGTGGCTGCAGGTTTTGGCTACAGTAGGGGGGAGGTCAACAGGATGATATCGCTGTCTTTAGTTTGGTTGATGGAGCTGATGCTGACGTGGCTTCCGTGATTGTCTAGCATTAGAAGAATGGGTTTTGCCTTCGAGCACTTTGTATGCCTCACAATGTGCTCTAATTTCAGTAAAAAACAGTTCAGTGGTCATCGATCCGACCTGTTTTCAAAACTACAATTCCGGCTGGGGCGCCTTTAAAAAAATATATTTAAATCTCACGCGTGGGAAAATTGGCGCCGGTGGTAGAGCGTTTCCTATGGCATTCACAGTTCACAGAACGGTCAGCAATTTGCAGCGGTCTGCTGATGTGATTTGACCAATTTCCTTTTCATCCCGTGCTGCTACAATCTCGGGTGGTATCTGTGCAGTTGTGAAGCCTGTATCTTCACAATTGCAGATGCGGCTAGGAGTTAGTTCGTATGGATCATCATCGCAGACACCTTTCAGCTTTGAAAGGAAAGCATCGACGTTGTTTTTGTGTAAGCGTTTTGCCCGACGAAGACTGGTCGCTTCCGGCGCTAAAAGCCATACCTCATATAAAGCGCATAAACACGCCTCTTCCAGCTACTTTCTTGAGTTCCCATGACGCCGGCCACTTAGGTTTACATTTATTGCAAACTGGTACGTTAATTAACGAACCTGTATTCTCGTAAGCCCATAATGCGTCTTTCTTGCCTTCAGCAATAATTCTTTCAAGAGTACTTCATCTTCCATTGTGAAAACCAAAGGGCAGATTAATTTGACTTGAACACGGTGCTGCCTTTGTCACTGCACTTTTTTGTACTTCTGACTGCTCGGCCATTTTTAAAAGCTTCTGCGAAGTATCTTATACTTTTATCTTCATCGCCCATAAATTCCACAGCATCCAGCGTCACACTATTCGATGTCTAGGCTCGTTGGGGATGCTTTTTCTTGTGTACCCCTGGCATCTTCCTGGAAATTTAAACTAATCAATAATTTTGCAAATATGAATATCCATGCACACAAAGAGACTTACGTTAGTTGCATACACTTCGCAGCACTGCTATTGCATCCGAGTATTCACGTGGTTATCTCTGGCTGCTCGCAAATGTGTAGAGAGCACAGAAACTTTGAGGGTGTTGCGACATTGCCTGTATGATTGCCCTGTTCAGCCTGTCTTAACGGCAACTGTTCTCTAACCAGCCTGTCCGCCGTTTTGTATAATTTTTTATGGAACCAAGCATTTCTACAGTCAATCAGAAAACAAAATTGCTTTCGGAGCTAATGCAACCCAACCATCCAGCTGATTCACGTGACACAGCACCAGCCTTATTGTGGGGAGGAATGTCCCATTCCTCCCAGTAAAGATTGTTTCCCCGAAGTCCGGTGTCGATCAGGAACCCAAAAGCCCGGGCTCTGGCTTGATTTGGCAGGAGGCTGGCAGGGCGATGGTGTTGAAGTTCTTGGAGGCGGCGGTCGAATTGACGAACTCGAATCGTTGAGGTAGATTAAGTGCAACGGAAGTTTATATACAGCTATTTACAGTAGGATAACTGGGTACATGAGTAATAAAAAGAAAAAAACTTCCAACTTCAGCTAGACGCTACTTCCAAGTGCACACAAATCACTTGAGCTTCTCAACTTCGTCTAACTCTCCTATCCTCGGAGCGTACACAAACCGCTCGAGAAACAACGGCCGAGACTCTGTCTCGTTGCAAGATCCGCCTAGTTGCCCGGTACGGGGCTGCCCCTAAACTCTGACGCGATCTTAACCTCGACTAGGGGGCTCACAAATCTCAACCTAGCTTTAACGGTCGAGCACTCCTTGTCCCGCCGGGAACTGCCCAGCTCGGCGCTCAGACCAAGAACTATTTCCAACGGCCAAGTTCAGCCTTATAAAACCTCGAGATCACCCTCTCTCGGGAACGCCCTGTAGCGTTCGTACACGCGTAAGGGATTGCCCAAATTCACGTAGGCAGCTGTCACTCGCACGCCACGGAATATTCCAATGAGGGGCCGCCATCTTCGGGTCAACGGCACGCTCGCAGACGCAGCAGGTGCGGGCGACCCGCGGGGTGAAACGAAAGACGGCGACAGTGCACTGCGCCGGCAGGGGGCTTTTACAATGGTTTCTTGTACGGCGCGCGCTCGACGCCGGTAATCCACCACCTCCGCGCGTCACGCCGACGGTGGTTCCGGAATCGACGGGCGCCTTCTGCTTTCTCAATGGGCTATTATCCCTGTGATATGCGGTGGGCCAGGACAATCCGTCTCCCGTGCACGCCGTGACGAATTGCCGACGGCTGCAGCGTAGAGTATATAGTGCTGGGCCACCAGACAGAGCGGTGGGTTCTCACGCGCAGCTCCGGCGCCTGGCCGCTAATATCATAAGGTGGACCTTACACCCCCCCATCTAAGAGTGCATCGACCCGATGCTAAAATAAAAGACAGTCCCGAACAACAACAACAAACAAAAAAAAGTCCGTCATCTTGCATAGTAAGGTTTCAAGCGAACCACGTGGACGACTTCGGGCCACGTGCGTAGTCGTGATATTCCGGAATCAGCATCGGGGATCACCTCGTAGGTAAGTTGGCCGACACGTCGTAGAATTTGGTAGGGTCCGAAGTATCGTCGCAGAAGTTTCTCACTGAGTCCGCGTGGTCTCGGATGGGAGTCCAAACCCAAACACGGTCCCTGGGTGGTACTCGGCGTCTCGGCGTCGGAGGTTTGTAGCGCCCGGCATCCACGAGCTGCTGGCGCGTTGTACGAGCTCGAGCCAGCTGGCGGGCCTCCTCCGCACGCTGAAGGTATCCTTGGACCTCAGTGTTCAGGTCGTCGTCCTTCAACGTGCGGGAAGCATGGCGTCGAGCATCGTAGTTGGCCGTCTTCCGTTAGACAAGCTCGAACGGTCGTCAGCTGCGTCGTCTCCTGGATAGCCGTGTTGTACGCAATCGTGACATACGGTTAGCACTTTCGTCCCAAGTCTTATGTTCAACATCGACGTACATTGACAGTATATCTAGCGCTTGTCTTGTTCAGACGTTCTGTTATTCCGTTCGTTTGGGGGGTGGTACGCGGTCGTTCTTCTGTGATCCGTGTTGCTGTAGCGTAATATTCCTTGCATCAGCTCCGCAGTAAAGGCCGTTCCGCGGTCCGTGATTAAGACTTCAGGGGCTCCATGTTGCAGTACAACTTGGCTTATGAAGAACTTTGCGACTTCCTGTGCAGTGCCCCTCGGAAGAGCGGCAGTCTCTGCGTAGCGCGTCATGTAGTCTGTCGCCACGACAATCCTCTTGTTTCTGTGATTCTGACGTAGGGAACGGTCCTTGAAGGTCCGTTCCAATCTGTTGAAAGGGCCTCGACGGGACGGCGATCGGTTTGCAGAAAGCCGGCGGGTCTTGGCGGCGTTTTTCGTCGCTGGCAGTTACGGCAACTCCGAACGTAGTGGTTGACGTCGGATGTAAGTCGGGGCCAGAAGTACTTCGCCTTGATTTTTGCAATAGTGCGAGCTGTGCCGAAATGTCCGAAAGACGGGTCGTCGTGGCACGCTTCCAAAATTTCGTCACGGAGCTCTGCAGGGATGCCAAGTAGGTAATGCGTTCTCGTTCCGGGGTTGAAATTCTTCTTCACGAGGACGGAGTTTTTGAGGCTGAATGCTGGCAAGTTCCGCTAGGCACGGCGACATTTCGTCCTTCGAGGTACTCAATCATGACACGCAAGTCGGGATCGGCACGCTGCTGGGCGGCTAGCTCGCTCTCCATAACGACTCCGAAGAACGCGCTGTCTTCATCGGAGTCTAGTGGTGGCGGGTCGACTGGGGCGCGGGACAGGCAGTCGGCGTCGGAGTGTTTCCTGCCGGATTTGTAGACGATTGTAACGTCGAACTCTTGCAGGCGCAAGCTCCACCGCCCAAGACGGCCAGAGGGGTCCTTCCAATTGGCGAGCCAACACAGCGCATGGCGGTCTCTGACAACCTTGAATGGTCTACCATATACGTATGGGGGAAATTTTGAAATGGCAAATATATTTGCGAGGCTCTTTTTCAGAGGCTGAGTAATTTTTCTCCTCCTTCGACAGACCACGGCTGGCAAAGGCGATTACGTTTTCGCTACCGCTTTCCTTTTGGACGAGAACGGCACCCAAGCCTATATCGCTGGCGTCGGTGTGCAATTCTGTTTCGGCGTTTTCGTCGAAATGAGCGAGCACGGGAGGGCTTCGCAGGCGTTTTTGCAGCTCGCAGAATGCCTTTTCTTGGTCGTTGCCCGAGCTAAAAGGCGTGCTACCTTTCGTCCACCGTGTGAGTGGCTCTGCAATGCGGGCGAAGTTTGCGACGAAGAACCGGTAGTATGCGCACAGTCCGAGAAATCTTCGCACGCCCTTCTTGTCTTTCGGCCTTGGGAGGTTCGCAATGGCCGAAGTTTTTGCCGGGTCAGGTAGGACTCCCGCGGCGTTGACGACGTGGCCCAAGAACATCAGCTCCTCATACGCGAAAAAACACTTTTCAGGCTTCAGCGTTAACCCCGATGTACGAATGGCCTCGAGTACAGACTCCAACCTTGCAAGGTGTTCGTCGAAATTCCGGGCGAATACCACAACGTCGTCGAGGTATACGAGGCAAGTGTGCCACTTCAGGCCAGCTAGCACAGTGTCCATGACTCTTTGAAAATTTGGTGGCGCCGTGCACAGCCCAAAAGGCATCACCTTGAACTTGAACACCTTGTCGTCGCTTAGAATGTCGTCGACTTGAGTCCGGATGGCTTCCCGTTCGTGGGAAGAGACGAGATATGGTGACTGTCGGGTAGGTCGGGCTCCATCTTCAGTTATAATACGGTGCTTTGCTAGGGGTGTCTGACGTAATTTTGAACTCAACGAAAAACACTCGTTGTAGCGAAGCAGCAAAGCCAATAATTTGTTCCGTTGTTCTTGCGGTAGCGCCGGATTCACGTCTAAGGGCTGCGGAAGCTTGAAGGTGTCATCGGGTGTGCGTTCAAAGTCGGCGACCGCGACAACGTCACTTGCTTCTTGCGTTTCTTCGAGGAACGCAATTGCAGCTCCCTTGTTTAAATGCTGGTACTCTTCGGTGAAATTATTCACCAAAACGTGAGATTGGCGTTGCTTAAAGTGCGCAATGCCTCTTGCGACGGAGACACCGCGGTCGAGAAGCAACCTTCGATCACTCTCTACGATAGCGTCGATGTCAGAAGCAGCATCCTCACAGTAGACGGCGATCATCAAGCTTGCGCGGGGTGGCAGGGTGATATGATCGTCGGCGATCCTGACAGCAGCACGGTGAGCGGGGTTCGGCTGCGGCGTCGTGGACTGATTGGAGGAAAAAGTTAGCGACTTGGTCAGCAGATCAATTATTGCGCCGTTGTCCGTCAAAAAGTCCATTCCGAGAATTACGTCGCGGGAGCAGTTAGGCAAAATAACCAACTCAGCAGGGTACGTGGTGCCGCCTATGGTGACGCGTGATGTGCACGTTCCACTTGGCGTTACGAGATGGCCTCCTGCTGTGCGTATATGCGGACCGTCCCATGTTGTCGTAACTTTCTTCAGCTTCGACGCGAATGAGGCGCTCATTACCGAGTAGTTGGCTCCCGTGTCGATGAGGGCGACTACGTCAAAGCCGTCGATGGACAACTGGACGTCGGACGCCGCTCTCCTCGAGTTTCTGGTGCGTCGTGGCCTTGTATCTCGGCTTGTGCGTGTTGACGGTCGGGCACCATGCGTCGTCATTCTTGTCATCTTCTCAGCGGCAGGCTCTGTCGTTTCGGGTACGCGTCGCGGCGCGTCGTCGTCGGTTTCAGGAGTCACGTCCGGGTTAGATCGAGTCTTTGGGCTGCAGGTACGGCGTTCGGTGCGGCCATGCGTCGTTGGAGGGTTTTCGTTTTTTCGCCGTTCTGAAACTTCACCTCCAGAAGTTGCTGCTTTTAGTTTACCCCGCGTGGGCACCTTCCACGTGAGAAGTCAGCGGTGTTATGGCGGTTTGGCGACTGGTACCGGTAGGGCGACGGCGTACGGTTGAAGCGGGAAGGTCCTTGGTTCGTGTTGGACAGGTATTCGTCGATCTCAGTAGGGCGCTGGCCGGGTCGGGGGCGTGGTGCGTCGACGGAGAATCCTCGCAGACCGAGCCTCTTGTGTAGATGTGGTCGGCCTCTCCTCAGTGGTAGCACAGCGGGCGATTATCGGGCCTATCGCCACACGTCGGTCTTCTTTGGCGTCTGGCATTGGTCTACAGGGCGTCGGGCGGGCGGCATTGGACGGCGGTATGGCTGGGCCTCTTGACGACGGGTTGGAGCAGTGCCGGCTTGACGAAGAGCTGCAGAGTAGGTCATCGCTTGAGGCGGACGGAGTGCTTCTGAATGCATAGAAGTTCCCAGCGCCTGTTGAACCTCTTCACGGATGACGTCAGTCAGAGAAGCCACTTGAGGTTGCGGCGTTGTTGGAAAAAGCTTCTGAAGCTCCTCCTTGACCACTGCTCGAATGGCCTCGCGCAATGTATCGGAGCTTCCAGTTGCGGCACCGATGGTCCCCGAGAACAGCGCGTTGACAGGGCGGTCGTACTGCCTCGTTCGAATTTCTAGCGTCTTCTCCATCGCGGCCGCCTCAGACGCGAATTCAGCCACCGTCTTCGGCGGGTTACGGACTAGACAAGCTCTTGCTTCATTCCTCGCATTAGAACCTGAGCTTCTTTTCTTCGGTCATTTCGGGGTCCGCACGGCGAAAAAGTCGCTTCATCTCCTCAACGAACATCACGACACCTTCGTTGGGGTGCTGCGTTCGAGTTTCAAGCAAAAGCGCAGCTCGGTCTTTTCTCACAACGGTAGTGAAGGTCTTAAGGAACTCCCTTTTGAATTGAGTCCAGTCGGTCAAAGAACTCTCATGGTTCTCGAACCAAGTTCGAGCAGCATCTTCTAAGTAAAAGAAGACATGCCGGAAAGTTTCTTTGTCGTCCCACCTGTTGAAGATGCGGACGCGCTCCAGCTTCTCCAACCATTCTTCGGGGTCTTCAGCGGGGGCTCCCCGGAACGATGGCGGTTCCCGGGGCTGCTGCAGGATGATTGGTGACGTTGTTTCTTGCACCATGGTGTTGGTTGCAGCGTTCCTTCTCTTGGGCCCTTCTGGCATGAGACCGAACTCGGGTAGCAATCCTTGCAGTCGGCGGCTTTCTCTGGTTGGGCTGGCTTGGCGGCTTCCAGATGTCGTAGAGAGCATAAAGGGTGAGTACCCAGCACCTCCACCAGATGTCACGAAGCCAAGGACGACGCAGTTGTCTTGAAGGAGAAACAAGTTTATTGAAGCGAACTTGTGCTCCCCTAACAACTCAAAAGAATACAGAGGCGGCGAAGCACCGGCCAACAAAGTGACTTGCGTCGGCGAGCGTCGCACAATCGAATGCCGAGGCGTCTGCTCTGCAGGCTTTTTATCTTTCGGCGCGAGTGTTTCTGGAACCGTCGATTCACATGCAGAACATTGTAGATCCCAGACGATTATTCTGGGCTAGCGAAGTTAGGGCGAAACAGTTTGCTTATCTGAATGTGATAGCCCGTGCGGCATAAAAATAAAGAATGGAAGACGCGCTTTGCTTGGAACGCAGATAACACAGCCGGGCGTGGCCCGGCAGTAAAAACAAACAATAAATAAGCAGGCCTATACATGGTTCGCGGCAATATATAAATTTTTCATCAAAATTAAAAATTTCAAACGGAAACGCCTGTACAATCTCTCGCGAAACATTCTATGGAATTTTTCAAGACAAATGCGACCATAAAAAGTTTAAAGGCGATAGTCTTTCTTTGGCTACTTAAACGGGAAATTTTCGGCTGTCTGTTCGTATGTCTGTAGGTCCCTATATTTAGCCTCCCGGCCAAAACTTGAAAAAGTTCACGAAAAGAAGTATATGTAGGCAGAACAGTTCCAAACAACTAAAACCAGTAGCGTCAGTCCTACAGGTATCAATTATTAATCGCAAAGGAAACCTAAGGCCCACTTGAGGCAAAATATAACTACTAAACCAGTATTTGGGCCTTCCTTTTCATTAAAAATTGACGTTGGGGTTGTTTTAAAGGCAGCAAGTGGAAAAAAAAAAACAACTCGTTTGAAAATCCTCAAAAAGCTCCAGCATGTTCGAGATAAAAGTAAGCCCCCCCCCTGAAGATGGACCACGTATCTGCTCATTTCGCTGCAAATGACGTCTTTCGTCTTCCGCCGCCAGTGTCACGTAAACGCCTATTTTTTTCTTTCTCGCCAACGTCTCACGCTGTTTCCCTCCCGTCTCCCTCCTCCTGCGATAAACACAGTAGAGATTTACTCTAGTCTACTGAATTTTTCTCGCTGCTGCTGGTGATGATTGTTGCTATTGGTTTCTCCTTTCCAGCGGAGTGATGGAGTGTCACATTACCAAAAAGAACTAATATACCTGTGTTTTATACTCTTCGTTTAATACTAGCGCTGCTTAGGGCAGGCACGAAAACTTATATGGCAAAAAATACTCTTTTTGTCCTGTTACAGGTGGTAGTAGCTGTCCTAGGCAATATTCCCATCTCTGCTTTTCGTCCATCAGCATTCTAATCTTCTTTTAGACGCCTCGACAGCCTTGAAGTTAACTTCCTCTGTGGTACCCTTAAATCATAGGGCTTCTGGAAGCCGAATATTTCTGAAAGCCGCATTCTACCGCTCACAGGCCATCTGCCGGAACATTTCGTTGCTGTTGCACTTGGAATGTCGGCATGAGGTATAGGATCCCGGGCAAGCGCTTTTTCTATATTTGAGTACAACTCTGTTTCCAGCGTGTACATTTTTATTTGTTGCTACTAACATCGAACACAAATTCATTTTCAAATAAAACAACACTCTTAGTTCCTGCTATACATCCATGTGTTGCCACTCAATGTACCTATTGTTTTTTTTTTTGTGTGTGCTCAGCAGCGTTGGCAACTATCAAGTGTGTTCCTAGACCTAATGGTTTTGAAAAGCGTTGCCTATATAAACTTGTCGTTCAATATTTCCATGGCCGGTTGGCTGAATCCAGGGACAGTCGGACTGACAGACAATATGTTTGTGTTTATGTAGCCCAAGAAAGACTATCGTCTTTAAAACAACAAAGCTCCCACTTGTGTTGTTACAGGCAATCAAACGAAATATTATGAAAATTATTATCGCTGTGCAAAGCCGTTTGGGGTGGCACTGAAAAGCAAAGACCAAGAAAGTATGTACTGTGTTTATTCAGTACCAATCGTCGTCGACCCTTTCACCGTCTTCCGTTGGCACAGCCACCTAGGGCAAAATCCTCTTCACGGATGGAGTGTGAAGGGATGGCTTGACGGGTCCGTCGTGATCGTCTACAGAGCAGCGGACCCGTGGCGCAGTGGTCGCTACACGACGACGCCGATGAAAGCGGGAGCTCCTCATGTGGAGTGAGCCTATACGCGCAAACCTGGACGATGCCGGACGGTCGCCGCGAGGCACGAACTCACTGCGCTCTGGTTTTTTTTTTTGTCTCCGCCGGACGAACTTGTGTCGGCCTATACAACGTTTTTATTAAAAACTCACGAAATTACAGGCGTCGTAGAAACAGTGAAACGATTTGGCGTGCGTTGCCACAGTCAGCGAATAGAATGCTCCAGAGTTTGGCCGGGCCATTTTTCGACGCCGGATGGACGGTTTTTCCAACAAACGCGAAAGGGCGGTTTGTGCTACCGGTGATATGCTACCATTCGAGGGCTTTTCGAGCGAGTCTTGGCCGCTGCAAGAAACATGCGTGCTGGCTTCGGTGAAGCGATAATACCGGAAAGCATGTCCACGACACACAATAGAACATACTTTACTATATTCTTTTATCACAGGGGGATTTACGCGTCATGGGGTTATTTAAGTATGTGATCCTTTACCGTGTGCGCTTTCGCAGTTTGAGGTATGTTCAACGTGATGGTATTCGTCGCTTTTGTTTCGTCCCTAATTCTCACTCCCTATACAAAGGCAACTTGCCTGTCCCTTTTGCGTTACGCACATTTACCGAGTGACGTCAATACCGTATGTCTATCTTCTCGGTAAAATCTGTGAAAGCTGATTCTATGTGTTCGCAACGGAATCAAACAGCTGCATTATTGTCACTTTGAACGCAGCTGCTGAATTGTAAGAGCTGCAGGGTGCTTCATCATTCGGAACGCGGTCTTTGCTTTTGCATCTTGCCGCAGCTGGCAAGCCTGCTCTCACTTGCAGAAGAACGAGAAGATCCCCTCGGTCCTTCCAAACCCTGGCACCGAGACATCGACGGCGTGCCCCGCTGTCCGTTTGCGACGCTGGAGACACTCCAAGAGAGCCTTGACTTTGTTACGCGAGAAGGCGACCCCTCGCAGGTGAGCTACCCGAAGGGCCGCACCTACTGGGTCCAGTAAACCACGCAGCTCATCCACATGTAGAGAGAGAAAGAGAGGGAGAACAAACTTTATTTACCAGCCCCAGATCTCAATTGTAGTATTGAGATCAATACCACTTAGTCCCCGTAGTGTTGACGACTGTTACTGTGGATCCAATTCACAAGTTGACACGGAGCTTTCTGGGCATCTTGTACGTTCACTGTCGGCGGGGGAGACAGCCATAGCTCCCAGGAATTGATGGAAGCCAGGGATTGGGCAAAAGATAGTGGGGTGCATTCCTAATAAGAATAAGGGGTGGACGGGTAGGAAGAACAGGATGAACAGGACGCCAATAGATGCAATGATGAATGCGATGGGAAGAAAATGAATTCCGTCTGCAAATCGAGGCACGCAGCTTCAAGAAAGAAACGGAGACTATCCGAAATTGTGAAGGGGGGCGCCGGGAAGTTAAGTTCAGGGCTCGCGAGAGAGAGAGAGAGAGTAGACTTTATTGGGTTCCAGCATGCGGGATTCCCTCCGGCCGCGCAGGGCGCGGGGTTCACCCTATCTCACGTTACACTAGAAGTCCTAGTGTCACGCGGGCCTAGACCTTAAGGCCTTCGTGCCCCGGCGCCCCTCGGGTTACTGAGGGTGTCCCCCTTTCGCCTTTGCAGCGCCAGTGCGGCCTCGAGCTGCCGGACGGCCCTTCGCTGGTCTTCTGGGTCCGTAGACCCCACACGCTGTTCTACTTGCGGCGGTAACACCGGACCGTCCGCGCTGTCTGCGTCACATCCCCATAGTATGTGAGCCAGGGTGGCTCTCGCGCTCGCGCACACACTGCACATTTCACTCACGTAGAGTTCGGGGCACACGTGTCGCGCTAGCGATGGGGTCAGCACAGTCTCGGTTTGGAGCTGGCGCAACCTCACCGCCTCCCACCGAGTAAGATCCCTGTGCGGAGGCGGGAAGCCACGCCGTTGCTCCCTGTACCACGCGAGGATGTTGCCGTAATCGAGCAGCTGCTCCTCGCCTTCTTCGGTCGCCGTCGCGTCTTCGGAGGCGGGCGCGGCCGCGGTCCGGCACGTGGCGAGACCACGGGCCGCGGCATCCGCCTCCTCGTTGCGGTTCGGAGATCCTGGTATCAGGCCCCTACCCATGTGGGCTGGGAACCATTTTAGTGTCAGCCTCGACTTGGACTCGTCGCTTGCCAGCGCCCTAGCAGCCGCCCCGCACACGGCTCCGCGCGAGAAGCTACGGATGGCCGTCTTGCTGTCACTGAGTATTGTCCGCACGCCCGGGGAGCGCGCCGCCAAGGCTATCGCCATCTCCTCGGCCTGGCTCGCGCTCCGCGTACGCACGCTGCATGACGTGACGATCTTGCCCGTCGTTGCGGCGACCGCCGCCGCCACGTAGGCGTCCTTGTTCCTGACTTTGGCCAGGCGCTCGGCGCGAGCGGCAGAAAGTGCCGGGCTGAGTGCTTACGATGGCGGGTGATACTAGGTTGCCCAGGGCACGGGCTAACCGGGAAAGGGACTCGGGGTTAGCTGCTTGCTGGTGCATCGGTGCACATGCCAGTGTGCCAAAAATATATACCACTACGAAATCTTCACCAGTGGATTCGAAGCTAGTACGGAAGTAACGAGGTCAGCGGTGTGTGGTTGGGTCGCACGGTGAGCGAAATAAAGAAAAGGCTGTTTTGCAGTCGGAGGAAATACTGGTATGGTCCTAGAAGTGGTGAGACCGGCGTGCCTTATTGCGTGGGCAATAACGTATTCTTCGAGATAGGTTTAATAGGTTGGGGAAAGGAAGGAAACCGAGGCAGTACATCAGGTGGGTTGGGAATATAATTCGTGCTGGTTGAGGTTGAGCGGATGTTGCTGGCGGGAGTAAAGCAAACGACGGGACTCAGGTCGCTTGGAGAGGGCCTGAACCCGCAGGGCGGGACGAGCAAGGTGTCGAGCAAGGTTCATATTGCAGGGCAGACACTCAACCTGCAAGAACCTGCAAGTTAGAGAGAGAAACCCAGGGAGGAGTTCAGGGGGCATTAGTGGAGTACGGAAGCAGGGTAATTAAAGGTTTTAAGAATATCTCGACCTTGACCAGAAGTCTGCAGGGGCTCGAGTTGGGCCTAAGGAGCGTTGGGACGGGATGCGTTCCTCGAGAGTGTTATAAATTCCGAATTCCAGATTGGTGGCCCTCGCGCGTAGCAGGGTACTCCGAGAGCCATGCGATGAGGCGTAAGGAGTGTGGCCTCGAGGGACGACGACAGAGAACGCAAGTATTGTAAATAGAGAGCGTTCCCCAATTAGGCAAAACCCTACATTTTTCTGGTTCTAGAGAAACACGCAGCAGTCACACGAGTTCCGTGCCACGTAGACGAGCTTAGCTTCATAGTTCGTTTTTCTCGCGTCGTGGTTTGTGCAGGAGTAAGGTTCGCACACAGCTGTTAGCGTTGTAGCTCGTGAGTCCAGGTGGCAGGTACTCGATAAATGCGGTGTTTCTCATGAACTCGTCATAACTGTCAATTGAAAGGTTCGCCATCTGTGAGGATAAGCTGTAAGTACGGAATTGTGCACAGCTATTTCGTACTTACAGGAGCTGGGTATATAAACGGTGATGACGGGTTCTTTGAATGAACAACGAAAGGAAATCCGGCAGTCAAGACGCCAAGTAGTGCAAAGAGAAAGTAGTTCGTCATAGTTTTTAACACGAAAGTGTTTTATGCTTTATGCAGGGACAACGAGTTCGCACGCAAAACACCAAGATGATCCAAGCTCGCATGCTCGGGACATCCAAGGCCGCCCTCATTACTTTCGAGGGAGACAGAGTCGCCCGGGTCGCCCGGGCTGTCTACTTTTATGGAGGAGAAATGTTATGCCTTTGGTACAAACCAACTGGACAGGTATGTTATATCTGCATGTCGACGGGACATCGCTCTGACGCCTGTCCGACCACAAACGCTAAAAAATGCTCAATATGTGGAATCGAAAACCCGACTGAAGTTCACTCTTGCCTACCCAAGGGTGCTCTTTGTGGAGAAGGTCACATGACAGGGGCACGGTAGTGCAAATTATAACTACGAAAGGCCAGAATTCTATCAGGCAATCAAAATATAAAATCCGGGAACAAGAACAACGCAGAAAACAAGAAGCGGACCCGACCAAGATGGTTCAGCACCGAATGGCCCTTGCTCCAAGACTGCAGGGGACCTGGAGAACCAGGTACCGCAGCATCTCAAGGCAACCAGTCACCGACGTTGAAGAGGAACCCAAGAAGACCAGGACTAAGAAAAACAAGGAACAACAAATCCCAAGCGCGGAACCACCCTCGTACGAGGAGCACAGCCCAGAAACGACCAAACAGGCGAACTCCAAGAAGGCATCTCAACTGCAAGGAGAGACAGCGGGACCAAGCACCCCGGTTAGCCACTTAGGCAGCAAAAGAGGACCCGAGCAGGAGGAGCGGACCCAAGAAACGTCACCCAAGGTGATGTGGTCTAAGTTTGCTGCCTCTATCTCAAACACAAATAACAAAACAGAAACACACCAAACTAAACAGGACCTCATAATAGAGGAACTACGAGCACAAATAGCGAAAGAGTACGCTGAAATAGCAGAACTTAAAAAACAACTAAGCGAAAACGACCTCAGAGGAAGCGGAAATTTTCAAGGCCGAAAACAAGGAACGAATACAAATCCTTTCACTGCACAAACTTCACCAGCTCCTATCCCATCATTAGCAGTACTGCTAACCTTGCTGCAAGACCACAGTGGAATAGGCCTCTTCCTCGCTAAAATGCAGGAGGCCTTCAACAACAGGTTATATCAGATACAAAGTCAGATAAGCACGTCTTTTCGCACGAGCGGGGAAGGGAAAAGAAAGTTAAAAAAAATACACTCATAGGGGAACCATGAGTAGGATGCGAAGCAATGGGGGTTGACTCAATTTTCCATTTGTGGGTGCCGTTGGTTCGGGGCTGTTGGTTCCATCCGAACTCATCCTACAGCACCGGAGCAGAACCGGCGCAGGCGGTGCCTGGGAGCAGACTGAATGCCGCGCAGCACGCGCACCTGCTTTTATAAAGCTGGGGAGAGGAGAATGGAGGAGAGGAGAATGGAGGAGAGGCGCGCATGCGCAGTGTTATGCACCTGGAGGAGAGACGCGCATGCGCAGTGGAGTGCGGACGGCGCACGCGGGACATAGCCCCGACCATAAGATGCGTCGCATCTAAAATGCCACGCAACCCCAAAGGAGAAAAGCAGCAAGTCATGTAAGCGGATATGGAAAGCTCCGACACAAAAGAGATGGAAAGCGAAGATGAAGATCCATAGAAATCAAAAGGAAAATGAAAACTTGGAACTCTGGCAGTGGAACTGTCGTAGCATAAGGAAGAAAAAGCGCAGTCTAGAGCAATACATCGAAGCATCCATAGTAAAGCCAGACATCATGTGCTTACAAGAAGCAGGAAGCAAAACCAATATAAAGGGCTACACAGCGATAAAAGCAGCGCCTGGCCTTAGAGTGGCGACCTACGTTAAAAAGGACGTCACGACAGATCACCCCACCCTTCTCACAGTACAACCATCAGTTACGCTTATAGAAGTTGTACCAAACAAAAGGGGAAAAAAGAGTGTCTTCGTGCTAAATTTGTACAGCTCTCCATCAAAAAAGGACGAATGTTTCGAGGATCTACTCTGGGAATCCAGCGAAATTGTTAGAAATAACAAAATAATCACCACCGGAGATTTCAATGCTCCCTCCGCACAAGGAATGAGGTAACCAAGAAGAGAGAGAAGAAGAAAGAAAGGAAAGGCCGGGAGGTTAACCAGATGTAGAGCCCGGTTTGCTACCCGGCACTGGGGGAATGGGGCTCAGGGAATAAAAGGGCGGAAGAAGAGGAAGAGATAGGAGTGGGAAAGCGCGCACTCTAGTCCCGTTTCGGGCACTATAGTCTTTCACGCGAGTTCGTTTCATTCAGGAAACGTAAAAGGGCTTTCTTCGCCTTCTGCGAGGTCGATGGTAAAGACCGATGACTTAGAATATTTTCCACTGTAAATGGCCGATTGTCCAATCGGCTGAGCGCGGTGCCAAGCACGCTCCTCTCCGACGAGTATTCGGGGCAGCGACACAGCACATGTTCTACAGTCTTTTCCGCCCCACAGGCGGGGTAACCAACAAAACACTAACAAAGAAAAGAAGAGGGACTTCTCAGGGCAATTGAACAGATTGGACTAATCTACATAAATGACCCAAGTAATCCAACCAGGTCCGGGAATGAACACGCTAGAGACACATGCCCGTACTTGACCTTCACCAAAGAAACCGAGAATGACATCCAGAAAACAAACCCTGTAAAAACATTTCACCATCTTCCCGTGGGGAACCATGAGGAGGATGCGAAGCATCATAGGGGTTCCGTATAGGTTCCATTGTGTTGCCGTTATGTTGTTTCATTTATCGGAGCACGAATGGGAACGTAGTGTGAACCCCCATGTAGAGACAGAGAAATGTAGAGAAATGTAGAGACAGCGAAGGGACCGACACCGGCGTTACCTGATCGAACACCTCCTGGTTCTCGTCTTTCTTTATTGCGTGCTCACGCTCCTACCCCGCTACCCACCCTCTTCGTCCTCTTCTCTGGTTGAGCTGCAACGCGCGTGGCGCTTCCCGCGAAAGCTTTCCCACGGGAAATTCAACATCCTCCTCTAAAGATTTCACTTCGTTGTTTCCGTTGACGTTCAGCTTCGCGTGCCTTCGTTGTATCAGTAGCTTTTTGACGTAGTTTGAATGAGTCAAGGACATATGGCGCGTTCGTAGCACTTGCTGCTTTCTCGGTTTTATAGCGCAGTGGGAAGAGCGCCACGTACCTCCCGTTGCGGCCAGAGAGTGGTGGGATCGAAACCGGGCGCAGCTAACTATTTCTTTTTATAGTTACTAGGTGCGGACGGACGACGGACGACGAACAACAGAGCCGAGAGCAAGAGATGCTTCGCATCTAAAACACACAAAGGACGAGGCGTGGGCAGTACAAGCGCTAACTTTCAACAAAACGTTTATTGCAGAACCAGCGCATATAAACACGTCTGGCTAGCATGAAGAGAGGAGGAAGGAAAGGGAAACATCAAAACGATGGGTGAAACAATAAAAAAAATTACATCATCTTCCCAGAGGTGAACCATGAAAAGAATGCGAAGCAGCATGGGGGTTCACTCAATTTCCCATTTGTCGGTGCCGTTGGTTCGGGGCTGTTGGTTCCATCCGAACTCACCCTACAGCACCGCAGCAGAACCGGCGCAGGCGGTGCCTCGAAGCAGACTGAACGCCGCGCAGCGCGCGCACCTGCTTTTATACAGCTGGGGAGAGGAGAATGGAGGAGAGGCGCGCATGCGCAGTGTTATGCACCTGGAGGAGAAGACAATGGAGGAGAGACGCGCATGCGCAGTGGAGTGCCGACGGCGCATGCGGGACATAGCCCCGACCATGAGATGCTTCGCATCTAAAACAGTGACGTACCGCCTACGACAAGAAATCCAGCTCAAGTTTCGATAAGGCTACAGACGGTCTGCTGGCGCAATGATCACCACAGGCCTTGCAATCTCTGCCGCTTCCACAATTTCTCTTGTCAGGCCCGAGCGGTGAGAATACAGGACAGTTGTTTGGTCGTATAGAGGATGGCACGGGTTTCCCGAGACACATTTTTTACAATGGGCAGCCAACTGGCCGTCGATGGCAACGATCCTGACCTTGTTCTTGAGCTCTTGTAAGCAAATGTTTAAGCATCTGCCGGTCTGGCTGATATACTGTCTGTCACATGACAGCGGAATGCCGAAGTAGCGTTGTCTACAAAATTCCTCTGTCGTGTGGCAGACACTATATCGGCCAGACCGGCAGATGCTTAAACGTTCGCTTACAAGAGCTCAAGAACAAGGTCAGGAGGGTTGCCACCGATGGCCAGCTGGCTGCCCATTGTAAAAAATGTGCCTCGGGAAACCCGTGTCATGCTCTGTACGACCAAACAACTGTCCTGTATTTTCACCGCCCGGTCCTGACACCAGAAATTGTGGAAGCGGCAGAGATGGCAAGCTCTGGTGATCAATGCGTCAGCAGGCCGTTTGTAGCCTTATCGAAACTGGAGCTGGATTTCTTTTCGTAGTCGGTACGTCACTGTTTTTCTTGTTTCCCCCATCGTTTTGACGTTTCCCTTTCCTTCCTCCTCTCTTCATGCTAGCCAGACCTGTTTGCGCTGGTTTTTCAAGAAACTTTTTGTTGAAGGTTAGCGGTTGTCCGGTCCACACCTCGTCATTTATGCGTTTTTTTTACAGCGCTTGTTTTCTGTGTGACTATGAACCAAAACGCCCAAACCTTTTCCCTTCTGCAAAGAATGACATCACGTGGACTAACACCCAAGGAACACTCGGAAGTGATCACAACATCATAAGTATTGCGGTCACCACAACCAAATTTCGGAACCATTATGTGTGGCAAAACTAACCGACTGGAAACAAAACAGAGACTCCATGCAAACGGAAGAAAACAAAATGAAAATTAAGGAAAATTAGCAGCTGGTGTGACAACCTTAAAAATAAGCGCAAGAACTCCACAAAGCTTATACAGAGAACTGAACAGACCCCAAACAGACAACCATTTAGCTCACCTGTGGTATGCAAGAAGAAGCCTCAAGAAAAGATGGAAGAATCAAAAGAAAAACAGGAAACTCACACAAAGAAATCACGAGGCAAGCAAAGGAATGCGCAGACCAACTAGCCAGACGCACCCTGAATCATTTCCGCGAGTCGCTCAAAGGAGCCAGGAGCTGATCTAGAACATGCGCTATACTCAAGGGCATGCTAGTCCTCGCTCCCACAAGACAAGAAAACAACCACAACTTGACAAAAGTGGCGCCCACCTTCCCAGGGAGTGAAGAAGACCTTATCGAGACCCTTAAAAATAAGCACTGTACAGGCCAAAAGAGGGAGACTCATCCCAACACATACAAGGGAAGTAAGAACAAGTATATGGACAGAGAAATATCAAGAGAGGGAGTCCTCAATGCAATGATGTCGGCAAAGAAAAACAGTGCACAGGAAAAGATGGAGTCACAAGCGCCATGCTAAGAAACATGGGAGATCAGCAGGTGGAAGAAATCACAGAATACATAAATGAGAAACTTTGGATACCGGGCATTGTACCAGCAGAATGGCGATATTCGGATGTTGTATCTATTCCAAAACAAGGCAAGCCGCCTGCTATTAAAAACCTTAGACCTATTTCTCTTACGTCATGCGTAAAGAAACTGTGAGAGAATTACCACCGATCGGCTAACCACTGTTGGGAATCACCTTCCCAGCGCTGCTCCCAGGTTGGACTCGCATCGAGCTCGTCACCGATGTTGGGAATCGGCCATCCCGACGCTGTCTCCGCTGTTAAGGACTGGGCCCTCTCACCGCCGCCTCCACCGTTGCGACTGGCCACCCGAGCGCAGTCACCGGTGTAACGACATGCCTTGCTCCGTCCGCTATCGACGCGGCGCAGAGCAGAGCGATGAAGTCCTCGAGCCGACGAAAAGTTGAAGTAACATTTATTTACAGTATGTACAAGGGTAAGCAAACGTTATATGACTCGCACAAAGGCGACAGCACCCTTTCACTCGGTGCCTCCGAAAAAACCCGCCGGAGAATCGCCGCCGAGTTATGCCGACGATGAGAGCCTCCGGGCTTGTTTTATACCCCGGAAGTTCGTTGTGGCCCCGAGAAGTACGAATAGCTCCAATCAGGGCTTTCGCAGCCTGAAGTTTAAATTCCGATGAATGGTAGCGATGCGGTGAGTCAGCTGCGCCGCCAATAGGGAAAGGGAGGGCGACGCCCACGCCGTCTCCGTGACCTCGCCTTCAGGTGGAGCTACATATATTTGGTCGTTCTCAGATGCGGGATTCGGCCGCGCCGCCGCGACGAAAGGGAGAGGCGCCTGGGTGGTTTGATCCGGTTTGGATGAGGCGTGACAGCCTCCCTGTCGGCGCGTCGCCTCGTGCAACGCATTTGGGCCAGGCGCTCTGGCACAACAGCACCCCCGCCGCCAGATAATGCGCCGTGAAGACGAGCTGCCTCCACGTGGCTCGGATGCTGGGCGCGCTCGTTCGCCAGGCTCATCCAGGTACACCTCCAGTGCCCCACGAAAAGGGCGGCTCCACCAATTTCCTCTCCACGAACAGGTACCGCCTGCCAGGTCCGGATCACAGGTACCCCGCCGTGCCGCCAGGTGTCTCGACCAGCCTCGTCCGGCTCTTCTGTTCTGTCTTCAGCACCGGTTGTTCATCGTTCTGGAGCTTGCAAAGAACCGACCGACAACAGGCAACACTCAGCGCAAGCAAGCACTTTCTGCCCTCTGTCAGACCACCAGACTCCAAAAGGTGACAATCTCTCCTAGCTAAGTGCCTATCCCAAATTTGGACCCTCTACACCAAGAGACCCATGCGGGAGCAAGTCTCTTAAAATAGAAACTCACACTATGTTTCAAACGTAACACGCGACATGAAATACTAACTAAGGTTGATTACTTGAAATCACGCGGTGCGGAAATAATCAACTGAGGCAGCAAATGAGGGCAATAATTTTGCTCCCATCTACCTGCTAAGCTAAACGCTGTTCACGAAGATTCAAAACGAAAGACACGGGGAGAACGAAGGCAGCCCTACTTAGAACGCACTGCTTAGTTCGTCAGCGTTAGCGTCACCAGCTACATAGCACGCAAACTTCGGCACTGCCCACACGACGCAGCCACATTCCTTTTCGGATCTACTGTAAGCCTCTTCCCTGCAAGTTAGCTTGCGGCTGAAGTACAAAACTGGTCGTTCCCGGCCGTTTGCATCCTCTTCGCATAGTACAGCTCCCATGCCACGATCGCTCGTATCGCACTGAATTACGGCACCCTTGGAAAAGTCGGGGACCGTTAGAACTGGCTCCTCGCTCAAGGCTCGTTTCAGTGTTGGAAACGCGTCCTCTTCCTTTGTGCCCCATTTCATCTTCACTGGCTCAAACTTTCGAAGAGCGTCAGTTAAATGACTAGCCAGTGTGGAGTATTTTTTGACTTAGCGGTTGGCCGGCGATAGTTCACCACTGCGGCCACTTTGATTTCCGACGATCTGCGTCGGCCACGCTACCACAACCACCTGCCTTAGTTACGTCACTTCGGCGTAACCTATGCGACACTTCGACGGTTTGATTGGTAGGCCTGCTTCTTTGAGCCTGCTCAGCACGACTCGTAAGTGCTCTACATATGCTCCTACCCGTGTGCTAGAAAAGCTGGCGACATCGTCCAGATAAGGAGCGCGTACTCTGACAGGCCACGAAACACCGATCCATTATTTTCTAGAAGCATACGGCGCGTTTTTGAGACCGAAGTTGAACATAACGGGACGGAATGTCCCGAACGGGGAAACGAACTCTTCCCCACAGGCTAGTTTCGCCATTCGAAACGCGTTCTCTTTCCCCGGTCAAATACAAGCCTCGCACGGCTGACGCCCGTAATTTCGCGCGGAGCTGACTTCAAGGCCAACATAGCGGCCGGCAGGCATGCCTCCCAATCGCGTTTCCGCTCAAAGCAGAAAGCTCTCAACTCTCGCTTTCGCCCTGAGCATCTTCGTTCCACTGGCGTGGAATGCGGGTGAAAGTGCCCCACCCTGATTTCAAGCCAGTCATCGCGAACTGGGGACAACATCGAGCTCGCCTCGCAACGCGCGGCCACCTGGGTTTCCCCGCCGATGGGGATGACGCAACGCGCATCGGCCGTCGGCGGCTCCACTAAGCTACTGCCAGAGCTTTCGGACCGCTCGCCGCTCAGGCTTCGTTGCTCGCTCGTCTCTCGTGTCCCGTTCGCAGGCTTAGCCACAACATCGCCCGAGCTAGAGCTAGCACCCGAAGGAACACCTTCTGTTTCCGGGGGCTCTGGCGGCTTCAACTGGTTAGCTTCGCTGTCCACACTTTCCCGCGAAACCTCGCTATCTCGCGCACTGTGCGCTATCCTGTTGGAAGCAGTCTCCCAGGCCTCCCCCATTCTGAGCATTCCGCCGAGATCGTTGAACCTGAGACCGACACGTGAACGCGATCAGCTAGGGTGCCTGGATGCTCCTCCTCGCGTAGGGGCGGGCGAGGAAGAGCATCCAGGCACCCTACGATCAGCGCGCTTGTGACCTGAATGTCCAACGAGACGAAAGATCCAACGAGTCGAAAGGTCCAGTTAGTCACGTGATCACCGAGCCTGAATGTACAACGAGACGAAAGGTCCAATCGAGCCTAAATGTCCAACGAGGCGAAAGATCCAACGAGACGAAAGGTCCAATCGAGCCTGAATGTCCAACGAGACAAAAGATCCACCGAGAGTCCAACAATGAGATAACTTTACTGCGCTCATTCGGATAAAGCGGACAGCGATGGGTTTGAATCAGTTGTGCAAAATGTTACCCTATCAAATTTAACTGGTCGTTTTGACAATGTCGTTATTGTTGTCCATGTAACCTGTTGCACGTGAGTGTATTGATTGGTTGATTGATTCATTGACTCTGGCGTTAATGCGCGGACGCTATATACAGGCGATGAGGCGCGCCGTAGTGGACGGCTCCGGATTAATTTTGACCACCTGGGGACCTTTAACCTGCGCCGAAATCTCGAACGACGGGCGTTTTCGCTTATTGCCTCCATCTGAAAAACGGCTGCCGCAGCCATAAATCGAACCCGCGACCTCGGGCTCACTAGCACAAACGTGAGCGTATTGTCCCGCGATGTTTAGTGGTCAACTTTTCAGCAATATCGTCTGTCAATAAAACAAACAATAAATTTTTGTTTTGAGTACTGCAATTCGTCAGGGTCTAATACGTTGGGTTCCTCACACACAGAGTGGTAGCATCACTAAATGAACGTGAAGCTTGTCGTCAGATAATCATATTTGGATAATAACCCGTGGGCTAGAAAAGAAAAAAACAAACTTCTTGCGCTTTCCATTATCCTCGAAATCAACGCGTGATCCATCCTATTGAGTTGGCCGGTGCACTAAAAAACTTGATTCAAGTTAAGCTTGACGGGATTTAACTTGCAGACAAAAGCAGCTCGAGAGACAGCCGAATGCATAATTTAATAGGTTCAGCACCTGCAACTAGCCCTGTAACTTTTTCGCTCCGTAGCTTCAAACAGAACTGTCCATTATTTTACAGTTGTAGTGTATTACATGGGCGGAAGGAGCAAAGTTATCCGAGGATGACAAACATGCTCAAATTGTTATCAGTCAGTTGAAACTGGAAATTTCCGAGTAGAAGATACTGTGAGGCTTTGCGGACAGCCGTGGGAGGCAGAGGGGCTACGGACCAATTTATGGCGCCTAATTGATTTGAACGTGCTCAATACTTTAGGTACATATATGTTTTTGTTTATGGTGCTTTATCATTCTGTTGCCTTGTTTTTACTTGATGGGAAAAGTGACTGTCATTGCCTGGAACCAAGCTGAAACTTCGTGTTCACTAGTGCAGTACTTTATTCATGCACTGAGGATGCCATATTCTAGACATAAAATGGTTTAAAATGAGATTGTTATATAAATGCATTTCTAATATCAATGTTTGCAAAGCCCGCAATACCGTTACACTATTCTGAGCTCCGCACCGAATCGTCACATCATTGTGTGACTTTCTCCCTTTTCCGCCAATCCTTGATCTGCTTGGTGATAGTTGAGCCCACGAAGAATACTGTGAACATTGCACACGACAAGAAAAAAAAATCGAGTTGGAATTTTAAGAATATTACACACCCGAGTTAATTGGTAAATAAGTAGCAAGCAACCGCTTTTTTATTTGTTCAAGTTGTGACTGTGTTTGCATTGCATAGACGGGCGCAGATAAACATGGTTTTCTTCGTTTATGTAGTCGCTAATACCGTATTTATTTTTAAAGTCCGAAAGAAGAAAAAATACCCTGCGAGGTCTGCAGCGGCCACAACTGCAGCAGTAACGCGAAATGAAGCAAACGCATCTTGCGATGTAATGGACGACGACCAAGATTTTAGAGTTCATGCATGCGCACCTGCGTTTGTGTAAAGAATGTTTTTTTTTAGGAAATACTTGAGTGCAATTCGCAACAAGCATGTGTCGGAATAAAGTTATTGTGGTTTATTTTCGGAGAGTTCGAACTAGTTTCGGTTTTGGTTTCACCGTGAAACACGCCCATATTTTCCAACGATATCTGTGATCGTGCATTAGCCATACTTGAGGAGTCACCATGACCCCTACACTCTAAGAAAAAAGGTGTGGTAGTTTCTCCCTTAAGAGTGAAACAGGAATGTATCATATATTGCTCCCTAAGAGGTAGAAAGATTCTCCCTTTAAGAGGGAGGAGCGCGTTTCTCCCCTAAGAGTGGAGGAAGATTTCCCCCTTTCGTGAGCTAATGGAGGAGCGTTCCTCCCCTGGCAGCGTCACCCGAGCAAGGCTTGTATGCGAGAAAGGCCTAGCGAGCTGATCGGTTTGAGGATCGAGGAAGTACAAATACGTAGGTTATCTGGTTGTGTGCGCTTAAAATGCGCTAAAATAACCAAGAAATTACCTACCGAGCACCAGAACTGCGGTTAGCAAGCCATGCCGCCAATCGTATACGCGCGACTTCTTGCATTCGTCTCGCTGCGCGCTCCGCCAACGCGTTCAGGGCGACGCGCCGCCGTAAACACAGTAGAAGTCATACCGATTGCTTTCAAAATGCCGCCTTTATTTACGAAAGGCTCGTAACCCCGCCGTTCACCGCACACGAGATCACAAGCATCCAATGCGGCCGCTTGAGAACAACCAGTTGTTGTTAGTCGCCTTACCTTGCTACAACCGATGCATCAAAACGCGGATCGTCTGCAATCGTAAATCTCAGCGCAAAGGCAATGCAGGCGACACGAAAAACGTATCCGTCGCTGTCGCATCCGTCCGAGCGAGGAGATGACACTGCTCGCCCTCTCAGCATGCTCGAAGTAAAGCAATCGTAAACGTTTTAAAATGACCGATAGATGACGCAAAAAAAGTAGGGTTGGGAGGGGCAGCTACTAAGCATCACCATCAGTGGGCACTTACATCAAGGTGTTTCCTTCGTTTCCTTATGGATAACGTATATTATTATAGCCAACATCACGGAGGCCGCATGTGGGCGGGCATAGCACAACACAGCGACATACACTTCATCATTAAAGGCACTGCCAACGCACAATACACGCAACACACAACATCGCAAGCATAATACACGTATAATACACCACAACATATAGTACACTTTCACATGTCCGCATGATCCAAACCCACAACTAAACATTGCAACGGCGACAAAGTATTTATAACCCTGATCGCCGAGAATGCAAGTAGGAACAATGAGCTTGTTGCTTGTTTCGATAACCCACGGCAGTGCGTAAGCCTTAGGTGGGTTTTGTTATTTCATCAAGTGAAACTCGTGCAATTGCAAACTTTTATTAATTTGAGGTTTTGTAAGAAGCAGCAAAATAGCTCAAAGAAGAAAAAACGTTTCACGAAACAGTACGGCACGTATGTTTGGGTAATGACACTCATTGTCTCGCCTTCGCTCTTTTAGCGTAGAGCTCACCGCTGGTCTGGCAACCACTCAGCCAAGATGTTACCGAACGGGGCCTTTGTTGTTGGTAACTGATGCGTCAATATGCTGCGGTCCGTGCTCGTTGACGAAAAAAGGGGCAGTTTACTATCATCGCTGACCTCTGTTACCCTTGGGCGTCAGTATAAAACGTCCACAAATGCAGTGGTAACGTTGAACAGGGCGCAGGCGAGTCGCCCACAGCAAGCATGCAGTGGTGCCCACAGAACGTGCTTCAAACACACGGCTGGCGAGCCGTGCGTTAGAGTGGTGAGCAGATGGTAATAATAAAAAAAAGACGGCGAGAAAACAAGCAAGCAGCACACCGCAGGGGTGGTGTTGCTCTTAGTCGTCGTATGCGCCCGATCGGCGAAAGCCACAGTGCAACGACGAATGGTTTCTTTTTCGGCGTCGGCGCCGACAGCAGATTGCAGACGACAGGGGAGAATATTTCCTCCCCCGTTTCGGTGTTTCGTAGACGCCGTACAGAGGGCGCTACGTGTAACGAGCTAAAGGGAGAATCTCGCTGGTCCGGGGGAGAAAACCCTCGATTTCCTCCCTTTTTCTACCCTTTTTTCTTAGAGTGTAGTCACATGTTTTTTATTTCAGAGACGGACCGGATAAACGGGATGAAATAAATAAATTCGGGGGTAAACTGTGGACTCGAGCTGCGCAGGACACGAGCGGTTGGAGGTCAGTGGGAGAGGCCTTTGTGCTGCAGTGGACCTGAATAGGTTTATAATGATGATGATGATGATTATTGTTTCTAGCGAGCAAGTATTGTTTCATATATTAGTTGACCGGTAAAAAGCGCAAGGCCTCATGGGTGCATTGCCTGCCCCCGTGGAGCCCTGCCACTTCCTGTTCGAGAGCTATCCTGGCCTCCCGTACGCCGGCGGCTTTCACGCGCGTGTGTGCGTGTTGTTTATCTGTTCCCACCGAAAAGAAAACGCTCATGCATCGCGCATTCAACGAATAACAACGAATAATCATACTAGGGGCTTCTCTGTCAGGTACGCACTATGTGACAAATAAACAGCACGCACATACGCGCGTGAAAGCCGCCGGCGTACGGGAGCGAAGGAGAAATCTCGAACCGGAAGTGGCGGTAGCAGACGACGAACCCATGAGCCTTTGCGCTTTTTACCGGTCACCTTTTGACGTACAACGCTTCGTCGTAAGCTGCATATGCCTGTGCGACGGGTACACCTGTAGAAAATCTAAAGCAAATAAAAAACGGTGTGATATACGTACTAAGGAAATCAAACCAACTGAAATTTTTTATCGTAAAGTAAAACCATTTCGAAGGGTGAAACACCAGACCGGTCTTCTGCACGGCCACACATTTCCGTTCGATAATCGTGCCAGAAAAAGCGTAGTAGCTGCTCATCAGATATTTGCGGGGGCTGGGGAAATAAAGCCAACTGCACAAACGTTATTCAATCAATGCTCAGCTTAGCAGCTCAAAGTAGTGCAACCAAACCAGTAAACAGCACTGTCCGATGCAATGTTGGAAACGCCTGTCCTGTCCTCTTTCTTGTGTTCGCCTATTTTTACCGCTAAAAACATGTCGGACGAAGGTGGGCCTAAAAATATCTACTTGTTATTTGTAAGCCTCGTTGCATGTTACCGAAGCGTAATTTGATAAAGCACGAAGCGTTGGCATCGATCCACTGTGCGGGTTCAAATCTAGGGGTAGAGGCCTTTTTTATTGGCCGAATGGGTTTAATTGACCGATTCGCCGACGACGTGGCGGATAGTACGGAGAAAAGGCGTGTAGGTGAGATCCATAGCTGCGGGAGAGACGCCCCGCGGTTCACCATCTGCGATGAAGTGGAGCACTGAGGTTCAGCCACTGCGTCCACCTCGGCTCGGCCTTACTGCATGAAACGATACTTGTTAGCTTGAAGCGGCGAAAGGAGGTTTATGCGGCCCATTTCTGAAGGCAATAACATGTGAATAGCGAATCATGTAGATTTCTGAAGTGTGACCAATGCGCGATTACAGATAACCTCAGAAACCATGTACGTATTGCACGGCGGAACCGAAACCGACACTGCCTCGAACTCCCACGAAATGTACCCCAAAACTATATTCTTACAATTTCACTTCATGCCAATAGCACTAATGTTTTTCCTAAGGAAAAATAGCACTGACAAAAGCGCAATTGCGTATGCATAAAATTTAGTACGCTAAACAGCGTCCAATCGTATTTCAAGACAAGTTCACCTCGCAGGGAACGTCACGTGACGTGCTTGGACGATACCCAGGACTTTAAACTTTATGTATACGCATATGATTGTTTGTCAATGCTATTGTTTTAGAAGTAGCTCTACTACAACTGGCAACAAGCACATGTACCGAAATGCAGTTGTTTATTTTTGGAGAGTTGTTAAAACCAGTTTCGGTTTGGTTCTCCGCAGCAACATGCTTGGCGCCGAACGTTAACGCTGGTTCGATGTCGTCGTCGGCGGCATTATAGGTCAATAAGGATGCCAGACGCGCTTAAAGTCGTAACGTGTACTAGACGACGCGTTCGCAGTGGCTACACGCCCTCCGCAGCATCGGAAACGCTCAGCTTCTGGTCCTCGGCTTGGAAGACGGCACAAACACCGAGCTGCAGAATCTACGCTCTTCCTACCAGGTCATCGACGCTGTGACCTGAACCGTCCAGTATCACACTATTCGGCAAGTCTCGTGGATCATTTCGTACCTCAAGTGCCGTATTTGACCGTTTTACACTGCAAACCGACCTCCCGAAGGCAGCAGTCATGCCCGCACGCCCGCTAAGCCTAACAACGGAGTTCCAATCTGGCTGCCATGGCAACGGCGCGATCGCCGCCACACCCGCCGCCGCCGCCACGTGCCCGCCTGATGCATCTCCATCCGAAGCACGCGCTCATCCTCGCTGAAGAACCCGCTCATTCCAATCGAAGAAGAAATCACGGCGAGGGACTGGACTACCATTACGAGGAAAGCCACAGCGAAAGATTCCCGCAGCACCAATCGCAACACTGAAGACCGTCGTCATCAGAACGCCAAACACGCTCAAAAATCGCCCAGGTTGAGACACTACGAAATCCTTCAAGCAATTGCTTGAGCTGCAAACTTGGCACCACACGAGCAGCAGGCTTTGACCCCTCAAGTTCGGTACCACCAGAATGTTATCCTTCCTCAAGACCTCCAATGAATTCACTGCCCGAAAGGTAGCAGCTATCACCACGTTGTGTATTCAAGCGTGCATTAACATCGTGAAAGCCTATGTGAAGGCCCCGTGGTTTCGTGCCGTGGCGTCATCCACGGCATTGAGAAAGGACTTCCGACGACCAACTTTTATAAAGCCTTGAATCGTGGCATGCGACCATCCTGTCTGCCCGCATGATGGGAGAGACCTGAGTCGGTGTTAATAACCTTCGAGGGCACCCATGTACCCCACAACGTTCTCTTTCCGCCGCGTCTTGTATAGATGCAAAACCTGAGAGACCCATGCCCTGAAGTGGCAATAGGTGCCTTGAATATGGACATCGGATGCTGAAACTGCCCTCACCCTCCGACATGTCAACGCTGCCCCACCTGCTCAACCAAGCTCAACGCACAGGATGAACCGCATCGTTGCTCCGCCCATTACTTCCACTGCGGAGGAAAACCATCCGACCTTTGACAACACCTGCCCCGTACAAAAGCAGCAAGATCAAAAGAGCCACAAAGCCGCATACGAGCGCAGGAAAAGCCTCCGGATCAAGCTGGAAACATCACAACCGAAAAACACAGAAAATTATCTAAGTCCCGGCAGTTCGCTCCAAAGCAAACATCGACTACTTGGCAGTTGTCATCTGGTCGCCCCAAACCAGAAGCATGTGCAGCTCCAAAAAACCCCCAACCGTGATGACTTCCCCCCACTACCCCCACCCAACAGGGGCTGCAAGACCTCCTCGACCCAATCCCTGGCATCTGGAAGTTCAGGAGAAGTCAGCTCCACCACGTCCACTTCTCAAGCCGGCTACGCTTCTACCAGCGGGTGAGCCGAGCCCGTCCCTTCCCCCTCCCCCGTCCATCCCTATCTCTTACACATCCCCAAATCCCACACCAGTCATCACATCTGAAAATTTTTTGCAGCACAAAAAGACCGGAATGACCCGATACTTTGGTATCTCGCCGAAGAAATTTCTGCCATTCGCCAAGCATTCGAGCTCATGCACACTCTCCTTAGTAATATTCTACAGGATGACGAACGCATGGAATTCCTCACCAATTCACTCAAACGTCCCCGGTCCACCTACATCCACCGAAGAAGCTGCTGCATCCTCTTCCATCCCTTCCGAGAAGCGGGCTAGCGTAGCTTAACGATGGCAGACAACTAATAACACCCACATTGTACAGTGGAACTGTAGAAACCTTAACACCAATCGAACCCTATTATCCAATGGCTTTTGACTTTGCCTTCGCACCTCACGTAATTCTTATACAGGAATCGCGTGCTCTTAAAATTATTCCTGGCTACCGTGTCCTACATGCGGCTTACGACAGCGATAGTGCCCCATTAGTTAGCACATACATTCGCCGGGATCTTCGATTTGAGGTCATCGATGTCCCCTTCCGTCTTGAGCGGTAATCTCACTGCGTTTACTATGTACCCAGAACACTCTCGCCCGTTGTCTATCCTAAATTTTTATAATCCCCCTAAAGAGTACACACTTTTCAAGCCACTTATTCACTTTAGTTCAAGGTTGTATCGCGACTGCGACTTCATTATAGGTGGGGACTTTAATGCCCCGCACGTTATTTGGGGTTACCCACGCACCTTACGACCTGGCCGCATACTCAACGACACTTTAAACGGAGCTCAAATGACAGTTTACAACAAACCCCCATTCCATTACTCGCGAGGGTACAAACATCAACAGTCGACCATGCCAGACCTCACGGCAGGCCGCGGAGTGCGAGATGTCACCTGGAATGTTACAGATGAAAGACTACTAAGTGATCATTACATTATTCAAATCACTATCCCTACCTGTATCCGATCACCTAAACGTAAAATTTCGCTCACAAACTGGAAAATCTTTCGTGATATTCGCGACACCTCTCAACGAATGGTAATCTCAAGAACTGGACTAAAGCACTCAAACAGGCCCACAAACAAGCCACACAGGAATGTTTCACTTCAGCCCCATCAGACAACCCAGACCCTTATCTTGTCCGTATCTGGAAGAGGAGAAAACGACTCTTGCGCGCCCTTCGCAACCCAACCAAATAATAGTCGGCTAGCCGAGCGCGTCGCTGAATTAACGGAGCATATCAAAGAGCACTGTGCTACGCTGGCCAAGGATCAATGGAAAGGAAATTTGTAACAGCATCACGGCAGCCTAGGATCAGAAAAGAACCTGGCACCATACTCAGAAAGCTCCTCGGGCCTCATCCGGCTCCTGTTCCCACTCTTGAGAAGCACCAGTCATTGCTGGATCGGACGCCTTAGCAACCCAGCTCCGCGACCTTTATATTCCTCCTCCTCTACCTAGCCTTTATCCAAACCTACATGGGCGCCTCCAATGCAGAACTCGATGAGCCTTTCAACCCTTTGGGATCTCGAGTGGGCGCTAGAACAACTAAAGCGAAAGTCGGCCCCAGGTGAGGATCAGATTACGTATACACTTATACGAAACCTATCCGACAAGGACAAGGAACATTTTCTGGGCATTATAAACTCCCACTAGGGAAGAAGGCACCTCCCATCGTCTTGGAAGCAATCCCTTATTACCCTACTACCTAAGCCAGGCAAAAAATCTTCCCTTGAAAATCTCCGCCTAATCTCTCTAACCTCTTGCCTGGGAAAGACCATGGAAAGTATGGCTCTCAGTCGACTTTAGGCCTATTTTGAGTCCACAGATTTTTTCCTCCTCAACAAATTGGTTTCCGCAAGGGTGTGTCTACCCAAGACCTCTTTTTCCTCCTAGCTCAGCTTTCCCTCCTCCTCCTTCCCAGATACGGCCATAGTGACCCTGGATGTCGCAAAGCCTTCGATAACCTTGCCCATGATCCTCTCCTAAATATACTTGCTTCTACCGGCTGTGGGCCGAAAATGTACGGTTACATTGCTGCATTTCTGCGCGACCGCACGGCCAAGTTCCGTCTCCCTGATTCGGTCTCCGATCCTTTTCCCATCACGCGTGGTACTCCACAGGGTGCTATTCTCTCACCCACCCTTTTTAACCTCGGGAAAGGCGCCCCTGTCTCGTATTTTAGCATCGATCCCGAACCTCAAACATACATTCTACGCAGACGACCTTACTCTTTGGTGCACATCTGGGTCTCCTGGGTCAGTGCAGGACACCTTGCAGCAAGGTATCGATGCAGTCACTAGGTATCTCGACACTGTAGGCCTGTCTCCCGCACCTGAAAAATCCGAATTGCTGCTCATTCGAAAACTCGCTATCAGCGCCAACACAACACCTGATCACACTCACAATGGTAGGTCACCCCATCCCTCGGTAATATCCTGCCGAATTCTTGGACTGCATATCCATGAATCATCTAATCAGGCTAATGTGGCTACAACAGTTAAAGTTTGCCATCAGCTTACCCCTAGTGCGCCGCATTGTCAAAAGCACGCGGGGCTACATGAGGGTCAGTTAGGCAGCTAGTACATGCCTTAGCTCTAAGTAAAATTCTTTATACAATTCCATATCTTTCTCTGACTTGTCACCAAAGACATCAGATTGAGGTTGCACTTCATACACTGTATAAGACCGCCCTCAACGTTCCCATTAATACGTCCACTCAGCGCCTATACTCTACGGGGCTGTTCTTGCCCCTGGGAGATCTTATACAACAACATACAGACGGCAAATGGCGCGTCTTTCTAGCACAAAACAAGGACACTGGATCCTTCACCAAGTTGCTCTCAAGCCTATTGACTTGCCTGTCATCACCCCTCCTGCACCGCTCCCAGATAACCTCAGGATAGCTCCCATCCAAAAACCTTGCAGCTGATACCAATCCAGGGAGACGATGTGCTCGCGTTGTCAATCATGTCCATCCAATTGATTCTACGATAGTCTACACGGATGCATCACGGACGCACGTCGGAGCAGCCGCATATTCCATCGCAAGTGGCAATGAAGTAGTGACCACACACCCTTGGTGCTTTCACTAATCCCCCACCTACAGCGACTCTAGAGACTCTCCCAATAATCACCAGTATCCAGGACCTCTCATTACGGGCCCCCTAACCCCTCAGGATATACCATATACACTGATTCAATGCAAGCTATTCGCGCCATTCACATGGGTAGGATTCCTGAAGAACTGCAGTATGATCTACGCAAAGCCTTAACAAAGCTACGTCCCCACACTGTCACACTGAGGTGGATTCCTGGTCACGCTGGAATCCCAGGCAATGAGGTTGCGCATAACCTCGCCCGCGAACTTCTGCACCGGGGCGCCTGGGATTCCCTGGCCTTATCCACCGACGTGGGACACTACTATCCACTACAAACAAGAAATAAAGCTTCACTACAAGAACGTCAGAGAAACTCTTCGTACACTTCCTGTTCCAGACAAATCTCTAACAACCACGCAACTACGCATTCTTCGACGCGTACAGTTAAATACATCCTTACCCCTGCTTGTTTCTTCCTCTACCGTATCCGACACTCACCAGCATGTCCCAATTGTCCCGAACCATACGCTAATTTAGAACACTGCATTTTCGCCTGCCCCATTGTAATTCAATCCCCACATTTTCCCCACCCACCTCCTTCAACGTGGCGGACTTGGCTAGCCTCGGACCAGCTCTCGGACCAGTTGGCGTTGGTGAACCTGGCCCGGGACATTCTCGACGCTTAATGTTGCGTTTGAATAAAGTTTTTTCCTCCCTCCTCCTCCTCAGCTTGTCCTCAGCTTCGGAGCTTGTCATTGCTCGTCTCTGTGTCTTAAGAGTAGCGTTCGCACGGGGCCGGCAGTCGGCGGATTCGGGACTGTGCCTCCAAGCTGCCGGTGATATGTCAACACCACACCAACGAAAACTCGCCAAGCGTCAGGCTGCCTGCTCGTAGTCTTTATACTCGCTCATAATGAAAGATGATTGCAGCGCAAAATGGTGAATGCAGTAGATAAAACGTTACCTATACAAAAATAAACAAACTGCACTCACCCCCCCCCCAAAAAAAAAAAAAATAAAACAAATTCAACCGGAGATTCGAACCTCCTGCTACGATGCACTGCATCTAGTGCTTCAGAGCACTCGTCCATTCCACATTTCTTTCTTTTCTGCATAAAAAACTTGCGGTTATTATGCAATACAAAAGTTAGCAGTTATCCAAGAAGGATAACACCACAGCAGCTACAATAAGGCAGCCGCCAAAACTTCAGCAAGCAGTCACGCGCGTCCAACAGGTGCAGCCACTCTGGTGGGTAACTTTCCTTCGCATAGATGCTCTCCACCAACGCAGCCAGCTCCCAAAAAATGGACTTCGTTGAACGGGGGAGTTCCGCATGCCGGTCAGCCATGTGGCACTTCTACAATCAACACAATCCCATCACAAAAAATATATCATAGGGCACTTCAGTAGTATCTAGAGAAGGCAAGAACCGCATTGTGTGAAGGGACATGGACACGTAAACGTGTCCATGTCCCTTTTAACAGTTTGTTGCAAAACATCCCAAAAACCACCACATCCCGGCACAAAACAAAGCAACGATTAATGGCTTCTGGTTGATATAAGCGGCAATTGTCGGATCAAGAGATAGCCATTCCTTTGTAGCGCAAGTATGTTTTCACTAAGAGTTTTGATGTAAGCAGCTTAAAGGAAAATTTTTTTGCGTCCGTCAAATCCACACAAATAAGTTTCACTAGAGACTGCGTTCTTCAGGCGGGTAAAAAGAGATTGCACATGCGCGATCGTGCTGCTGACCTCTGTGCTAGCTCACCCTGCGCAAACAGTGTTTCCTGTACCTTGGATTTACGCTTTACAAAGAGAGTATTGGTAGATTTTTTGGCTTATTACTTCCATTAAATTTGCTGAATCTTCTCCCACTTTTTATTGGCCTTAGATTTTCTACTAGCGTACCAGTTGCGCGGGCAAATGCAGCTTACAGCTCCCGTGAAGCGAACTCAGTGAAGCGTCGTAAGCCAATATACGTATTGCATGTGCGCTAGCGTAGGCATACATTGAATTGGACTTTTTGCAAACTAGCAAAATAAAGCCACATTCTTCCGGACTTAATTATTGTCATGGCTTAGTTTTAACTTAGGTAAT
>CM023453.1:113324055-113384055 GCA_013339765.2 Haemaphysalis longicornis
GCGAGCCGACGCGAGCAGACGACTCATTTCTTTGCCGGAAGTGCGTGAAAAAGTCGCCCAATAGCAAGATGTCTAGCTCATGACGAATCTGGGATGATCGTAGACATGTGAAGATGGCGGCGTCCAAAAACACGAAGGGAAGGGACAAAAAAGCGACAAAACCTTTGCAACAAAAGGGTGAGCTTTCCGCTGCGCGTAAAACAGTAATACTTGGCACAGATGACGTTGACGACCCAATTCTAACGATTGCGCTAGTTCATATAGTGTGCTCAAAATGCCTTGCAGGGCCCCTTTAATGATGATCACAAAGCAAAGTGCCCCAATTAGCGGGATTACAAAGCCCGAATAGGCTAATATAAAGGAGGAGCGAAGACGTCTGAGGAGTTCACATGGACATTCATGCCTTCACATGTAAGCCCATGCGCCAAAAAATGAAACGCCGGTTGCAGACGAAGTCAAAATAACAAAAAGAATACGTCTCAGGAACGATACGGCTCCTGTAGCATCCCAGAAACGTCATTTTTCATTTTAAAGCGAAAGCTTGACTGGCCTAGGCGAGTGGGTTTTGCCGTGAGTGACAGCCTGAACAAACTGCAAGAAAACTGCAGCGAGCGGCCCGTACCGTTGCGAGGGCGTCAACTTTGAAGAGGCCAACAAAAATGGCGGCACGGCCGCAGAGTTCAAGGACGCGCGACGCCGCGGGTGAGGGAAAGAAAAAAGTGGAGGGTGGCGGAGAAGGAGGGAGCAGTTGGCGCTACCTCCGTAATTTTAGGGGCCTCATCGTCGTCCACTTCGCCTGTCTGCCCACCGTTGGCTACTGTCTGGGCCGCGCAGTGACGTGGGGCCTCGGTGGGCCAACCTTCAGCGCCGTTGATAGGACGCAGTTGCCAGTGGACACCGATGGGAGTGAAAAATATCCCGGCCCTCTCCACTAGCGTGAAACCTGGGGAGGGGCGAAGCATGCAGTGTATAAGTGTACTCTTGGAGCCTTGGTGTTTTTGCCCGCGGAGATGAAACCGTTAGGGTAGAGGTACACAGCTTTGCTTGAAGCACGAAGCGTTCTAGTGCGAGGCGTTGGAAAAACGTATCTCTGGCGTGTTCTTTTAAAGTTCGAGCGCGAGGCGTTGGATGACGAGTGTCTCGGTGTTTTAGTACCGTGACAAGCGCTAGGCGTTAACGAGTGGCCAGGTGTTTGAATACCGTGACTATATCGACAATGACATTAGACGGCGACATTACACGACGACATGAGACGCCGGCAGCCCGAGCCTCTAAGAAGATTTTCCCCTAAAAACCACCTGACTTCATCCCCACTTCTCACGGTGCACCGGTAGCCACCAGGACGTCTCTTATGCTTTTCTTTCCTTCATGGTAGGATAGACCTTTCTTTTACTAGAAATCGCCTTTTCCATGAGTGCAAAAGTAAGTATCCACTGAATCCATTGCACCTTTCTCAGATTTAAACCACTCAGCCTACGCTGATACAAATTTGCCCCTGGAAACAAACATTCGTGTCGTACTTCATGCCTTAACAAGTTCAGCTCTAATCAGAGAATTTTTGCCTATGAATGTTTTTGCTGTTGGGTGACTTAACTTGGGAGGAATGGGACATTTGAGTTGAGGGAGAAATGGGACATTGTCCCGTTCCTTTCCACAATGAGGCTGGATGGTTGGGTCGCATTAGCTCCGAAGAAATTTTGTTTTTAGTTTGACTGTAGAAATGCTTGGTTCTATAAAAAATAGACAGAACAGTGGACAGGCTGGTTACAGGACAGTTCGCGTTAAGACAGGCTAAACAGGGCATTATAACAGGCAATGTTGCAACACCTCAAATGTTCTGTGCTCTCTACACATTTGCAAGCAGCCAGCGATAACCACGTGAATACTAGGATGCAATAGCAGTGCTGCAAAGTGTATGCAACTAACGTAAGTCCCTTTGTGTGCATGGATATTCATATTTGCAAAATTATTGATTCATTTGAATTATCAGGAAGATGTCAAGGGTACACAAGAAAAAGCATCCCGAACGAGCCAAGACATCGAATAGTGTGACGCTGGATGCTGTGAGATTTATGGGCGATGAAGATAAGAGTATAAGAGACTTAGCAGAAGCTTTTAAAAATGGCCGAGCAGTCAGAAGTACAAAAAATGCAGTGACAAAGGCAGCACCGTGTTCAAGTCAAATAATCGATTATTTGACTTGAACACGGTGCTGCCTTTGTCACTGCATTTTTTGTACTTCTGACTGCTCGGAAGATCTGCTATGGCAGATCTGCCCTATGTTTTTCACAATGGAAGATGAAGTACTGTTGAAAGTACTCTTGAAAGAATTATTGCTGAAGGCAAGAAAGACGCATTATGGGCTTACGAGAATACAGCTTCGTTAATTAACGTACCAGTTTGCAATAAACGTAAACCTAAGTGGCCGGCGTCATGGGAACTCAAGAAGGTAGCTGAAAGAGGCGTGTTTATGCGCTTTATGGACCGCCTGGTATGGCTTTTATCGCCGGAAGCGACCAGTCTTCGTAGGGCATAAAGCTTCAACAAAAAACAACGTCGATGCTTTCCTTTCAAAGCTGAAAGGTGTCTGCGATCCATACCAACTAACTCCTAACCGCATTTGCAGTTGTGAAGATACAGGCTTCACAACTGCACAGATACCACCCAAGATTGTAGCAGCACGGGGTGAAAAGCAAATTGGTCAAACCACATAAGCAGATCGCTGCAAATCGGTGACCGTTCTGTGAACTGTGAATGCCATAGGAAACGCTCTACCACCGGTGCCAATTTTCCCGCGCGTGAGATTTTAAATATATTTTTTCTTAAAGGCGCCCAGCCGGAATTGTAGACACTGAAAACAGGTCGGATGGATGTCCACTGAACTGTTTTTTACTGGCATTAGAGCACATTGTGAGGCATACAAAGTGCTCGAAGGCAAAACCCATTCTTCTAATGCTAGACAATCACGGAAGCCACGCCAGCATCCGCTCCATCAACCAAACTAAAGACAGCGATATCACCCTGCTGACCTTCCCCCCTACTGTAGCCAAAACCTGCAGCCACTTGATGTTGCATGCACAGACCATTTAAATCTCTGCGCAATGCTGCTTGCAATTATTGGATCATAAATAACCCAGCGAAGGCCATCTCAATCCACAATGCTGCAGAGCTAGTTGTATCCGCATACGTGTTAACAGCGACGCAAAATAGGATAATTTTGTGATTTCAAAAAACGGCGGTTCGGCCTGTTTCCGGCGCCATGTTTCTGGTCGGTATAAGTGGCTGCAGGTTTTGGCTACAGTAGGGGGGAGGTCAACAGGATGATATCGCTGTCTTTAGTTTGGTTGATGGAGCTGATGCTGACGTGGCTTCCGTGATTGTCTAGCATTAGAAGAATGGGTTTTGCCTTCGAGAACTTTGTATGCCTCACAATGTGCTCTAATTTCAGTAAAAAACAGTTCAGTGGTCATCGATCCGACCTGTTTTCAAAACTACAATTCCGGCTGGGGCGCCTTTAAAAAAATATATATTTAAATCTCACGCGTGGGAAAATTGGCGCCGGTGGTAGAGCGTTTCCTATGGCATTCACAGTTCACAGAACGGTCAGCAATTTGCAGCGGTCTGCTGATGTGATTTGACCAATTTCCTTTTCATCCCGTGCTGCTACAATCTCGGGTGGTATCTGTGCAGTTGTGAAGCCTGTATCTTCACAATTGCAGATGCGGCTAGGAGTTAGTTCGTATGGATCATCATCGCAGACACCTTTCAGCTTTGAAAGGAAAGCATCGACGTTGTTTTTGTGTAAGCGTTTTGCCCGACGAAGACTGGTCGCTTCCGGCGCTAAAAGCCATACCTCATATAAAGCGCATAAACACGCCTCTTCCAGCTACTTTCTTGAGTTCCCATGACGCCGGCCACTTAGGTTTACATTTATTGCAAACTGGTACGTTAATTAACGAACCTGTATTCTCGTAAGCCCATAATGCGTCTTTCTTGCCTTCAGCAATAATTCTTTCAAGAGTACTTCATCTTCCATTGTGAAAACCAAAGGGCAGATTAATTTGACTTGAACACGGTGCTGCCTTTGTCACTGCACTTTTTTGTACTTCTGACTGCTCGGATCCATTCTTATTTTTAAAAGCTTTCTGCGAAGTATCTTATACTTTTATCTTCATCGCCCATAAATTCCACAGCATCCAGCGTCACACTATTCGATGTCTAGGCTCGTTGGGGATGCTGTTTTTTTCTTGTGTATCCCTGGCATCTTCCTGGAAATTTAAACTAATCAATAATTTTGCAAATATGAATATCCATGCACACAAAGAGACTTACGTTAGTTGCATACACTTCGCAGCACTGCTATTGCATCCGAGTATTCACGTGGTTATCGCTGGCTGCTTGCAAATGTGTAGAGAGCACAGAACTTTTGAGGTGTTGCGACATTGCCTGTTATGATGCCCTGTTCAGCCTGTCTTAACGCAAACTGTTCTCTAACCAGCCTGTCCGCCGTTTTGTATAATTTTTTATGGAACCAAGCATTTCTACAGTCAATCAGAAAACAAAATTGCTTTCGGAGCTAATGCAACCCAACCATCCAGCTGATTCACGTGACACAGCACCAGCCTTATTGTGGGGAGGAATGTCCCATTCCTCCCAGTAAAGATTGTTTCCCCAAAGTCCGGTGTCGATCAGGACCCAAAAGCCCGGGCTGTGGTTGATTTGGCAGGATGACTGGCGCATGGGGCGATGGTGTTGAAGTTCTTGGAGATGGCGTCGAATTGACGAACTCGAATCGTTTACGAGGTTGATTAGGGAATTGCACATTCGTATTGTGGTAGATTAAGTGCCACGGAAGTTTATATACAACGTCTATACATGTAGGGTACAGTACGTAGGGATACAACAGTTTATAATAGGTAAAAAGGAAAAACTTCGAACTTCAGCTAGACGCTAGCCCGAGTGCGCACAAAATCACTCGAGCTCCTCAACTTCGTCTAACTCTCCTATTCTCGTAGCGTACACAAACCGCTCGAGAACGACGGCCGAGACTCTGTCTCGCCGCAAGATCCGTCTAGTTGCCCGGTACGGCGCTGTACCCTTAACCTCCGACGCGATCCTAACCTCTAGCCTAGGGGGCTCACAAATCCCAACCTAGCTTTAACGGTCGAGACTCCTTGTCCCGCCGGGAACTGCCCAGCTCGGCGCTCAGACAAGAACTATTTCCAACGGCCAAGTTCGGCCTTATAAAACCTCGAGATCACCCTCTCTCGGGAACGCCCCTGTAGCGTTCGTACACGCGTAAGGGAGTGCCCAAATTCACGTAGACAGCTGTCACTCAGCACGCCACGGAATATTCATTGAGGCGCCGCCATCTTCGGGTCAACGGCACGCTCGCAGACGAGCAGTGCGTGCGACCCCGCGGGGTGAAGCGAAAGACGGCGACAGTGCACTGCGCCGGCGGGGGCGCTTAAACAATGGTTTCTTGCACGGCGCGCGCTTCGACACAGGTAACCCAACCACCTCCGCGCGTCACGCCGACAGTTTCCCGGAATCCGACGGCGCTGTCTGCTTTCTTTCAATGGGGTATTATCCCTGTGGTATGCGGTGGGCCAGATAATACGTCTCCCGTGCACGCCGTGACGAATGGGCGACGGCTGCAGCGTAGAGTTTATAGTGCTGGGCCACCAGACAGAGCGGCGGGTTCTCACGCGCAGCCCGGGCGCCTGGCTGCTAATCTCATAAGTGGACCTTACAACTCCCCTTTTAAGAGGGTTACTGGACCTCTTGGTTCAGTCAGTTCGAAAAGAATTTAAAAGGGCCACTCGTTCCATCTTGCCTTCAGCAATAACAGCGGAATAAACAAACAAACAAAAAACACGTCGAAGGAGCTAGGTATAACCACAAATGAGCCCCCTTCTATTTCTACAGGTGATCCGAACTCTCTCTTGCCTAAACTACAAACACAACCTATTCACTAGCCGTTCAACAGGGACGGAATACTCTAGCAAACCGGAAACACACCAAAAAATGCTAAGAACACTAAGTGCGGGTAAAAATAAATTGGGTTGTGTCTCCGGGGCGCGTAAACGCCACGAACAACGAGACAGCTCAACCTATAACACTGATGCGCGCTATCACAGCAAACATGCACACATATTCCGACACTCGACAACAAGAAGAAAAGGAATAAGGACTGGCAAAGAACACGGGCAGTTTTGCAGTCAACAAAAATAAAACGTTAAGAAAGTTTGCATTGTCACTATGCGCACGAACGCAAATGTTCTCCGTGACGGCATAGCATGATAACGTTCCTTCAAGAATGTTCGCCGTTGCTTTCGCTCACTTGCGGTGCCAGAAAGTTCGGTTCGGTGCGCGGATCGATCAATTCGGTGCACGGATCGAGCACCCAAGGCCTCTCATCACGCACAACCACGGCACACACACACACACACACACACACACACGCACACACACCACCGGCGAAAAAGGACGGGTGAACGGGGCGTCCGTCGTGGAGGCAATTCAATACTAGCCCCCCCAAGCAACAATATGAAAGCAAGGGAGTCCATTCGCGTACTTCCAGCCCCTCTCTGCAGATGATCCAGACCGCGTAGCGTTGCAATGTCAACGCAAGTCTCGAAAATTTAGCCCCATGAGCGAACAAACTTCGGGGAAGACGGAGTGGAATCGCAAAATGCGACTTCGCTTCCTGTCCCATAGGCCAAGTGGCCATGCCTCTCCAATGCCCCAACGTAAGGCATTGCGGCGTGATGGCAGCGTGAGCGCAACGTTGATGCAGGAGCGGAACGGCGGCCCGCGAACGCGACGACCTTCTCGGGATCATTCTTTCCCTTACGCACAGACTGCCCCACAACAACAACCTCACAAGCACCTGTCATTACCAAGAACCGCTCGTGCACGCTACGTGCATTCTGAGCAGCGGCCTGACCAAGACAGTTTTTCAGCCGTCCCAGCACGCACTCATCCTGCCACAACTCAGAACTCGCGCCTGTGACACACTGCCAGGTCGCAGAACTTAGTGCGTCAACCCATCCAGCGCGGCTCTAACCTAAATCTCGGTAATCGCCGCAACCAACACTAAAGCTACGAAGCTCTATCTCAGACACCGGTTTCGCGAGATCGCCGATTGCGTCTCGTTCCTCTGTTTCAACTGTAGCTGCCTCCTCACATGGTTTTTCCCTCTTTTTCGCAACCTCTTCGGGAGCTCTTACTCTTGGTTTCGCAGTCTCCACGCATGCGTTTTCGTGTTCTCCATCGGCCTCCTCGCTTACACTCTCACCTTCAAGACAACCTAACCCACGCGACATCTCCGTATCGTTCCTACCCTCTTCAAACGTTCTGAGCTCCTCATCCTCCATCTTCTCGCGTTCTCTCTCCTCACTTCCTTTTCCATTTTCTACATGTTCAACCCAGTCTACCTTCTCAGCTCTCTTATCCGCCTTTAACTCCGGCTTTTCCTCAGCCTGATTGTCAACTCCGTCTCTTTTTCGCTCCGTCTCGTCACATGCTTTCTCGTCTTCTATCTCCTTTCTCTTCTGGGCGAGCTCCTGAACGCTTAGCCGACCTGGAGCTTCGCTTTCTCGTACAACTTTCGAGCGTAATTGGCAGCGCGGCGGGCCCAAGACTTTCCTTTCCTGCGCGACTCCAGTCTCCTCCGGTCCACCGATTAGATTTGGGTACTGCCCATGCCAGCAAGTTCAGCATGCATTAGCGCAGTGTCCGGTGCACAGCGGCTGGCGGCCTCTACACCCGCGAAACGGGCTAACCTCCTCTTCACGGCCTATACCGGCCTCCCCGCGCCTTGTCTTCACTTCTGCTCGCTTATAGGGACGTGACATCGCTGGAATACGGGGGTCGCCCTCTCCGCTCCCAGCTTTGGTGCCTTTTCCTTCCTATCCAGCAGCTATTCCACGGCTGAGCCTCTCGCTTCCGCTTCGTGCGCAGCCACTGCGCTTATCTCTGTTCTCTCGCGCGGCGGCTTCTTCAAAATCGAAAAACGGGCTGCCCCTCTTCAACTTTGCCGTGTCAGCGCGTAACTGAGGCCTTTCCCTACGCGTTCGCGTCATCTATGGGCTCTCTGCCCATGCGCTCCACTCCCCCAAACTTTGCTGCGGCTGCCGGTCATGTTCGAGCCATCATTCATTAACATACACCACTCTACGGTATTACCGGACCGCCGCTTACCTCTTCGCTCCTCATCACCAATGTCGTCTCCGCGCGTCGCGTCGTCGACTCCTTCGCGACAATGCTCAGCTCTCCGGAAGTTGGACATCGCTGACTGTCGTAGGGAGTCACAGGCTGCTTGAAATGCTTTGCCGTAGTACGTAGAGTCACTTGGCTAGCTTACTTCGTCTACCGCTCCGGCTCGAAATCCATGTCCGGACCCCTTCCACTTCTCTCGTCGCTCACAACTACCTACCAGTCTGCTGCCGCTCTTTCCGCTCCAAGTTTCTGTCTATGTCGCGGTCCTCGTCTTCTGAGCGTAAACTGGGTCTCCCGCGCTCCGCCGGCTCCGATGCTCTTCTCCTTCTTTGACTCCAACTCATACCTTCGCAACCGCGCTCTACAGATTCGAGCCGAAGTTTTGCATCCGCTCCTTTGATTCTCGCGTCCTTTCCTCCTTTCGCTCCGCCGCTTCGCGCGCTGCTTTTCTCTTTCGCTCTTGACTCCACGTCCATTCGTCTATAATTATTGCCTCAGACTCCGCTTGGACCAACCTTTCCTGCAGCCGTTCCTCCCTGAGGTGGCGCTCATGTGTCTGCCCTTTCCGTCTCTTTCGCCAGTTCATCAGCATGCTTCCGTGTGACTACCATGCAACCCCACACTCAGCCTACACCGCCCGCCACAAGAAGCGCAAGAATCCCACTCACGCGCACCTTCGGTGGTCGGCTGCCGCGTCCGTTGCCCCGTGCGCTGGCTTGGCTCTGTCGCTCCACTCCGACTCGCGCGAGCTGGCTGCGCTGATGAAGGCGGGCTTGCGTCTGCTTGCTGCCCCTGGTTGTGGCCTGGTGATTTCTTCTGCCAAATCCTGTCGCTTGCGCCAGTAAAGATCGTTTTCCCCTCCCCCGAAGTCCGGTGTCGATCAGGAACCCAATCGCCCGGGCTCCGGTTGATTTGCCAGGAGGCTGGCAGGGTGATGGTGTTGAAGTTCTTGGAGACGGCGGTCGAATTGGTGAACTCAAGGCGTTGGGGTTGAATAAATGAAACGAAGAGCGTTTATATACACATATTTACAGTAGGAAAACTGGGTACATGAGTAATAAAAAGGAAAACTTCCAACTTCAGCTAGACGCTAGCCCCAAGTGCACACAAATCACTCGAGCTTCTCAACTTCGTCTAACTCTCCTATCCTCGGAGCGTACACAAACCGCTCGAGAAACAACGGCCGAGACTCTGTCTCGCTGCAAGATCCGCCTAGTTGCCCGGTACGGGGCTGCGCCCTAAACCTCTGACGCGATCTTAACCTCGACTAGGGGGCTCACAAATCTCAACCTAGCTTTAACGGTCGAGACTCCTTGTCCCGCCGGGAACTGCCCAGCTCGGCGCTCAGACAGAACTATTTAAACGGCCAAGTTCGGCCTTATAAAACCTCGAGATCACCCTCTCTCGGAACGCCCCTGTAGCGTTCGTACACGCGTAAGGGAGTGCCCAAATTCACGTAGGCAGCTGTCACTCAGCACGCCACGGAATATTCAATGAGGGGCCGCCATCTTCGGGTCAACGGCACGCTCGCAGACGAGCAGGTGCGGGCGACCCCGCGGGGTGAAAACGAAAGACGGCGACAGTGCACTGCGCCGGCAGGGGCGCTTTTACAAAGGTTTCTTGGACGGCGCGCGCTTCGACGCCGGTAATCCCACCACCTCCGCGCGTCACGCCGACGGTGGTTCCCGGAATCCGACGGCGCCTTCTGCTTTCTCAATGGGTTATTATCCCTGTGATATGCGGTGGGCCAGACAATCCGTCTCCCGTGCACGCCGTGACGAATTGCCGACGGCTGCAGCGTAGAGTATATAGTGCTGGGCCACCAGACAGAGCGGTGGGTTCTCACGCGCAGCTCCGGCGCCTGGCCGCTAATATCATAGGTGGACCTTACACCCCCCCATCTAAGAGTGCATCGACCCGATGCTAAAATAAAAGACAGTCCGAACAAACAACAACAACAAAAAAAAGTCCGTCATCTTGCATAGTAAGGTTTCAAGCGAACCACGTGGACGACTTCGGGCCGCGTGCGTAGTCGTGATATTCCGGAATCAGCATCGGGGATCACCTCGTAGGTAAGTTGGCCGACACGTCGTAGAATTTGGTAGGGTCCGAAGTATCGTCGCAGAAGTTTCTCACTGAGTCCGCGTCGTCGGATGGAAGTCCAAACCCAAACACAGTTCCCTGGGTGGTACTCGGCGTCTCGGCGTCGGAGGTTGTAGCGCCCGGCATCCACGAGCTGCTGGCGCGTTGTACGAGCTCGAGCCAGCTGGCGGGCCTCCTCCGCACGCTGAAGGTATCCTTGGACCTCAGTGTTCAGGTCGTCGTCTTCAACGTGCGGAAGCATGCGTCGAGCATCGTAGTTGGCCGTCTTCCGTAGACAAGCTCGAACGGCGTCAGCTGCGTCGTCTCCTGGATAGCCGTGTTGTACGCAATCGTGACATACGGGAGCACTTCGTCCCAAGTCTTATGTTCAACATCAACGTACATTGACAGCATATCTGCGATTGTCTTGTTCAGACGTTCTGTTATTCCGTTCGTTTGGGGGTGGTACGCGGTCGTTCTTCTGTGATCCGTGTTGCTGTAGCGTAATATTCCTTGCATCAGCTCCGCAGTAAAGGCCGTTCCGCGGTCCGTGATTAGGACTTCCGGGGCTCCATGTTGCAGTACAACTTGGCTTATGAAGAACTTTGCGACTTCCTGTGCAGTGCCCCTCGGAAGAGCGGCAGTCTCTGCGTAGCGCGTCATGTAGTCTGTCGCCACGACAATCCTCTTGTTCTGTGATTCTGACGTAGGGAACGGTCCTTGAAGGTCCGTTCCAATCTGTTGAAAGGGCCTCGACGGGACGGCGATCGGTTGCAGAAAGCCGGCGGGTCTTGGCGGCGTTTTTCGTCGCTGGCAGTCACGGCAACTCCGAACGTAGTGGTTGACGTCGGATGTAAGTCGGGGCCAGAAGTACTTCGCCTTGATTTTTGCAATAGTGCGAGCTGTGCCGAGATGTCCGAAAGACGGGTCGTCGTGGCACGCTTCCAAAATTTCGTCACGGAGCTCTGCAGGGATGCCAAGTAGGTTAATGCGTTCTCGTTCCGGGGTTGAAATTCTTCTTCACGAGGACGGAGTTTTTGAGGCTGAATGCTGGCAAGTTCCGCTTGAACGCCCTAGGCACGGCGACATTTCGTCCTTCGAGGTACTCAATCATGACGCGCAAGTCGGGGTCGGCATGCGCTGCTGGGCGGCTAGCTCGCTCTCCATAACGACTCCGAAGAACGCGCTGTCTTCATCGGAGTCTAGTGGTGGCGGGTCGACTGGGGCGCGGGACAGGCAGTCAGCGTCGGAGTGTTTCCTGCCGGATTTGTAGACGATTGTAACGTCGAACTCTTGCAGGCGCAAGCTCCACCGCCCAAGACGGCCAGAGGGGTCCTTCCAATTGGCGAGCCAACACAGCGCATGGCGGTCTCTGACAACCTTGAATGGTCTACCATATACGTATGGGGGAAATTTTGAAATGGCAAATATATTTGCGAGGCTCTTTTTACAGAGCAGGGTGGCGAGTTGGGCGAGTTGGTGTACTTGCATCTTGGGGAACAGCGCGAACTAATAGGGACACAAAAAGAAAGAAGTGGACAGGACTAGCGCTGACTTTCAACTCCATTTACTAGAAAAGACGTAACTACTTATACATACACAGAATCCTCCCCCCCCCCCACCACGCCACGTGCCCACACCAGCCAATGACATACTATCAAGACCAAAACACTCCAATGTTGACAACGCACATTTCCTAACACAGGAACACCTTATCGCGACGACCGCTCCAAATAACCAAATTCTTTTTCGTGCAGGACAACTGATGTTTCACTGATACAATCTCTCCCCCACTTTCTGATGTAGTATGATTCCATCAACTCTCTAGTACGCCTGTCTTTATGCTTAAACAGGATATCAGTCTCGCGGAAAAGCGGATAGCATCGGTGCTCACACGTGCGACAATGTTCGGCCAGACGTGAGTAATCATCTTTTTTAAGCTTGTTGCGATGCTCCAATAATCGAACGTTTAAGCAGCGACCTGTTTGACCAACATACACTTTTCCGCAAGATAAAGGAATCTTGTAAACAACAGCCACAGAGCACGGTACAAAGGGTGATACATGATTTACTACACACGCACTTTTCTTCTTTCCCAGCTCATTAAATGCAAATTAAATAGCGTTTGTCCGGCCGTCCAGCGGCGTGCTGAAGATGAAATAAAGAAATAAAGCTTCACTACAAGAACGTCAGAGAAACTCTTCGTACACTTCCTGTTCCAGACAAATCTCTAACAACCACGCAACTACGCATTCTTCGACGCGTACAGTTAAATACCATCCTTACCCCTGCTTGTTTCTTCCTCTACCGTATCCGACACTCACCAGCATGTCCCAATTGTCCCGAACCATACGCTAATTTAGAACACTGCATTTTCGCCTGCCCCATTGTAATTCAATCCCCACATTTTCCCCACCCACCTCCTTCAACGTGGCGGACTTGGCTAGCCTCGGACCAGCTCTCGGACCAGTTGGCGTTGGTGAACCTGGCCCGGGACATTCTCGACGCTTAATGTTGCGTTTGAATAAAGTTTTTTCCTCCTCCTCCTCCTCAGCTTGTCCCTCAGCTTCGGAGCTTGCCTTGCTCGTCTCTGTGTCTTAAGAGTAGCGTTCGCACGGGGCCGGCAGTCGGCGGATTCGGGACTGTGCCTCCAAGCTGCCGGTGATATGTCAACACCACACCAACGAAAACTCGCCAGAGCGTCAGTGTCTGTCTGCTCGTAGTCTTTAAACTCGCTCATAATGAAAGGATGATTGCAGCGCAAAATGGTGAATGCAGTAGATAAAACGTTACCTATACAAAAATAAATAAACTGCACTCACCCCCCCCCCCAAAAAAATAAAAAATAAAACAAATTCAACCGGAGATTCGAACCTCCTGCTACGATGCACTGCATCTAGTGCTTCAGAGCACTCGCCCATTCCACATTTCTTTCTTTTATGCATAAAAAACTTGCGGTTATTATGCAATACAAAAGTTAGCAGTTATTCAAGAAGGATAACACCACAGCAGCTACAATAAGACAGCCGCCAAAACTTCAGCAAGCAGTCACGCGCGTACAACAGATGCAGCCACTCTGGTAGGTAACTTTCCTTCGCATAGATGCTCTCCACCAACGCAGCCAGCTCCCAAAAAATGGACGTCGTTGAACGGGGGAGTTTCGCATGCCGGTCAGCCATGTGGCACTTCTACAATCAACACAATCCCATCAAAAAATATATCATAGGGCACTTCAGTAGTATCTAGAGAAGGCAGTAACCGCATTGTGTGAAGGGACATGGACACGTAAATGTGTCCATGTCCCTTTTAACAGTTTGTTGCAAAACGTTCCAAAAACCACCACATCCCACCACAAAACAAAGCAACGATTAATGGCTTCTGGTTGATATAAGCGGCAATTGTCGGATCAAGAGATAGCCATTCCTTTGTAGCGCATGCAAGTATGTTTTCACTAAGAGTTTTGATGTGAGCAGCTTAAAGGAGCCATAAAGAGAAAATGCAAGTTGGTTTTATTCGAAAGATTTCGTGTTTTATAGTGCCCCCAGCGCTTGTCCGGATACAAACGGTGCTTTATTCACTGAGAAATTAAACAATTTAGGTTAAAATTTTGATTTTCCCGCTCAATCGTGCGTTTTCGTGGTCCCAAGTGACATCACAGGAACCGACCGCTCTGCAGCCTAGAATACCTTCATTCACGCATCCGCCGTACAGGGTAGAGACACGTATACGCTGGCGCCGCCATTTTCGGTTGCTCGCTCGCGCCGAAGCGAGTCATTGTGTCAAAAACGCGCTAAAATTATCGCCGCAACGCGGTTTACTGAAGAAGTTTGAATCATATTGTCTGTTTCGCGTTGCTAGGTCTCGTGGGAACGAAAAGAATAACGCGTTGAGCCCGTTGGCCCAATTGCGGCGGCACGGGACCGTTCAAAGTTTGTCTCCACTCTGTACAGCGGTGTTGGTTTGTTACCGCGTTTCTTTACGTTCCGTAACCTAGATGGCGCCACCATACCGTGGCAAGCGTTTGGTTTGTTTTTGCCCGCATTTAAACCTGGCTTGTTATTGTTCTGGGAGAAAATATTCGTTCCCTGAAACAGTGCTCTGCTCGACAAATGGGGTCACGTAAGACACCGTTGCTTGCGTCAATCGGCCAGTGTCGTCTGAGACAACCCCAAGCCCCGTAGTGCTGTGTACAGCTAAACCAAGCATGCTGTGCGCAGTACGAACAGCAGAACGCATCAGTACTTCTATGTTTACATGTGCTTTCGTAACTTCCACTGTTTGTCCCATCATTCTTATTGCTTTGTAAAGAATGTGCCCTAAATTTAAGCGCAAATAGCTCGTTCGTCTAGTTTGTAAGCTCTACCTAATTTGCGTCTGCTTCTGCCAGCCTCCGCCAATCGCAGAGCTTAGCTCATGTGACATCATAGGTTCTGTTGCGGGAAATGAGCTGGTGGGTCGCATGACCATTCCCGTTTTTCCTAATTATGTAGCTTATTTGAGCGAAGTTTACGTTAAAAGTGGTGTCAGTATGATTCTAACGAGACAATCTTTTGAATGAACCAAACTTGTGTTTTCTCTTCATGGCTCCTTTAAAGGAAAATTTTTTTGCGTCCGTCAAATCCACACAAATAAGTTTCACTAGAGACTGCGTTCTTCAGGCGGGTAAAAAGAGATTGCACATGCGCGATCGTGCTGCTGACCTCTGTGCTAGCTCACCCTGCGCAAACAGTGTTTCCTGTACCTTAGATTTACGCTTTACAAAGAGAGTATTGGTAGATTTTTTGGCTTATTACTTCCATTAAATTTGCTGAATCTTCTCCCACTTTTTATTGGCCTTAGATTTTCTACTAGTGTACCAGTTGCGCGGGCAAATTCAGCTTACAGCTCCCGTGAAGCGAACTCAGTGAAGCGTCGTAAGCCAATATACGTATTGCATGTGCGCTAGCGTAGGCATACATTGAATTGGACTTTTTGCAAACTAGCAAAATAAAGCCACATTCTTCCGGACTTAATTATTGTCATGGCTTAGTTTTAACTTAGGTAATAAATTACGACGACCCGCGGGCGGCCGGCCTATAGTCGGCGAGCCGCAGTGGGCGCAGTCAAGCTGAGCCTACAAGAGTAAACGTCATACAAAACGTCATAGAAAATGGGCAAGGAGGATGCAGAGATCAGGACAACACTATACAATTTTTTTTCTACTAAGAAGGTCGCATAAACGCAACCAGAGTGGTCAAAACCTAGTCTAGGGAGAGAGAGAGGAATTTTATTGAAATGAAAAAAAAAAAATAACACAGAGAGGTCGGCCTGATGGTAGTACAGTCGAACACGGATATATCGAACTCCAAGGGGATCGCGAAAGAATTCGATATATCGATAATTCGATATATAAAATACGCCTATCTGAAGATTATCTGACAACTCCGCACACCACTGAGAGTTTTCTGAAGTCGTGGAAAACGGTAGTTTACCGTTTTGACCCTCAAAGCACGGATAATCCGAGCCGCAGCATGATGACCACCGCACTTTATTTATCATTGAAATGTCTTTGAGCTTCGCTTGTTTTTTCTTCTGCGTCGTAAATTTCGCCAAATTGTCTTCAAGATTACAAACACGCACAAATGAGAAAATCAACGCTGTAAACTGTGCCACAACAGAGGCGAAAAACGCTGACGGAACCTCCGCTGCAGTAGGCGGTTGGGAACGTTGTCAGGCACTGAGTGCCGTTATCTTCAGTATCCGAACCGAACACCTCCCCCTTCTGGAGGCGTGCAACGAAGTCGCTTTGCACCTGACACGCTCCGGAATAGCCGGGGCGGGTTGTGCTGCATTCGCCTTTACGTCAACGTTGATGCGTGCATCGCCCTCAAAACTACTGCGAGGAATTCCGAACGCCTTTTCAAGCGACATAATGCCGCGGACGCCGCCTCTGTCTCACCAAGCCAGGCAGCTCCTGTGTTGAGTCAACATTATCAACTCCACCCCATCAGAGGAAGCAAACTTTCAGGGGCACTTTCGGCGCGGAATTCGATATATCGAATTCGCCCGTGATCAGGAGTTCGATACACGCGCACAACAGCCCTATACTTTTGCATGGGATTTTCAAGGGGATGTTTGCACTGTTCGATATAGACAATAATTCGATACTATATCCGTGTTCAACTGTATATCTGCCCAGCCATTCTGTGTGTGGGAAGGGAAAGGGGAGGAAAGAGCGTGGATAGAGGACGACAAAGATGAAGATGGCGGAGAAATGATTAAATGGCTATGTACAGAAGATGCCTATACTTATACCGATATTGTAGTTTAGCCGGACGGGCCTCAACTACAATATCGCTGACAGGCCGCTGCTGCGCAGAAATATCAGCACAGCTTTAAATGCCTTGTCTGGCGCGTCAGGCGCGTTGGCCAATGCGCGTCTGGTCAAGGTCTGGCCAGACTATAATCTCTAGAAAAAGTCCCGCCATGTTTAGAAATCACTTCACCATCAGCTTTGGATAATTCGACTTCCATACACAAGGTAATATGTATAGAACAACGTCACAGGTGGTGCGGATGTGTTCGTGGTCATGCCTGTTGTAAAGGGTGCATATTTCGGCTTTCAAAAAAAAAAAAAAATCGTTCTCTGTCATATTTGAACTTCGTTAGAACGATGGCTTGGGCTATTTGGTGCATACTAACTGAATTCGTAATAGCGCAAAACGACGTGCAAAAAACACCGCCGTGTGTAGTCGTTTCTTGTTCCGTATTTTTGCGCTTTTTGAATTCAGTTAGTCACATTTAAATGCTTGAAGAATTTGGCGGGTATTCTCAACCCTCTGCCGACACTAACGCCAACACAAATCGCGCAGGTAAACCGTCGAATACGTGCTGAGACGTCCCACAGACCGCTTAAAACGTGCCGCCGCATTTCTAAAAACAAATATGTACCTTCCGCTCGTACAAGAAGTGGACAAAAATGAATCGCCAAGCTTCGTCTTGGAGCTGCAAAAAAAGAACTCGATAGGCTTTCACCGAACCGCGTCCCATGTAATGTCGGTCGCTGGGAAATTGAGGCCCGAGAACAACACTTTTGTAGAAGGGTGGCGTAAATACACTGCACTGTCGCCCTTGAGGGTAAATGTCCCGCCGTTATTTAGCTTACTTAGTTCCTTAAAACAGTTGAATGATCACAGACGAACCAAACATAGCCTTTCGGGCTATATCCATTCACTCTGGTGAGGCCGGTATAGCGCACAGTCTTGCGCAGGATCGAAAGGCAGCGCAGGAAAATGGGGAATATCTGATATTTATAAATAGTTAGGCTTCCAGGTAGAAAGAGTAAAGTTATTTGACTGATATAAAGGGGACTTCTGCACTCCCGCGAACCCATCTAAATTATCAAAGAAAATAGCAAAGTGCACAATTGAGGAAGTGAATGTTCGCAGATTTCAGGTAGGCTTGCTGCACGTGTCCATGCGGCAGGAAGGAACTTAAGTTCGTTTGTAGGAAGATAATATTTTTAGATAGGCGAATGGCGCTTTCCTATAGGGCAATTTATTAAATATCGCACACCCTAACACAGGCACACACAGGCATAAAGGAGAATCCAGCGCATTCGCAAAAATCTTCGTTGTGGGCGCTCTTCAGTCGATATGACAGTGATAGCATATATGTCGTAAACTAGCCATTTCATCTTCGTGAAGCTGTTGTTCGGAAACAGCGTTCCTGACCACGTGGAAAAGCCAACGCCGGAAGTATATTAATATTTAAATTATCGTGTACTAAGCGAAGTTATATACTCGCACCTGAAACGCAGACGGTTTCGCTATTAATTTGGTGAATGGGGTAGTGAAGGTGATTGTAGAGTGCTTCAGACGTTCATATAATGCGGAGGAGCCTGAATGTCCAATGAGACGAAAGATCCACCGAGACGGAATGTCCAATCGAGCCTGAATGTCCAACAAGACGAAACATCCAACGAGACGAAAGGTCCAATCGAGCCTGAATGTCCAACGAGACGAAAGATCCTACGAGACGGAATATCCATTGTTGGACCTTTCGTCTCGTTGGATCTTTCCTCTCGCTGCGCCTTTAGACGCTGAATCCGATCAGCAGACCCGCACGGCTCTCTATCGGACGTCTCAGCAAGTGCGTTATCTCTTTTAGGTACGCCATTGCTCTCCGAGACGGCGGTACGGTTTCTGTAAACGTCATTCGCTACGAGCTCACTGGATTTCTCTCTCGGCAGCGCTTCGACCTTGAGCTTGTTTTCGCGCAACAGCTAATCGGAAACCGGTGACAGCGTACTGTTAGTGTCACCCAGCTGTGTCCGCTGCGCTTCTACACCGAAGGGTGTCACGCAACCCGCCTCAGCCGCAGGCGTTGCTACTACGCCACCCCGAGAGTTTTTTGTCGTCTCGCAGCTCGGGCCACGCGGCTCGGCATCTTTTCGTCTCTCGCTCGCTGGGGATCGAGTCAAGTTTCTGCGAGAGCTTCCCCGCATGCGAACTCGTAAGTGCCATGCACTGGCCGCTGCCCGCGGACTGTGCGCGCGTTTCGAAAATCTTATTTCGAAGCGGCTTCTCTGCGTGTACGTCGTTCTCGCCTTCCTGGCTCGCTTCTCTGTCCAAGAATACGAGTGTTTGCCCTGGGACCAGTGGCGTCGCTAAGGGAGGTGGGGGGCCTGGGCCCCGGGCACGAGCCTCTTCGGTGTGGGGGGGGGGGGGGGGGGCACTCGTGCTCTCCAGTGTCTTTATTGGACGTCGAAATCTGGAAGACAACTTCCACTAAACTTCCGCTGCCTATTCAAACACTCCCCTATAAGGCAAGGAGAATTATGGCGTTCAAAAATGCGTGGGCAATGTGCGCGGTGTGGAGAGTTACCGCGATGCCACTGGAGGGTGTGGTGGGCAAGCTTGTTCTTTCTCGAGGGGGGGGGGGGGGGGGGGCTGACAGTACAGATGCGTGACTGGCGTTTAGCTTCTGGCCTTCATCTGAAAAGCACCCACCCCAGCAGGGCTTTCATTGTCACCAGAATTCACTTGAAGCACAGAGCTTCACGGCAGGCACGGTCTGCTGGCGTGTCTGCATTCCATTGTGCATGAAGGCACGACGAAGGAGTGCGCCTCCTCTCAAATCAAAGAAAGGGAGGCACACACGTTTCCAATAATTTCTGGGTTGCTGTCCTCTGCCCTCCGTGAGACCTGACAAAGATGTACACGGGGAAACTTCAGGACTGTAGCGTCGGTGCTTTACCTGCACCAACACCACCTAGACTAGGAGGTGTTGCCTGCACGCGGAGACACCCCTCTCCCCGTTTTCTCAGGAAAGCATTCTGGAGGAGAGAGAGGGAGAGTAAACCCAATTTCAACCTCCGGTTGACGGGAAGTGTAAAATTTCGACTCTGAATTGCAATGGACCTTTTTCTAGTACCGGCTCTTTTAGCAGCCGCCACGGCGAGCCTAAACTGGCATCAAGGCGCGCCCCAAGAAATGTTTGGATTTCGAGGAACACGCGCGCACAAAATATGCTGGTCCAGCAATCCCTCCCGCACCCAACGTCACCCGTGCATTTCACATTAATGTCACAGTAGCAGGCGCAGGCTCGCGTGACTAATCTGCAGTTCTTCACTTTTTTTTTTTTTTCATTTTCGTTTCTCCCTCACTGGTAGCAAAATGCTCGCAGCGTGGTCAGCCTCAAACATTTCTGCTGCCTTTCCCTTGAAAGCCTTTTTGTGTGCATGTACGAACTCCGCGAACTGCCCGAAAAGAGGAAATAAAAACGTGTAGCCTTAGGAAGCATAACCGCACTCCCTAAAGCGGGATTCACACGACGGAGAAACCCTCTCTTTCTGGCCCGCGGGCCCCGCTCACGTGACCGGTTTTAGGCCCCGCCCCTCGGTGGGGATAGCCCGCGGAGGCTCCGGGAAAGAAAATGCCTCCGCAAGTTTTCGCTCGACGGCGGTGGCCCTCGGCGGGGAATGGAACCTGTTCTTCGGCGCTGTCGTCTGCTAGTCACTCCGCGTAGCTCCGCACGTGTGGATGCGCCGCTAAGCCGGGTATTCCGGTCACGTGCTGTTGACGTCACATATCCGTCCGCCTCCGCGCACCTCCTACTCCGTCGTGTGAATCCCGCTTAAGCAGCAAGCTGAGGGGGCGCCCTTTTGTTTATTTCGCCCGAGGGCTACTGCCAAGAATGGCGGACCGGGGGCCCGTGCGTGTGCAGATCGCTACTGGAAAGAGGTCTGGCATCTGAAATCAGAAAAAAAAAAAACATACGTCCCGAGTTCCACAAACGTAAGAATTTCAACACTGTATGTGTTAGATGTGTAGAAGTACGGATGGCCGAGGGGTAGGAAGTGACTACCGCGAACAGAAGTCATCAGGCCCGCGAAAAACATGAGAACATGCCGAGCCGTTTGCCCACAACGAACGGGAACTGTGTTTATTTTCACAAACCGGGGCCTTCGCCGCTGTGCCAGGCTTGTACGGCTGAACACAAAACTATCAGCGCCGCGTGGGGGCACTGCATATGAGCTAACATGTTACAATGTTGGCTTCGGACATCTCGCCTGCGTCCCTTTCTGCTGTTTGTATATCCAGGGCGGTCTGCACGACGTTGTCGAAGGTGAGGTCCGATTTTTCTGTCGGCGCATGGCGTAAATGGTCGCTGCGGCGGTTTCCCAAGGTGCCATCTTCAAAACGGACACGGTCTGATGACGGTGTGACGTCCACAACACTGGCTGGCACCCAAGGTGTACCCCTGGAGAAGTTTCACGAATACACGTCATCACCTGGCTGCAGTGACGGAGCCTGCTAGGACCCTCTGTCGGCGTACAATTCTGCTTGAGTTGTTTTAGAAGTACAGATGCCTGCAGGCTTGGCCTCAGGACATCCAACGGAGTCTTGAACATTCGTCCCGCCAAAAGCTCACATGGTGGCCGACCTGTAACTTCATGTGGTGTGGTCCTGTAGTGGAATAGGAACCTGGAGATCTGCTTGGAAGTTCCCAGAACCAGACTTCTTGAGTTTGTTCTTTAAAGTTTGCGCAACTCGTTCAGCTTCACCGTTTGAGGCAGGGTGATACGGCGGTACGAGCATGCGGAGTATTCCATTTGGAGTTAAGAACTCAAGGTACTGGGCACTGGCGAAGGCAGGACCATTGTCGGAAACTATGACGTCAGGCAGGCCATGCTGAGCGAATGCAATTCTCAAGGCAGAAATGGTAGCTTCTGCAGATGTGGAAGACACAGGAAAGACTTCTATCCACTTTGAAAACGCATCCAAGTGTTACAGTGTTAGCTCATGTGCAGCGCCCCCACGCGGCGCTGCACATGATATCGGCAGGATAACGCGGTCCCTTGAGTGAGCCATCCAGAAATTCTCCTTACCGCGCTTAAGAACCCTTAATTTCGAATCCGATAAAGCGTTGTTTGCGCTGTAGCAGGCGTCTGAAAGATTTTAAATCTGCACCGAATGTATTTAGGCTACAAGGCCTGACGCTGCATTACCCCTAATTCCCAAAAATTTTTATATTCGCCCTAATATTCCCCTATACGACTACATTTCAGTGAAACGAAACTGTTTTTATAACGTAAAAGCAATAGTAATGCTCCACTAGTGTTCCACAAGTTTCCAATCCAACGAAGACCAACCATTACCACCAAATATTTTTGTTTGCTAATAACTGAAGTGAAGGCAAAACAAAACAGCCACGCTTCAGTTTTCACGATGTCAAAGAACATCTTATTGCGTAAGAAGAGTTAAAATAATTGTACTCTTTGCCCTAACCTAAAAAAAGAGAAGAGACATTCAGGTGGCGTTCTAAATGATGTTGCCAAAATCTTTGAATGTCTCTGTTAAGTTCGGGCCCCTCACTTAATAATTAAAACCGCCCGGCAGTTAGCGATCTTTCGCTGGGGTTAGCTTCTTTACCTGTATTGTGTTTGTTTCCCCGCCGGCCGAGCTGAGTTAGGCGCGAGGAGAGTAAGGAGAACCGCGGAGGCTATTGTTATTCTCCGCGCTTTTGTGTCCACCCGGCGAGCGGGTCCGGAGACGACGCGTCGGTAACTCCATAATGGCTGAAAGCGATGTAAGCTTTCGAATAAGGATTCCCCGAAGAATCCCCGAAGTGGACGGGAGCTGAAGGTCGGTCAAGGGGTCAAAAATTGGGTCAGACTTAGGAAGAAGTCACCAGACGTTCAGTCTGGGACAGTTGCACTGCGCAGAGTTACTGGGCGAAGTTTCAGTTCGTCACACGTCTGAGCCTGGCAACTTGGCGGCTGGATCCGTCAATAGGGAGGACGACCAGGCTTTGTTAGGCGCTCCACGTGTTAACGAAGGAAAGGAATTCTGGCGGCGCGGAGCACAAACATAGGCGTGCACGGTATGACAATACTTTGAGATGTGTCGGCCGAGAGCCGATTACCGGAGTTGGGTATCCTTTTAGTTGGTTGGTTTTCATTGATGTTATATTTGTGTTTTGCGGAATACCTTTGGGTTTCTGTATGAGAGTGGAGAGGTGGGTGACGTGGCTATTTTGAATCCACCTAGCTTTGTTTGTCCTGATGGCCAAGCAGTGGCCGAATATGGGCTAATCAATAAGCCATCCTCACTCTCAAGTTGTAACGTCCCTTTTGTGGGCGGGGTTTTGTTTGTAAAACCGAGAGTCTGGTGTTTTGGAGATCGAACGGAGAGAACGAAGACGGAGAGGTCACAGAGACAGAGAGAGGAGAGGTGGAGAGCGGCGAGCCCCGCTCGACGCGGGCTTTGCCCGACCTCCTGTTTGCGATCACGAGCCATGAGTTGTCAATACGTAATGTAAATAAAGTGTACATATTGTACATTTTGAGTTTACTTGGAGTAGACCGTCGTCGGCTATGTGCCGTCGGCTAACGAGCCAGCGACTCATCGCTTCGATCATCGACGTCGGCGACCGATCCACACCTTCGTATTTTAACTGTCTTTAAATGAATCTTTTTAGAAAGCTCGATCTTGTTTCCTTTCGCTTAACTGCAGGCTATCAGAAGAACATTTTTTCTGCTATTTTACACCATCCGCTAACGCGGGATTTTCTAATGACCTACTCGACGCACTACATGTATTTTATTACAAAATTTTCTAATCGTGCCATGTTTGTTTTTGCCATTTTTAATTTCCCCCACATTACCTGGAAATCCTCTAGGACTGTGACAACGCTATCAGAATCCTCTACTTTCCGGTCATTAGGCAGTTTTAGCATATCGTTACCGTGTTTGCGTTACCGTTTACCGTGTTATCGGAAGCCGCTGGCGACGGTGAAGCCTGTGCCGGTAAGTTACCGTTCGCGGTAACTCTCGCGCTGCGCAGTAGACTCCCGCAAACACGGTAACGTAAAAACGGTAACGCTATGCTAAAACTCTCTATTATGCGCCTGCTTTTACTTAACACAAGCGACTACCCAGCTAAACAGGACAACACCTTCATCTGTATGTTCCACCTAATACTAAGTGTCCCAGACATTGTTTCAAATATTAGCCACATGCCTGACGTTAGCGGTCTCCTTTATTGTTTGTATTGCACTTGTCCCGCTGAATGTGCCATCTCATCATTCTTCCAACAAACCAAAAACAATTTCCGACTATGGAAAAGCCACTTTTGCTGCTCAACCCGATTCATAAACAAAAGTATACAAATTTTTGAAAATTGTTTGTTTGACGAAAACTGGTACACGTTTAAAGCAGTTCTTGTATATTCCAGAAAAGATCATTTTAATGAACCGTAGTTAGAATTGGTTTAATGCAATAATTTGCGCTCTAAAAACCAAAACAAACCGCTTTTCTGTAAGGGTAAATATTCAGGTAATCTACAAGCCAGGATCCTTCAGAAAAAAAAAAACGAGTATTCATAAAAAAAAAAACATTAAAAGAAGCAAAGAATGCTTACTTTAGCATCAGTCTTCCTTCATTATTGCAAAAATACCCCCATAAGTTCTGCATCGTGGTTAACTGTATCGAACGCTCGTATTATGTATTCCAAATCCCTCGCTTTAAATAAAACATGCAAAGATTTTGTTCATTTCTATGCAAAAATAGATTCGTCTTTTGTTGTTATTTCAACACTTTTTATTTTGACAAAACAAAGTAAGTGGGTAAACTTAATTTAGAAAATAAAGGGAGTTATTGTAATATCAAATAAAATAGTGGCAATTGTGCTGATTTGTTCTGATTATTGCTGACATTTTGCATGAGAGGGGGGTGACAAATTTGCTGGGGCCCCGGGTGCAAGGTTAGCCCGGAACGCCACTGCCTTGGACGCTCCGTCTGCCGGCTCTGACCTCTCAACCACGAATGGCAGCCGTTGGTCCCGACTTCTCGGACCGCTCGCCTGAACCGTTGGACAAGTCACGCTCGGCGCCGGCGAGCACTGCCGGAGCTTCGACTCTAGCCTCATCAACTCGAGCCATTCGAGCTGCCTTTCGGCTTCCCGTTTCTTCCTTTTGGCTTCCCGTTCCTGCCTTTCGGCTTCCTCGCGCTCACGGCGCTCTTTGATTTCATCCCTGTCCTCATTGGCTTTCTCAGCCGTTACGTTCTCCTTCCGCATGATCTCAAGGATCGCATGCTTCCGTTTCGCACGGCCAAAGTCAAGGCCTAGCTCCTCGCAAATTTCGATGAGTTCCTTCACTTTAAGGGCCTCCATTGTTTGCATTGGCCTCTTGCTGCTTACCCGCGTGAGAATTCCCTTGCCGTTCCTATACTATCGAGCTATTAGTAAGGCACGCGCAAGTAATTCCCTACGCTTCTTTTTTTACACTCTCGGCACTAGCTCTGGTTTCAGCACACTTTCTCTAGGCTTGAAACAATCAAAGCTTTCACAGTGCTTCACACAGCCCTTCTCTTAACTACCATAGCCTGTGCCAGAGCAGTCTGGTGAACTGATAGAAAACGTTGAGCGCTTACCACACTAGGCAGTAGCCGTTGCCGGTCGATTCCGCAGCTGCCATCCACTGTTGAGAATTACCTTCCCAGCGCTGCTCCCAGGTTGGACTCGCATCCAGCTCGTCACCGATGTTGGGAATCGGCCATCCCGACGCTGTCTCCGCTGTAAGGACTGGGCCCTCTCACCGCCGCCTCCACCGTTGCGACTGGCCACCCGAGCGCAGTCACCGGTGTAACGACACGACTTGCCTTGCTCCGTCCGCTATCGACGCGGCGCAGAGCAGAGCGATGAAGTCCTCGAGCCGACGAAAAGTTGAAGTAACATTTATATACAGTATGTACAAAGGTAAGCAAACGTTACACGACTCGTACAAAAGCGACTGCACCCTTTCACTCGGTGCCCCCGAAAAGTGCCGCCGGAGAGAAGCCGCCGAGGAATGCCGACGATGGGAGTCTCCGGGCTTGTTTTATAACCCGGGAAGTTCGTTGTGGCCCCGAGAAGTTCGAATAGCTTCTATCAGGGCTATCGCTGCCTGAAGTTTGAATTCCGACGAATGGTAGCGAAGCGGTGAGTCAGCTGCGCCGCAATAGGGAAAGGGAGGGCGACGCCCACGCCGCCTCCGTGACCTCGCCTCCAGGCGTAGTGACATGCCCTTATTTGGTCGTTCTCAGATGCGGGATTCGGCCGCGCCGCCGCGACGAAAGGGAGAGGTGCCTTGGCGGTTTGATCCGGTTTGGACGAGGCGTGACTCAGCCTCGTTGTCGGCTTGTCGCCTCGTGCAACGCATTTGGGCCAGATGCTCTGGCACAACACCACCTACATAGAAGGTTACGGCATCTTCCCAAATAGCATGATAGGCTTTCGCGAAGGACAGTCAACACAGGACGCCTTCCTTCTCATAAAGGAAAAAGTAATAAATAAGGTTGCTCAGGGAGAACACTTTATCTTAGCCCTGGACTTGAAGGCAGCATTCGATAACGTCTCCCACAAAGCAATTTTAGAAACCCTCAGTGAAATGAACTGTGGCGAAAAAACCTTCAAGTTCGTCACAGCGTTTCTATCCAACAGAACAGCAACGGCAGGGATCAGTGACCTTAGATCGAAACCCTTTCAGATGTCAAATGCAGGCACACCACAGGGATCCATCATATCCCCTCTCCTCTTTAACATTTCGGTGATAAGGATCGCGAACAATCTGAGATAACTCCCAAACATTGGACCCGTCATCTGTGAAGGTGATATAACGATATGGGCGACGCAAGGGCCAACTACAGAAAAACAAAGGCATCTTCAGAACGCCGTAAACTGGGTAGTAAAGCTGGCAGGCCGAAACGGACTCCAGTGCGCCTCGGAAAAATCAGAGATAGTAAGAATCCTCGCACACCGAAGCAACGACAAGGAAGAGAAGATAACTGTGAAGATTGGCCAATCTGTAATCCCAGAAAGAGGCCACATTCGCGTCCTGGGATTGACCATACAAAGAAATAGAAGAGCCGATCTCAATATTCACAAAATCAGTACATTTTACACCCAGATAGCCCGAATAGTGAAAAGAATCACTAAAGGCAGATCCGGAGTGAGGGAAGAGGAAACATTAGGAATCATGCAAGCCCTCATCACGAGTAGGCTGGCGTGCAGCTTACCGTATCACAGCCTAAACAAACAAGAAGAAGAACGAATAAACATTATCAGGACGGCATATAAAGCAGCACTGGGCCTACCATTGTACACGTCCACGGAAAAATTCTTTCAATTGGGAGTGTACAACAGCTTCGAAGAGATCAAGGAGGAATTACTAATCGCCCAGGAGGAAAGACTTGCAACCACTAAAACTGGGAGATCCATCCTTTGGTAGATAGGTAGCCCCCCATAAAGAACGCGACTGGACGCCATGACGGACTTAAAGGGACACTGAAGTGATATGTAAACATTGCGGGATTACTAGCGCAAATTGTAGTCCGGAGTCCCCAGGCCATGTTTCGACCACTCTAGGCGCGTTTACGCGATTTTATTTAGTAGAAAAACTAATTCGAAAATGCTGTCCTCCTCTCTTTACGCTCGCCCATTTTCTGTGGCGTTTTCGTGTGACGTCAGGAGGGTATGAGCTGGCAATTGGCTGCGCTACTGCACGGCTCCCCGGCCTTCAGACAGAGTTGGTCTCTTTTTTTTTTTTTTTTTTGCCTGCTCAAAGCAGCTCTGAGCAGCTCCAAGCAGCTCCGTATTTTATTTGCCCATAGAACATATATGACGGGAGCAGCTTTGGGCTGCTTGGAACTGCTCAGAGCTGCTCTGAGCAGGCAAAAAAAAGAGACCTAGTCAGTCGGCCCAGCGTTTCGTCCGCCGGCCGCCGGCCGGTCGTCGCAATCAAGGAGGTTAAAAAAAATGCTTGGTCGCAATTCGTTTGCTTAGTTGAAACGAAGCTAGGACACGTTTGTGAATGCAAGAATGTGCCTTTCTTTACTTGGTTTGTTTGTACACTGTATCTAGCTCCAAGTCAAGGTCGCTTCACACAAGCGCTGCACAAGCGCACATGCGACGCTTCGCTGACTGGTACGCAGTAGGAAAATATAAGGCCTCTTGAAGGCGGGAGAAGAGTCAGCGAAGTCAATATAGGTACTAAGGAAATAAAATCAACTGATATTTTTACCGTACAGCGTAAAACTAGGGCGCGGGAAGCACTTTTTTGCGCTCGCCGAACAAGCACAGCGGTCAGCAGCACGACTACACATCTGCGAACGCTTTTCCGTCTACGAAATGCAATTGCTAGACGTGAGCTACTGTGGAAACTCGGGTGACGCTTACTGCACGAGCGCAGTACAACAAATAGTCACCTAAGCTGCTTGAAATGCTAAAACTAAATAAAAGGGTAAAATAATTATATATTATATGCCTTATATTTCCAAGGTCAGCAGCGCTCGCCAATAAATACAAAAAAAGGGGGTGTAAAAATAAAGCCCGTGGCCGAGTAGTTTGGAGCGCTAGGTATATTCCAACTGTTTTCTAAGTCACCAGTTCGAATCCCCGGGGGTACGTTCTTTTTTTTTTTGAGTTGACTTTTTAGTTTTCTGCCGATGTTTTCTGTACTGAGTTAACCTTTTTTGGGGCCGTAACGCTCACTGCTCCACGAACTAGTTCACAGAACGCGCGAAGCTGACATTGGCGCGCTAGCGAGTTCTCGTTGGCGTGCTGTTGCCATAAGCACCGACTGCTTGTGGGCAGTGGGCACAGGCCAGAATCCACAAACCCTTGGCCTGGTGCGAACACGCTTTTTACGATACAGGCATGAGTGAGGCAAGCTCCAAATATGGGGGAAAAGCGCATAGCATTTGAGCGTCTACGGGGACGCGGAGGGCGTTCATCCACTGCGTAGGCCTCGGCTAGTGATTGCTACGATTCCAAGCCGTCCTCGGATGCTTATCTTATGCATTTTACAGCCGACAACATGGCAGAGGCGCGGTAAGACGATTACTGAGATATCGAGAATGCCCATCCAACGATGCCGTCGGATGTCAAGCATGTTGTTTTACAGAACAGAAACCGAAACTTGTTTGAATGCTAACCAATCACGGTGCGTCTCCTCCCGTCGCCACAGCCTTTAGTTGGTGCGGCCGCCGCAAACCGCGCATGGTAGTTTTTCTTCTTGCGCGCTTTGTAAAATTATTACCAACTTGTGAACCGGATAAACGATGAAAAGTGTGGTAATTTGAGCCAGTCTACGCAGTACAAGCGAAGACGGGAGCTTGACAAATTCACTTCAGTGTCCCTTTAAATCTGGAGCAAGGAACATTGTAAATGTTTGAGATATTGAGTGGCTTGAACTTCATGATTTTAGACGGAAAGGGACGTTGGTTTTTCTATACTAATTTATAAATTCCACCTAGGAGTCTTCAAGTTCTCAAAGACGTTTGGGCAGAGGGACAGCGTAAGCCTTGCATAAAAAATTAAAGCCGTTCCACCCAATGTGAAGCTGTCGGAAGTGCATAGCAGTGATTGGCCATAATGGGCTGTAGCGCCGTTATCCGCTCACTGCTACCATCCAATGCAATTCAAATATCCGGCCTTTGCAGTGCTCGCGCGCCCCCTGCCTGAAACTGCGCCCGCGGAGTTCTGTTATTTTGGTGCTTTCACTGCCAGCTTTTCTCGCTTTCTATCGTATATTACGTATATTCTGCCTCAAATGTGCCTGCAGTTTTCTTTTCGCTAAACAACGGGGAGATGTATGACAAGCGCCAGTGGTTCACGAGTTTCGAAAGCTTATGACTACATAAATCGCTTGGCTTTCGAGGCCTCTGTTGGACGCCGCGACGACGGAACGCCGTGTGGCTCTACTTGAGTCCATCCAGCGAGCTACGACGGCAAGGCGGGCCCCTAAAGTGCTCTGCACTTAAAAATATGGCGCAGCTTTATTTACGTCAGTCGAACACTCTTGTCTCAGAGACGTTGAGTTTGCATGATGCGGCTCGCTTCCCCTCGCTGTCGTAAAGTAAAATCCCCTTGCGCTTAATTCACGCTGCATAGTGGTACCTCTTCAGGGCCATAATGGCTCAAACGAGGTGCTTGGTTGGTTGGTTGTGGGGTTTAACGCGCCGACGCAACGCAGGCGATGAGGCGCGCCGTAGTGGAGGGCTCCGGATTAATTTTGACCACCTGGGGATCTTTATCGTGCGCCGAAATCTCGTACACACGGGCGGTTTTGCTTTTCGCCTCCATCAAAAAAGTGGCCGCCGTGAGAAACGAGGTGCTGATTGCAACAGTAGAAACCTCTGCAACAGCTGGCTGATGTATGCCCATTGAGAATGGGTGTACCAAACAAAGTTCACTCACGCGATGTTGACGAATTGTTGGATTAGGTTAAGTGGTAGCTTGGCAGGAGTTCGTGTCCATAGCATTGCGTTTGCCCGCTTTAGAGCCTATTTCTGTTCTCAGCGAGTTTGTAATGCGCCCACAAATTTGAAGGCCACTTTTTAGCAACAACAAAAATAAAAATAAAAGGTGCGCGTTACAATCCTGCAAATACGGCAGTTATCGCCATCACGGAGTGTAACTGCGTGATTTGCTCGTCTCAGAAGATACCCTTTCCATTTCTGCTTTGCTTTCGTGGCTTCCTTTTCTAAAGTGGCTATCGAATGCTTTCATTGCTGCAACTGAAGGAAAGCTGGGTAATAGCCGCTACATTGCTGTAATAGCGTAATTCAAGCAGTCGAAGAGCGCGAGTGAGGAGAAAAAGAGAAAAATGCATAGCGCAAGTTTCGAAGTTATCTGACGGGCATAGAAGAGCAGTTATTGGCTGAGGCACGTTGCGACCCCTAATCTAAGTAGTGAATGTGTTGGTTGACTACGTTATGCAAGCGTAAACTATTTTGCAAAAGGTTGAAAGAACTGTTGCATGGTCCCTTAAATCTGAACGAAAAGGAGCTGAACGAAGAACTAATCAAAAAGAAGATGCGTGCGCCCCTACTTTCGACAGGAGGAATAGAAACAAGATGCGTTGTTTGACCCAGCTTCGCCTTCGATTCACTAGAAGGAGCCAGCTCGCTTAAGGCGCGTAGATTAAATTCCAAGTATTGAGATCTATCGTATGGTAGCAGTGGCGCCGCTGTTGACGCTATAAAAGTCTTCATCATCTGAAATTCAGTTGTTCGTATGCTTCCGCGTTCTCATTAGATGATAATATGCTCCTAGCATTCATTTTTGGAGCTGCTTTCATCGCGCAGTGATCCTACCTTCGCAGAAATCATGCCATTCTGTTTGGGGGAAACCTGAGTGTGCAAATGCAAACAGCTTTCCCAACGACCAGCGCTGGCGTACAGTTCATTCGTGTGAATATGAATTGGCTCAAAGAATACTTGGGGCGCGCTTTACGCACAACCCAAGTGCATAACCTATTCAGGATCTCAGTTTCGAACATTTTGAAAAGAAAAAGTCTGCTTAAACTGAGATTGGCTTCAAGAAAACTATCCAGGTGTCGAGCCACCCGAAACGCTCTACAGAGCACAAGAAGAGGGTCTTCGACTCTCTTATCTACTATATTTGAGAAGGCGGTACAGAGGACCACAATTATTCCAATAACCACCCCCCCTATATCCTCCCCTCCCCTCATATCTCCTTCCCGCCATAGCCAGAGTCAAGGGACGAATTTTCACTAAGTAAACAAATATACATTACCACGACAACAAAAGGGACGTGAAAAGATCAAACCGTGAAAATCCCCGGGGTCCAATCATATATGCACGCGCATGAAAACTGCGTCCTTATATACAGCAACGCTCAAGCACGAGCAGATATAATGAAAATTGCGTCAAGCACTAGAGCACGGTAATTAGGCGCACATAGAGAAAAAGAGAAAAAACTTCTTTATTTGGCAGAGCCTTGTGGGAGTGCAGCCTTCTTACAGGTAGCCATGGGCCGTCCTTGATGCTACCGCACTCTCAACCAGGAGGAGCTGATCGCCAACGAGAGAGCTGGACAGCAGCGCCTCGCACTGCTCGGGGGTATGGGGAGGGGGTGGAGATGGCAAATCATGGTTCTGGGTGCATTCATGGAAATGTGCCTAAATGTTTCTGGTTGCGTACAGAATTTTTAATTGGGCTTCGTGTTGATTTGGGAACATAAGGTGCATCAGTGTTGGGTGGGGATACGCGTTTGTTTGCACAAGTCTGAGCGTAGTTTCTTGCGTCTTTGTTAGTTGTGGGGGGGGGGGGGGGCAACGGAAGTGTTCTTCGACCGAGTCTGTAGTGCTCTGTAATTTTCCTAGGTACGGTCGTGACGTGGCATAGGTTCATGTGAGTCCTCCGCGGCCTGGTCGACGAAACCTCGGGCCTTGAGGTGGGCTTGATCACTTACCCTCCATGAGGAGTGGGCCGGCGCCCACAACCACTTCCGAGTACCCTGTCTGTTGGCTTGCTGGACAGTATGCGGTATGTCATTGGGGCCACCCAGCCCGACGTGAGACTCCTGCATATTTGTGATCCCGTAATTATGGCACTTGCCTTCGTCTGTGAGAGAGCTAAGACTACGGATAGTTCTTCCGCTTTTTCTGTTGAGGCTCGTGGCAGGGTTGCACCGACGACGAGGTCTGGGTTTGTTGTCACCACCTCTACTTTGGCTTGTCTTTTCGGGTAGGCGGCTGCATCTGTATAGACCACTTAGACCACTGTGGGCGAGATCAATATTCTTGTCCGGAGCTTTGGCTCTTTCTTCTCCCCTACCTGATGGTGAACACGATGCATATTCTTTGGCAGTGGACGGATTGTGGTGTGCTTCCGCCATTTCTCCGGCATTTACTTTGTTCAACCGCGTCCCCCCACTGGCGTCAATTTTAGTGGGCAAGGACCTTTCCTGCCCGTTTGGGTTTGTGCGAGGCGAGCTTTTTGGTTGGGCAGGTGACCTTCAATTAGCTCGTCGACCGTGTTGTGTAGCCCAGCGCTTAATAACCTGTCTATGGACACACTCAGTGAAAGAACCAACGCTTCTTTTTTTGCTTTTCAGATTGCGGTGTTAAGTTGATCGCTTTCTCTCTTGTTTAGTACTGCATATGGAATCGAGTTAGTTATTCTTAAGAGGACGAAAGCCTGGACGAGGCGAAGTATGTCTTCCTCTTTCATGCTTCTGTGTCGTTTGGCGACTCTTCTGAGCATGTGTAGCACCTGCTCGGATGTTTTTGTTAGCCGCGGTATCATTTGGTCGTTCTTTGCGTCCGATTGTATCAGGAGGCGGTGGCTTCGAACCACAAGAAGTCCTGACTTTTGGGGTGGGCGAGCCAATCCACATTCCTTTGCATAGTGGCTGACCGTATCTTCGGCGATTTGCAGAGTGTCCTGCAACCCCCCCCCTTCCCCCCCCCCCCCCCCTTCCCCCCCCCCTTCCCCCCCCCAATGAATCGGTCCCCGTCAACAGGGTTACATCGTCTGCATAGAGGGCGTGTCTTAGGTTTGGTATTACTCTCCAGCCGCCCAGGGAGGCCCAAGAGCGTGGTGTTGAACAATAGCGGAGACAGGGCTGAGCCTTGAGGGGTCCCCCGACAGCCTAGGGTGACGGGATCCGAGGTGACGGCCCCGATCTTGACTATGGCTATTCGATTGGATAGGAGGTCGATAATATAGTCGTATGTCTTCTTCCGCAGCCTGTGTTGTCCAGATCCCGGAGGATTGCCTCGTGTGCCGCGTTGTCGAAGGCCCCTTTCAGATCAAGTGCGAGGATGGCCAGCAGGGAGTGACGAGTGGCGGGGACGATGATCTGCTCCTCCAGTTGAATTAGCACATCCTGGGTCCCGAGGTTCCTTCGGAATCCGAACATTGTGTCCGGCATCTGCTTGGTCTCTTCCAGGTGTTTCTGGAGGCGCTTTACGTGGTGCGCAATGAGCGGCAACGTACGCGTTATCCGTACCGCAAAGCCATGGCATTTTGTTTTCCTCCATGGCTTCAGAGCGTGGCTTAACAGCACGAAGAAAATTGGGGTATAATTCTTGCCACCTACGGGCAAAACACGAAAGGAAGTCGGTTGGTGGTAAACGATCAATATTTCCTCGAAAGCAAACTCTTCCAAATGCAACCCGAACACTGCATCCCGCTTAGAAACAGACGAACACTCGCGTGACTGCACTCGCTCAGTCTTCGACACGCAAAAAGGTCATTCCGCTTGTAGAACAAAAGACGGGGATCTCCTCTTTGCGTCGCTTTATCAAGGATGATTCACAAACACTTCCTTCACTACAAGCGGGAGCCCTTGCAGACACGTTTTATAGCACCGGCATCTTCATTGTATGAAGTTTTACATCCCTGTCGTCCAAGGCAGCTTGAGCTCTGCCCCACCTTTCGAGCACAGCTCCCCGTGAATAATCCAGTTTAACGAACCGCAGCCGCAATTTCGTATCAAGGTTGCTGTGGACAAGCGCACCTTCGTAGCAAGGGTGCTGTGGACTGGAGCTTTATTCTAGTGACAAACATGTGGCTGTCCGTTTCCGCCCCGCGTCGTAGGCGTCTCACTCTCTGTGCAACATGCCAAACGAAACCCAAACCGCTCGACCATTGAGGACAGCTTACAGGTCGCATTGATGTCATCGGTAGCGGCATGGAAACTAGCTCATGCATGCACGCCCCCCTGCCACCACCCCCAGCAAGTGCACGCATAAACCGGCCACCAGTGATGGGCGCGTGCTTAAGCGTGAAATACACGGGCGAAAATGTCGCGCGGGATGCCTTTCATGCCGAAAAAGAAATATGGGCTCACGTCAGTGTTCAAGGGGGTCAAGTTGCTCTGGTAGCGCCTGATAAGGGTGCTACCACCGCTATCAGCCGATATCGCAGCTTGTTGAAGGCTCCTCGGTTGTGACGAAGAGAGTAACAGTTGTGAAAGCGGTGTCGGCGGTGGCGAGGAGGAGCGCCGCAGCGGCGCCGAGTAAATCGGCTTCACCGGACTGAAAACTTGTGTTGTTATGCATATACTGCGTCGCAGTAAAGTAGTGCAGCAAACGTTCCCAGTACAGTATCCCCTCCCTCCTTCACAAGATCCACTGTTATGCCGTCATCACATTCAGCTTCTCCCCTTTTTTGATGCCCCTGAAAGCCTTTTCTACTCCCTCTTTGGTTACTAGTGGGACATCAAAAGCTAAGCTTGTCCGCGCAGTAGCTTCCCTGTTCTAACGTCGCTTGGGCATAGCCTGGTGTAGAATCGTTCTACCGCTTTACATATATCATCCATGCTGTCCGTAATCTTAAAGGAGCACTGACACGAAAATGTGATGTTACACTTTTATTGCTTTTATCGATGCTTAATGGTCTGGCGAACCTGAAACAGCACTTCAGATACTTCAGCGCGCGATAGTTAATTACATTGAACGGCCTGAAAATGGTTTGTTTCAAATCCCCGCGCTTTCTTCCCGAACGGCGCAGATGTCAGACTCCCTGCCTGACCTAACCGCTTTGTGCGGACGTCACCGGCGCCCGCTCAACCGCTCGTAGGGTCGCGCGCGTGAAGTGACGTCACGAGTTTTTGACGAGCGCTGTCGCGTCACTTCTTTTTCCTCTCCTGGAGTGATGTCACGCTGATGTCCATTTTCTGAGTGCCGCTCCGCGTGCTGCTCCGTCGGCGCGATAAATGAGATCCAATTGAACAGGTTCTTCGCGTCGCAGGCTGCTCATATTTCAGCAAGGGTATTCTGTTTAGTGAAGGAAGCGAACTGTGCAATAATATTAACGCCGAAAATTGGTGTCAGTGCTCCTTTAACCTACTCGTCTCCGAGTGCGTACATACTGTCCTTGACAATAGCTGGTTTCCTCATAGTTGCTTTTAAACTTCCTCCTATTTCCAGCATTTCCCGATCACTGCAATGTTATCTGTACCAATGTCCCTTATTTTACTTCTATTGATGAATATTTACAGCTCTGCTAATTCGATTCGATCCGTCGTATTCGCCACTCTCTTGTTCCTTCGTTCCGCAATTAGTTGAGCGCAAATATAGCTAGAACACAATAGACGGCGAAGAGAGAGAGAAAGAGAGAAAAATCACTTTATTTTCCAAGCAAGTTGGCTAGGAACGCATGGTGGCTGCCGGCCGAAGGCTGGCGGCGGCGGTGGCAGCTCGGTCAAACAAAAGTAGCTGCACCCCCGGTTGCGAGGTAGTTCAGCGAATCAACATGGAAAGTCGTAGTTGCGGCTTCGCTAAAGGATAAACTGAAGTGTATTCGATCTAGGTTGTGCTCAGATAATTCTACAAACAAACGGTGAAGAAGCGCGAGAAATCGACATGAGGAGTCCGAATTGTAAAATGGAATGCCACTGAGCCAGGCGGTAAACACACATTTATTGTTTCTAGAACGCCACGAAATATCAATCACAAACATGGATAAGATATATGTGTGCCTTGCGTAATAGTAGCGGTGGCGAGAAGAATGTCGCCTGCTGGTTTCTATTATGTGAAAAAAGGTGCGTAGCCTGTCGCCGACAAAAATGAATGAATGAATGACCGAACGAATAAAGCCCGGTGGGTAGAGGATGGATAAGGGGACTGTAAAGACAGTCTCTAATCAGTTGCAGTACATGGGACAATGTAATGTTCAAGTCTCATAGTCAAAGTAGTCGTCTCTTGAGATCCCATTGGAGCAAAACACACACTGGCCTCCCCCTGAGGGCAGGGGGGTCCGGCACAGTTCTTGAAGGCACATTATGGCTGGTGCGGCAAGATGGAAGCGCACCGGTGTTCATTTGGGACTGGTTAACTTAAAGGGTAGTCGGTCAGCCATTTAAGCCATTTTATGGTGACCATTTTTTAGGGCAAGGACTGTAATTTTTTTCTAATATTTTGGGGTTGTCCCTAACATACCTGACATGCTCTAACACCAACATTGGAACCGTAACACTTGCGAGTAACTCTGCACGGCCGCCTGAGAAGGCTGCACATGACCAAAAAAGGTGGAACAAGTTGGGTGTCTTGTTGCTGCCACAGTGGGGGACCTTAGTAAGGAGGGACGCCTTGGGTTCGTCCACTTCGATATCACATCAGGAGTATAGGCCCAGGTGGCGTAAACGTTATTGGCGGAGAGCTCTCCTGTTCTGGGAAGGGTCTTTAAGAAGGCAAGGAAAGCAGGGGTGAGGACTCGGCTAGCCGGTGCTGGCTGAGGGCTCTAGCTTCACGAAGTATTTGTTACCAATGTGGTTCAGATGGTGTGGTTCAGATGGGCTCGGTAAATAACATTATGCTGAAGCGGTGTCGAGAACCGTAGTAGGATTTAGTAGGCACTCCGGGCAGCGTTGTGCGCCGTTGGGTTGCTGTCTGCTCCAGAGGTGTGCGCAGGTGTCCAGAGCATGCGTATCGTGAGTCCTTCATGAGAGAGGTCCCGTACTGTGTAGATGAGGTCGGTGGCCGTGTAGTTAAACGTGAATGTCCTATTCATTGAACAAAGCTGTGGGCAAGTGGTGCATTATGATCGAAAAATAGAGCGATACAACGACACAAGGAAGGAACGAAGGGACAAGCGCTTGTCCTGTCATTCTTCCTTGTCCCGTCGTTCTTTCTTGTGCCGTTTTCTATGTCGCGCTCTATTTTTCTATCATAATTGATATTCAGTCTCCAGAGGGCAACGTGCCAGTCAGTGATGATGCGGAACTTCTTCGTGCAGATGGTTGAACAATGGGCCTGGATGCTTTGAACTTCGCCCAGAATTCCAAAGAGTTTCACTTCATTTGAGAGGCCGTAGGTGTTCGTTATGTTGCTAGAACCACCGAGTGGTGGAAGCTCGAGACAAGTCCTAGCAACTGCGGCTGTTGTGTTGTGGATAGTGGAATTGTTGAAGACGAACTTCATTCATCTTCACAGCAAAAAAAATAACGGGACAAAGGGGAGGAACACACTGGACAAGCGCTGAACCAAAACTAAATTTTTTTAATTGAAGAGACACAAATATAGAGCCATCGAAAGCATTAAAAAAAGATAAAAACAGGATACATGAACCCACCAAACGCCACTGCGCAGGCGCATGTTCTCATGCGCCACTCTCATCAAGAAACGCCAATTCAGCTTCTGAAAGCGACAAAGACGGACCGCTAACGCGCGAATCAGGCCGGGTTAAGAGTATTGCCGCAACTGTCGTAATAACTTTAAAAAATGACATCATTTCATGACTCAGTCAACCGAACTGCGTGACACGCTGTTTTTTTTTAAATGCAGAGCATTTCTTTAACTCACGATGTCATCCGGCGTTGTCGGCGTTGGCGTGCCTCGGCGTCCGCAACAGCCGTTCCAGGTGCGCCCTCTCCCCCACTCCTCCTCTCCCGCACCACGCTAACCTCCTCGCTCTCAACAACAGGTCCGCACCCCTCCCCCTACACTATATAAAAAAATAATACTTACCGGCGCCTGGTTTCGATCCCACGACACTGCGGGCGGAACGCAAGATACATGGTGCTCTACCCACTGCGCCACAAAGCCGACACAGAATGGAAGGCTACGAACGCGCCTTATATCCTTGACTCATTCAAACTACGTCAAGAAGCTGCTGATACAACGCATTCACTACCTGTGGGCGGAACGCGAGGTACATGGTGCTCTTCCCACTGCGCCACAAAACCGACACAGAATGAAAGGCTACGAACGCGCCTTATATCCTTGACTCATTCAAACTACGTCAAGAAGCTGCTGATACAACGCATTCACTACCACCAACTCCCCAAACACTAAACGTTAACGCAATACACCCACCCCCTATGCGACGCATTTACTCGAGTCCCCCTCGCGGGGAGATGGGCCCTTTTTTACGTCCATAGCTCACGATATGGCTGTTACGTCGATAGTCTAAACATAGCCTCAGACATTTTTTGAATTTTATACGCTTCCACTACTTCCCTCGCATTATGGCCACCGTGCAAGAACAGTACCATTGTGTCATAAAGGAAAGGCGCAAAACCACAATCTTTGCAATGGGTGTAAAGATGGCCTGAAGGCACTTCCTTGAGTGAACTGTCATGCTCCCGCAAACGAACATTTACGCAGCGGCTTGCTTGCCCCTCATAAAAGCGACCACATTTGAGGGGAATGCAATAGACCACATTTGATCTACAAATGTGTAGATGAAATGCACTCAAGAGGAGAAGGAGGAGAAAACTTTATTGAGCTGGTTAGTGTGCGAAGTTCGCAACCCAGGACAAGAGAGTAAGAGTTTTTTTTTTTTTTTCAGTTGATGGAACGGCATCCCAAGTAGGCCAGGATTTCTTCTTTACGCCTGAACGGGTTGGAAAACAATAAGGAGCTGCTTGAACATATTCATCGGTTTCGATTCTTGTTTTACTGGCTACCGGAGCGTATACTATTTATTGCGTTCGTTAGCGAGTATCAAGCCTTCAGCACTGTAATCATGTCATAACTGTACGGGTTGAGTGGCTCTCAACCCTTCGTTATGATAACGTTATGATAACGACGGTTATGATGGAAATTCGGAACACTGAAAGCCGCCTTCTAGTACTCTAGACAACATTGTCGGCGCCGTTGCGCGGTGGCGTAGGACAAACCTGCTCATTGTATTTGCATGTGAATAAACAACGCATGCTGCGGAAATGCACTTTCTTGCACGCAGCCATAACGAAAGCCAATTTGTGAAGAAGGCACTGTATGTCTTACAGCTTGAAGAAAATATCCGCACGAACTTTATGAGTCTTCCAAACACCCCAAACCTCGTGATGATACGTTTGGGACGTTGCAGAACAATAACGCGTTGGGTACAGAAAAAAAAACATACATCTGATACAAGTCGACTACAGCGAAAGAAATAGAAGACAGCCGCTTTATTTCCTGCTGTGCGATGCACCTGTAGGGACCCCTTGCTTGGTGCGTAATATTAGACTGTTGAGTCTCCATAAGAGCATCTCGAAAGTACTTAAAGGAAGCCTAGGCATTTTGAATACTAATCGAGGAGCTCTGAGCACTGAACCTCGCTAATAAGCTAGAAACGACGACTTAAACACGGTTTTCTGACCGCAGCTCTTACGAAAGTTTTCTTCTCTCTCCTCGTGATTGTAAACTTGTGCGGGATACAGCTTGAAATTATTCAGGGTTGTCAGAAGCTGGCAAAACAACTGAACTAGTGGAAATACGCTTTTTAATGCACCAAAGAATCAAACCGGGTGATTTCTAACACAGGCACTGCTCTCCCTCACAAGCAGAGTAGAGCAGACGACAGCGGCGCGAATCCCTAAGCCGACGTCAGAGCCAGGGGGCGCCATAAATACATCTCACCGGCAATAGAGAACCAGGCCGAAAGTTGCTGCATAAACGCCATTGCTTCGTATGATTGCCCTGATACCTCGATTATATGTTTAAAAATCACGATAAAATTGGGGTCATTGTCATCAAGACAGTGGAGTCTTTTTAATGAACAAAGTTTATATTTGTCTGTCTTCACGGCCAATTTAAAACAAATCGCATGATTTCATAACGGCCGCGAAATATAGTTTACGGGTACCTCCAATGTGCAAGTACTTGGGTGCTTTTCTTGTGAGCGTCAGCGACGATAAGAGCCCTGTGTACTCGCTGAGCTAAAGTGATAATGCCGCATGGCCTGATACTTACGCAAACTAAACAGAGGCAGGCTTTCGCGGCAGTATTATCCCTCTGCGTTGTTCTTTGAAGTGCCCTTCTGCAGAGTGCTCTGTGAACGTCTTTGCCTTATTTATTTCATCCGTTAGTCCTTTGTGTTTCCCATTTGAAGGATGTTCAATTGAAAGTTATTCGCCATTTATGCTGCAATTTCATTGAATTTCGTAGTGGAAAAGCCAACGACCTGTTTCTTTCTTGTCAATGCATCTTCTCCGAGTGACATAAGTGCAGCTTTATGGTATGTTTACCGGCTGTGTACATTCCATAAAGCTGCTTCTGCGTGTTGCCGGCAGCACCAATAGCTCATTACTGCTACATCGTCGTCACTTTCAAAACAGCTGCTGAACTGTGAAGAGCTACAGTGTTCCCTAGCTACCACTCGAAACGCCATTTTTGGTTTTTCCACTTGCCACACAGGTCGCACGTCTGCTCCCAAGTGCCGAGAAAGGAAAAAAGATGCCTTCGGATCGTCCAAAGCCCTACTACCAAGTCATCGACGGTGTGCCCCGCTGTCCGTTTATGACGTCGGAGACACTGCGAGTGGGCCTTGAATTCGTTCCTGAAAAAGGTGACGTCTTGCAGGTGAGCTACCCGAAGAGCGGCACCCACTGGGTCCAGTACATCACCCAGCTAATCCTCAGAAATGGCGAGCCGCTCACCAGTTACGGAGACCTCATAAAAAACTCCCCATTTGTCGAGTACCTGCCCGGGCCCAGGGACTACAAACCCAGAAACCCTGTTGGAACACTGCTCACGCATCTGCCACTACGCAAGGAAATATGAACCCTGAAGCCAAGTACGTCTACGTGGCACGGAATCCGTGGGACTGCTGCGTGTCCCTCTACCAGCAGGTAACAATTGGGGATTTGCATCCTGCTGGCATTGCCCACGAAAATGTTGTGCGAAGCTCTGTCTCTATGTCTATACCTCTTTTCTCTCTCTCTCTCTCTCTCTCTCTCTCTCTATATATATATATATATATATATATATATAGTATATATATATATATATATATTATATATAGTCGTGAAGTGGAGGTCCTTAGTTGCTGCAGGAATACGCACAAAGTAGAAGTACGCTCTTTGGATACTTTATTTCCAACGTTTCGACCTGAGACAGGTCTTCCTCGGAATCAAAGACCTGAGGAAGACCTGTCTCAGGTCGAAACGTTGGAAATAAAGTCTCCGAAGAGCGTACTTCTACTTTGTGTGTATATGTATATATATATATATATATATAGAAAATCAGGGTTGGCAGTCAAGAAAACTTTGGAAAGCAAAGGGGAGGTTGTGGTGAGTCATAGAAACAGATGAAAAATTTTTTGAGTCAGAAAGAAAGTGGTGAAAAAATGCCCGCCTGGTGGGATCCGAACCCACGACCTCCAGAATACCGGTCTGGTGCGATAACCACTACGCTACCGGCCGGCGGGGTTGTTTCCCCACCACTTTGTTTCCCCAGGGAGAGCGTCGTCGGGTGTATGGTCCCTGAAATTACTAAGGTAGCGCCATCTTTAGATCTCGCCGCCTTTCGCCCTCGCCCGCGCTCCTTTCCTCCTTCGTTTTTTGCGAATTTGTTTTTCGCCGGCGAACGCCGCGCGCCATTGGCCAACGGCCAGTGACGTAGAACCTCGTCCCCGCGTTGTTTGTTTTTTCTTCTCTTCGCCGCCACTGTCCATTTAAATTCTCCATTTTAGGCTCACCGGCCTCGGAGCAGGCCTTATCGAAGCCGCCAGCGTATAATAACCTATAACAACCGAAGAGTCAGCTGCTCGTTTCAAACAAGTGTTGCGTCGGCGTCACTTTATGTAGCTTCGCGATGCCGAGTTGTTGTGCGTTCGGCTGCTGGAATAAGGTCAGTGCAGTCGCGGCCAGCTCGGCTGTAGCAAGCTGTAATTTATCAAAGCCCACACATGAATCAATGTTAGCTGTACAGCATAAAAAGGATTCACAATTGCGCTGGTTAGCGCGCTTCTGGCCTTGGAATACGGTAGTTATTATGGAACTGGGCACTACAGCTAATTGTAAGCTGAGCGCATTCTTTAACTGCGCGTTCTTTGTGCCAGCCTGTTCCAGATATGCCCGATAGGGCCTTACTCGAAGTAATTGTGAACGCCAATCGCACGAACATTGCTATGCCCCGGACGCCCTGCCAAAAGTACAGCCGTCATGGGCGAGGCCAACGAGGAGACGCGAGAACTTTGACCTTGACAGCAGCCTATAACGACGTGAAGGTGACATATATTTTGCAACAGCGTCAAAGCACCGGAAAGTGCACGGAATAAAGGTGGCATGAATGTCAGTAGCTAATGCGGGACGCATACTGAGCGCTGCCTAATGATCTGCAACTAACGCAAAAAAACGCGAACGCAAAAAAGCCAGCGCAGCGCTCGAACTGCCGCGAACCAAGGTCACTGCGAACCATGCGCAAGCCCTCTGTGCAGCGCTTGCACGACCACAACTTAATCACGCAAATGCAAGAACGGAATTACTGTAACAGAGCAATTTGAAACGTCCACGTTCGATCCTTTCGCGTTCACGAACTATCCTGAGCCTGCCGCACACGTAAACAAACACCGCGCTGTCCGAATGCGCCAGCGGCATCCATCCCGCAAATATCCCCTTCTACACAAACATATACAACAAAACAGCCTCACTTAGGGCGTGTTGGTAATACGGGGATCTAGAAATACTATGTAACAGAGCAGTTTGAAACGTCTACGTTCGATCCTTTCGCGTTCACGAACTATTCTGAGCATGCTGCACACGTAAACAAACACCGCGCTGTCCGTATGCGCCCGCGGCATCCACCCCGCAAATATCCCCTTCTAGACAAAAATATACAACAAAACAGCCTCACTTAACGCGCGTTGGTAAAACGGGGCTCTAGAAATACTATTAATGCTACCAAAGAGCGATTGCGGCTCGAAAACAAGAGCAAACTGCACGAAAAACTGCAGCGAGCGGCCCGAAGCGTTGCGAGGGCGTCTGCTCTGAGGAAGCCAACAAAGATGGCGGCCCGCCGCGAAGTTAAAGGGACCGCGGCGCCGCGGGCTGAGGGGAGCCAAAAAAGAGGAGGGCAGCGGAGAAGGAGGGAGCAGTTGGCGCTACCTTAGTAATTTTAGGGACCTTAGTCGGGTGAGGCGGGTTACGCGGGTAGAGTGAAACTAGGAACACTTCACGCGGGAGAAATGTCCGGGGCGTCAGGAGGGGACGACGAGCGGCCCGGAGGGGGTGACGGCATACGCTGACGAATGGGGTAGCTGAAGCGGTTATCCCGTTCGTAGGGGGCGTAGCTGGCGTCGCTCGTCCAGCTGGGGTCATCGGCAAAGGCGGGAAATATGCCCTCGAATGACACAGTAGTAGCATACGGGGCGGTCGCTGGGAGGGCGCGGTGCTCGCCACGTTGAACGGAAAGGCGGAGCGGCCGAGGGCGTCGAAAGAGCGGTCAAGTGGCCATGCGGTGGCGGTGAAACAATAGGCTCCACGGGCACAGGTAACCGTGATGCGGCCTCGGAGTAAGACTGCACGTGAAGAGGGGCGGAATGACATGGCTGGGGAAGGAATGTCATAGACACAAGCTCCTCTCTGACCATGTCACGGAGCCCAGGTGCGCGGCCGTAGTTGTTCTCAAAATAAGGCGTGTCGCGCTGTTGCAGCTCTTCACGAATGATGTCACGGATCAACATACGGAGTTCGGCATAGCCAGAAGGGCAGGTAGGGAAGGTGTCCTGTTGAAAGCGGATGCACTGCAGATGGTCGAGCCGCTGGCATATCGTTCGCACATCGGCAATGCTACTGGGATTGTGTATCGCTATTGCATTAAATGCAAAAGAAGCAATTCCGTTTACGATGTGCCGCACCTTCTCCGTTTCAGGCATATCCTTGTCGACCCGGCGGCAGAGCGCGATGACATCTTCAATATATGATGCGTAGGTCTCCTCCGCGCGTTGCACACGGGCGTCCAGTTTCTTTTTGGCTGCAGCCGAGCTAGCAGAGGACGTCCCTTTCAACTGGACGGATGAGTGCCAACAAGCTTTTCAAGCCCTCAAAAACGCTCTTACATCTCACCCTGTCCTGCGTCACTTCGACGAAACGGCACCTACCATACTGCATACCGATGCAAGCGGGTGCGGCATTGGTTCCGTTCTTCTACAGTCTGATGCTCAGCTTCGTGAAAGAGTAATCGCGTACGCTAGTCGTTCGCTGGCACCCGCCGAGCGAAATTACACTATCTCAGAACAGGAATGTCTGGCTGTTGTCTGGTCTATTCAGAAGTTCCACTCATAAACGTACGGCCGACATTTCACCATTGTCACCGATCATCACGCCCTCTGTTGGCTATCAACGCTAAAAAAAATGTCTGGGCGCTTAGGACGCTGGGCCTCGCGTTTGCAGAAGTACGATTTCACGATTACGTACAGGTGTGGCAGAGAGCATGTGGATGCTGATGTCCTTTCGCGTTGTCCCTTATCCTCGTCAATGCCCCCTACCACCTCGGCATCCCGGCACACAAGCTTGCCATTAGCCCCTCTCAACTATGCTTCAGTGCTCCAATCCTCGGAACTGCCAACGTTGCAGCGGGAAGATACCTACTGCCGCACTTTGATTGACCGACTCAATATATCTGCTCAGCCGCCCAACAGCCGGTTTGGACGCCAACTTCGCCTCTTTAAACTTATTGACGGCGTGCTACACCGTGCAAATCATCATCCGGCTGGTTATAACTGGGTGCCTGTCATTCCTCGTAGACTGCGTCTTTTCATTCTCCAAGCACTTCATGATCACGCCACCGCTGGTCATCTTGGCTTTCAAAGAACTTGCGATCGGGTTTGAAATAGCTTTTTCTGGCCAGGTCTGTCTGTCTACTAGCGTCGCCAAGTGCGTGGCCTCCTGCCCTTCTTGTCAGCACCGAAAACGATCTCCGTCACCCCCGGCCGGTATGCTTCAACCACCTCCGTGTTTCTGCTCCATTTGAAGCAGTCGGGATTGATTTGTACGGGCCTTTACCGTCAACTTCAGATGGCTGCCATTGAATTATAACCGCCGTAGACTATTTGACTAGATTTGCGGAGACCGCTGCGCTTCGATCTGGTTGTGCTGAAGAAGTTGCTGACTTCGTGTTGCACATCATCATCCTGCGGCATGGAGTGCCTCGAGTTCTGTTGAGCGACCATGGCAGAGCATTTTTTTCGCACATACTCGCTGAAGTTCTTCGAACCACCAATACTGTCAACATAACCTGTTCCAGCTACCATCCACAAACAAATGGCATCACCGAACGTTTCCATTGCACTCCGTCCGATTTGATCTCCATGTACATCAACCACGACCACAGCAATTGGAACATAATTCTACCATTCGTCAATTTCACATATAAATTTGCAGTCCAGCGCACCACCGCGCTACTCGCCCTTCTTTCTGGTTTTTGGCCGTCAGCCCTCTTTTGCCATAGGCACATTTTTTTTCTCCTCTCCTGTTCCTGTTACTTCGCCGTTTCAGGAACAGTTCGCTTTGCGCATAGCGCACTGCCGACGCATGGCCAGAGACCGCACGGAAACCCGTCAGCAAGAACGGAAAGCGCTGTATGATGCAACCAATCGCTCCGTCCAATTCTCCGAAGGAGACAAGGTGCTCCTGTGGACGCCTGTACGCACGCCTGGACTTTGTGAAAAGTTCCTACCCCGTACATCGGTCCTTACGTTGTTCATCCGACAGACTTCTCCAGTCAACTATTGTGTGACACCAGTGGACACTTCAACTGATCGTAGGTGTCGTGGAACAGAGATAGTCCACGTATCCCGCTTAAAACCCTTTCAACGTCGACAGCTGTAATCATTCCCGGCCAGGAGGCTGCCTTCAGCTGAGGGGGAAACATGTGAGCATAGGGACGTTATTGCCGGACATTATGCCTGAACGCAACATCACCATCATCGCTTGCACTGTGGACACCAAGGGGAGTGTTTCCCGGTCACTCATATCCGTACATCCATCGTCATTATCGTCTGTAAATGATCATCATCATCCCCTCGTTTCGACTGCGGTCGAATGTGTGGGCTCGGCGACCGGATAAAGGCCCTTTTGCGAAAATCCGTCTCTCTCTCTCTCTCTCTCTCTCTCTCTCTCTCTCTCTCTCTCTCTCTCCTCTCTCTCTCTCTCTCATCTATATATATATATATTTTTTTTTTCATTTTGTTCCGGTTCAGTGCTGATTCGACTAAATCCCAACCTGAACCGGTGCGATAAGTTAATTATTAGCGAAGTGCGAAAAACATTTTGTAGTTTAAAGCGGCCACAAAATCAAAACAGAATTCTCGTGCACTCAAAATACTGCTTTTTCTCAATAAATGTTTAGAAGTATCAAAGACAACAGTAGATAGTTAGGCCGGATATCAAGGGAAACCCACGAAATAGTGACGATTTAACAGCTGCTACCCCGCGCAGGGCTGATGTTGTATCATGGTCTACTTCAAGAAACAACCAAGGGCCATGTCTGTCCACGGGATATATTATTCTCCCGCTTCTTTTTTTTTGTTTTTGTTGTGCAAATCTTAAATGTCACCACGCATCACCCTCAACGTTAAACCCTTAGAGTTAGGCCTGCGTGCCAGCGAGTCACTTCCACAAATTAGCCTCGGACGTATTTAAATAATACCAGCTGTTTACTTTGTTTAATCAGCTGTAGCATAAAGGAAACTCCGTTTCAGCAGAGCTTTCGCTCTCAGAATCTGCGCACGATCTCACGTGAAATCATTTATTTCAGAAAGCGTTTTTCTCGCTGCAGATTTGTCGCGTAACAACTCACCCAAGAGACACGCGGACGTTGCCTTAGAAAGGTTACGGATAGGTCACACACACGTAACACACTCCCACCTGCTCACTGTGTCTCCAAGACCCCCGTATAGCAGGAGTGGTGACGGTCTGTGCATATTTCGCATCCTCATTCAATGCACAACACTCGACACGACGCGGACACGTTCTGGAACTTCACAAACAACACCTTCCACTACACTCATCTTGCTTCGTATCCCCCGATCCCACGATCCCGTGTTTTCTACTAAACGCGTTTTCAAGCACTTAACAGGAAACCATTTTTTACACCTCAATTTATATTACACGTAATCATAACCCGGCCCTCACCAGCAGCCATCATCATCATCGTCATCACCAGCCTATCTACGCCCACTGCACGGCAAAGGCCTCTCCCGTTTTTCCCCGGAAATTGAACCCGGGACTCCGTCTTTTTGGGAACTTCGCCACTGAGCAAAAGATTGTTTAGGTCATATGTCTCCTCTCTCACCCTCCCTCTCAGTCCATACGTACACCCTAGTACATAGACATTCGCTTCCCCATTTCACGTACGAATTCAGACAAATTATTGATGATAAAATGTTTTATTATCGATAAAAGATTACACCAGCGTCGGAAATCCTTTGTGCGATTTCAGTCAACTTTTTAAAATGCGATTTTGGTCCCCTTAAGACAAATAAGGCCTTCTGTACTGTGCCACTCCGGCTTTTTTTTTAACGTACTAAGAATTGCTTTATTCTTTAATAGTGTAATAGTGAGTTGGAACTTGTCAGTTTTCACAAACTTTATTCCCGCAGGTTAAAGACATGAGTATCTACCGTTTCGAAGACGGTACGTTCGACGACTTCCTGGAGGCCTTCCTTGAGGGAGACCTTTGTTTCGGAGACTACTTCAAGCACGTCGTGGGCGGCTACTCCCTGAAAAACGAGCCCAACCTGTTCTTCGTAACGTACGAGGAACTCAAAAAGGACACCCGGGGGACAATTCTGCGACTGGCTCGGTTCATCGGGGAATGCTACGGAGACATGCTGGAAACCGATGGCGCAGAAGGCAAGATGCTAGTCGACATCATCATAGAGAGGAGTGGACCTGAGAACATGCGGAATATCATGGCTTTAAATCTAGCATGGCAGAATGACCCCAAGGTGAACGAAATGCTAAAGGAGCTGGACGTCTCGTCTAAAGTGGCTCACGGAGGAAACAGCAAGTGCCATAACTTCGTCAGGAAGGCCAAGGTTGGAGGCTGGAAGGAGTGCTTCTCACCGGACCAGCTTAGACGCATGGAGGCTACGATCGCCGAAAAGACCCACGGTTCGGACGTCATGGGTTTGTGGTCTGACATACGTCAAGAAGCAATGCGCATTTGTGAACTAGTTTAGCAGTCCGTGCCATTCGCGGCACTTTACCTTGCACAAAATGTCTTCTAGCCACTATAACAATGCACCATAGTTATAACTGCGTGCGGAAAACTGTCAAGGTTTGTTCTATTTTGGACAAGTCCGTACTTCGGGAGTTACAAGGTCCAGGTGCTATTTACGCTTGCGCAGTCACGGAAGGTAGATTTAAAAAGGCGATAGAAAATTCCCAATCATAGGAAGCCAGTTCTGTCTTGATGTGTCAGCCAATGTTCACGACGAATTTGGTGGGGCACAAGTTATCGTACACTGGTACAGGAGTGTGAAGGCGTTCACGAATTATCAGTACAAGTTTTTCTCTCGGCACGCCAAATAAAAAGCACGGTATTAGACCAGCATACACGTTCCCTGCCTGTTTATCACCTTTTCTTGCTGCTGAGTGGTCATGACGATGTACCGAAACGAGTATATAATGCGCTAGCTACACTATTTTCATTCCGAAGAAAGCCGGTGGCGTCGGCGACGCTGTCGGATTGAAGCCTCGATGAAGGTCAAGGACAGAGTGGTCTACCCAGCAAGGCGAATTACCCTGCGTGAAGGAATATAAATATTCGGGAGTGTGGATAAACGAAGGGGATAACTACTTAAGAACTCACGAGGAGCAACTTTAGGGTAAGGGAAAGCGAAACGCAGCTATAATGAAGCATAGAGCTCTGTGGTGGTATAACAAATATGAAGTAGTGAGAGGAATGTGGAAAGGAGTACTGGTACCGGGGCTCACATTTGCGAATGCTGTACTCTGCTTAAAATCAGACGTTCTATCAGGCCTTGAAGTGAACCAGAGAACGGTAGGCCGTTTAGCCTTAATGACGCATGGAAAAACAACTAGCGTTTCGGAAGAGTGCCAAGACACGGAGAAGGCCCCCACACACTGAATGGCTACGCGGAAATTCTCGCTCACTTCAGACACGAGCGTCAACGCTTCCCACCACTCAACTCCCACCTTTCCAGAGCCGAAGCGACCACACTCCGCCGGCTACAGACCAACTCCTACCCGCACTGTACCCTCCTCTACCATATCTACCCCACCCAGTATTATAGTACCTGCCACTTTTGCCCCCATCCAGGCACCCTGTACCATCTCGTCTGGGAGGGCCAACAATCCCCATCCCTCACACCCAATCCCCGTCCTACGTAAGAGCAGTGGATGGACCGGCTGTCCAGCTCGGACCTCTCGACCCAGCGCATGCTGATAGAGAGGGCACGAGCAGCCAGCAAGGACCTGGGCATCCCGGACTAGCGGACGCCCCCCACCGGTGCTCTCACCATCCTCCACCATTAAGCTCCAAATTAAATAGGTTTATTCTCTCTCTAACGAAGCAGTGCAGGGAGATATGAGATGGGCGTCGTTTGAAGTTCGAGAAGCGCAGAGCAAAATATGTTTTGAGATGAGATTGAGAGCAATGGATCAACGTAGGTGGGCAGCTAAGATTTTAGGTACCTATACTTGAAAAGCGTGGACACGCCGTGGTTAAGGAAGACTAGAAGACTAGCGATGATATACGGAAAGTACAGTGGAGAATCCAAAACAACCAAGGTAAGCAAAAAAAAAAAAGACAAGGCAGGTAGAAACGAATAAATGTAGAGAAAAATTGGAAGCTAAAACGTCGTTAGAGATCTACACGGCTGAGAAATTAGACATCAGAAAGGAAAATTTCTACGATGATTCCCAGGGCAGTTCTTTGCTTTTTGAGGCCAAAGCAGGTTGCTTGCGAACTAAGAGCGTTGTGCGGAAGTGTTCACAAAATGATGGTGTATGCGTGGACTGCGGAAAAGAAACAAACTATGCGGCACATAGTGTTAGAATGCGAGGGTATTCATTCAAATCTGCATGAGGGGAATATTCGTCTTCCAGAAGCCCTAGGGTTTAAGGGTATCACAGAGGAAGTTAACTTCAAGACTGTCGAGGCGACGAAAAGAAGATTAGAATGCTGGTGGACGAAAAGCAGAAAGGGGAATATTGCCTCGGACAGTTACCTCCTGTAACGGGAAAAAAAAGTATTTTGTGCGTAGTAAGCGTTTTGTGCCTTCCTTACGCAGCGCTAGTACTGAACCAAGAGTGGAAAACATAAGTATATTAGTCCGTTTTCGTAAGATGACACGTCATCACCCCGCTACAAAGGGGATACCAATAGCAATCATCATCATCATCGCCTTGAGGCTGGATAAAGTCAAGGCAAGGGAGGAAGGAGTGGAAGGAAGCCAGGGAAGTGGGAAAAAAAGGTAAGAGAGGGGTAGGTGTGAAACGAATACACTTCGCCAACACATACTGCCATGCAATCGTAATCGCATTGTTTACACAGCATAATTAAGAATGTTCGCACGTCATTTCTTAAATTCACTCGCTCAGCACAATAAAAATTTGGACGAGTTGGCATTGATACATCGTGGAAAACGTCGTGGAAACAGGCAGTGACGCTAAAAAGAGAAACACGACAATAAACTTTGAATTTCATTTCTCTGTCACCGTATTTTACCGCCTTTTTTTCATGGCGCATGCATTGGTTCGTTGCACTCCTACAGCTGACATATATTTGTTTTGTATTCGAGGTAAACAAACAGGTAAGTGCGGACAACAATATCCAGGCATTGTATCCAAAAATATTGTGGGGATACCGCCGATATCGCTGCGTCATGAGCATATTCTTTGCAAATTGTTGTCAATGCTTTTTGATATAACGACGTTTTAAAGCAAAAATGACTCGGTAATCTAAGGACTCCTTATGATGGCCTCATCATGAATGAACTTATGATGCAGCACTCGTTATATTGTAGTGAATGAGAAAGAATTGGCGCCGAACTTCGCCAGATGGCCTATCATCATCATCATCATCATCATCATTTTATCTTTGCGTCAGAATTTATTTCTTACAAGGCGCTGTTCGTATACCACGTCTAGTATGTGACACTCTTCAACGTGGTGGGCTTGGCTAGCCTCGGACCATCTGACGGTCCAGTTGGCGTTGGTGAACTTGGGCCCGGGACATTCTCGACGCTCAACGTTTCGTTTAATAAGTTGTTCCCTCCTTCTCCTCCGGCGGGTATGTAACATTTTGCTACACTAACGTATGCGCCAAAGTGGACAAGCTTAAGCTTAACGTGACGCTTCGAAGTCTTGGGTGCCAACAGCTTTATGTACAAAAAAATTCTTTCGCAACGGGTAACGTGGTTGACGACTTTCGCCCCACCTCCTCCCATGCGATGTTCCCACTTACCGGCGTCGGTGGATGCGAGTCTGCACCCACGTCATCGACAAACCCGACCCATGTCTGTCCCTTTACTTCTGACTCCTCTTCAACCAGATTTTTTGCGCATGCGCCTAGAACTGCGCCGGAGCAGTCTTGCATGCTTGTACGGGACCACGGGCTTTCTTTCCGTCGAGAATTGTACAGCTTCGTTTTAGAAGCGTTACCACGGCTGCACTACGCACTTCTGGTACTCTACGGGAACCTGGTCTACATAAAAGCAGCAAACACAATAATGCGAAGAAATAAGCTAACCAAGAACAATGTACGAGTTTCCCGCGTTTTTTATTTAACAAGTGCGGTACTCAATTTAACTCGCATCACCCCTTGATGTTCGCTGAATAACGGTGTCTTCTCTTACCGAATTTCAAGTGCCCTTGTCTTTCGTAGTCCGGACACATTCACGCTTTTAACACATCACGTGTCAACCACCGGAATGCATTTAGTTGCGAAGGATGACAACGCGCTGGTGAGGCGCAAAGGGAGTAACCATAACGCGGTCGAGTGTAATTACATTTATTGTGAATACTTAGTTGGACTCTAGGATGCTTCAAAACTAGAATTTTAATGAAGTTCCACTACAGCTTCATTACAGTCAAGGGGGTAAGGGGGCGCAGTACGAGTGCAGTTGAAGGCGCTCGAGAACTTCGGGAGCATCATGGCGGCCAGTCGCGTCGGCTTGGCAACCTCGTCCGCTTCGCCACAGAAGGTCCGCATGTGGCGCATGAAGAACAGGCGAGTCTTCAGCCATGTCTCCGGCCCGGCAGGGTCAAATATGGCCGCATTGTGCGACGTCTCCAGGGCCCACATTGTTCGCAGAGCCTGCGCTTGCTCCGGCTGCGTAAAGAACACAGCGTTCTATGAGGACTTTTAGAAACTATAGACATTTTTGGGCGACTTAAACGCGACATTTTTGCTTCGTCTGTGTATCTCTCAAATGAGCCTTCCTGCTAAAAGAACCGTTGTGAACAACTAAAACTGCTGGCGCTAGACATTCAGGTCCCCATTATCTGGCGCAAATGAAACCTCAAACACATTTGAGACAGAATGTTGGTACCAGTAGTTCCAACGTTCTTTTATTTAAATATACGCGTTGCGGTGGCATCTAAGGTAGCAAAACACAAAGAGCAGCGATTTAAAAATGCCCGTGAAACACTCCCAACACCTGCAAAATAAAACAAACGCAAACAGAGCAAAGCTCCCGGTTGTAATGTTCCAAGTAGAGCAAGAAACAAAGATAAGAAAAATGATTCACGTTGCCCCAAAAGGTGGCGCGCTAGCAGTTGGAACGCGGGAAAATTTAACTGCATTGAACAAACTCCATTCAATTCATCACGAGAAGATTGAATTGGACAAGAAAGGCGTCAGAGGAGAGAGCGGAGAGCGGGGGATGAGTTGCTTGGCAAGAGCGGCGGAAGACTAAAGTCTTTTGAAGAAACATTTTCATTGAAGCAGGCAGACCCGCGGCCACTTTTGTTCTTCCTCGATATTGGAGCCCTTCATAGCAACTAGCTCGCGCGAGTGGGGTAGAGCTTTTGTTTCCTTTAACACGGTGGTGACTGTGCGTGAGAATTTGAAAACATGTGCTCTCATAACGCAAGCACCGGTCAGTGACACGCAAAGCCCAGTAGCGGAAGACCCGCACCCTGCAATTGCTACGATCTAGTTCAGGGGTCCTGCTTCGTCATAAGGACGAACCGATGTGCACCTCATCGCAGCACGCCTCAATCATTGTAATTGAGCCTAAACGGTCACCAGCCCATAGGAGTAACGCAGTCGTTCCCAACAGCGACAGCAGATGGTAAAAACTGTGATAGATATCCCGAAAGGTCGCACCTGTCTAGATATCCCGAAAGGTCGTACCTGTCTAGAAACATCTCTTGAGCTGCCCTTAAGCTAGAAATAGGTTGGAATCGCCAAATTTGGGTAAGAACAAAGCTTCACTCGTTTTGCCGCGAAATAAAGCAGCAATGGTTATTCGCTTTTAAAGAAATTTTCAGAGCTCGTTAACGCTTATGTTGAAACTAACGAAGCCGTTTTAAAGGGACACTGAAGTGAATTTGTCAAGCTCCCGTTTTTGCTTGCACTGCGTAGACTGGCTCAAATTAGCACACTTTTTATCGTTTATCCGGTTGACAAATCGGTAATTATTTTACAAAGCGCGAAAGAAGAAAAACTACCATGCGCGGTTGCGGCGGCCGCACCAACTAAAGCTGTGACGTTGGGAGGAGCGGGCACCGTGATTGGACGATGCCCAAGGTGAGCAACCAAACAAGTTTCGGTTTCGGTTTCGGTTCTGTAAAACACAACCGTTGGCGTTGTTGGATGGGCATTCTCAATAACTCAGTAATCATCGTACCCCGCTTCTGCCATGTTGTCAACTGTAAAAATGCATAAAGATAAGCCCCCTAGGACGGAGTGGAATCGTAGCATTCACTAGCCGAAACCTACGCAGTGCATGAACGCCCTCCGCATACCCGCAGACGCCCAAATGTCATGCGCTTTTCCCCCATATTTGGAGCTTGCTTCCCTCATGCCTGTGTCGTAAAAAGCGTGTTCGCACCAGGCCAAGGGTCTGTTCATTCCGGCCTGTGCCCACTGCCTGCAAGCAGTCGGTGCTTATGGCAACAGCACGCCAACGAGAACTCGCTAGCGCGCCAGTGCCAGCCTGCGCGCGTTTTGTGAACTACTTCGTGGAGCCATGAACGTTGCGGCCCAAAAAAAGGTGAACTCAATATAGAAAACATCGGCGGAAAACGAAAAAGTTAACTTACAAAAAAAAAAAACGCATGTACCCGCGGGGATTCGAACCCGTGACTTGCAAAACACTTGCGGTGGCATACCTAGCGACCCAAACCACTCGGCCACGGAGCGGGGTCCGTAGTATTGGTAATATAGGGTATATATTGTACAACCAGTTTACACTTTTATTTAGTTTTGGCATTTCAAGCAGGTTATGTGACTATTTGTTGTATTGCGCTCGTGCAGTAAGCGTCGCCCGAGTTTCCACAATAGATCACGTCTAGCAATTGCATTTCGTAGACGGAAAAGCGTTCGCAGATGCGTAGTCGTGCTGCTGACCGCTGTGCTTGTTCGCCCAGCGCAAAAAAAGTGCTTCCCGCACCCTAGTTTTACGCTGTACGGTAAAAATATCAGTTGATTTTATTTCCTTAGTACCTATATGGACTTCGCTGACTCTTCTCCCGGCTTCAAGAGGCCTTATATCTTCCTACTGGCATACCAGTGAGCGAAGCGTCGCATGTGCGCTTGTGCAGCGCTTGTGTGAAGCGACCTTGACTTGGAGCTAGATACAGTGTACGAACTAACAAAGTAATGAAGGGACATTCTTCCATTCACAAACGTGTCCTGGCTTCGTTTCAACTGAGTGAACGAATTGCGACGACCCGTCGGCGGCCGGCGGACGGAACGCTGGGCCGACTGACTCTGCCTGAAGGCCGGGAACCCGTGCAGTAGCGCAGCCAATTGCCGGCTTATCCCCTCCTGACGTCACACGAAAACGCCGCAGAAAATGGGCGAGCGTAAAGAGAGGAGGACAGCATTTTCGAATTAATTTTTCTACTAAATAAAATCGCGTAAACGCGCCCAGGGTGGTCGAAACATGACCTGGGGACTCCGGACTACAATTTGCGCAAGTAATCCCGCAATGTTTACATATCGCTTCAGTGTCCCTTTAATGTTATTTGTAGACCTATTGAAAGCATTCGTACGGGAATCCATGAATTGATGTTACAAAAGCTCGCTCTTTGGGGTTTCGTGGGAAAATTCTTCAGTTCTTTAGTCTAATTTGTCACAATTTCAATGCGTAGAACTTCAGCGAGAGTATAGTGGACTTAAAGAAACACAGTGTAGAGTCCCTCAGGGCAGCCACTAGGCCTCACACTTTTTAATATATGACTTACCGATCTCAGCTTACTCCCACTGAACTCGAACGTGTTCAAGTGGGCAGACGACACCACTCTAGCTCTTACTATCGCCGGCTCCTTTTGCGGAACGAACAGTTTTCAAAATGACATTCACAAATTCAAGTATTAGTTCTAACAAAATTCAATTTTCGCAAATCCACAGAAAACAAAATTAGTATGCTTCAGAAACCTACACAAAGTTTGTCTGGATGAGCCTATACATTTGATTATATATCAATGCAGCTCTTCTAAATGTAGGCCCCTTACATTAGAGACCGAAGTAAAACATTTAGGCCTCTTCATTGACCAACACCTCTCGCGGAATAACCATGTCTTTTTTGTATGGAAGAAATTAAGGGGTATAGCAGCTATGATTCACAATTTGAGAGGGAAGGCAGCATTGAAATTAAGAGAAACCATATATAGAGAAGCAGCGGAAGGGATTTTGAATTATGGAACTACCTTGCATGGTTGCTGCTCAGATCACAAACAAAAATGTATAAACCAAGTAATTAACAGAATTGTAAATAGTATGCTTCTACTAGATGCAATACAAGAGATGTTTACACGTTTCACAACGGAAGCCAAGTTTTTACGTGTTGAAAGGTATGATGCATCCGTTTTGTTATAAAATAGGTCAAACTAGGTTTACCTCCAAGTTCCAGTTCGGACGATACAAGGGAAAATGGAACAAAATCAAAGTACGGTATTATGGGACTGCTGTGTCCCAATAAAATAATAATGTTATCGGAAGCTTTGATAAATACATAACAAAGAAGCACAGAGAGAAACGGCTACTCCCTGGCTACTTTCTGGCAAGGCCTTCATGACGTCAGAGAATATTCCTCGCGCGATTGGCGGCCGAAGGCCAACGTCACCGCCAGGAAACGTGAATGGACGATTGTGGTTGGTCTTGGATCGTGCTATAAGGTGCATTTAACACACTGAAAGCTATATTTTAATTATTTTACCTTAATGGCGCCACCGCCGCAGCTAATGTGCCACCGCTGACGTCATCTAGTGCAAATATTAAAATTTTTATATATTTCTTGCGTTTTTTTTTCTAAACAACGTTGTTGGCGGCTACAACAGAGCTGAGTAAGATACCGAAGGCGAGTTCTTCCAAACTGAACGTTAGTGTATTATGTGTTTATGGCCCCTTTAACCGGTGCCCCAAAGACAAGGAAACACCAGCTTATCATTGCGCTTCGGCATAGAGACTCACTTTGCTAAGAGCGACACCAAACTGCCGACGGATCCTCGCAGCCAAGCAACGTTCATACAGTTTGGTGCCCTCATCCTTGGAAAGACCGCTGAACATGGCTTCGCCCAGAATGACGCCCAAACTGCCGTAGTTGATGACTCGTAACTGTGCCCTGCTGTAGTAGAAGTCAGGCAACAGGAATGGGACAGGTTCAACGCGACCTGCCTCCCTGTCGGACTGTGGAATCCTTCCGTCGCTGACGTGGAGGCTGGTGCTATTCGCAGCTAATGCGGCCATGCGGGAAACGATGTCATCACGCTTGATTCGGACACCAGACATCGCTGACAGGATGAGGTTAGAGACGAAGTCGTCCCTGTAGCGTGGGCTGGATGGAAGTTGGTGACTCGATATTTCCGTGCGTAGATCTGAAAACAAAACTTCCCGTGACTTCATTTTTTGCAAAATGCTGGAGAAAAAAGGTTAGTTTGCTGAAGGTTGCGTTACTTTCTATTGCGTGGCTGCACCCTTCAGTTTTTGGCCTGCCCTTCTCGAGCCCGTTCGCCATTTACCTGGCAGACGCGAGATCATCGCTCAAGCCAGGTTTCCACCTCTAGAAACTTCCTCATTTATACAATCGTTGTGCTAGCTTATGTTATGCGTTTACTGCTTGCAGCCTGGCATCGTGTGGATCGGCCTCCGGCGCCGGAGAATAGGTTGCGGTTCGCACTATTGAATGCCATTGTTACCGGGGTTCCGTTATTCTGTTGCATATAAGCGGTATTCCTAGTTTACAGTTTATTGTCCCTCACAAAAACACCTAAATCCGTAATGCTTTATCGAAGAGTAACACGCGGTAAAATATGAAACGGCATCCTCCAAGGCTCACTGGTAAACAAAAGTGGTTCCGGATTAAGTTCGGATATTCTATGTTTAAATACACATAGAAGTTTTTGTTTTCGCCTCTGTTCCTTACACAATGACATCGTGCAAGGACATCGCGAATCAGGCACCTGGTGTTATACCCAGACTGCCCGCTCTGGCAGCTAGCACTGAATTCGCTCTTTCCTGTATATCGAAATTCAACTGTGAGTTGACGACGAGTTAACGAGAAACTGTGTTTTGCTCACCTTCTACCCAGGTCACTGCTTTATATACTTCGTTGTTGTCAACTATAAGATTCTTGAAATTCTTCGAAAAACTCCTGAACTCTCTTTGGACTTCTGCTCGCATCTGAATCACACCGTCGACGGTGGCCTCTCCTAAAGTGTTTGTGATAAACCAGTGTTTGAAGAGGCTCCCCGCGTGCGTTTCGACGGTTTCTACACATGCCACGCTCGAAAGAAAGGCTGGGACTCGGCGGATCCAGTGCTCCAGATGCATAAACCTGGCTACAGGAACCAGTAGCAGGTACAGCTTCATCGAGTCCAAGTCCGCACTGGCAAGAGTTTCCAGAATGGCGCGGATGGCATTAGGTCTGTCCGTCATTATGAAACGAATGCCTGCTGAAGCATTCGTCGAATTCCGGAGAAAACTGCCGCACCAGACACGAGCCTTGTCGGTGTCACAAATGTCGCACGGAAAGGACTGTTCGATGACAGCATCAGTCATTTTCTGCGTTGCTTCACGAAGAGCATCGTCGACGTCGGCTATCTTGTCATAGGAAAAACTGGCCTTTGAATAAAGAGTCTCCGTCGCCGCGTGTACGAGCATGTGCCTGAACTCGTCGCTGGCCATGCCGGATCCAGAGTTGATCACGTTGCCGGGCATGACTTTGGCTGTCGTGCTGTCGATGATGCGTATGTTATAGACTGTAGTCAAGCCAGAGCGGTTGGCGTGGTCGATCATGAGCGAGAACAGCGTTCTGAAATCACTAGCGTTCATGAACTCTTGGACGCGAAGGCCGGCGGCTTTCCAGGCTCTGGTAAGGTTACTGTAGTTGTTTGCAAAGATGTCCAGGCAAGACTGGTAGAATGCAGCTATCCGCTGGTTTGATTCTGAGTGGTAAATTCTCTCCCTCAGGATGGCCTGCATGCCAGCATCCACAGCGTCGACGTATCTCCGCCGTTGTTTATGCCAGTATGTTGCATTTGGGCCATTGTTTAGAGAAGCGCGCCAGTTGCCGCAAACGAATCTGTAGATGTCCTCGCAGGGGGAGACGGACAAGTCTGCGGTTGCCTTCAGCTCGTCCACGGCTTCCTTACAACTGTACCTCTCGCACAGGTGTCTCTCACTGGCGAGCCACTTTCTGTTTCCTGCCCGCAGCGAAGCGGACCTGCAAAATGCGACGCGAGGTGGCGTGAAGCCGACGACAATACTGCTCGTGATGACTTTTCTCTTCTGCTCTTCTACAGAACAGGTAAGGCTTAAGACTCTATCCAAAGAAAGCACCGTGGCTTCTACAGCCTTCGGGATTTGAATGCCTTGCTCTTTTGAACTCTTGGGGGGCGGGTATTTGCACAAGATTTTAGTACCTTCGTTACAGCGAAGCAAATGGCGACTATACGCCTCGAGCGCGGCCTGTAGGGGCGCCACTGAAATCCCCCTAGCGGCCCGTTTCGAAAGCAGCCGCGGGAGTCTCCGGCCCGCTCCCCACTGTCACCGCTGCTTTCCGAGCCCGTTCACGACTGAGATTTACCGTTTGTAGGCGTCGGAAATACATATTTATGTGGAGCAGTCACTGTGTTCGCAAATGCGGCACATTTACGAGAGAGCAAATGTGTCTGACGCGTTGATAGTCTGGTACATTCGGTCTGTACAAGCGCCAGATGTGCGTCACAGGCCGGCGTCGCGAAACCGGGAAATGCATATTAAGATGATTGTGATTTCACTGCCCTGAAATTTACTAACAGTGTCTCCGTAAGCATAGTTTCCCCAGATGGCCATGCTATGGCTATACAATGACGATGTAAATCAGTTTTGTGCGCTTATATAACCTAGCGGAGCACTCATACCTGACAGCACGCCAGTTATGCTTGCAATATCATACCGTCAGATATTGATCACTACCATGGATATAAATTTCATGAACATTCCACTGAAATAAGTAAGATGGATAATCCAAAATTGCACCCGGGATCAGCGCACGACAAAAAAATTATTGCCGGGGCGTCTTGTCGTGAG